>CM053029.1:350777113-351377113 GCA_028564925.1 Lithobates sylvaticus
TCAGTTTCACTAAATACTATTGGGCTGCTGTCTTTGGTCCTGGTTTAATTATCCTTCAACAAGAATTATGTGCTGCAGGCTTCTATTTCCTGGTTCCCTTTAGCTGTCACTTTTGCAGGTTTTTCTGGGATATTTTGAACTTTTTTTTTTTTTTTTTTATTTAATTTTTTTCCTCTATTGGATGCTTCTTAAAAGTGCTTAAGCTCCTCCCTTATTTTGTCCTAGCTTTGCAAGTGTATTAGAAGTCATGGTAAGAGCAGCCATTGCCTTTTATAATGGAGGGGGTCTTCCATTTCTTTTTTTTTTTTTTTTCTCTGCCACTTAAAAGAAAAACTATAGATACAAGGGTATAGTCGTTTTTTTCTTTATGTACTGAAAAGGATTTTATTGCAAATTAAAAATCTTTTAATTAGACCGAACAATATTTTGAACAAGCTAAATATTAGTAAAGTGATGGAATAACATCAAGACTCTCAACATTATTTTAGTGTTCACTCTAAAGGTTTTGCTGTAATGCAGGTAGTCTTGCTGTATATTTATTTATTGTTTGTCTTTTGTAGGTATCCGACCACCAATCCTTAATGGTCCTATGCCAGTCCGTCCTTTGGTGGCTCTTTTGGATGGAAGAGACTGCACAGTTGAAATGCCTATATTAAAGGATGTGGCTACAGTGGCATTCTGTGATGCTCAATCTACACAAGAAATTCATGAGAAAGTAATATTTTTTTCCCTTCTTTATTTCAGTTCTTCAACTTTTCTTACTGATGGAATAAAAACCTTTCTGGTTTCAATGGTTTTTGTGCCTTGCTGTTGGAATTAAGACACAGCAAGACTGTTTCGACATGCAAATGGCAACAAAGTTAGGTGTTTACATGCTGCAGTCACGATGCTTCTCGCCCGTGGCAAAATCTATTCAATATATTGCGACCAGCTGTGGGTAAACCCGCTAAATAAGGAAGTGCTGCATACGCCCCTCAACTGCTTGTAAAGCCCATGGTTGCAGTACGTTTTTTGGCAAAAAATGGGGAGGGGAGGAGGCATCACATTGCCTTCTAACTTCCTGTCAATCGCCTCTGAAAGGTGATCCGAACGCAGATTGCTCTAGAGGAGCAATGGATTTAGACCTAAATCCAGTCTATATGTGGTTGTGTTTTTTTAATCCTTTTTTTCCTCAGACATTTTGTGTGCAGTGGATTTACAACATCTTTCCCTAACCATTTAAAGCCCTTTTAATAAATATTTTTCCCGAAAGAGAACCACATTCACAGTTAGAATTTTGTTCTGTCAAGAAAATATTTCCATCCTGCTCCTTCAAATTTTTTTATCACTACGAAGAAAAACAGTTGTAAGACCAGCTTCAAGTTGGGTACAAGCTATAAGAAAATCGGGCGAACGTTCATCTGATTTTTCTCGATGTTTCACAGCAAATCGGAACCGATGAACGAAGATTCGTACGATCATTCTAGTACAACAAAGGCTTTTTTTTTTTTTTTTTTTTGCGCAGTATTTCTTTTCTTTTTTTTTCTAACAAGAAAGCAGTATTTCTTTTCTGATTTTTCTTGTACGAAACTGGTACACCTTAAACAAAAATAGTTTGTTCTGTTCCAGTACGAGATAAATTTGGGAGTTTGTCCCTTCTGGAATTTTTGTACAAAAATTCGGAATCGGCTGTTGAAAGTTGTGTACGCACTATATGAAAATTGGACGAAAATGTTTGCCCGATTTTTCTTATAGTATGTACGAGCTGTTACTCCCTCCATTGTCTCATTGGCATTTCAGACTTGCACTTTTACCAGCCAGTAGGCTGCAGCTTCTGTGACTTCAGCAGTTTTACTGTTCTTACAGAGCATTTAAATGGTAGCCCACGTCCCAATAGCTGTTTATGCTGGCTATATGAGATTCTCATCACTAGGATAATGACAAGCAAATGTAATTATCCATGCTTTGATGTTTTGTTTTCTATAACCAGTGTTTTCTACGCCATGCTTTTTGTATAGGTATTAAGCGAAGCTGTGGGAGCCCTTATGTATCACACAATTTCCCTATCTCGAGAGGACTTGGAGAAATTCAAGGCACTTCGTATCATCATAAGGATTGGCAGTGGATATGACAATATTGATATTAAGTCTGCAGCTGAATTAGGTAAATTCGAAGTATTTTTTATTTTTTTTGCATAGTCGTATAAGACTAATATTACTGATTATGGCTTTTTTTCCCTCCCCTAGGGATTGCAGTTTGCAATGTTCCCTCGTCTTCAGTAGAGGAGACAGCTGATTCAACCCTCTGCCACATTCTGAACCTGTACCGACGAGTCACATGGCTGCACCAAGCTATGAGGGAGGGGAATAGAGCATCCAGTGTGGAACAAATAAGAGAGGTGGCTGGCGGAGCTGCCAGAATCCGTGGGGAGACTTTAGGAATCATTGGACTTGGTAAAGCTCAGTCTAATAAACGCATATTATTCAGCATTAATAGCCATCTAAATGATTAGTCAGCAATGTTTACATTTTATATTATTTTGGTTTGTACATTGGGACATTTATCATAAATATTGACTTTTTATGGCCTATTGGTTTGTAGGTCGGGTTGGACAAGCTGTTGCTCTGCGTGCAAAAGCATTTGGATTTACTGTCATATTTTATGATCCCTATCTTTCGGATGGAGTAGAGCGCTCTTTAGGTCTGCAGAGAATGGGAACTCTTCAGGAACTGCTAATGCATAGTGACTGCATTACACTTCACTGCAGTCTGAATGAGCACAACCATCACCTCATTAATGATTTCACCATAAAGCAGGTATGCCACCTTTTTGAGCAGCTTTTTTTTAGGTTTATATGCTTGTGAAATGCACACTGCTTGAAATATGTGACATTTAAGAGGTTTCAATGCTTTTCATAATTTGCAAACCACCTTGTAGGGTTCTGGAGATTTCAGAATTCAAAACTGGTGCAGTGGTTTCTCTAAAATAGAAAAGCTGTACAATGTCATATATGTTTAATCCATTTTTATTGGTTTTTGCAAATTGGAGCATACAGAAAATTCCAGTACAGTATAGGACAAGCAGAGAAAGCTCATGAAAAAAGAAAACGGGGCAAAATGAAGAGTCAACATAGCATATCTTGGGAGGTAACAAAACAGGCCACCAAGCACAGAAACATATAGAAATGTTGCATTGATGGCCACAACCAGTGTAACCAAATACAATTTGTACAGACATATTGGGTGCAATAAAAGTCTTTGTACACGAACACGAAGAGGGCTCCTAGAAGGGAGTGATGGTTATGATCTAGTCAAGGTAAGCCAATAACCTTTCACAAGGGCCAGGGAGACCACTCTGTCTGTAGACCTTGTCATATCAATAAGAAACATATTGTTGATGTGAGTAGATGTGAAAAGATATAAATTGACAATACGGTAGAAGGATTGAAAGAGAAAAGGGGGGAAGGGTAGAGGGAACTCGGAGCTGCCCCAAAAGCTTACGAACTATAGTACATTGGGTCTCCGGTTACCTATCCCCAGAACGCCTATCCGTTATAGGAGGCAAAGTCGGAGGAGTGCCTGAAATAAGTCCATACGGTCCATGTTAATTTATTGGTTTCTGACTTGCCATTTTCCCAGGAGACCATCTGCTCTGAGTGACACAATGTCATATTTAAATGGTTTATTTTTTACAGGCTTCTGGACATCCTGCAGTAATTGTTTACATTTTGTAAACCGTAGAAGCAATTATCATGTTCAGAATCTTTTAGAATTATTATCATCATCTAATGAAACCCTACTTTATCTTAAACTAGAGAAATTTTATAGTGCATCCTGTAGATATGAGTATATCAAAAAGGAGTAATATAATAAAATAAAGGCAATGGGGAAAAGCAAATCAAACAGTAGCAACGTGTTACTCCTTTTTGTCTGCGTTATGATATAATGCAACTGTCTTCCTTGAGGCTTGTTTACATTGAGCGGTGAAAACCACAATACAGAATTAACACTTGCCTTTCGGTGCATAATGGGGAGAATGGCAGACACAAAGTCTTGGGCAGTGAAACGTTGTAAAGTAAAAGTGTACTAAACCATCGCAACCGTTCATATTTCAAATTTAAGAACAGTGGAAGTTGAAATCCTTTTTGCTGTTCTCAGATACTGCACTTTTGTCCTTTTGATTTAGTCTGGCAATCTTGACTTTGTATAAGCTTTGATTTATGTGAGAAATCCTTTTTTGTGTCAGTGAGATCATGGAAAATAATTCCTTTCAAATCTAAAACACCCCAATTACCACCAATATATACACTTATGCAAAAATGTTAAAGTTCATTTGTGTTTTTTTTATTTATTTTTTTTTGTACAAATTTTTAATTAGCAAAGAAAGCAGTTTCCAATAAATCCATTCAATAAAAAAAAATTAATGAACTACAGCCATAGATGGAAAATACAACCATAAACTTCTGGTAGTCTTAACTGCTGAACGGGTCGGTAACCTGTATAGGCTGAGTGAGGTAAAGCAGTTCACTATAGCAGCCAAAAATAGGTCCATTTCGTGAAAGGGTGTGAGCAAGGCCTAAAACAGAATGGTCTTGAGACTGGAAGTGGGCACCATTCAATAGCAATAATAACATGGCTGCAATGAGGGCAGATATAATGCCTATTCATGGCAGAGAAAAAACTGCTAGGGTTTTTTATAAAAAGGAGGGAGGAAGAAGAGCGATAAGTGAAACAGGGGAAAAAAAACATTTGTAGTTTTTGCTCGTCCCCTTGACAAATTCAAAACTGTTTTTGGCCACTCTTGAAGGACAGTGAAGGTTAACCCCTTACTCTGCATTTAATTTAAGACTGCCACAGTACTTCAGTGTTTTGGTTGGGCAGCCAATTTCAAGGTGTTTAATTATAGATATTAGGGGTGCACATCTTCACTGGCTTCAAGATTCGATTGCGATTATCATGTCTTTGATTCCGCGATGCATCACTATTACTGCCCATACTTTTATGTGGGCATGGAAGATGGCTGGCAAATGGTGGCGAGGCAGTCATGAGGAGAGATGGCGTGCTGGGATGATAAGAGATGCGTGCGTGTGTGCGTGCGGGGGGGTGTACAGTATACAGGTGTGTGTGTGTGTGGTGTGTGTGTGTGTGTGTGTGTGTGTGTGGGTGTGTGTGTGTGTGTGTGTGTGTGTGGTATACAGGTGTGTTGGGGGGGGGGGGGGGGGGGTATACAGGTGTGTTGGGGGGGGACGGGGTATACAGATGCATTAGTAGGTGGGGAGGGTTGTACAGTAGTATACAGGTGGGGGGGGGGCATAATACAGCTGTGTAGACAGGTCGGTGTCCCCTTGACAGCAGACACATGAGGCAGTCAGGCTGTGTGAAGAGGTGACTCACTGTCAGGCTGAGGGCGATCAGTGTGAGGAGTACGGGGCTCCATCCCAGCTCCTAACATCACTAGACACTGACTCCCCTCTTCTCTATTATTGACCCCAGACTCCGCCCTCTTCCTGACCTCCCAAACTCGCATCCTCTGCGACATCTTACGGAGCTACTTATTCTTCTTTCCACCTTCCTCAGAAGTCACAGGACTCCACCCCCGCTGTCCTCCATCCTCCCAGCCCCAAGCGGGATGACATCAGGAGAGGCAGGGCGTGCCGGGATGACATCAGTCGGGCAATCGCGATTCAGTTCAGTTGGTCTCTGCATCGATGCTGAATCGCGATGCGACGATTAATTTCAACACCCCTAATAGATATACTGGAATAATAAACCACTTGCCGACCATGTGGGCGGCCCATACAGGCACAATTATTTATCCGTATGCCGGCATTCTCACTGGTTCAGGACACGCGCATCCCCCTGACCGACTCCCTCCTGTAATTGGATGCATTGGGATTTTGTCAATGGGTCACAGCCCAGAGCCCTGTACAGAGGGAATGATCTGTTTTTTCCTTTTGCTAGATATTGCACACATTAACCCCTTAATCTCCTTAGATGTTATCCTCTTCCAAGCCAGTGTCATTAGTACAGTGACGGTGTATATTATCACTGTATTGATGTCATTGGTGGTGTCAGCATCAGATTGCCTGCCGTACTATCGGTCACACTAGAAGTCGTTAATCTCCGCCATTGCACGTATAAACTTTTTTTTTTTTTTTTTTTTTAATAAAAATTCCAGTATAAATGCAATAGTTTGTAGATGCATTTATTGGTTTGTGTAAAAGATATAGCATGCCATACCAAAGACATGAAGCAGAGTACATCTTGGGTTACATTTATGACTAAATCTGATTTTTTTTTTTTTTTTTTTTTTTTTTTCCTGGCTATGTTTTATAGCAGAAAGTAAAACATTTTTTTATATATATATTACATTTTTTTTTTTTTTTTTTCTTTCCTCAATTTTCAGTTTTTATTTTTATTTTTTTTTATTTATATAATGAAACGTAACAAAAAAACAATGGTGATCAAATACCACCAAAAGAGCTCTATTTTTGTGAAAAAAAACCTTTCCGGAGCTCAAATGGTTAAACCAGTGTTTGGTAAAAAAAAATCCTTTGGATCTTTTTAGTAAAAGCAATGTGGAGTTCTGTGCTTGCTCAATAATTGTGTTGTGCTCTGTTACATTTTTTTTTATATTTTTTTTTTAAATTTTATACAGATGAGGCAGGGTTGTTTCTTGGTAAACACCGCTCGTGGAGGACTTGTGGATGAGAAAGCGCTAGCCCAGGCTTTAAAAGATGGCAGAATCCGTGGTGCTGCGCTGGATGTCCATGAGTCTGAACCATTTAGGTATGTATTTTGTTTTCTAAGCTGATATATTTATTATTTCACTCTGCTAATAATGGCAAAGCATTACTACTCTAATTCAATGTCCACCTTTTTAGCTTTTCTCAGGGACCTTTAAAAGATGCCCCTAATTTGATCTGTACCCCGCATACTGCTTGGTACAGTGAGCACGCTTCAATTGAAGCAAGAGAAGAGGCAGCTAAAGAAGTTCGTAGAGCCATTGCAGGTATATAGTTAAAAAAAGAATGTAATTGTTTTAAATTATGTAGCATTGTTTAATATTTATTGTCTTTGAGCATGGGCTTTGATTTTCCTTTTTTTGCAGGTCCAATTCCAGATTGCTTGAGAAATTGTGTAAATAAGGAGTATTTGATGGCAGCTGCACAGTGGTCAGGAATGGAGTCTGTTCATCCAGAGCTTAATGGGGGGGCAGCAGCAGCAGGATATAGGTAAGCAGAATTCAAGTAGCTATCTGGAAATATTAAATTAACGTAGTCACTACCCCTATGCGTCTTCATAATAAAACATGCAAGCTTCAATTGAAACCATATCATATGAATCCATTTATTTTAAGCAGATTTTATGTACTTATCTGAGGATTATCATGCATGTTAAAATTGGGCTGTACAATCAACTTTAGGTTTACCATATTTATGTAATATAAGGGCTTTCCTAAAGTTTCCAATCGGGCAGGGCCTTGAGCTACATAGTTCATGGTAGATCTAAAGGAGATTGTACAATCAGATTGTAGTGTGTGTGTGGTGAGCTTTAGTTTTCATATTGAGTTTTCTTATAGATCAAAAGGTTACAAGCATATGATAAACTGATAAAACCTGGTCAATAGAACTTGCTGACTGCACACTGTAGTTTTACTGCTACAGTGTGGGCTGGCTGCGCAGAATCATGTATATATTTGTGATTCTGCATTTCTAGGTATACAGTTAACCTTTTGATTGCCTCAAATGTTAACCCCTTCCAAACCAGTGTCCTTAGAACAGTGTCGGTGTATATTAACACTGATCACTGTATTGGTGTCATTGGCAGTCAGTTCTCACAATGTGTTAAGTGTCAGATTGCCCCCAGTCCTGCCATAAGTCGCCGATCACTGCTATTACTAGTATAACAAAATAAAAATTCCAGTATATAGCTGTTTGTAGACGCTATAACTTTCATGCAAACCAATAAATATACACTTATTGGGTTATTTTTTTTTTTTTTTTTACCAAAGACTTGTAGCAGAATACACTTTGGCCTATTTTTGTAAATATTTTATTATATCTTTTCATGTGACAACATCTTGCTTTGTATATGTACAGCTTGTATAATAGTGTAAATTTGCTGTCCCCTCAAAATAACTCAACACACAGCCATTAATGTCTAAACCGCTGGCAACAAAAGTGAGTAAACATCCCTAAGTGAAAAATGTCCTAATTTGGGCCCAAAGTGTCACGTTTTTGTGTGGCCACTATTATTTTCTAGCACTGCCTTAACCCTCTTGGGCATGGAGTTCACCAGAGCTTCACAGGTTACCACTGGAGTCCTCTTCCACTCTTCCATGAGGACATCACGGCGCTGGTGGATGTTAGAGATCTTCCATTTGAGGATGCCCCACAGATGCTCAATAGGGTTTGGGTCTATAGACAGACTTGGCCCGTCTATCACCTTTTTACCCTCAGCTTCTTTAGCAAGACAGTGGTCGTCTTGAAGGAATGGGTCTCCAAAGGTAAGGGGATCATGCTCTGCTTCAGTATGTCACAGTACTTGTTGGCGTTCATGGTTGCCTCAATGAACTGTAGCCCTCCAGTGCCAGCAGCACTTATGCAGCCCCAGACAATGACACTCCCACCACCATGCTTGAATCTAGGCAAGACACACTTGTCTTTGTACTCCTTACCTGGTTGTCGCAGCACACGCTTGACACCATCTGAACCAAATACGTTTATCTTGGTCTCATCAGACCACAGGACATGGTTCCAGTAATCCATGTCCTTAGTCTGCTTGTCTTCAGCAAACTGTTTGCAGGCTTTCTTGTGCATCATCTTTAGAAGATGCTTCCTTCTGGGACAACAGCCATGCAGACCAATTTGATGCAGTGTGCGATGTTTGGTCTGAGCACTGACAGGCTGACCCCCCCCCCCCCCCCCCCCACCCCTTCAACCTCTGCAACAATGCTGGCAGCACTCATACGTCTATTTCTCAAAGACAACCTCTGGATATGACGCTGAGCACGTGCACTCAATTTCTTTTCTCAACCATGGCGAGGCCTGTTCTGAGTGGAACCTGTCCTGTTAAACTGCTGTATGGTCTTGGCCAACGTGCTGCAGCTTAGTTTCAGGGTCTTGGCAATCTTCTTATAGCCTAGGCCAGGGGTCTCCAAACTTTTCAAACAAAGGGCCAGTTTATTGTCTTTCAGACTTTAGGAGGGCCGGATTGTGGCCAGCAGGGGCAATGGATGTCATGGGCCCAGCATTCAAAAAAATCCCCCTTTCGTTGTAAATTTTAGAAAATATAATTTATTGAAAATACATAAAATCATTTGATCATGTAATGACCGGTATTTAAAAGGACAAAAAATGACAAGTTACATAGTATGTATGACAAAAAAGATAGATGTTACCTTCTCCAATATGTAATGATCTCCGGTACCCGACAGGTTTCTGGTTCAAGCACCTTCGTCAGGGATATTTAATAAGAGTATATGCAGTCATAATTTTGTCTTGCATGTGAAAAGTTCCACCATATAACTTGAAAAAATGGATGAAGCACTGCCAGCGGACACCAGCCCTCAGCACCAATACTGCACGATAATCCTTGCATATTAAACTTGCATATGGACAAAAAAGGTCCTCAATCATTTGCGTCTCCCCGCTCTGCAGTGCTCCTGGGCCCAGCATTAGTGAACATAAATATGGCCCCAAGGTTGGTGGTCAATAGGGAGGAGTAGTATCCCATTATTGGTATTGGTGAAAGATATAGTGCCCCATTGTGTCAGTAAGGGGAATATTGCCTCATATCAGTGGGAGGAATAGTGCTCCAAGGGCTGGGTAAAGGCTAGCAAAGGGCCACATCTGGCCCTCGGGCTGCAGTTTGCAGACCCCTGGCCTAGGCCATCTTTATGTAGAGCAACAATTCATTTTTTTTTCAGATCCTCAGAGTTCTTTGCCATGAGGTGCCATGTTGAACTTCCATTGATCAATATGATGGAGTGAGAGCGATAACACCAAATTTAACACACCTGCTCCCCACTCACACCTGATATCTTGTAACACTAAACGAGTCACAAGACACTGGGGAGGGAAAATGGCTAATTGGGCCCAATTTTTTACATTTTCACTTAGGGGTGTACTCACTTTTGTTGCCAGCGGTTTAGACATTAATGGCTTTGTGTTGAGTTATTTTGAAGGGACAGCAAATTTACACTGTTATACAAGCTACACACAGTACACTCACTACTTTACATTGTAGCAAAGTGTAATTTCTTCGGTGTTGTCACATGAAAAGATAAAATATTTACAAAAATTTGATTTTCACAACTTTTGTGAGATACTGTGTGAAGAAATGTAGATTTTTTTAATTGTTATATTGAATATGTTTTATAACAAAGTACTATATCTGTGTAATTTTATTATTTATTTTTTCCAAAAATGTTTTGTTTTTTTTGTTTTTTATTTATAGTGCAAAAAAAAAAAAAAGTGGTGCTCAAATACCACCAAAAGAAATCTCTTTGTGGGGAAAACATGATATAAATTTTTGTTTGCGTACCACGCAATCCCCAGTTAAAGTAGCGTAGTGCCAAATAGCAAAAAATGGTCTGGTCATAAGGGTGGTAACATTTTCCAAAGCTGAAGTGGTTAATGCATTTTTTTTAAGGTTTTCAGAGATAGAAGTGTGGGATTCTAAAACATACCGTATATACTTGAGTATAAGCCGACCCAAATATAAGCCGAGGCACCTAATTTTACCACAAACAACTGAGACAACGTATTGACTTAAGTTTAAGCCTAGGGTGAGAAATGCGCAGCTACTGTAAGTCGAAAAGAGGGTCAACAATGCCCGTTTGCAGCCTCACTGTGCCCATTTGCAGCCATAGTTCCTCCAAACTTCAAACTTGGTAGTTAATGGTTCCTAAATGCCCCCTAGCTGCAGCCAAAATTTGGGGTCTCTGGACCCAAAGGGTCCTAAAATGACATTGCTGCAGATGGACACATTTGACCGACTTTGGGACCCTGTATCTCGGGGTCACTTGGTGCTAGGATCCCCATATGGATATGTTGTAGTTAGGGGTGCGCATCTTCACTGGTCTCACGATTCGATTACGATTATCTGGTCAACGATTCGATTCCGCCATGCATCACGATTACAAACGTACTTCCGCTTGGGCTGCCTAGGCAGCCCTTCCTCCCTGCAATCTTCTGGGACACATCACAGGTCCCAGAAAATTGCCCGGCAAAGCTGTCACAGCCGGATGCCCACAGTAGTATTGCCAGCGCCGTGGACAGGCAGGGGAGAGAATGGAGGGTTTGGGTGGCCACGTCGCTGGATTGTGGGACAGGTGAGTATGTCTTTTTATTAAAAGTCAGAAGATACACTTTTTTTTGTAGCTGCTGACTTTTAATAAACAAATAAATGAATTAAAAATAACCTCACTCCTTTAAAGCGGAGTTCCACCCAAAAGTGGTACTTCCGCTTTAAGCACTCCTGGTACTCCCTGATATGCCACATTTGGCAAGTAATTTTGGGGGGGGGGGGGGTGTCCTGTTTTTAATGGGACTTCCTGTCCCGGCCGCCTAGGTGACTCCTCCTCTTGCCCTAGGTGGCCCATCCCTGCCAGTGATCTTCTGGGACACAACACAGGTCCCAGAAGATTGGCTGGCCAATGGCAGAGCGCAGTGTGGCTTGTGCAGTGTGCACCCGGCCATGAAGCCGTAAGCTGTCACAGCCGGGTGTTGCTGCCCACAGTAGATATGACGGCGTTGAGGAGAGAAGCGAGGCTCCGTGCGGCCGCATCACTGGACCGTGGGACAGGTGAGTGTCTGTTTATTAAAAGTCAGCAGCTAAACTTTTTGTAGCTGCTGACTTTTAATAAACTAAAAAACGGGTGGAACTCTGCTTTACAAAGTGCACTACAGGGTACGGGAATTCACACACACACGGCTGCTGGGAGGTCAGGATGGATTGGAATCCACAACTGAAATACAGCCCTGTGAAGTTCTGTGTACTACTGTCTCTGATGACTTCTCTGGTCTCCCTCGTTTGCACTTTCCAGCACACTAGGAGTTAACACCGTGGAATGTGGGGGGATGGAGCCAGGCAAATGTTGTCACAGAGCACGTGTAGAAGCCACTATATGCAGAGTATAAACAGATTTTTACTCTACATACTGCTGTGTGTAGTTTAACCTGTGTGGGTGAAAGCAAAACAAATAGAAGGGGACCCAATCGTGAAGTATGTCAAAAAATGAGACGATTTTAATAAAAAGTAAATGCTTACAGTCAAAACGAAGTACAGACAGCCAGAGAAATGTTGGTGGAGGCACCGTTTTACAGCACTTCCGGTATCCTACGTCCGGCCAATCCCTACACGTTGCGTCACGTGACCTCGTGACTTCATCAGGGGATGCCTCGTGACTGCATGTAGTGCTGTAAAACGGTGCCTCCACCAACATTTCTCTGGCTGTCTGTACTTCGTTTTGACTGTAAGCATTTACTTTTTATTAAAATCGTCTCATTTTTTGACATACTTCACGATTGGGTCCCCTTCTTTTTATTTTGCTTTCACCCTGATCCCCATGCTCATCGGGAGTGACTGATTACTGCGGCGCCGCAGTTGCTACCGCAAACCAATTATTGGAGGGCTATCCCTGGGTCCACGATTCTTATGAAGTGGAGATTCCGTCTATAGAACCAATTGAATACAAGCAGACCGGATTGGGAGCCACACAAGTGGGAATCTAGAACCGCAACCGACCACCTAACCCAGTCTTGATGCCCATATTTACCGGTTTAGAGGTGAGAGGCTAGCGAGCACCATATAGAAGCAGGTCCTCACTACCCAACTCCCCCCACTTTTGGAAAGAGGCATAACCACCGCTTATCAATATTTAAGAGACTATTAGAGTTTTACGCCTATGGGTGTCACCACCACCATTATACCTCTTATTCATTAACCCCTCCTGTGGACTCCATTTTATTTATTTATTCACCCATTTGTGGTTTATATTGTGCATTTTATTCACCATTTTTTCACCGATTTGTGGTTTATATTGTGTATTTTTATATTCACTTATTGTTCACATATTTATGGATTTTGGATTATTTTTATCTAACTTATAGCTGTGAGTTTTTTAGCACCAGTTGCACATTTTTTCACATTTTATGCTATATTGGGTTGATGTGATTCATTTATGTGATTTATTCAGTCTATGTTGAATTCCTAGCACCAAGTGGCCCCGAGATACGGGGCCCCAAAGTCGAGTCGGAAAATGTCAAGCACTTTTCTGCAGCAGAGAATGACATTTTCCGAACCGACATTGGGGCCCCGTATCTCGGGGCTACTTGGTGCTAGGAACCCCAAGATACGGGGCCCCAAAGTCGGGTCAGAAAATGTAATTTTCTGCTGCAGAAAGGTGCTTGACTCCAGTATTAGCCGAGGGGGGGCATTTTCAGCACAAAAAAATGTGCTGAAAAACTCTGCTTATACTCAAGTATATACGGTACGTACTCTCCTCCATGCAGCAGCATTGGTCTGATGCAGTGACATGAGAACTGATCACTTTAGATGTCAGTCACCCCTCTCTGCTCTGTCCCGCCAGTTCTCACTGGAGAAGGGGCAGGAGCGACTGGCTCAGGCTGCCCGCTGAGAGGCTGAGCCAGCTGCCGGTCAGGCTTCTGAGTGGATCCCTTGCTTGTTGGCAAGGAAGTTGTGTTGATCAATATTTTACTGGACCAGCCAGCAAGGAAGCAACATCAGGAGAAGATGTCTCGAAATTGGCAAGTTGTTGCTACTGTGAAATGCGCCTTAGGCATTACTATTGACTATTTTTTGAGAATCTGTTTGCTACTGCTGTGCATTTCCTACTGGCATAGTTTGAGCTTCTTTCTCATAGTTTTGTTGCTATCTCTCATTGCAGGTTTCCCCCAGGAGTTGTTGGAGTAGCTGCCTCGGGACACCCAGCTACAGTGGAAGCGCTGGTGGCTGCCTCACACCCGTTAATCCCCACTGTTTCTCACACTCCATCACCTGGACAGACCACCAAACCTGACCCAGACAGAGAGATTCCTACTGACCAGTAGCAATACTGTCTAGTTTGGTCTACTTTTTGTTTGTTTATTTTGTTATGCTTTTTTTTTTTTTTTTTTTTTTTAAACCACCACTCCCATATTTGTGCTCTGTTTCCCCCTCGGTGTAGTTTGGGGGTCAAGGGCAGGAATCCCAGGTTTTTTCAGCAGCTTTACCCGGTTGATGGAATCAGGCTGCAAGCCCTGAGGTGTATCATCTCTCCTCACACCGGAAAGGAGAATGTTCTTACCAATGTCTGGAAACCTTTAGATAATGCCTTTCAACAGATCTATTTTTTAACTGATTTAGTTTTAAGTGAAATATGATACGGGTGGGTTGTGCTTCTGTGTGCTGGGGTATGCTGATCTCTTCTGCTTCCTCTAGTACAAGACATACCCGGTTGTCTCAGGGAGCTGAGGCATCACCAAATTTTTTTATTAGTAGTAGGTGTCTGCATGTTAACCCCCTTAGTGCTGGAGGACCTGTAATGTGTTCTTTTATAGTCTGTTGCTCTCCTCTTTACCCAAGGGTTGACTAAGGTGGGGGGGGGGGGGGGTGTTTATAGCATCTGTTTTATAAGAGAATTAATCTTCATCAAGGATTTGTGAAATGATTTAAATGATTTGCAAAGTTTATACATTGGGTTCTAATAGTCCTTGTTACCATCTGTGTGTAGAAGGAAACGGTAACTGGATAGCAATTGGTGTTTTTAATTGCACACCAGCTGAAAGCCTTATGATTTTTTTAAATGCTGAGCATGGGCATTCATTCAGTTGTTCTTCACCATTAAATCTTTTTGATGTACTAAGAGTTTAACAGCATTGTTTCAGGATTTTTCATACTCAATATTTTATGTAGAGGTATAATTTCATAGCTGCACAGGCATTTTATTAAAGAAAATCATCGCTGAAGATGGGGTGTAATCAGTGTATGTAGGTTTTTTTTTTTCTTTCTTGCACATCTTAACATTTTAATTTGCCACAGGATATTAATAAGTAAGTTTAATGTGCAAAGCATTTATTTGATTTTGTATAATTGGCTATATGGATGTTGTAGCTGCTCTTTCCTCTAGCCCAGGGGTCTCCAAACCTTTCAAACAAAGGGCCAGTGTACTGTACTTCAGGCTTTAGGAGGGCTGGATTGTTGCCAGCTGTGGTAGAAAATGTCCTGGGCCCAGCATCGATGAGAATAAACATGGCTTGAGGGTTGGTGGTCAGTAGTAGGTGAAGTAGTGCCCTATCTTTGGTATCTGTGGGAGAAATGGTGCCCCATCATTGGTATCTGTGGGAGGAATAGTGACCCATCATTGGTATCGGTGAGAGGAATGGTGCCCCATCATTGGTATCAATGGAAAAAGCAGTGCTCCATTGTCTGTGTTGGGGAGGAATAGTGCCTCATATCATTGGGAGGAATAGTGCCCCAAGGGCCGGGTAAATGCTTGCAAAGGGCCACGTCCGGGCCTCGGGCTGCAATTTGGAGACTCCTGCTCTAGCTCATACTCTAGCTGTGTAAAGGTGGGACTGGGAGTCCTGCTGGAGAAACAAACTGTGCCACTGACAGTACTAGGACTTAGGACCTTTTGTTAGGTTAGGGTTATACAGACCATTAAACTGAAAAATTCAAAGTATATTTAAACACTAACATTGAATTCCTCTTTTTGCTTCCTTTTTTGATCTGGTAGATATACAATTGAATTTTTCTTTATATCGAAGTGCAAAAAATACCTGTTGATCCTGCCAGAAAGCCAATTCTGTTCTGTGCAATCTGCAGTGTTAACAAATGTTATCAGGAAGTGTTAGGACCACATATCCCCCCCCCCCCCATGTTATGTAGAGGGAGGGTGTTTTGTAGTCCTAACACACTTTCTTTCCTAAGATGAGGATGCAGTTCCACCATACATTTATAGTGTTGTCCCCCTAGCCCCAGGAAGTGAGTTAATGGCAGTAAAAGAAATTAAACAAAAAAAAAAAGTAAAATAAAAAAAAATACCTGAAAAGAGGAAAAACAATACAGCCACCACATTTTAAGGACTAGCTAGATAAAATATATTATATTTGTTCTTGGTTTCAGATAAGCTTGTTGGTAGTTCCTTTAATTTGTAGCACACTGAAATCAATGTAATGCTAATGAGGTAACAGATAATAATAAAGAGCTTTATTTCCATTGTAGCCCTAGCCTTAGGGCCCTCGCATACTATTGTGCTGCCTTAATGCAACAGACCTGAATAGTGGCTAAATGGAAAAAAAAACTGACAGCTCAGGAGGAGCGACTGTACACCAACTATCCAACATTAGTGCAGCGATCTCCCTTGCTGTTCTATTGTGTTCGGACATTGGGTACGCCCCCCCCCCCCCCCCCCCACAGGCCACTCATTGGGAGGTGATCATCAGACCTTTTTTGGTCATGCCCCTTTGACAGAAGCCAGCCAAACGGCCGCCTTCTGTCGGACCGGCTGCAGCACGCACAGGCCGAATGCTGGTCAGTTTCTTTTGAACCGGCCAATGCCGCTCGACATTTGGCCCATGTGTATTAAGCTTTAATGTCCTGGGCATGTGAATAGGTTGTACGTGTCTTAACAATTCTGAAGGGAAATCCATGAAATAGAAATGTTCTATTTTTTTGGTTCACTGGCATTAATGGTAGAGTTGGATTCCCTTGTTACTGAATATATATTTATTTTATTTTTTTTTTTAACTGAAAATTTTCTGTTTATATTTGTAATCTTGTGTTAAGACGTATAAGTTGTGACCTAAATTGTTGTTCCCCACAGCCATTGGTTTATTGGCTCCTCACTTTCTCACAAATGCTAGTCTACAATTCAAAAGCAAGAAGCCATTATCTGATTTTACATAATTTAATTTCAAATATTTAACACCAGTTCTGTTTTGTAAAAGTAGTTGGCAGAAAACTGTGTATTCAAATGGTTTATACTACTCCCTGTGGAATCTGGGGAATCAATTAAAAAGTAAATAGTTTATTTTTTTATTTAAATGTACAAGCACCTGTTAAGGTTTGAACGTTCACCAAACTGACCAGAACTCTTAGTTACTTGGATACATGGTTGGTTTCCAGAACCTCTGATCTGCCATGAAATCTGCATACAGTGTGCTTGTCATGGTGGTTCAGAGACTGCAGAAGATGAGGTTCTGTTTTTGAATTGGATTTGGCCATGACTTGGAGCATTGTGTTGTGCTAGTTCATTCTGTAGATTTCTAGGTGCTCTGCTTGTTTCTCTAGCAGGCTTCTATCCACGTTGGGTGGAATGGATCTTTTGTACTTGCAGATATAAAGTCATATTTTATCAATAGGCATCTGGGTAATCTTTGAGGTAAAGCTGTGGAAACCACCAAAGAATACCTTTTTAAGGTGTACATGCCTAAAGTTTTCTTTTCACAGGTAAATGAAATACAAACCTATTATATAATTTCATAACAACTACATCCCACATATAGCACTCCTGCATTGCCAGTCACTGAGCTGCCTGATTTTTACATAGTGAATTTATAAATCTTTTAACACTATCTTCATACAAGGTAGATGGTTCATAATGGTCTTCATCTAAAAATTATTCTTCTTTCCAAAAAAATAGGGTTCATTTATACCGTGGAACGTGTGTGTGTGTGTGTGTGTGTGTGTGTGTGTGTGTGTGTGTGTGTGTGTGTCAATGGGGGTACAAGAAAAACTGGCAGTTTTTTTTTTTTTTCTTTCTGTTGCTCACTCTGTTTAAAACAAAAAAAAAAGATTTGGCTGATGTTCCACTGTAAATGATAGTACAGAACAAAGAAGTACTTTGACAAAAGTTAAAATTGCATGAAATTACAGAAATGACTAAGGCCCCTTTCACACTAAGGCGTTTTTCAGGCGGTACAGCGCTAAAAATGGCGCCTGTACAGCGCCTGAAAAAAACGGCTTTCACACTGGAGCGGTGCGCTAGCAGGACGGTCAAAAAAGTCCTGCTAGCAGCATCTTTGGAGCGGTATAGGAGCGGTGTAATCACTGCTCCTACCCATTGATTTCAATGGGATACCGCCGCTACGGCGGCGCTTTGCAGGGGATTTTAACCCTTTTTCGGCCGCTAGCGGGGGTTAAAACCGCACCGCTAGCGGCCGACTACCGCGGCTACAACGACAGTAAAGCAGCGCTAAATATAGCGCTGCTTTACCGTCGCGGCCTCTCCCGCCCCAGTGGGAAAGGGGCCTAACTGTAACAACGTACATATGAGAAGAATCAGCTGTAGGGGCTTGTGTTGATTGGCAAATGCAGTGTGCTTTCAGATGTATTCCCCCTGCATTTGAGAAGTTTAGAGATACTTCTAAGATTATTCAGAGTTTAATGACAGGTGTATTTGACCTCCTGTTTACCACCTTCTAGCTGCTTTTGCATTTCCAGTGATTCAAATCATAAGAGAAGCAGTTGTGAAGTGAACAAAATCCTCCAAACAAAGCCTTTAGGATGGCTCAGCTGCTGTGTGTCCCAGTGTCTGTTGTAGCTTTTGAAATCATCCCTTGAACCCTGCTGTCTTTTCTCCAGCCAGGAAAAGGGGAGGCATTTTCTGAATTATGCTAGGTACCACAACACAGAAAATCCCATTTCCTGCAGCTTACTTGACCACTAGAGCAAAAGGCTTCAGTATATGTATGATGTGCTGTGTTTCTGTAAACAACTTAGCAATTTTTGGCCAATTAGGCCCTTTTCATACTGATGGACCGATCGGGTCTGCCTGTCAGTTTTTTAGGCAGACCTGATCAGACCATCTATAGCTCTCTATGGAATGGCGGATGCCCACTGGCGTCTGCCCACTGGCGTCTGGTGGGGAAAAAAAAAAAAAACATATGGGGATCCATTCCCCATCCACCTGGCGAATCGGGTGACAGTCTGATGACCGCCCCATAGAGAAGAGCAGCATGTGTCTGCTCTGCATAGCTAAGTGGACACGGACCTGTCTTCTGCCTGCTCAGCGGACAGATCTCTCGCTGAGCAGGCAGAGCTGCTTGGTGGAGCCTCAAGATCTGTCACATTATGTCTGCATACTGAAATGTAATGTATAAAGTACTCTTTCTTTTTTAACCTTTAATGCCACCATTACGAATAATTTAGGCGGCATTCAATCGGCCGTAAACATTTTACTGATATCACACTTGTGTTTTGTAGGAGAAAAGTTACTGCGTAATTATCAGTAAAATACTTGCTTATAGATGGGTTTAAACGCGTAAAGAAGCATGTGTGTACATGATTTATTATCATCTTTGTTTAGACCTAATTTACACACACATACAAGCGCGTTTACATGCATTTATATGCATAAGTGTGTAAATTGATAATGCAGCTGTGTTCAGATTTGTAATTAATACTTGTATATGATTTTTTTTTTTTTTTTACGGCTGTGTGAATGTAGTCTTACAATGCAAATTGTAATGTTACATTGTAAAGTTATCTGGACAATTTTTTGGGAAACCTGCCCCTTTTTTCTAATTTGGTGTTTCTATCAATTTATGCCCAAGCACTATGAGCCAGCACTAATGTGGTGGGTCTATGGGGATAGGCTGCAGAACACAAATCTTTTATTTGTAATTTTTTTCTACATAAAAAGCTTTGTGAATCATGCACATGTATGTAAAATATCCCATGCTTTTACAGACTGATATACTGACCAATTTATTTATTATGCAGTAAAATGTAAGTTTTTACTGCGGTTTTGTTATATTTATTGATAGAAAAAAAAAAAATTGCATAAAGTTATAAAATCTGCCCCTTTTCCCGTGTTTTTTTTTTTTTTTTATGGCTTTATATCCTTTTCTGCTCAGCTGCATGTATGTTAACAAAGATATTTCTTATAATTCTTAGTTAATAGCTTGTTAAAATGACATTTTGGGTTTTTGGGGCTATGGCATTTTAAAATGAGCTTGTGTGAGGTAATTCTGATTATTTGGTAGATATAGTGGTTCTTTTTACTTAACAAGGACAGTAGACATCTTTTACATGATATACTAAACAAAACAAACAATTTTTGTAAATTATTAACCTGTATGGAAGACACATTTTGTGTGTTGAATAAACATTGTCAATTGTGTTACTATGTACTTAGTACACCAGCCTATATTTTCTAGATAATTGAAAAAACTAAATTGCTTGTGTGCCTCCAGTATTTTGTGGATATATTTAAAATAGTTTGCCTTTCAGTATATTTATGATTAGTGTAATGGGTATTGTTAAGCCTTGTCAGCTTGCTACTCTTTGAACTATACCCGACTTGATACTCTGATGGTAATATGCCTGAGGGTAAAAAAAAAATCTAGTTTGGTATAATTAAAAGTAATCTACATACATGATGCCTTCTAGACCATCGGATATCTTTTAATACTATTTTCTAGAAAGGTAGAAACCAATATTAACTGTGTAATTCATTGACAGTGCAGTAATATGAATATTTTCTTATTTATCACACATTGTTTTCATTTTTCACACAAACGCTAAACTTTCCCCAAGTTATCCACTCGGATTGTATTGGCAATATGTACGTATGTTGGACAGACAGGCGTTAATTTACTAAGACTGGAGAGTGCAAAATCTGGTGCAGGTGTACATGGTAGCCAATCGGCTTCCAAGTTTTTTTTTGAACAAACAGAATTTAGAAACTGGTTGGCTTCCGTGCACAGCTGCACCAGAATTTGCGCACTCAAAGTTAAGTAAATCAACCCCATAGGGACAATAGTTTTGCCATAAATTAAAATTTTTCTACTGGTGGTTCATAGTAGATAACCCAAACCTGAGATGTAAAGTCATATTCTTGTTAAAGCCCAATTGAACATTCAATTCAAATACATTCTGGGTGCATCAAAACAAAAATGTGCATTCTTTCAGTTTCTTTTAATTGGAAAGCAGCTATATCCTGATTTAAAAAGCCTGCCCCCTGTTGGCATGCAGCAAAGGCCACTTGGGGGGGGGGGGGTGCAAATTCTGGTGCAGCTGTGCATGGCAACCAATCAGCTTTTAACTCCAGCTTGTTCAATTAATGTGAAAGTTCAACATCTAGAATCTCTAATTCTACTTTCATCAACAATCTAGAGGCCCATACACACGATCAGACTTTTTAACAAACATGCAAATTAGCTGTTTTAAGGCAACATCCGACCGTGTGTACGCTCCATCGGACAAACTTTTTCGGTTTCCATCAGACTTTTGTTGGCTGTGCGAATAGACAAACTTTACGGCAACAAAAGTCCGATGGAGCAAAGTCCGATCGTGTGTACAGAAAACCGTAGGACTTTTGTACAAAGTACAAACATGCATGCTCAGAACCAATGCAAAATATCAGACAAGAATACAGAAGTTAACCAAAGGTGGCGGTAAAGAGCAGAAAAAAAACACGTGATTTGGTGAAAGTTGGCTGAAAAAGTCCTGCCGTGTGTATGCAATATAAGTTCAGGGCCAACACCCTTTGTACAAAAATCCATGGGAAAGTTTGTACAAAGTCCGAACGTGTGTATGAGGCTTTAGACTAACCTATCTAGCCCTGTAAAGCAAAAATCGCTATACGTACCTTTTCTGAAGCGATCCAGTCTGGTCTCCAGCGGCAGAAGTTCTGTGCAGGAGGACAGCGGACAACAGCTGGGAAGTGACGTCACCCATAGTTACTATGGGGCTTCCGTTATCGACTGCCTCTACTGCACACTCCACTGGGACCAGACCAGATTCAGAAAAAGTATGTATAGCAATTTTTACTTTACAGGGCTAGATAGGGTTAGTCTTAGATTGTGGATGAAAGTAGATTTAGAGATTTTAGTTTTAAGCCTGAACCTCTACTTTAAGCGCTGACAAAAAAAAAAAAAAAAACCCTGGAAGCTGATTGATTTCTATGCAGAGCTGCACCAGATTTTGCACTCTCCAGCTCTAGTAAATCAACCCCTTTTGCTGTCTGTGTGGAAGCTGTGGACTCTGCAGTGGTCTGACACTGCCCCTGCTGCATTAAAGCTAGAGCTCCTAATCAGAACGAAGCATGGGCTTTGCTGATTGCAGGATTAGACGTATGACTCAACAAGGGGCATGTAGCACCTTGGCAAAGGAGCACTGCTTTCACATAAAGAGCATGGGTCCTCCTTTGCAGTATGCTAGCAGATGACTGGCTTTTGTACTTGGGCTGTGGTTGCTTTCTAAAGAAAATAAACAATTTAGCCTTTGTACACCAATTGTTTTGATGCGTCTATAATGTATTTTAGCTGATTTTAAATTGAAAGTTCAATTGGGCTTTAAAAGGGAATTCCATTGCATCTACTTGAGATCATATCATATAGTTCTCACAAATCTAAAGCCTGGTACACACGATGAGATTATCGGACAAATGATTGTCCTTTTTTCTTTTCTTTTTGCGCATGCTAGTCTCATATTGAAAATGAAGAGGTTAATAGAGTTACAAAAATTCTCGTACGACAATAAAAATTTGTAAGTGATGTAATGCATTGTATTTACGAATGACAACTATAATCGTTCCATCTGGTATTGTATGAGAAATTTTGTGCTTGTCCCATCAGATAATTTTGCATGAATTAACGTGATCGGCTCTTGAAAGCTGTGTACTAATGATCAGATTATCGTACGGTCGTTTTTGAAAGCGGTATTTTTCGTACGACTTTCTGATCGTGTGTAGGGGCCATAAGGCTTCACTGGGACTAGACATTGTTCCAAATGTCACCTGAAATAATGCAAGCTTGTAGTGCAATTGCATAGTGCAGCCGTAAAATCTACTTGTTCTTCATAGACACCATTGTATCTCAGTTGTATCTTTTGCCAACACCCAACGGTGTTGGCAAAAGTGGGAGGAAGGAATGGTGATTGCCTATTTTAGCCTGGCAGTTTCCTGTTTGTGTGTGGGTTTTTTTTTTTCCTTTTTTTTGGTTGAAACATTTCAGCAAGTTTATATGTACATTTTGTTAGTCTGATATCATCATGTTTAGATTTAAAAATGTCAGTTCAAGTGTTTGCAGGTGTGCTAAATCTAAATGAACAATTCGCTCTTATAAGCAAAATAAACTAGTATGCAGCCAGAAATCTGGGAATTCCCTACCCCACTCTTTTAGTGAAGAGTTGGGCCCTTCTAACAATGCAGAGCACAATATAAACAAGTTAGAGAAAAAGGTTGGTGCAGTTTGGTAGTGCGGATGTAATCATTTCTAACTGGGATGTCTGGGAAGCAACTCACCAAAGTCTTAAGGTTTTTTTTTTTTTTTTTTGTTTTTTTCCGACAGCCTCCCAGCACACAGAAAATAATCTCCTCGTGAATCCTGTGATATAACATGTATTTTATCCGCTCTCCTTTAAAAGGAGCCTTTTTTTATACTGTTTTAAAACCAGCTTCATAAATCAGCTCAATGCAAGACTTTGCGCGTCTCAGTATGACATGCACATAGCAGGTTTCTTTTTCTCCCATTCAAGGTTTTTGTGGATGACTAGGGGTTCATAAGTCCTGGTTACTGCAAAAAAAGCTTGTGTAGATAAGCAGAGGGCCCTTGTGATAATCTGTGAATACAGGCCATGCATTTAATATTTGGCTAATAGCTTTAATTCTGTGCATTATGGTAATTAATTGGTTAGTTTCTCCCTATTTATGTGGGATTCTGTAATGTTTCATTATTTTCCCCAGAACTTCACATCTGATATGGGATTGATGATGAGGGTGAAAAAAGCCCCTCAAAAAAAGACGACTCCTTCCTGGAGTCTTGACTAGTTCCATTTTCCTGTATAGGTGATGTCCCAATCTGCATGTAGAGGATATTAGAACGTATGTTTCCCTGTACAGTGGCCCTACATCTGCAATGGGTGATCTTGTATTAACCCCGCATGGACTGAGCTGAGATGTGACCCTGTGTCCTAAAGGTGCAGTGTTTTGTGGTCAATCTTGTGTTGGTTTGTTACAGGTTATGCACAGCTGACCAGCTTTTTATAAATTACTCGAGTGTCAGAAATATATTTTTGTAGACTATGAACAATATGCCTTTTTCAGCTGGATAGCTAAAACTGTGAAACATTGAAAAGCTGTCTGTAAACAAGTGTTCTGTATTTTCATTGTTTGTTTTTTTTTTTTTTTTTTTCCTTTTTAATTTTTATTTCAATTCGTCTGACTGCAAATACTTTAATTTTTCACTTATAGTACTTAGAAAATGATTTGTTAGAGGATCGTTTTGTCTCCTAATCATTTCTCTATAATATTTTAATAAAGTCCTACAACCAATGTTTTTGTCTGGTAGATGATTCTTGTAAAAATATTTACACTGTAATAAAGGGAACCACTTGGGTTAGAAATATGGAAGCTTCTGTAGATAGCTTGGGTTTTCAAAGTCCTGTTTTTATTATAACTGACCTAGAACAAGCATTCAACACTGGAGTTCAGACTTTTTAGTCTTCATTTGCTGCCTACTTTCTCACTTTGGTGTTTTTTTTAAGCTTAACTCTAGGTTTTAGTAAACTCCAAATATTTTGTTTGTACTAAAATAATAAATGTAAAGCCTTGCAAGCTACCGTTTTTGTTCACTGTGCCTTCTAGTACTGAAAAAGCAAAATTTCATATGTAACCAGCTGCTGACAATGTTGACAGTCCCATAGATATGTGCAAAATAAATTCAAAAGCAAAAAATAGTGTTGTGCTATATTCAAATGAATTAAATCAAAAACATGTGATTGTACATAACCATAACATATATACATTATCTCACATTTTTGTAAATATGTTATCTTTTAATTTGACAACACTGAAGAAATTACACTTTGCTACAATGTAAAGTAGTGAGTGTTCAGCTTGTATAACAGTGTAAATTTGCTGTCCCCTCAAAATAACTCAACACACAACCATTAATGTCTAAACCGCTGGCAACAAAAGTGAACAACAAAAATGAGGCATTGTAAAACTCTAGCATTCACAGACATGACTAGGCATGATGGGAATTGTAGTTCCTGAACAACTGGAGGGCCGTAGTTTGAAGACCCCTGGCCTAGACTATAAGAAGATTGCCAAGACCCTGAAACTGAGCTGCAGCGCATACAGCGGTTTAACAGGACAGTTTCCACTCGGAACAGGCCTCGCCATGGTCGACAAAAGAAGTTGAGTGCACGTGCTCAGCATCGTATTTAGAAGTTGTCTTTGGGAAATAGACGTATCAGTGCTGCCAGCTTTGCTGCAGAGATGAAGGGGCCAGCCTGTCAGTGCTCAGACCATACGCCGCACACTGCATAAAATTAGTCTGCATGGCTGTTGTCCCAGAAGGAAAAGATGATGCACAAGAAAGCCCACAAACAGTTTGCTGAAGACAAGCAGACTAAGGACATCGATTACTGGAACCAGGTCCTGATGAGACCAAGATAAACGTATTTGGTTCAGATGGTGTCAAGCGTGTGTGGTGGCAACCAGCTGAGGAGTACAAAGACAAGTGTGTCGTGCCTACAGTAAATCATGGGGGTGTGTTGTGGTCTGGGGCTGCATGAGTGCTGCTGGCACTGGGGAGCTACAGTTCACTGAGTACCATGAATGCCAACATGTACTGTGACATACTGAAGCACAGCATGATCCCCTCCCTTCGGAGACTGGGCTACAAGGCAGTATTTCAACATGAGATGGACTCCAAACACACCTCATGACCACTGCCTTGCTAAAGAAGCTGAGGGTAAAGGTGATGGACTGGCCAAGCATGTCTCCAGACCTAAACCCTATTGAGCATCTGTGGGGCATCCTCAAACGAAAGGTGGAGCGCTAGGTCCTTGAGGTCTGGGATGGATTTTAAGGGGAACCAAAAAAAAAAAAAAAAGGCGTGGGGTCCCCCTCAAAATCCATACCAGACCCTTATCCGAGCACGCAACCTGGCAGGCCGCAGGAAAAGAGGGGGGACGAGAGTGGCCCCCCCTCCTGAACCGTACCAGGCCACATGCTCTCAACATTGGGAGGGTGCTTTGGGGTCCCCCCCCAAAGCACCTTGTCCCCATGTTGATGAGGACAAGGGCCTCTTCCCCACAACCCTGGCCATTCGTTGTGGGAGTCTGTGGACGGGGGGCTTATCGGAATCTGGAATCCCTAACAAGGGGATCCCGCCCCCCCCCTGTGTGAAATGGTAAGGGGGTACAAAAGTACCCCTACCATTTAACCAAAAAAGTGTCAAAAATGGTAAAAAATTACAGGAGACGGTCTTTGACAATTCCTTTATTAAAATCTTCTTTCTTCTGGTTTTCCTTCTTCCTTTCTTCATCCTTCGGTTTCTTCATCTTCTCCTTCCGGCATCTTCTTCTTCCTCCGATCCGCTTCTTCTTGCTCTGGTCTTCTCGTCCGGCATCTTCTTCCATGGCGTCGGCGTCTCTTCTGGGCCGCTCCGCAATGGGAGGCTCCCACTGTGTGAGGCTTCGCTGCGTCTGACAGGTCTTTTATAAAGGAGGGTGGGCCACCTGGTGACCCCACCCCCTCTGACACACTGGGACGGCATGGGGAATTCCCTATGGCAGTGATGGCGAACCTCGGCACCCCAGATGTTTTGGAACTACATTGCCCATGATGCCCAACTACACTGCAGAGTGCATGAGCATCATGGGAAATGTAGTTCCAAAACATCTGGGGTGCCATGGTTCGCCATCACTGCCCTATGGCTTTCCCCATGATGTCAGATGGGGGTGGGGTCACCAGGTGGCCCCGCCCTCCGTTATAAAAGACCTGTCAGACGCAGCGAAGCCTCACACAGCGGGAGCCTCCCATTGCAAGGAGCGGCCCAAGAAGAGCCGCCGACGCCATGGAAGAAGATGCCGGACGAGAAGACCAGAGCAAGAAGAAGCGGATCGGAGGAAGAAGATGGAAGAAGATTGCAGGAAGGAGAAGATGAAGAAACCGAAGGATGAAGAAAGGAAGAAGGAAGACCAGAAGAAAGAAGATTTTAATAAAGGAATTGTCAAAGACCGTCTCCTGTCATTTTTACAATTTTTGACACTTTTTTTGGTGAAATGGTAGGGGTACCCCTTGCCATTTCACACAGGGGGGGCCGGGATCTGGGGGTCCCCTTGTTAAAGGGGGCTTCCAGATTCCGATGAGCCCCCTGCCCACAGACCCTCACAACCAATGGCCAGGGTTGTGGGGAAGAGGCCCTTGTCCTCATCAACATGGGGACAAGGTGCTTTGGAGGTCTCAGACCCCCAAAGCACCCTCCCAATGTTGAGGGCATGTGGCCTGGTACGGTTCAGGAGGGAGGGGGGGGGGGCGCTCTCATCCCCCCGTCTTTTCCTGCGGCCTGCCAGGTTGCGTGCTCGCATAAGGGTCTGGTATGGATTTTTTTTTTTTTTGGCCGGGGTTCCCCTTAATATCCATAGCAGACCTGAAGGGCCTGGTAATTGAATTTGGGGGGACCCCCACACTTTTTTTTTTATTTTTTTTTAATCAATGAATGACTGTTCTCTGTATTACGGGAGCCGACAATTCATTAGCCGCAAGTTATTTTAAATGGCTTTTTTCCTGCAAAAATTACACTTTGTGCAGGGACAGTTCTAAGCACGGGAAACATGCGCCCCTTCACAGGCATACTATACACACCCCCCAGGTACGAAATTTAAAGGAATATTACACTTTTATTGTTTCACTTTAAGCATTATTAAAATCACTCCGTTTTAAAAAAATAAAAATTGCTTTGATACATGTTCCCTGGGGCAGGACCCAGGTCCCCAAACACTTTTTATGACAATAACATGCATATTAGCCTTTAAAATTAGCACTTTTGATCTTGAACGTTCGCCTCCATTGTAATTAATAGGGTTCTTAAGTTCGCACAGACTTTAGGTCCGTTCGCGGGTTCTGGTGCGAACCCGGGGGTGTTCGGCTCATCCCTAATTTGGATATGTGTGATCATCACCTCTTCAGTGGAGGATCAGCCACCCAACATTTCAACCACTGTCGCTTTACAACAGAGCAAAGACTCAGTGACAATCCTCTGCCAATAAATTTTAACAGAAACAAAGATTTTTTTGTTACTGAATTTTCAGTCTTTTTTTGATTTATAGTGCAAAAAAAAAAAAAACCCAGTGGTGATTAAATGCCACCAAAAGAAAGCTCTATTTGTGTGAAAAAAAAAGGACAAAAATGTCATATGGGTACAGTGTTGCATGACTGAGTAATTGTCATTCAAAGTACTGAAAACTGAAATTTGGTCCGGTTAGGAAGGGGGTAGTGCCCAGTTGTCAAGTGGTTAATCAGTTGCAGACCCATTAGTTCTACAGCCACACAGGGGCTTCTTAGGACCTAGGGGCTACCCCTGCCTGCAATGGATTCCAGAATCTCAGTGGCCAAAAATGGTCAGGGTGCTTTTAACGAATATAAAAGTACCCTGGCCAGGTTTTGGATCTGTGGGTGGTACTTGATGGTACCTTATAATTCAGGTACAGAAGTTGCCAGAATCCGCATGTCCAGAACAGCTCCCATTTCAAAATGTGACCACTGATCAACGATGAATAGGGGCTCTTTTACTACTAACACTATTTAAAAAGTGTAATTTAACCCAAATCATTATTAAACGGTCACTACATGCTATATTACATTGTGTTCATACTCACTTTGCCATTAGAGCATTTGTTTTCTGTAGGTTGCAAAAAAAAAAAAAAAAAAACCTGGTTTATCCTACTGTTGCCTGTCCCTCCCGCCTCGTCTGTGTCCCTACTGCAGCATGAGATTGTGTAGACCAGCAGTTGCCACATGTACTGAGCATGCTCCAGTTCCCTTCTAACCTGTTAATTTCCTTCTTTTTTCTTATCTATACAGCCCACGTGACTATAGGCTCACATGTGGACATATACACAGTGGAAAATGACAGTCCTCTCCCTCATATTACTAAACCCTATGGAGGCAGGGTATAAGATAGTGATTAAAGGCTTCACCTCCCTGTCAGTTCCAGCATATACACAGCATAGACACAGGCTGGAGGGGCGTGGCAAAGCCTGTGATAGGCAGAACCTCCTCCAGATCTCTTAACAGTGTGAACAAAGTGAAAGCTATTGTCAGTCAACCTAAACTCCGCCTACACCATGTGGCAAAAAAATAAATATTCGCTTTGAAATATACACTATATTGCCAAAAGTATTGGGACGCCTGCCTTTACATGCACATGAACTTTAATGGCATCCCAGTCTTAATCCGTAGGGTTCAATATTGAGTTGGCCCACCCTTTGCAGCTAAAACAGGTTCAGCTCTTCTGGGAAGGCTTTCCACAAAGTTTAGGAGTGTGTCTTTGGGCAATTTTATGCTAACAAGTTTGTGGGAACAGTTTGGGGATGGCCCCTTCCTGTTCCAACATGACTGCGCACCAGTGCACAAAGCAGGATCAATAAAGACATGGGTGAGCGAGTGTGGGGTGGAGGAACTTGACTGACCTCAACCCGATAGAACACCTTTGGGATGAATTAAAGCGCAGACTGCGAGTCGGGCCTTCTCGTCCAACATTAGTGCCTGACCTCACAAATGCGCTTCTGGTAGAATGGCCAAACATTCCCATAGACACACTACTAAACCTTGTTTAGTAGCCTTCCCAGAAGAGTTGAAGCTGTTATAGCTGCAAAGGGTGGGCCATTAACCACCTCAGTACAGTGCATTTTCACCCCCTTCCTGCCCAAGCCATGTTTTAGCTTTCAGCACTGTCACACTTTAAATGAAAATAGCGTGGTCATACAACACAATCAAAAATCGCAATAAGCGTATATTACCGTATTTATCGGCGTATAACACGCACTTTTTCCCCCTTAAAATCGGGGGGAAAGTCGTGGGTGCGTGTTATACGCCGATCCCCCCAAAAAAAGTGACAAAAAAAAATCAAACGGCGCCGAAAAATAGCGACCGCCGTCCAAAAAAAACCGAGCGCTGCCGAAAGAAAACGAGTGCCGCCGAAAAAAAACGAGCGGCGCCGAAAAAGAACGATCTGACTGTTCGGCTCCGCTCGCAGTCAAGCCTCCCTGCTCTCGCTTCCGAAACAGCAGGGAGGCGGGACTGCGAGTGGAGCCGAACAGACGGCTCTGGCTTTTCCGGAAGCGCTCGGTTTTTTTAATGGCGGCGCCCGCTCGTTCTTCTCCGGCGGGAAATTTAAACATGCCACAGACGCTGACAAGCTGCAAAAGACACTGACAAGCTGCAAAAGACACTGACAAGCTGCAAATCACACTGGGCAAGGCTGCAAGACACACTGGGCAAGGCTGCAAGACACACTGGGCAAGGCTGCAAATCACACTGGTCAAGGCTGCAAATGACGCTGGGCAAGGCTGCAAATGACGCTGGGCAAGGCTGCAAATGACGCTGGGCAAGGCTGCAAATGACGCTGGGCAAGCTGCAAATGATGCTGGGCAAGGCTGCAAATGACTCTTAAATGTAAGTTTTTTTTTTCCCTAAACTTCCCTCCTAAAACTTTTTTTCCTTAAAATGCCCTCCTAAACTTGGGGTGCGTGTTATACGCCGGTGCATATTATACGCCGATAAATACGGTACAGGGGGTCCCCTACTTACAAACATCCGACTTACAAACGACTCCTACTTACAAACGGAGGGAGACAACAGGAAGTGAGAGGAAATCCACCCCTAGGAAGGGAAATTCACTCCTGTAAGAGTTAATATGGGAAAAAGGTGTCTCCACTGATGCTTTATCACCAGTCCATGTTTCCCTAACAACCCAAAATGTTCAAATCCAATTGTCATTGGGACAGAAGATGAGGTGAAATCTTCTGAACAGGGGCAGAGACAGCAAAACAAATGTTACAGGGGTGATAACCCTTCTCCATGTTATCTGAAAAACTTAAAAATAGATTTTTTGGCTGGAGCTACACTTAAAAAATTTACCTGTTCCGACTTACAAACAGATTCAACTTAAGAACAAACCTACAGTCCCTATCTTGTTTGTAACCCGGGGACCCCCTGTAATTGGTTTGCACAAAAGTTATAGTGTCTACAAAATAGAGGATAGATTTATAGCATTTTTTTTTTTTTTTTAACTAGTAATGGCGGCGATCTGCGATTTTTATTGTGACTGCGATATTGCGTCAGACACTTTTGACACACTTTTGGGACCATTCACATTTATACAGCGATCCGTGCTGTATATGTAATGTTGTTACTGGTACAGCACCAATAAGAGCTGTGCAGACACACATTCATAGTCCAGACATCAGCAGAGTACTAGAAACTCCATCGTTAGATCTTTCCCTGAGGATGGGAAAGACCTGGGAAATATGTGACTGCTTAACAGCAATGATAAAATAAAGTACTCCAGATGAATTTTTTTTATATTAAATTAAAGCGGTAGTAAACCGTGCGTGGCATTGGAGAAAAAAAAAAATCCCCTGCAAGGCAATTACATAATGTGCTAGTATGCATCAGAAACTAGCACTTATAAAATACCTTAAAACGAAGCCTTGAGCGGTGTGCTGACAGGGCTTCTACCTTCACCCGCTCTTCCTTCTGGGTTTGCGGGCTCTGGCTCTGGCAGTCATGGTTTACGGCACAGAGCTCTGCAGAAACCGCATGGGCAATGCTATTCCTTCAGAGAGCATGTACCGGTGACATCACTGGCTGCTGCTCGCTAGAATATCTCATAAAGGGTGCACGACTAGGAGATATTTATTTTAACTGCAGGCAAGCTTTATTATAAGCTTACCTGTAGGTAAAAATAAAAATGAGGGTTTACTCCCACTTTAAATTTGGTGGCATGATCTTTATACATAAATATTTACGTTAATAGAAATTAAACATTGTGTGTTTAGTATCACTTTAAAGTGATTGCAAAGGTAACTTTTTTTTTTTTTTTTTTTTTTAATAAAACAAACATGCCATACTTACCTGCTCTGTGTATTGGTTTTGCACAGAGCAGCTCTGATCCTCCTTTTCTCAGCTCCTTCCCCCTTGCTAAGTATGGGCTTGATTCATAGATACACAAAGTGTGGCTGGTCCCCGCCCCACATGCTGCGATTGACAACACCAAGAGCCAATTGCTCCTGCCTTCATGGCCAGTGAAGCGAGAGAGAACAGGGACAGCAGCTGCTCTCGGGCACAGTGCTGGATCAAAATTAGGCTCTGGTAAGTAAAAAAAGGGGGGGGGACAGGGGCGCTACATGCAGAAGGTTTATTACTTTAATGCACAGAATGCATTCTATCTTTAAAACCATTTTAAAAGAGAGAAGTTTGTGGATCAAAAAAGAAAAAAAATCATACTCACCTAGATGGCTGCATCCCAGCTGCCCACCTCTACATTAAGAATTGAGCGATCAAAGACTGCCTATTGCTCAGTTCTCTGTGTTTTACTGAGCAGAGAGCTGGTGACTGTCAGTCATTGGCTCTCTGCTCTGTCCCTTTGGAGTGCCTGGCTGTGGAGGGAGCGTCTGGCTCAGTCTCTCAGCAGCTTGCCCAGAGGCTGAGACAGCTGCCGGTCCAGGTATCTGGGTGGACCCGGACATTAAAGTCAGGAGCCATCCAGAGCCTGGGCAGGCTGAGTAAAGGCAGCAGACGTTAGTGTGCTGTTGGCTACACATCGGTCCCAGGAGTGCAGAATGAAGTGCATTCCTGTGACCCACAGGACAAGTAGGGCCAAAAGAGTTTTGGTCCTACTTTTCCTTTAGCAAGGGAATCTTCACCCAATGAACACCAATATAAAGATGGCATTTATGCTAACTGCCAATGTAGTAGGTAAATTAGAGAGGTCTTATGTATCCAGGGACTTTAACCTGACCACCAATGGAATGGTTTATGGTTGTTGGATTAGGAGTGCCTAGTATTGTCATATGATTTGGTGATTTGTGTTATAGTCTTTATCAGTTGTAGTTTTACTCCCAAGTTTCAGTAATGTAGTCGCCTTCTTCAGGGTTTAGGTGAGATTTCATTGTTCGATCTTGACTACGACCACTAAAAAGTTGGGCTTGAGGCTACGATGAGCCAGATTCTCAGCATCTGCTGCCTGCAGTGTGTGGGGGCAAACCTAAACTCTGCACAGGGGCCCATTGATGACTTTGAAAAGCCCCAAGACAGGGGGACTTCAATGACAGGTCAAAAGGGGTGTGTGGTCCCTCTGAATTCTTCTGATTGACTCACTTTTGTACTTCCTGTTCTCTACCACTCCCCTAATTCTCAGAATGATATAGTCTTCCTAACATTCTACAAAGCATTGACAATGCCCACTGTCCCCACGGGGTTGATTTACTAAAACTTGAGAGTACACATTCTGATGCAGCTCTGCATGGAAACCAATCAGCTTCCAGGTTTTATTGACAAAGCTTAATTGAACAAGCTGAAGTTAGAAGCTGATTGGCTACCAGATTTTGCTCTCTCCAGTTTTTCGTAAATAACTCCCATTATGAGTGATCATAGTGACAGACACACCCATAGCTCCCAACTTTCCCTCTGTCCCCCCCCTCTTCCCCCTAATTTTGGTCTGATCTATATAGTTGTATAAAAAAAATGCACTTATTTTCTTTCTAAAAGTGATTCCCAGTGCTAAACCTTTCATCCAATTTCTAAATTGCTGCATTTGTACATTTGTAAAACCAACATAAAGGAATAGTAGTGGTAAAAAAAAAAAAAAAAAAAAAGCCCTTGTGGATTAAATTAACTTTTTTTTGTTAATTCTCCTTTAAGGGGTGTGGCAGGGGGCGTGTCCTATGCCTACATACTTTTGTTAGTAGGTGTTCCTCATTCCCATCTCAAAATGTTGAGATTAAGAGGTATGCACACCTTTTGTAGGTCACTTTTAGATATGTTATTGAGCTATGTCTTCTTTGGGCATTTGAGGCCACAAATATGTTTTAAGGGAATCAATTGGATGTAAATTGTTACTTCATCCTGCCGTCATCAGTCAACCAATAACAACCTTCACCTTTCTGTCTAAACATGGCTTCTGTACGCTTACGTCAACCAATCGCATTGTTTCTATGGGTGGTATGACCTGCAGTGAACACTCCGAACCACAAGGGGCGCTGTGGGTTACGCACACGTTTTACTCACACTGCAGTTGCACTCTAATTTTTTTTTTTTTTTTGGGATCCCTTACACCAGGGGGCGCTCATCACCATTAAACGGCACCTGAAGTGAACACAACGAAGGGGTGTTTGGTGTATTGTTCTAGCCGCGCTTCTCCTCCTCGCCACACGGGGCGCTGTCCACGCCTCGCACCCCACTCCCAGCCGCAGGGCGGCGTTGTTGTGTAACGAGCTGTCTCCGCGGGTTGCTGCAGAGAGGCCTGGTTGCTTTCACGTCCGGTGATAGCTCAGTGGCACTGTGTGGACGATGGCGGCCCCGGTATCTCCAGTAGGGAAGCGGCTGAGGCTTCTGTTTGACGAGAGCTCCGCCGGACGGCAGGGAGTCCCGGGCGAACCGTCTATCCCGCTGGGGAAGCGGGCCTGGGAGGGCGGAACCGTGCGGGGCCTGAAGGGAGCGGCGCCCGAGGAGCTGGCGGTAAGTGGCCACTCCGTAGCCGGGGGGACGCGGGGAAGTTTAGTCGGGGAGTGTCCCGCCTAGGCCTCGAGTCCGGCCCCAATCCGGTGCTGGCTGCCCCTCCCCCCACCACCCACACACCGTGTAAACATACCGCCTCAAATCCGGCCCCAATCCGGTGCTGGCGGCCCCTCCCCCCACCCCGTGTAAACAGAGCCCACGGTGCGCCGTACACATGAATGTGGGGGGGAGGGTGAATGTAAAGTCCTATATATAGGCAGGATCACAGCTCACCCTTGTCCTTATTGCCATGCCATTAGGCTGCACTCTCCCAACTTTACATGGCTTTATTTGAATGTTTTTGCACATGGCAGTCTTTTTAGAAGGTTATTTCAAGTTTTATATGTGTAGTTAGTCTAATAAAAAAAATAAAAATAAATTCTATTCATGCATATACAGTAAAACCTTTGGATTTAGAGTAACTTGGTTTGAGAGCGTCTGCAAGACAAGCAAAATTTTTGACTTGACATACAAGTAGCGTCATGTTATGAATGTGAGTTAGGGACCTTAGATTGTAAGCTCCTTGAGGGCAGGGACCGATGTGAATGTACAATGTATATGTAAAAGCGCTGCGTAAATTGACGGCGATATACAAGTACCTTAAATAATAATGTCACAACTAAGTATAAAAGAGAAAAGAGGTGCTACTAAGTGTAGCAATGTGGTTACATTTAACCACTTCAGCCCCGGAAGATTTTCCGCCTTAATGACCAGGCCGTTTTTTTGCTATTTGGCACTGCGTCGCTTTAGCTGACAATTGCGCGATCATGCGACGCTGTACCTGAACAAAATTGATGCCCCCCCACAAATAGAGCTTTCTTTTGGTGATATTTGATCACCTCTGCGGTTTTTATTTTTTGTGCTGTAAACAAAAAAAGAGCAACAATTTTGATAAAATTAAAAAAAAGGCAATATTTTTTTTTTACTTTTTGCTATAATAAATATCCCCCCAAAATATATAAAAAAACGAATTTATCAGTTTTAGACCGATATGTATTCTACATATTTTTGGTAAAAGAAATTGCAATAATATTGATTTGGTTAAAGCAAAATTCTGCTACAAATACTGCAGCTGCTGACTTTTAATAATCGGACACTTACCTATACCAGGGTCCAGTGATGCGGGGGGTTGAAGCCCTCGTCTCCCCCCCCCTCCACTCTGCGGCGCCGGCATTGTCACTGTGGGTGCCCGGCTGCACCGGGCACGCACTGCGCATGCGCGAGCCTTGCGCTGTGACTGGCCAGGCAATCATCTGGGACCTGTCCCAGATGATTGCAGAGAAGTAAGGGGGGGGGAGGTGAACTTGATTCCGCGCCGAGAGGAAGTAGGGTTTCCGCCCCCCCCCCCCCCCCCCAAAAAAATGACATGCCAAACGTGGCATGTCAGGGGGTCACCTTCCCTTAAAGCGGAAGTTCCATTTTTGGGTGGCACTCCGCTTTAAGTTACAGCGTCTATAAAATGGGGGATAGATTTATGGCATTTTATTATTCTTTTTTTTTTCTATTAGTAATGGCGGTGATCTGCGATATTTTATTTATTTTATGGGGATTGCGACGGACACTTTTGACACTATTTTGGGACCATTGACATTTATACAGCGATCAGAGCTAAAAATAGCCACGGATTACTGTGTAAATGTCACTGGCAGGGAAGGGGGTTAAACACTAGGGGCGATCAAGGGGTTAACTGTGTTCCCTCAGCGTGTTTTAACTGAAGGGGGGATGGGCTACCAGTGACATGACAGAGATCACTGCTCCCGATGACGGGGAGCAGTAGATCACTGTCATGTCACTAGGCAGAACAGGGAAATATCTTGTATACATAGACATTTTCCTCGTTGCGATCGCGGGCCACCGGCGGACATCGAGTCTGCGCACCTGCGCCACCGGTGGCGTGTGCACCCGCTAGCCTTGGATTACAAAGGGGACACCCCTTTTGCGCACCTGTGCCATTCTGCCAACGTACATTAGTGGTTGGAAAGCGGTTAATGAAGGTACAACATTTAGCAACTCGCATGGTTGATGATTAAAAGAGGCACATCTAAGTATGCAGGCATCCGGGGTAAAGCTGTCCACATAGACCGTCCTCCTCCACTGCCATCAACGTCGTCCCTTCCACTCTGCGCCCCACGAGTGATTCAAACGCTCTACTGCAGGGTAGTCTTCCCGGCCAGGACTGCAGACTGACAGCAGTGAGAGCCGGTGGTGTGGGGGATGGTCTATGTGGACAACCTCAGATGCCTGTGCCATGTGCCTCTTTTAATCAACCATGTGAGTTGGTAAATGTTGTACCTTCATTAAATGTAACCATATTGCTACACTTAGAGGCGCCTCTCTTCTCTTTTATACTCTCTAGCTCCTGCTGGATTTTCCTTCTAATCCCCTTGTGGAGGCTTTCATTTGTGGATGGACATTTTATGGTTACACAACCCACCACATCTCTATAATCTTTTTATATGGACTATAAACTCAAGGACTTATGAATAAATGGTTGTGGAACGAATCATCTGAGTTTCCAATATTTCTTATGGGGAAATTCGCTTTGATATACAAAAGTGCTTTGGATTACAAGCATATTTCTGGAACAAACTATGCTCCCATCCAACGTTTTACTGTACTGTTAAAGCAGAATTTTTATCTGTATTTATTTCAGATACCGTACTCGTAGAGCGCTGTCAATTTATGCATTAAACCACAAAGTAAACATTTATTATATCGCAGCTTACCAATTCTTAGATGTGATGGTTGTATTCGTTTTCACCTGGTGATCCAGCCAGTAAGTCTGTAATTTTTTAAAAGCACAAACTTTCCAGCAAAATGTATTAGTTTTTATAGGGGTGAGACAAACCATTTAAAGTGGATGTAAAGGCTCACAATTTTTCACCTTCATGCATTCTATGCATGAAGGTAAAACCCCCTTGTTGCGGCCCCCCCATTACTTACCTAAGCTCCATTGCGATACAGAGAGGTACATGAGCACTCTCCATCCTCATTGGCTGAGACAGCAGTGGGCACCATTGGCTCCTGCTGCTGTCAATCACAGCCAGTGAGGGGAGGGGGGCAGGACCGGCCATGGCTCTGTGTGTGAATAGACATGCAGAGCAGCGGTTTAGGAGTGGGCATGCTTGGGTGCCCCCCATTGCAAGCTGAAGTCGAGTGAGGGCAAGATGGCCCCGACTCGACTCTATGCCCCTGGAGGACCGGAGCGGCCTCTGACATCACTGCCCAAAGGCCTTTAAAGGGACAATTATTTTTTTTTATATTATTATTATAAAAAGTAAAATTACTTTTTTTTTTTTTTTTTTTTTTTGCTTTTAAGTGTAAATGTGAGATCTGAGATCTTTTTGACCCCCAATCTCACAATAAAGAGGACCTGTCATGCTTATTTCCATTACAAGGGATGTTTACATTCCTTGTAATAGGAATAAAACAGATTTTTTAAAGGGACAGTGTAAAAATAAAAAGTTTAAATAAGAAATTTTTTTTTTTTTTTAAAGTGCCCCGTCCCTCCGTGCTCGCGCGCAGAAGTAAATGCATACGTAAGTCGTGCACACATGGGAGGTATCACTGCGATCTTTGGAGCGAGAGCAATAATTCAATAATCCTGTTTAGAGTTACCTCCTCTGTAACTCTAAACAGGTAACCTGTAAACATTTTTTAAAGCGTTGCCATTCCACGAACGAATGACATGTTAAGTATCTATTTACACAGCAAAACATCATCTTTCACATAATAGAAAAAAATTTGACTTACTTAACAGTTTTTTTTTAATTTAAATTTTTTCTTCTAAAAAAAAGAATTGCGCTGGAAAGACCGCTGCTCAAGTATGGTGTGACATAGAATATTGCAATGACCGCCATTTTATTCTCTAGGGTCTCTGCTAAAAAAAAAAAAAGTATATAATGTTTGGGGGCTCTAAGTAATCGTCTAGCAAAAAATACCAATTTAAACTTGTAAACAATAAATGTCAGAAAAAGGCCTGGTCCAAAAGTGGTTAATTCACTTAATGGTGATTAAAAAGTCAAAAATAATACAATTGTTTATAGAAATGTTTATTTTTAAAAACTGTCGGCTTCAGCACCATCACTTTTATTTCGGTGCACCTCTATGTAACCTGTTTACCCTTGAAGCTGCTAAATGTCGCTAAGTGCATTTAGCGCTTGAGTGGTAAATTATTAATAATAAAAATATTATTATTATTATTATTTTTGAGTGGTAAATTATTCTGGCCAATGAAATTAACGGCAAAACACTTGAGATGGATAAATATGGCACACACTTTTGCAATCATCAGGCGTTTTTTTTTTTTTTTTTTTGGCCAAAACGCTGCTGCCAGGAGGAGGCTTTTAGGGGTAGTTAACAAAAAAAGTGATCATAAGCTATAAAAAGAAAGTAAACAGTGTGATGCATTGCTGCACCACCAGCAACAGGGCACATAATGTGTACCCGATGCTGTGAATGGGCCCTTAATAAAATATAGTTTTCACATAAATGATATGTTTAAGCACCACTGAACACCCAAACTCCTGACTGGAAAATGCTGCATAAAAAAATACACTAAAAGCTGTGCATTACACATGTGTTTCGGTATGTCTACCATTTAAACATTAATGCATTTTATTGGTCAGAATATTAAATTATTTGGCTATTGGAATGCATTAATGCTCAAACGCTAGACGCAACTAGTGTGTTTTTTTTTTTTATCTGCTCTAGCTTTTCTCCAGAGTGTGCCCTTTGGGGGGTGTGTTGTGTAAACGCTCCTTGTCTAATACTAAATATCAGCTCGTTTTTTTTTTTTTTTGGATATCAGCTTTAGGCCCCTTTCACACGGGCGTCTGTTCTGCCGCTGTTAAAAGCATGTTTTGTTATTTTGAAATTCAGAGAATCCTGGCACAGCGTTCACTTGCAGTTGTACATTGCGATTAGCTGCGTTTACATGCGGCTGCGTTTAGCTGCGTTTGGAACATTCTTGATATTTCTGATGTGCTTCCTGTTGTTTTTCTTTGCTTGTTGCCGCTGCTATCTGCAGGAGAAATAGTACACTGCGCTTACCTGCGGTTATGTGCATATAGCTGCGCTACATCGCACCTGGACGCATTCAACGAAATCGCAGCTAAACGCTGTGTGTGAATGGGGCCATAGGAAAGCATTGTGTGCTTTTAGCTGCGGTAGAAAACTATAAAATCTGCAGCTAAAAGCACCATTCTATCCGTCCGTGTGAAAGGGGCCTTAGTTTTGGATAGAACAGAGAGGGATTAGAACACTTGCCCCTGTTAGGGAAATTCACCCTCTGTTTGTCCTGTCCTGTGATTATCATTGAAAGTAAATCCCACATTTTGGGTTGCCCCCAGAACAGGAATAGTTGGGATATCTTCCAGTGAGATTACTAGTTCTGGTGACAACCAAGGACCCCTCCTCACTAGTGGGATTTTCTCTCACTTCCTGTTTTTGGCTTTTTAGGGTAGTCATAAAATAACAGATATATTCTATGTGTATTTATTTTTTTTTATAGTTCATCCTTGCACCTAACTCCTGATGAGTGGTCAAGAGCCATGAAACGTTTTTTTTTTTTTTTTTAGGGTGCCTTGTCAAGTTTGGCATATCATCCACTTTTTATGTGTTGGTCCTTGGTCATATTTATGTATACTATTTCTATTAAGCATTATGCCCTGTATATGTATGTATACTTTTTGTTCATATGGCGGCTCTTTTGCATATGGTTGTTTCTATTATGAATTAAAACATTGCGTATCTCCAAATTATGGATTGTTCACATGCAATTGATCAATAAAAGGTCTAATATTTTATAACTTATGCATTACCTGTTTGCAGTGACATCCCTCATTTAACCACTTCAGCCCCAGAAGGATTTACCCCCTTCCTGACTGGGCCATTTTTTTGCAATATGGTACTGCGTTGCTTTAACTGACAATTGCACGGTCATGCCACGTTGTACCCAAACAAAATTGTTATTTTTTTCCCCATAAATGGAGCTTTCTTTTGGTGGTATTTGATCACCTGCGGTTTTTATTTTTTGCGCTATAAACAAAAAAGGAATTTCCAGCCTTTACCCTTTGACATGCTGGTCTACAATAGTCTGTCTCATCTCCTCGGACAACTCTCTCTGTACTTCTTCTGGTCCATGTTCATAATGCACACGATAATGCCAACCAAAGCTGACTGATTACAAATTGAAGGCATGCATGATACTAATTACAGAAAACAGTTTCCCAGTTTAGCTATGATCCAATTATTTATAATCTTTTCTAGGGATACCAACACATATGTCCACACTATCTCAGAATATCTAAACAGGACCAACAATGTATCTCTTTTCGTGTTTGTATATTCTTTGAAGTGTATGTAAAATTATAAAGTTCAGACTTTGATGGCATAGCAGACACTCTGTCCTGGGTGCTCTGGAAACCCCCCCCCAAATTTCAAACTTTACACAAATTCTGACCTGCCGCGGCTTCGTGCAAGGCATACCTGTTCCACAAATGATCAGTCTACAAATTTTACTTCCACTTCAGGTTTGATTTAATCTTTACTCCAGGTGTTTCTAGAACTATGCAAGGAGCTTTTTGAGGATAAAAATAGAAGAAAAAAAAAAACTGTTTGCGGGACATGTAGAAGGTAGTCAAATCGTACCCTTGTGCATGCACCCTAAATTATATAGTAAGGGAACTGTGGATTAATAAAAAAATAATAAATAAAAATGCATGTATGGTCCGGTTTGTCACTAGTGTTAGCACAAAGCTTTGTTTTTTCTGAATCTCTCTGTAATATAGTTTCTAATGTGTAGTGCTAGCAAGGCAGGGGATATGCCTGGCTGCTGTATGGACAGAGAGGGAGCAGCAGTCTTTCTATTCAGCCTGCTCCCTATACTATCTAGAGTTTTTTTGAACTGGGGCTGGCAGTAAAAGCAGTGTAAACATTAAGAGTTTTCCCTGTTAGCTTTTGGCTTTCTAGTAATTGCTTCTGTACCTTTATGGCAAAACTTCAGATGGTCTTTAAATCCGACTTAAACACCACAATTTTTTATTTTTAAGTAAATTGGCTCCCAGGAGCAATTCCTCATAATGTGCTAGTATATGCCACATATTCGCACATTTTGTTACTTACCTGTAAACTATGCCCTCCAGCGCTGCACTGTTATCATTCCTGCTTGTCTCTGGCACTCACATCTTCTCCCATTCTTCCTTCTGGGTTCAGTCTGTTCAGCTGCTTTATGATGTCCCTCCCACGCTTGCATATTGGAGTCACATCTTCACCAATAGGGTTCTCTTCTGTCATAAAAACCCTACCTATTAGCATTTTTAAAAATGTTATGTCTTATTTATGTAATTTGTCTCTTTAATGTCATTGAAGTTGTTTTCAGTCAGAGACCCTGTTTGGTAGACCTGCAGTTGTGTATGAGGATTGGTACGGTATTGTACCAAGCTATTATGCAGGAAGCAGCCCCATTTTTTTGTAAGCAAATATACATAACACATACATACTATATTTACAAATGGGTGTGACCCTGCAGCTGTCTCCTGCTGGCTCTAAGCCCAAGAACTAAGCGATTGCATGACTGACGTTTCCAGAGCTCACTGGAGCACCAGGCAGGAGAGGGGGCAGACGCAGCTGGTTTTGGCTCTCAGCCGCTCGCTTAGAGCTAGCAGTCAGGCATCTGGGTGGATCCCGCAATATGGTTGAGGTCCTTTTTTAGAGCCTGGAGCGACTGTGACATCAGCTGACAGTAGGCTCAGGGCTCGACAAACCCTGGTCGCCAGGTCGCATTTGCGACTAGAATTGGGGTCCTGGCGCCTGGGGCGACACAGCTGCGGTACCCTGTCTCCCTGTGGACCCCGCCGTGCGATCGCATCGGGCCGCGCCGGCCAGTAATTTAGGCCGTGACCTTCTGAAGTCTTTCTGCAATATGGCGCCATCTTGTGGTGGCCATTGGTATTGCAACATCTCTAACAATGCTAATGCAATGTTAACCACTGGGCACTTTTTAGCTTTCGGTGCTCACAATTTGAATGACAATTACTCAGTCATACAACACTGTACCCAAATACATTTTTTGTCCCTTTTTTTCACACAAATAGAGCTTTCTTTTGGTGGTATTTAATCACCGCTGGATTTTTTATTTTTTGCGCTATAAATCAAAAAATACTGTAAATTCGGTAAAAAAAAAAAAAAAAAAAATCTTTGTTTCTATTAAAATTTATTGGCAGAGTATTGCACAGTGCTGGCAGAGTATTGCACAGTGCTGGCAGAGTATTGCAAAGTGCTGGCAGAGTAGCTGTCACTGACCAGCGCTGTGGGCACTACACATCCAGCCCACAGTGCTGGTCCCATCTCTCCCCCTCTCCGCTTCTCCCCTCTCACTGTACCGATCGATACAGAGAGGGGAGGGAGGAACCGGCGTCATGACGTGATGCCGGTTTGTGTACATGTGATCACCCTGTCATTTGATGGAGCGATCACGTGCTAAACGGCCGCTATCGGCGGCTGTTTACCGTGATGCGCCGGGTCCTCGGGACCTGGCGGTCACAGATGTTCCCGAAGAGCAAGGTTCTGGGAGGACGTGCCACCTGTCAGTCGTTGTCGTCGTGAAAAAAAACCTGGCTCTTAACTTTTTTAGCTGGCTTCTCGATTCCAAGCAAATTTGTCAAGCCCTGGGCTATATGCCTCTGTTGACTCAGGGTCTGCGAACCAGCTCTCAAATTTTGTGTGACGGAAATTCCGATGGAAAATGTGTGATGGAGCCTACACACGGTCGGAATTTCCAACAACAAGGTCCTATCACACATTTTTTGTAGGAAAATCCTATCGTGTGTATGGGGCATAAGTGTACTCCTGTGACCCAGAAGAGAAGTATAACTATAAAAGCTTTGGCCATGTTTCTTTTTAACACAGAGATTTGCAAGTTCACTAAAACTTACTATCATTGCCTTTTTATTTTTATTTTTTACAGTAATCGTTTGCATGTAATAATAGCAAGTTATTTCTTTCAGGTATATGTGGAGTTTGACCAGAAAAGTTCTAGAAGACCTTCATGGGTACAAGTTCATGGAGCAGATGTCTTTGTAATCTTACTGGAAGGACCACTAGTTTGGTCTCCAAGGAAGGAACCTATAATTGTCCAAGGGAGCCGTATTTGCCCCACTCATTGGCCTGCTTTGGTAAGTAATGGTCAGTAGAAGCTGTACGATTCTGGATAAGATGAGAATCGCAATTTTTTTTTTTTGATTGGAATAAAGATCAAGATTCCCTCAGGATTCTCGGCGTAGCATCTTTCACATTATACAAAAAAAATGGGCTAACTTTACGTTTTATTTTGAATTCATTAACGTGTATTTTTTCCCCCCAAAAATTGCATTTGAAAGACCGCCGCGCAAATACAGTGTGACATAAAATATTGCAATGACCGCCATTTTATTCTCTAGGGTCTCTGCTAAAAAAAATATATGTTTGGGGGTTCTAAGTAATTCTCTAGCGAAAAATACTGATTTTAACTTGTAAGCAACAAGTGTCAGAAAAAGGCTTAGTCTTTAAGTGGTTAAACTGCCCTCATTTACAGATCGAAGTTCATCCCTTTGATCTAAAAGAACCAGATTACATTATTTATTTTTATCTCAGCACTGAGCAATGTTTTCATAAACTTGGCAGGCTGCCTTTTTTTTGTGACAGCTGTGAGAAGAGAACGGCTCTGCACTGAATCGTGGAAATGTCGTAATCGATTTTTAACGATTAATCATGCATCTCTAATAGAAGCCACTCAAAATAACTGCCAACTAGATTTTGTTTAAGGTTCCATTTATTTCTGTCAAATAAATAAACACTCGAGAAAACCCTAACATCTGTTATTGCGCCACAGGACAGAAAATGAGGGAATCCGTGTTCCCCAATGGAACACGGATAGCAACAATACAGAAGTTTTATTCTTCTTTACTCTCCAATCCCCCAAAAATAGTTAATGCTAAAATGATCCAAAGAAAGGTACTAACGGAATGGGATACACAAGAATGTGTTTTTGCGTGTTCAGAATGCAGAAGATGCAAAGACCCAGATTCCAATCGTGTTCCTGTGGCTGTGTAGTAGAGGGCATCAGGAAGTGCAGCAAATGCGTGTTGTGCATGTTTTCAGCAGATATGGTGGGGAAGTGCATCAGCCAGGAGCTGTGTAAGTTGTCAACCTGAGACTGTCTGGATGGGGGAAAAAAACTGCCAAATATAAAATTTAGCAGAATCGCTTATGGCTATAACATCTTAAGCCTCGTACACATGATTGGACTTCAAACAAACTTTTCCGTGCATTTCTGTCTAAAGGGCGTTGGCCGTGAACTTGTTCTGCATGCACACGGCAGGACTTTTTCAGCCAACTTTCACCAAATCACGTGGTTTTTCAGCTCTTTACCGCCACCCTTTTGGTCAACTTCTGTATTGTTGTCTGATCTTTTGCATTGGGTCTGAGCATGCGTGTTTATACTTTGGACTAAAGTCCTATGTACTTGTGTACACACGATAGGATTTTGCACCATAGGACTTTTGTTGCCGGAAAGTTTGTCTGTTTGCACAGCAAACATTTGTCCGATGAAAACCGAAAAAGTTTGAAAAAGTTTGTCCGATGGAGCGTACACACGGTCGGATTTTTCCTTAAAATGGGTAATTTGCATGTTTGTTGTCAAAAAGTCAGATCGTGTGTGGGGGCCTTTAGAGATAAGTACAAAGAGGAGTAATACAATTAAATGAATAACTCCCCATTTCTCTGTTCATGGATTGGTATTTTTGTGCTAAGCACTGCTGGTTGTCAATTAACTGCTTTATGCAAATAGCTGTGGCCACCGACAGCCTGTCATTGCAGTGTATGAGCTTTGCAGCTTTCTGCACATAGCTATCATTCCCAGCCACAACAATCCTGTCTCTGGGACCTGCAGTGTGGCTAAATGCCTGTGCAAATGGAGCCTAATACTGTGTTAAACTCAACTGCCTGTAGTTGCCAGCACTTTTATTACTAACCTTCTTGTAGACAGGTACAATATTAGCTGTCCGTCAGTCATGGGGAACTTCCTCTGTTAACATAGAATGGTTACAAAAATCAGTTAATGGTCCAACAACTATACATCAATGTTCTTTTAGTACTCTGGGATGAATACCTTCTGAACCCATTGCTTTATTAAGCTTTAAGCAAGCCAGTTCATCTGCTACCTCTAAAAACCCTGAAAATTAACCTTCACTGCTACAGTCAATATGATACCCAATTTTGTTTTTGTTAGTGTCATGTCTGAGAAGACTTAAAGCCCTGCTTGTCTCCCCCCTCAGCTCGGCGGCGCCGGCATTTTAACTGTGGGCGCCCACTGCGCATTCGCAAGCCGTGCTCCGTGACTGGCCGCGCAATCATCTGGGACCTGTCATGTGTCCCAGATGATTGCCTAGAGGGAGGGGGGAGAGGCGATCTCCCTTCCTGCACTGAGGGAAGTGACGTCAGGAGATTTTGAGGGACCACATGGCAACAGGCATAATAAGGTAAGTAAAAAAAAAAAAAAAAAAAAAAATCCAAATGTTTTTTTTATTTTTTTCATGCACATTGACTTTTTTTTTTTTTTTGGGTGGAACTCCACTTTAACCACTTTAGCCCCGGACCAATTGTCAGCTTAAGGACCAGAGGTCTTTTTTCAATTTCGCACTGCACTACTTTAACTGGTAATTGCGCGGTCATGCAATTTTGTAACCAAACGAAATTTGCGTCCTTTTCTTCCCACAAATAGAGCTTTCTTTTGATGGTATTTGATTGCCTCTGTGATTTTTATTTTTTGCGATATAAACGGAAAAGGAGCGAAAATTTTGAAAAAAAAAGAGATTTTCTACTTTTTGTTATAAAAAAAATCTAATAAACTCAATTTTAGTCAAACATTTGGGCCAAAATGTATTCAGCCACATGTCTTTAGTAAAAAAAATGCCAATAAGCGTATATTTATTGGTTTGCGCAAAAGTTATAGCGTCTACAAACTAGAGTACATTTTCTGGAATTTACACGGCTTTTAATTTATGACTACCTATCTCATTTCTTGAGGTGCTAAAATGGCAGGGAAGTACAAAACCCCCCCAAATGACCCCATTTTGGAAAGTAGACACCCCAAGCTATTTGCTGAGAGGCATGTTGAGCCCATTGAATATTTTTTTTTTTAGTCCCAAGGGATTGAATAAAGACAAAAAAAAAAAAAAAAAAAAAAATTTTTTTTTCATAAAGTTGTCACTAAATGATATATTGCTCACACATGCCATGGTTATATGTGGAGATGCACCCCAAAATACATTTTGCTGCTTCTCCCGAGTATGGGGATACCACATGTGTGGGACTTTTTGGGAGCCTAGCCGCGCACGGGGCCCCGAAACCCAATCAACGCCTTCAGGGTTTCTAAGGGTGCAAATTTTTGATTTCACTCCTCACTACCTATCACAGTTTTGAAGGCCATAAAATGCCAAAATAGCACAAAACCCCCCCAAATGACCCCATTTTGGAAAGTAGACACCCCAAGCTATTTGCTGAGAGGCATGTTGAGTACATGGAATATTTTATATTTTGCCACAAGTTGCGGGAATATTACAAACTTTTTTTTTTTTTGCCCAAAGTTGTCACTAAATGATATATTGCCCACACATGCCATGGGCATATGTGGAATTACACCCCAAAAATACATTCTGCTGCTTCTCCTGAGTACGGGGATACCACATGTGTGGGACTTTTTGGGAGCCTATCCGCATACGGGACCCCGAAAACCAAGCACCGCCTTCAGGATTTCTAAGGGCATAAATTTTTGATTTCACTCCTCACTACCTATCACTACCTATCACAGTTTTGAAGGCCATAAAATGCCAAGATGGCACAAAACCCCCCCAAATGACCCCATTTTGGAAAGTAGACACCCCAAGCTATTTGCTGAGAGGCATGTTGAGCCCGTTGAATATTTTTTTTTTTAGTCCCAAGTGATTGAATAAAGACAAAAAAAAAAAATGAAAAAAATTTATTCAAAAAGTTGTCACTAAATGATATATTGCTCACACATGCCATGGTTATATGTGGAATTGCACCCCAAAATACATTTTGCTGCTTCTCCTGAGTATGGGGATACCACATGTGTGGGACTTTTTGGGAGCCTAGCCGCGTACGGGGCCCCGAAACCCAAGCACCGCCTTCAGGATTTCTAAGGGTGCAAATTTTTGATTTCACTCCTCACTACCTATCACAGTTTCGAAGGCCATAAAATGCCAAAATAGCACAAAACCCCCCCCAAATGACCCCATTTTGGAAAGTAGACACCCCAAGCTATTTGTTGAGAGGCATGGTGAGTATTTTACAGCTCTCATGTGTTTTTTAAAATGAAGAAAGTAAATAAAAAAAAATTTTTTTTTTTTTTTTTCAATTTTCAAAACATTGTGACAAAAAGCGAGATCTGCAAAATACTCACCATACCTCTCAGCAAATAGCTTGGGGTGTCTACTTTCCAAAATGGGGTCATTTGGGGGTGGTTTGTGCCATCTGGGCATTCCATGGCCTCCGAAACTGTGATTGGCAGTGAGGAGTGAAATAAAAAAATTACACCCTTAGAAAGCCTGAAAGCGGTGCTTGGATTTTGGGGTCCCGTACGCGGCTAGGCTCCCAAAAAGTCCCACACATGTGGTATCCCCGTACTCAGGAGAAGCAACAGAATGTATTTTGGGGTGTATCTCCACATATGCCCATGGCATGTTTGAGCAATATATCATTTAGTGACAAGTTTTTGTAAAAAAAAATATTATTTTTTTTTTTTTTTCATTATTCAATCTCTTGGGACCAAAAAAAAAAATATTTAATGGGCTCAACATTGCTCTCAGCAAATAGCTTGGGGTGTCTACTTTCCAAAATGGGGTCATTTGGGGGGGGTTTGAACTGTCCTGGCATTTTATGCACAACATTTAAAAGCCTATGTCACACGTCACCCACTCTTCTAACCACTTGAAGATAAAGCCCTTTCTGACACTTTTTGTTTACATGAAAACATATTTTTTTTTTGCAAGAAAATTACGTTGAACCCCCAAACACTATATATATTGTTAAAGCAAAGGCCCTACAGATTAAAATGGTGGGTGTTGCATTTTTTTTTTCCACACAGTATTTGCGCAGCGATTTTTCAAACGCATTTTTTGTGGAAAAAATACACTTTTTTTTATTTTAATGCACTAAAACACACTATATTGCTCAAATTTTTGATGAAATAAAAAATATGATCTTAGGCCGAGTACATGGATACCAAACACGACATGCTTTAAAATTGCGCACAAACACGCAGTGGCGACAAACTACATACATTTTTAAAAGCCTTTAAAAGCCTTTACAGGTTACCACATTAGATTCACGGAGGAGGTCTACTGCTAAAATTACTGCCCTCGATCTGACCTTCGCGGTGATACCTCACATGCATGGTGCAATTGCTGTTTACATATGACGCCAGACCAACGCTTGTGTTCGCCTTTGCGCAAAAGAAGGGGGGGCAGGGGTTTTTTTTTTTTTTTTTTTTTTTAGTTTTTCTTTTTATTTAGCTTTTTTATTTTATTTTTAAACTGTTCCTTCCATTTTTTTTTTCTTAGTTGTCATTTTTATTGTTATCGCAGGGAATGTAAATATCCCCTATGATAGCAATAGGCAGTGACAGGTACTCTTTTTTTGAAAAAATTGGGGTCTATTAGACCCTAGATCTTTCCTGTGCCCTCAAAGCATCTGACCACACCAAGATCGGTGTGATAAAATGCTTTCCCAATTTCCCAATGGCGCGGTGGGTATGCCCACCATTAGAATACCTCCCTTCATCCACCCACTTCTAATGATGGGCATACATGCACCATTTATATATGCCGAAGCATGGGGGCATCCTCCCGCAAAAAAAGTTATGCCACGTATACATGGTCGAACTTTTTTCGACCGTATGTACGTGGCATTAGGAGCAAAATCGCTCCTCCGCCCTCTGCTGCCCCCATGCTTCGGCATATATGCTCTTTTTTTTAACTGTGGTGGTGAAATCACCTCCTACAGCATTGGAGTCGCGGCTTTATGTATCGTGGGAGCAAACGCTGTTGCTGTCAAGATAAATAAATCCACGCTGCAACTGAATGGCGTACCTGCTAAGCAAATAATGGTTAACATTAAAACAAAGTAACATTACAGTATAACAGTAAGACCTTACCATACCATACCTGCAAAGCAAATACCAAAAAAAAAAACATAGTAAAAAATAAAACATTTTGTTAACGCAACCGGTGCCTAAAATATATATATGCCGAAGCATGGGGGCATCCTCCCGCAAAAAAGTTATGCCACGTACACATGGTCGGACTTTTTTCGACCGTATGTACGTGGCATTAGGAGCAAAATCGCTCCTCCGCCCTCTGCTGCCCCCATGCTTCGGCATATATGCTCTTTTTTTTAACTGTGGTGGTGAAATCACCTCCTACAGCGTTGGAGTCGCGGCTTTATGTATCGTGGGAGCAAACGCTGTTGCTGTCAAGATAAATAAATCCACGCTGCAACTGAATGGCGTACCTGCTAAGCAAATAATGGTTAACATTAAAACAAAGTAACATTAGAGTATAACAGTAAGACCTTACCATACCATACCTGCAAAGCAAATACCAAAAAAAAAAACATAGTAAAAAATAAAACATTTTGTTAACGCAACCGGTGCCTAAAATATATATATGCCGAAGCATGGGGGCATCCTCCCGCAAAAAAGTTATGCCACGTACACATGGTCGGACTTTTTTCGACCGTATGTACGTGGCATTAGGAGCAAAATCGCTCCTCCGCCCTCTGCTGCCCCCATGCTTCGGCATATATGCTCTTTTTTTTAACTGTGGTGGTGAAATCACCTCCTACAGTGTTGGAGTCGCGGCTTTATGTATCGTGGGAGCAAACGCTGTTGCTGTCAAGATAAATAAATCCGCGCTGCAACTGAATGGCGCACCTGAAAACAAAAAAATGGTTAACAATAAAACATACCTGAAAAGCAAGCATGATAAAACATAATAAAACATTGCAGAATAGAATAGAGTAAAAAAGAGCAACAATAGAGAGAGAACAATAAAACGACAACTATTTTTGGTTTTTTATTTTATATTTTTTTGGGGTTTTTTTTTTTTTTTACTTTGTTTTTTTTTTTTTTTTTTATTTTTTACACTTTTTTTTTTAAACTATAACTATAATTTTAACTGTAACGGTCGGGTCTCAAAATGCGATGGCATTCTTGAGACCCTGTAACTATAATTTGAACTGCAACGGTCGGGTCTCAAAATGCGATGGCATTCTTGAGACCCTGTGAAAGTGTATCCTAGCCTGTGAAATGCTGTACCCTACGCTAATACCTCACTAGTTCGTGGTAGCGTTCAAAGCATTCACCAACGCAGAGACCAGGATTGTCAGGACAGCGTGGACAATAATAACGGGTGTCACGCCTAAATCCGCGCTTGCTACAGACACGACATCTTCTTTGGGGGGCTCGTTGGGTAGGGGTACTCTGGAGGACATGAGGATAATGCCTCTCATGCAGCCGGCTTACTGCATTTGGTAGGGGATGGTGAGGTGTGGAATCGCCTGGATACAGGAGTTCCATGACAACCGCTCCCTGGAATTCAAGGAAGGGTAACGTCCCGCCTGAAGCTCCGTATAGCACATGAGCATTCAGCAAAGCCAATTGGAATAAATAAATAGACACTTTTTTGTACCAGCGTCTAGCCTTACGGACAACTAGGTACGGCGCCAACAACTGGTCGTTGAGGTCCACCCCCCCCATATTAAGGTTGTATTCGTGGATACAGAGGGGTTTCGTCACAACACCAGCCGCCGTACGAATTTGGACTGTCGTGTCTGCATGAAGGGAGGTAAGAACGAAAACATTCCTATTATCCCTCCACTTCACAGCGAGCAAGTTATTACACTTCAAGCAGGCTCTCTCCCCCAGCCTAAGACGGGAATCTACAAGCCGCTGGGGAAAGCCCCGGCGATTAGGTCGCACGGTGCCACATGCTCCAATCTGATGATCAAACAAGTGACTAAACAGTGGCACGCTCGTGTAATAATTGTCCACGTACAAGTGGTACCCCTTTCCGAATAAGGGTGACACCAAGTTCCACACTATCTTGCCAGCGCTCCCTATGTAATCTGGACAGTTCTCCGGCTCTACGTGACTATCTTTTCCCTCATAAACCGAAAAGCTCCACGTATAGCCTGTTGCCCTGTCACAGAGCTTGTAGAGCTTGACCCCGTATCTGGCACGCTTGCTGGGAAGGAACTGTTTGAAAGACAAGCGGCCAGAAAACTTAATCAGGGACTCGTCAACGCAGACAACTTGATTGGGCGTAAACAAGGCTGCAAAACATTGGTTGAAGTGGTTTATGAGGGGCCGAATTTTGTAGAGCCGATCAAATTCAGGGTCTCCACGAGGACGACAAAGTTCATTGTCACTGAAGTGCATGAACCGCAAGATCTGTTCGTATCGTGCCCTGGACATGGAGGCAGAGAACACGGGCATATGGTGGTGCGGTGAGGTGGACCAATAAGACCTCAGCGTCGGGAATTTGTGTATGCCCATGTTGAGGGAAAGGCCCAGAAAGGTCTTAAATTCGGAAACCGTAATTGGTTTCCAATCTCTGGCAAGGGAAGGCACTTGGGGATTAGCGGCGATGTGTTGACCAGCGTATATATTACTTTGGTCCACAATAGATCTATAGAGATCTTCCGTGAAAAACAGCGAATAAAAATCGGATGGCTTAAAATCAGCTGTTTCCACCTGAATACCAGGTTGGCCAGTGAATGGGGGAAGTACGGGTTCTGCAGAAGTGGTGGGCACCCAATCAGGATTGGCGAATTCTGCAGGAAGGACACTATGTGATCGACGGGCCTGCCTTTGTCTTCTTCTTGGTGGCAGCGGGACACTACTTGTGCTTGCCACCTCGCCAGCTTGAACTGCACTTATGGGACTCGCCACGTCACCAAGTGTTACTGCAGTGCTGGTTTGACTACGTCCAGGGTGTACTAGGCCGCTGGTGCTTGCCAGTTCACCAGAAGGAATAGCGGCGCTAGTACTTCTCTGCTCCATACGAGAGACCTGCGGTTCCTGCACCTCAACAACATCAGAAGATCGGGATCGGGTACGCCTGACCTTAGCAGGGACCACACCTTCGTCGCCAGAGCTATCTGTCATGGAGCCGCTGTCGTCTACTGGATCGTATTCTGAGCCTGATTCTGACAGATGAGTGACCTCCTCTTCACTATCTGACATACTCAGAAACAAGTAGGCCTGTTCACTAGTGTACTTGCGATTTGCCATTTTGGGCTCTAAATTTAGTAGTACACTAGTGAGATTCACAGGAAAAAAAGCTCCTAGGCTGCTGGCGAATGAATCAAAACGCTACCAAAAAAACTGTTAGCGATCGCAGGGATCAGGCCTGACTCTGCGAACGCTGCAGTTATGTGTGCTTAGTGTTTTGGAAGTGACAGTGATCGATCGATACTGCACTTGGGTGGGCTGGGCTGGGCTGGGCGGAGGGGGAAAACGCAGGTGCTAGCAGGTATCTGGGCTGATCCCGCTAACAATGCGTTTTTTGGAACCCTAAACTGCTGGGACGCTAGTATAGATCTGATCAGATCAGATATTGATCTGTTCAGATACTATACCACTAAGGGAGGTGTATGCTTTGCGCGTGGGTGTTTGCGGTACTGGCACTAACCTGGGGCGACGCAGACCTTATTTGACCCTAACACCTAATTGATATCACCCGCCGGGCGATCAGGGGGTTAAACCGATAGTTGGGTAATAAATGGCGGGTGCCCTGACAGTATAAAAAAACAAGCTAACTAACCAGCGTCACCCGTAACAGTTATACGGTGATCACTGGTGAAAGGGTTAACTAGGGGCAATCAGGGGGTTAAAACCTTTATTAGGTAATATATGGGGGTACCTGACGATATATAAAAACCTGACGGGGAACCTAAATAACTAAATAACTAACTGGCTAACCAGCGTCACCAGTGACACTTATACTGTGATCACTGGTGAAAGAGTTAACTCTAGGGGCAATCAAGGGGTTAAAACCTTTATTTAGGTTGTAATATGGGGGTACCTGACCTATAAACCTATTTATAATCCTATATAAACCTGGCGGTTACCTAAAAAAAAAACTGGCTACCTAGCGACAGCAGTGACACTAATAGAGCGATCAAAATAAACGATCGCTTAGTGACACTGGCAAAAGGGGGTGAAAGGGTTACCTAGGGGGCAATCAAGGGGTTAAACCTTTATTGGGGGGGGGTAGGGGGCTACCTTGGACCTAAAGGGGCCTAAAACTAACTGCCCTGACAGTTATTGCAGTCACACTGACACTAAATGCAGTGATCAGTAAAATAAATGATCACTGCAATCAGTGACACTGTGACAGGGGGGGCAGGGGGTGATCTGGGGGGTGATCAGGGGGTGACAGGGGGGTGAAATGTGTGCCTATGTGTACCTGGTGTCAGTGTAGTGTTTGTGCACTTACTTGATGTCTTCTCCGCTCGGCGTCCCGGTCAGAAAGACCGACACGAGGAGCGTGACATCACTTCCCCTTGCCTGTGTTTACAATTACACAGGAAGGGGAAGGAAGCGGACGAATCCTATTGGCCAGAGCGATCGGGAGGGGGTGGCCAGAAACGACTGGCCGTTACCTCGTCCCGCATCGCTTCTGAAGCGATCCCGACCGTCCCCGCCGGCGGAGGGGGGTCCGATCGGACCCCCCAACCGCCGGAAGAATGTCACGTACAGGTACGTGATTCTGCCTGTACGTGCCATTCTGCCGACGTAAATATACAGGGGGCGGTCGGGAAGTGGTTAACAAAAGTATTTGTGTAACTAGTTCCTCACTCTAACGTTCGTGGCGATACATCACGCATGTGGTGCGACCGTGGTTTACATGTGCGCACCCTGGGTGTGCTTTTGAGCATGTGTGTGGGGCAACGGGGGCTACAGCAATTCTTTAAACATTTTTTTTTTTTTATACAATTTTTTTTGATTGCTATTACAAAAGGGTTAATAAATCACAATGTGATAGCATTGGGCTGGTGACTGGAGACATTGGGAGTCTATTAGTTTTTCCCCTGCCCTTCACACCATCTAACCAGATTGCCTCGGTTAGATGTTTCCCCTGTCTGTGTATGGGCCAGGAAATGTGGGATCTGAAACAGGAAGTGTTCATCATCGCTTCTGATTTGATTGTTTCAGTGTGAGATCAAGGCATGGATTTGCCCCTCTCTTGCATTGCTCTCCCCCCCTGAAGACATCGGTTGTGGCCACAGGCTTCTGGTAAGTGTTGCAGGAAAGAGATTTCCCCATCAACACAGATGGTGCTGACAGGGGATAGGCAATTGTCTTCTCCTGGCAGGGGCAGGAGAAGCCGTCCCCGCCAGGAGAAGACAGTCCTAATCGCAAGAGAATTGGCAGGCTGGTTGTTCCAAAGTTGATCGATCAACTTGTTACATTCAGCCTGCCCATTAACAGTTTGAATCTCGGCTGGTTCAGCAGGAATTCGATTCAGATTCGAACCCTGTATGGCTGGCCTTAGGTTGCCTCCTAGATTGTAGACTTTAACGCTGCCCACTGATTACTGACTCCTGCCGGTCTACTCCAACATTTTTAAGCATAATTAAAACTGCTAAAAAAAAATATGGCACCCCAGGAGCTTTTTAACATAATGTTATAATGCACCACATTATGGCTGACTTGCCTTGCAAACCACCCCCTCCATTGTTGCAAAGTCAACACTCCTGCTTGTCATAGGTACTTTAATCTTCATCTCAGTCTTCCTTCCAGGTTCAGACCCTTTGGCTGCTTGATTGGCTGGACTGAAATGATGTCACTCTCGCACATGCGCTTAGGAGTCATGTCATCTCATCCTATAAATGTACGATGAGCTGTGCAAGTGCAGCCAAGTGTACAAAAATGTTGTTAGGCTGGGTGAAATGCTTAATGACTGAAGACACTAATAGTTTCTCTTCTGTCCTAAAAATCCTACCTGTCTGTCATTTTTCATTTTTCATTTTTTTTTCTTTTTTTTTTTTTTTTATTAGATTTAATTCTGCTTTAATTTATCTTTTAGAAATTCACCCATTGCAGCGCAATTTGTTTTTGGAAATCTAAAACGTTTGTTTTTAGTAATGATTTTTCAGTTTTTGTTTTAAAGTGGAAGTAATCCCTATCATTTTCAGCCAAGGACACGTTTTAATCTTCAACTGCATGATACTGCACATTTGATCAGTAATGATACTAGCCATTGGATGGTTTAACAGTTTGGTTGAGAGCACATCCAATGTGGCGGTTACATTCCCGGCATGAAACTGTTAAATCTATGGGTTTACTTCAGCTTTAATATCAAACCAAAGTCATCGATGATCACTGAATGAAATGAGTGGAAACGTTGATTTTGATATAAGATTTATGTGAGGAGCAGATTTACAAAATGCTGTAAGGTTTTATCTACTGCTGACGCAATGATGTAACTTGTGTGCCACCTCTGACAGATTATTTATAGCACCTAATTGTTCATGACTGTCAGTCACAAAGTTATTTATTGTGATGTGGATTGAAGTACAAAGAATCAGTAAATGAGAGTCGGTACATGGGTTTACATAGTATATCTTCATAAAGACTATTTCAGTTTTGGAATGTTGTGAAGGAAATATCTGACACAAGCTGTTTTTAACATTGCAGACATTCACAACTTTGGTGGATAAGTTGGGACTGGGAACACTGGTTCCTATAGAGTTTCTCCTAGAAGAAATATTGCATTTTCTTCCAGATGCCAGTACACTTCGTCTTTACCAGGTAACTCCTTTTACAATGAGAAGCAATATTCTTAAAATAAGTCTCTGTGAAAAATAATGACATTGTTCTTATTCCATTTTCCAGCAGATGGGAGTAGACAGCCACAAACTGGTTTTGAAAGAGCAGCCTTTTTTGAGGGATGCTGTAACTGATGTGATCAATTCAAGAAAAATCCAGGAGATCATTTTACGAGGTTATATGCACACATTTTTAAAATCGAAGTGTTTACGGATTTGATTTATTTATAAAAAAAAGTAATCTTAAACTCAAACATTTTATTATAATGCAGCTTATGAATTCTTAGATGTACAGTGGAACCTCGGATTGCGAGTAACACGGTTAACCAGCGTTTCGCAATATGAGCAATTCTTTTTTTTTTTTTTTTTTTTTTTTTTTAAATCCTGATTCAGTTTGCGAATGATGTTTCGCAAAACTAGCAGGATTTAAGCCTATGCGGTGTGCAGTACCACAATTGGCCAGAGGTACATGCGATATTGCATGCAATGGAAGTTTATGTGGAACGAATTATCTTTCTTTCCATTGACTTTTATGGGGAAACTCGCTTTGATATGTGAGTGCTTTGGATTACAAGCATTCTCCTGAAATGGATTTTGCTCATAATCCAAGGTTCCACTGTATTATTTTTTATTTTTTTTTCCCTGCAATTTTTATCTGGGGATTCAGCCAGTAAGTCTGTTGTTTTTCAAAAGAACAAACTCTATTCTAGATGTATCAGTTTACAGGTATGGGACAAACCATTTAACACTGGCAGGGGTGCTTACAATGATCAGCTTTTATTTATGTAAAACTTTTATCCCAAATGGAAAAACTGTTTCTTGTAACTGAATAAAAAGTGTGAGCTGGCTTAATCTGTTAGTGTTGTTAAATATGCTAGTATATCCACCACTGCCCCAGACTAACAATGCTGTGGCCCTTGTGCTCGTTCATCCAGAGTGGGGCCACTGTAATACAGGAGGTGTGTTACTGGCCAGATCATCAGGTGTAAACAGAGGTAGCAAAGCCTAAAAAAACCTGTTTGCAGCCACCACATTTAATGTTTAGTAAACTGCAATATACTATGTTTTTGGTTTATTACCGCTTTAGGATTGTGAAGGTTTAAAGCTGAAGTTTAGTAAAGGAGCTGCTGAATGACAGGATCTCCACCACCAATTCACAGAATGAGATGCACACCATTACACAACCCTTGTGTTTGGTGCTGTATCCAAAAACAAATGCCTAAACTTCCACTTTAAAGTATGTGTGAACCCTTACCTTGTAAAACAACCCATTCAGTTAAAAATATAAATGAATGGCAAAACATTTTGTGTTTTTATATATAAACATAAATATTTATCTTTTTCTCAAAAGGACTTTCAGGACAGCAACTGGAGAGAGCGCAGCTCCACCCACTTTCCCAGGAAACACTCCGATCAATTTCTTTTAAGGCAGGACACTTCCACCATGGCCTCAGTTGTAGCGTTTCCTCAGCCATGGTGGAGGCGCTGCGAGGAACTTGCGGGTGTGCTGCTCTATCTCTCCAGGCAAAGGTCCTGTGTATAGGGGCATAGCATACCTTATTTTTTCTTTTAGACCCGGGTGGTCCTTAGGCCATCCCAGCATCCTCCCAGATGGGTGGGGGATGTTCCGGAGCTCCCCTCCTCTTTCCCGCTCAGCGAGAGCTTGGGGACCGGCGGGGGGGGGGAGGGGGTCTGTCCCAACCTGGAGCATGGAGCCAGGGGCTTTCCAAGGCCTCCGTTCGTTCCGATGGCGGGTAACGTCATTTCTGAAAGGGGCGGGACTTCTGGTTGGGCGCATGGCTTCCGGTTCCCACCTGTGGAATGCAGGAGGGGGGCAGGCCCTGGCTGGCGTACACTTGCGGTCTTCGCAGTGGCGAAGAGACCTGGAGTTTTCAAAAAGAGACGGTGATGGCCACAACATCCGCTGCAGTCATGGAGTCAGTGGCAGGAGCTGCAGGGGCAGAGGCTTCAGGTCTGTTACCTATAGGGCTATGTTTTTTCCCCTGTGCATTATGTATAGGGAAGGAGAGAGGGGGCTGCACCATGCCCCTTGGGTTACCTCACGGAGGGGTATGGTTGGATGGTCACGCCAGCAGGACAAATGGGGAATGCAGTTCCCTGAGCATGCCAATCCACACATGCCATGCCAGGATCCACAGGTAGAACGTGGGCTGAGCTGGGCGGTCCCAGCCTAACTAAGGACCCTGCACTGATCATTCCCTGCAGGTGCATCACGGAGGTGGCTGCTGCAGAGGAGGATGATCTGGGGACGCAGGAGGATCCAAGCCCCAAGGTAGGACAGTGATGCTGTGCATCATTTTATCCGTGCCTGCCGCTCGGTGGAGAGGGCACTTGAGTGGGGTGTTCTTGCTTATTTATTTTTCCTGGTAAAAATCAAAGCGCAGACACACTGGTGTTTTTTTTTGTCAGGAATGCATAGACGCTTTAGCCAAAAAAGAAACTAGATCTATGTTCAAGAAGTTTCTAGATACAATGAAGACAGAAATGGTTAAAACATGTTGAGTTATTCAGATCCTCTCCAAGATTCAGGACCTCCAGATACTGCTATACCCAGTACTTCCAGTTTTAGCTCAGCAACTCTGATTCCCACACCTGCAACTGCAGGGGATGCTGGAGGAGATGGAAGAAGGGTCCAGCGAGGAATCTAGCCCTGAAGAGGGAGAACTCGAGGAAGAAAAAGGTAGTCTGATTCAGAAATTTCCTTTTTCCTTCTGATTTATCTTTTGAAGATGCAGGATCGCTTAAGAATGCTATGGACAGGAAGGCAGAAGGCTACCATAGGAAAGCATGGGACGCAGGAGTGGCAAATTTCCAACCTGCCATTACTTCCACCTGCGTTGCCAGGACCCTTGACCTATGGTTAAGGCAGCTAAAAAATTTACTGGAGAGTGATACCCCAAAAGAAGAGCTTCTGGATTCTGTACTTAACAAGGTGGTCACCTAGATCTCTGACGCTTCAGCCGAAGCAATCAGATGTTTGGCCAGATGCACAGCTTTAATCAATCAAGCAAGGAGGGCTATTTGGTTGAAAACAGGGGATGCCTCTTCCAAGACAAAGTTATGCTCTCTGCCATTCAAAGGAAACGTAGTCTTTGGAGAAGATTTAGACTCTGTGTTGGAACGTTCATCGTACAAGAAACAAGGTTTTGCGTTTCCCAAAAGACAACAATGCAGAAAAGGGTTTTGTCCTTTTAGGAAAATGGGGCCAAGCAAGGTGGCAAGCAAGATCAGAAAAGGCCATGGCAAAATAGAAAACAAAAGGGAAAAGGGGGTTTTCTGTTTAGCTCAGAAAAGGGCAATGACTCCCCTTGCTGGGTAGGATGGAGGCTGGGGGCATTTCTACCCCAATGGCACGCCACTTCAACCAATGCATACATCTTAGACCTAATTGCCAGGGGTTACCGCATAGAAGTCAATCGGGTCCCCCCAGAACAGTTTCTGGTAACCTGACTACCGAGTAGTGCAGACATGGCAGCTGCCATGACCAACTTGCTCCAAGAAATGATGGACCAAGCAGTCATATCTTCACTTTCACAAAAGAAAAGCAAAGGGGGTTTTTACTCTCACATTTTTCTAAGGAAAAAACAGTCAGGAAGATTCAGGTTCATTCTCAACCTAAAGCTATTCAACAGGGCAGTCAGATACAAAAAATTCAAGATGGAAACCATCTTTACGACAAAAGAACTACTGACTCAAGGGGTATTCATGGCCACAATAGACTTAACGGATGCCAATTTAGACATTCCCATCAGGGAATGCTCCAAGGTTTTTCCCAGGTTTGCAGTACAAGGCCCAAAACAGACAATCTACTTCCATTTCAACGCTTTACCTTTCGGGCTAGCATTAGCTCCAAGAATATTCACAAAAGTTTTGGCAGAAGCACTACAGACTTTAAGGACAGAAGGGATCCTGATAATACCATATCTAGACAACCTACTCTTATTCGCAAAAACGTCAGAGGCTTTGGAAAGGTCTTTAACCACTTAAGCCCCAGACCAATTTGCAGCCAAAGGACCAGGCCCCTTTTTGCGATTCGGCACTGCGTCGCTTTAACTGACAATTGCGCGGTCGTGCGACGTGGCTCCCAAACAAAATTGGCGTCCTTTTTTTCCCCACAAATAGAGCTTTCTTTTGGTGGTATTTGATCGCCCCTGCGGTTTTTATTTTTTGCAATTAGCGGTTATTGATTGCTTTGCGCAAAAGTTATAGCATTTACAAAATAGGGGATAGTTTTATAGCATTTTTATTATTATTTTTTTTTTTTTTTTTTTACTAGTAATGGCAACGATCAGCGATTTTTTTTTTTATTGGGACTGCAACATTATGGCGGACACATCGGACATTTTTGGGACCATTGTCATTTATACAGAAATCGGTGCTATTTAAATGCACTGATTCCTATGTAAATGAGTGGCAGTGAAGGAGTTAACCACTGGGGGGGGAGGAGTTAGTGTGACGTGTGTGGTTTTTTTTTCACAGTAGGGGGCGTGGCTGACGTCACTAATCGGCTTTCCCGATGACAGGGAACAGCCGATCAGTGACAGGCAGTGTAGGAAGCGCGGGGAGAGGTCTGTGTAAACAAACACTCAGCTCTGTGACCCGATCGCGGGACACCAGCGGCGATCGGGACCGCCGGCTAGGCAATTAAAGGGGACGTACCTGTACGTGCTTTTGCCTAGTCGTGCCATTCTGCCGACGTAAATGTGCAGGAGTCGGTCGGGAAGCGGTTAAACATTGCGGCAGACAAATCAGACACCTAACTGACACTTTTTGGGGACCAGTGACATTATTACCGTGATCAGTGCTAAACATATGCACTGCTACTGTACTAATGACACTGGCAGGGAAGGGGTGGGGGATGGACTGACTAGGTGAACACAGGGAACAGAAGACCTGTGTCCTCCCCTGTCAGAACGGCGATCTGCCTTGTTTACATAGGCAGATCACTGTTGCGCCTTTCTGGGAAACGATCGCCGGTGGCCGTCGGACCCACTGATTGGCTTCCCCTCTGTCCAATGGGCTCAAGCGCCCATGGTATTTATTGCACGAAATGACGTACAGGTACCTGATTTCACGCATTAGAGCTGCCCTGCCACAGTATATATGCGGTGGGCGGTTTTAAGTAGTTAAAGTTCTCTTTCCTGCCTTCATCCCCTTCCTCCTTTTAAAAAAAAAAAAAAAAGAAGTAAATACTTTTGTTTTTTTTCCCCTAACTTCATATTCTCAATCCTTGCCTAGGCAAAGATGTGTATGGGGCCCTCTGAGCATGCTCAGTTGACACAAGTTTCTCCAGGAGCCCCTGCGGCGCTTCTGTGCACAAGATCTCACAAACTGCTTTCTGAGATGTCCAAGTCACTCATCCCCAGGAAACGCAGATGGGTATTTGTCAGGGCCCATAGACCTGGCAGAGACCCCTTTGACGTGTCTGCGCATGTGCTGGGTCTCGATTCAAGATGACAATATGGAGAACTTTGCCTGCAAGTAAGACAATGCTGGATTCTATCAGCTAATGGGACAAAAAAGGAAATAAAATGTAATTTTGATGGGTTGGGTTGAATTCCTGTTTGACAAAAGCCTGTGTTTCTCAGCCTTCATGTACCACCTTCTGCATATAAAGCACTGCCTGCCTAGGGTCCTCTTTCAACCCCTGAAAAATTTCTGTGCAATTCGATGTTCTGAATGTTGGCATTTGCATGGGGCTGGAAGTGTTGCTGTTTTAACTTTCTGTAATGCCTAATAATCTTTGAAGTTTTTTGTTTTTGGTGACTGCTTTCTTGTCTTAAATGGACTCTATGGTTTAAAGGAATCCTACAATAATAGGTCCCCCAAAGTGTCATTTAAAGTAGTTATTTGAAATATATTTACTGCAGTAACAGTATGTTAATTTGTTTTCATTGTGTAGGAATTTGCAGTATTCAAGGTCAGGAGGTTAAAGTGTTCAGGCCAGATGAAGATGAAGATTGGATTTATGGGCTTGTGACCCATCAAGATCCCATCAGCCGTGTAATAAATGTAACAATGAGCGCAGTATGTATACATTTTCAAAAATAATCTAATTTTAACATTCTCTTTTGAAGACTGTGTAACCAAACAATCAACTGTTTTATGGCTTCTTAGCAATGCGTTAACCCTGTCACGACCACGATCATTTCATACATTTATGACCACTGTAAAATCTGCCATTTTGTAGGTTCAGAGGCCAATAACTTTTTTTTATTTTAGTTTACACAAGAAATAATTCAATCCATACACACACCTTTTAACCCCTTCCCCCAAAAAGATGTAAACATGCGTCCTCTGGTTGAAGGGTTATGCCAGGGTGATGCCTGCAGCTACAGGCATTATCCCAGTATATTTCTTTTCCGCCATTGATTCTCTAAAATGTATTAACCATCCTAGTGACCGGTTAGCCACTGGATTGCTTTTACAGGCGGCAGGAGAGGTGGTTCCCCTCTTCCCACCACCTTCAGCAGTTCTCTCGGGCTATCCCGTCCCACCCGAATGTTTAGCCAGCGGTTGAGCCGGCTTTTCATAGAGGGTTCAGAGACCTCATTACCTCTATGGTATTAGAAACAAGCCTGTATGTCACTTCCGGTTTTAGTGTTTTGTTTACAAGCTATTGCTAGCTTGTACAAGCATCAGATCAGACAGATCTTGGTCTGATCTGATGCTGTTAAGGTCAGAGGAGACATCTGGGGTCTAATAGACCCCAGATGTCTCAGTAAAGAGGATCTGTCACTGCTGATTGTTGTCACAAGGGATGTTTACATTCCTTGTGACAGCAATAAAAGTGATAAAATAGAGACAGTGTAAAAATAATATATATATTTTTTAAAGCCCCCCAGCATGCCCCGTGCTTGTGCCCAAAGGCAAACGCACAGGTAAATCACACATGCATATGTAAACGCTGTCCTGTTTTTTAAATTGGGGTTGTGTGGGGCTGTGCAGGAACCTGTGAATGGGAAAACTAAAAGTCCCGTCTGCGTCTGAGGGACTGATTGCGGGTGCAATTTTCTGATGGCTCAGTGAAAAAAATGCAATTTATTTTTTCAAAAAATTTAACTTACCTTAAAATATGCAATATTTCTTTCTTAAAAAAAAAAAAATTCTATATTTTCATTAACTACAAATTAAAAGTAAACCTGGACCCCAGGCAGACAAAGATAAAAATTAATGCAACTAGTAGAAGTATCTATCTGAATTAAAATGTCTATACTATTAATCTTTACAGCAACAACAAGACTGGGAAAAACAGGGATAGGACTGGGGATTATCAGATGTGATAATCCCAGATTTTTGTTTCCTTTTCTTTAGGAACTGAGGTGGCTTGTATAGGTGACAGAAAAGCAACAACATTTATGAATGTACCCCCCCCCCCCCCCCTCCCAAATTCATTCAAAAATACCAACCTAATCTCTGCCTCTGCTGCTGTAATTTGTATGTTCTGTCGAAATCCACGGTTCATTTTTTTTTATTTTATATGTTGCTGTTCTTATGTTGACACTAAATTTTATATATTCACAGGGAGGTGAGACTGTAATGATTGATCCAAAATTGGTACACGTGGTGCTAGTTGACGACTCAGTCTTAGAACCTGAGGTATTTACATTTTTTTTTTTTTTTTTTTTACAAACAATGTTATTTTCATAAAAAATTGTAATTCGCAAAGTGTTTTGAAAGCTTCATACAAGTATATGTTTAAAGCAAATGTTATTATTTTTGCATTAACATGGTGTAGGTAGTGTTTAAGTTTACTGACAATAGCTTTCACTTTGTTCACACTGTAAAGAGATCTGGAGAAGGTTCTGCCAATCACAGCCCGTTTTCTATGGTGTGTATGTGCTGCGACTGGGATCAATCAACCTCTTATATCCTGCCCCCCATAGTGTTTAGCAATATGGGGACATGGAGGAGAAGATAAGGAGAGGGGGTGTCCTATACTACTGTGTGTATGCACAGATGTCTGACACTGGAGACCTATGGGCTGCACAGAGAAGGAAAAAAAGAGAAAATTAACAGCTTAGAATGAAACTGAAACTGGAGCGTGCTTAGTAGATGTCAACGGCTGGTCTTTAAAATTTTAGGCTGCAGCAGAGACACGGACAATGAGGGAGAGATAGAGACCAGCATTATCAACCAGGATGTTTGCAGTCTACAGAAAACAAATGCTCTAGTCTAGTGGCTGAGTGAATATGAACACATTTTTGCATTTTCTTTTTCTGAAGCCAGTCTGTGGTGGATTTACTTTGATGCTTGGGGTTATTGTCCTGCTGCATCACCACAAAACATTTTCCCAGTAGTGTTGCGGTTTACCAGGGTGCTCTTTGGCAAACTTCAGGCACATCAGAAATGTTTCTTTTGATGAGCAGTCTCTTCCTCTGTGGTGTTCTGCCATGGTCACCCTGCCTGTTCAAAGACTTACATATGGTAGACTTGTGAACAGGGATGTTTGCCATTTCCAGTGATGTCTTCTGTTACTCATGGGTTCTTCTGTACCTCATTGAGGATTATGCATAGTGCCTTTGGAGTCATCTTGGCTGGGTGCTCGCTTTTAGGCGTAGCCACTGGTCTCCATTTATAGACAGTTTGTCTAACTGTTGACTGATGGATGACTAAACACTTTGAGATTGCTTTGTATCCCCCTCCAGCTTTATGCAGATCAACTACTTATGATCGTATGTCTTCAGAGAGCGAGGCATGATTCACATCAGCTGATGTTACTTATTAACAGCGATCTTAAAATGTTTGAGTGTCTTATCAATCAAAGTAGCTCAAAACCCCACTTCCAAAGTAATTTCAGTAATTGAAATCCAGGTGTAAAAAACTACTGATTCCAATCAGCTTTTGAAGTAACTTGTATATGGATTCACTTGCTTTTATCTCCAGCACTGTGAATGTTTAATTTGTGTGTTCATTAACGTTGCAAGAAAATAGAAATTGTTTTGTGTTATTGGCTTAAAGGGGTTGTAATGCAGAAGTTCATTTCTGAATGGACACACTGAGTCAGAGCCAGAGCTGCATACACCGCTCCTGCCCATTGAAATCAACGGGGCAGCGAGACAATACCGCCGGCAAAGCGGCACTTTGCGGGTGGTTTTAACCCTTTTTCGGCCACTAGCGGGGGTTAAAACCGCCCCTCCAGCGGCCGAATAGCGCTGCTAAAATGACGATAAAGCGGCGCTAAAAATATCGCCGTTTTACCGCCGACGCTGCTCCCGCTCCAATGTGAAAGGGGCCTAAAAGAGACTTTACAATCATTTTAAGCTTATTGGGGTTGACGTTCTAAAACTGGAGAGTGCAACTGTACATGGTAGCCAATCAGCTTCTATTTTCAGCTAGTTCAATAAAGCTTTGACAAAAAATACTGGAAGCTGATTGGTTTCTTTGCAAAGCTGCACCAGAATTTGCACACTCCAGTTTTAGTAAATCAGCCCTATTGTGTTTTTCTATGGTGGTTAATTAGATGAGGATCAGATCACATTTTATGGCGCATTACTGTAGATAAACAATTAATTCCAAGGGGTACACATACTTTTTTTTTTTTCTTGCAACTGTATATCTGTAAAGGAGATATGTTTAACCACTTGCCGACCGCGCTATAGCAAAATGAAGGCTACAGCGCGGTCGTCCAGTTCTGGGAGGGAGTCTATTGACGTCTTCCCAGAACCAGGCCTCCCGCTCGCCTACTGCGGCACACATTTGGCACACTTTGTGATTGATCACAGATCAGGGTAAAGGGGCAATCACAGCAGCAACTTTACCACGTGATCAGCTGTGTCCAATCACAGCTCATCACAATGTAAACAAACTTGCTGGTTATTGGCATTCCTCTCACGTGCTGTCATAGCGTGAGGGGAGGAGAGCCGGTAACCTTCCAGTGTGAAAGGGGACATCTACACTGATCATCGGGGCACTGATCTTCAGTGTCCTCATTATCGGTGCAGCCCCACCAGTGCCACCACATCAGTGCTGCCTATCGGTGCTCAACAGCGCACATCAGTGAAGGAGAAAAACTACTTATTTTATAACAAAAACTAAGAACGTTTTTTTTTTTTTTTTTGTTTTTGTTTAGCAAAAAATAAAAAACCCCAGTGGTGATTAAATATCACAAAAAGAAAGCTCTATTTGTTTGAAAAAAAATGATAAAAACTTCATATGAGTAAAGTGTTGCATGATTTGAGCAATTGTCATTAAAAGTGTGACAGCGCTGAAAATTGTCCTGGGCAGGAAGGGGGTGAAAGTGCCCAGTAGGCAAGTGGTTAACACAGTCCTATTCAAAGGGTACACAGCATAGTAAGGATATGGTAAAAGTCTCTATTTTGTAATACTACAGTCTGCTATCCTAAGTGACAGTTGTACATACTATACAAAGATGGAACTACTTTAAGTTTCATTAACCACCTGCCACCCGCCCACATTTCTCTGCGGGCGGCTCGTACAATCGCGTACCTGATCACGTCGGCACTGTCTTCTGAGATCGGGGGGGGGGGGGGGGGGCATGGACACAGATTTGGTTGATAGGTTTGAGACAATGATTTATGGCTGAGACATGCTGACCAACACCTCAGGAATCTGTACAGAGGGAGCAATCTGTTTGTTCTTCTCCCAGCAAAAATCGTGCATTGACAGACACATCGCTTCATTATTCGGAACCATAGGGGTTATATCGCCCCCTACAGGAGTAGGACACTAGGCAGAAAAGACTTGGCTACGCCTATGGGCAGTCCTAAGTGATATACACCCCCCCCCCCACCCCCCGCCATGCTCTCCCCCCCCCCCCCCTCTCTGCTATAGGTCTTTAAGTTTTTTTTTTCTGCCTAGTCAGGAGTAAGGACCTAGTTCCCTGCTGGGATCTCTGGTCCTGGCAATTTTTTGCTTTTTAAGCTACTTTTTTTTTCTCTTGGATTTTTTTCCTGTGAGATATGCAATCAACTGCCAGGCTGGGCGACGGACTGGCGACCAGCTACGTGCTAGGTCGGCCGTGACATAGCCCCACTGGAGGGGGGCTGGCCCTGCGATTTAAACGCCTTGCAAAGTCGCATATGACTGGGTCTCGGCCTGTGTCGCAGCATTCCTCATGGCCGACAGCCCCCCCCCCCCACTTTGGTGGCGAGGAGGATCTGTTTGGGAGTGTTACCCACTGGAGCGGTAAGTAGGGGGCCCCCTCCTCTGTATGTAGTCAGAGCCATTAGTCTTTTTTTTTTTTCTTTTTTTTTTTTTTAAGCAACAGCTTGGATCAGACAGATGGATTCACTGTTTGTTCTGTCCTCAGGACCTAGCAAGGGACACCCTGCTTTCAAGTCCACAATGGCTTGATGGATAAGACATCTGATCGCTAGAGCTTACAGTCACGAGGACAAATCTCAAAGCTTTTTAAGTGCCCATTCCACCAGATTGATGGGAATTATTTCCTGGGCTTTCTGGAATTAGGCCTCTGTAGCCTAGTTTTGTAAAGCCACCCTCTGGACTTTAGTTCATACTTCTACCAGTGGACGTCCAATCTTCTGTGGCTGCAGCTTTACCTTGTAAAACAATCCATTCAGTTTAAAAAAGAAATGAAAGGCAAACATCTGTGTATAGATATAAAAAAAAATGAGATACCTTCTCCATTATTTTTATTTTTTTTTAATAAGTGATCACCTTCCCTCTGTTCTCAGCTGCATAAGAGCTGGGGGAGGAAAAACGGCAGTACACTGAGCTTCCCAGTAAAAGGCTGTGTAAGGGGGGGTGACAGGACAAGTCTGATTATTGGAGGGCAGAGTGAGTTCCCAGCTTGGCTAGAGAACTGCCCGCAATGTGTTCTCCTGCTTAGTGTGGTCAGTTTTCTAATAGGAAAACAGAGGTTCTGACAGGAACACCAGGGAGTTCACACAAATGAAGCAATACAAAGAGAACAGGATACATTTTCATACAAAGTATGGTATACACGGTACAGCAAGCACATATCAGGAATATGAAATGTTGGATTTAAATACATTTTAAGTTGGGTCTTTTGACTACTGTTGTTATTGGGCCTGTTGGCACATTTCTGTTTGTCTAGTTGTTACCCTCCCTTCTCATGCATTGCTTGGGGATGTCCCAGGGTGTTTGAATGCTTTGACTGTGTTCTGTACTGTATGATTAATATAAGAGTAATTTTTACTTGCCTGTAATACCATGGAGTACAGTATAGGACACCCTCCCCTCCATTTCTTGAAGAAGAGTAGTGTAAGGTTAAAGGGAATCGCTTGGGGGGGGGGGGGGGTTGCGCGTGTCCCCAAACGCTTTGCCTTTGTCAATCACCTGACGCTATGTGCTTGTAACACAGGGACTGTGAATGCACAGCATGTGTCCTGTACTGTACTTCAAGATGAATGGGGAGAATTAACAAATGGTGGCACAGGCACATCAGATCCTGCTCCCAATTAACATATGGGGATCAAGCACCAGACAGGGCGTAAGGAGCTGCTTGCTTTTGGCTCCCTGTGAATCCCCCCCCAATGTCTTCTATTTCCCACTGAAATAGAAGACTGGCACAGATAGACCTGAAACAAGTCTGTCTGCTTTTGTTAACGTGGTGCACACCATTCACGTCAGTTTCATGCTCCATTGTAATGGCACAGGAAAACTTTGTTAATTCCCCCTCGATGTTTCTAACATTTTGCTGTGCTCCATTTTTTATGAAGAAATTGTGTAACTCGGATGAAAAGTAGCTAACGCTTTATTTGTTGCAGGATTCACTCGTGAAGGTAAAAGCATCAAAATCGAAGAAGAAAAAAGAAACTGCAGATGGGAGGGATAGCCGACGAAGAAAAAACCCTGACCCAGAAGGTGATTTCTCTGCAAAGAAACAAAAATCTGAGAAGAGAGATTCTGACAGCACTGGTGGGGATTCTATTGAGGTCAGTCAAGGATCCTGGAAAGGAAGTGGCATCACAGATCCCACAGCAGATTCAAGATCAAAGCTATTACATTTTGTTCCACAAATAAATCCTAATATTCGTTTTGCAACTTACACCAAAGAAAATGGCCGTACTTTAGTTGTGCAAGATCAGCCTGTTGCTGATGGGACCGCGTTTCCATCATTTAGTGTCATTGCAAGTCAAACTTCGATGCGGTCTGAATCTGTGAGGTCTGCAAGCAAAGGTGACAATGTTGAAAGCACAACTGAGGCAGTGACTTCTGCTGGAGTAACTCCAACCACAGTACGGATTTCTGACGTTGTTCTTTCCAATGTGACAGCAGAAGAAAATAACAAGTCTGGCTGGGCCATTGGAGAGGTAATTTGGTGCATAGTCTTCTATGGTGGTATACATTGTTAAAACCAACAGAAAACTGTCATTACAGCTGATATACAACCCTGATTCTTACTGACACAAAGTAGAAATCCTAGATCCTGTATGCCCTGATTCCAATTATTTATACAAATTCAATATTGCATATGCAAGTATAAGCTGCCGCAGAGCCCAGAATTGCAGTAGACCTATTGCTTTGCACTATGCAAAAACACATGTTCACTTTGAATCCAAGATCACTCCCCGCACAAAATACTCTTGGTCATGAAGAGATTATAGAGGGGCAAATGACCTTTACATTATTCAGACTAAAAGTGCACCGAAATTTTGACCGCCGAAACACATCGGCCGCTGAAAATTGTATTTTCAGCATGCCACCAAAAGAAAATAAGGTGCAGATAATTGCACCGAAAAGGGGGTGGTCTGCCCCAGGTCTCACACATTGTGGGGGTGTTATCCTGGCGTGCCCCTGTCAGAGTCCACCGCTCCCCTCCCTCCTCTCCTTGTGAGCTTTGGCAGCCCCTGTAACAAAGTCCTGCCTCCTAGATCAGGCTCCTGTGATAGGTGTCACACTGATCCAAATGCCGGGAAATTTAATCAGCATGACATGTATCATAAGAGCCGGTCTAGGAGGTGGGACTTTGTTACAGCTGCCACCAGGCCGGGGCGTTCGCCGCTGTGTAATACAGGCACTGGTAGGCTGCATCTGACGGGTACTGGTGAGGCTGCATTGATCTCTTGTATCATGTCTGCTAGAGGTGAACCGAATGGAAATTTTGCTAATACTATTCGCAAACTGCAGACTGCATTTTTTTTATTTTATTTATTTATTTTTAGCTTTTCTTGTAATGACCAACAATAAATTCATATTAATTTAAATTTAAAGATTTAGGTTTTCGGCTAAGTGCATCCTGCATTTTCGGTTTCTGCACCAAAATTTCCATTCAGTGCATCTCTATAATTCAGAATGAATAGCAATTTGTATAAGTCAGAGCTCAATCACAAATGAGGATGGAGGAGGAAGTACAATGCAATGCAAGTGCAATCTTAGCAGGATTAATAATAGAGATTGCAGCACATGATATACTCTATTGATTTATTGTTTCCCCCTTAGTGTCATGGTCTTAAGCATGGTACACACGGGAAGTTAATTTTCGTTTAACCCAGTGGGCCGATAAAAAAAAGACCTGAGGCCGCTGAACTAACTATGCAATGTTAGTGTAGCAATCTCCCCCACTGGGCTATTGTGTTCTGCCCCCCCACAGAACAGTGGTCAGCGCTCACAGCTATTGGCTGCAAGTGCTGAACAGCTGCTTGTCTTCCAGCATGCTTGTTAACATAAGTTGGTCGTGTTCAGCTTCTGTCGGATGAGGAGCTGTACACACGGGTCAAAAATCGCTCACGGTAAGTCGGTAACTGCTAAACTGTTTTCGGACGATTTTCAGCCCATGTGTACCTTTTGTGTGTACACATGTGATCTTTTCTTATATTGACCATTATCTAATTTCTGTGAGTTGTCTAAGTTTAGTATGCAAATGTGTCTAAAAATCCATGTACAGGGGTTCCCCGACTTACGAACGCCCGACCTACGAACATCCCCTACTTACGAACGGGGCGCTGCGGGGACCCTCCGCCATTTTTCGCCGTCTTCCGGCCGTTCTGCGCATGCACGGCCATGCGGAGCCTCAGAAAAGGCCGGTAAATTTCGGAAATGTCCGTAATTTGCCGCGCATGCGCAGAACGGCATTAGACGGAACATCGGAAATGTCCGGAAATGTCCGTATTTGTCGGTCTGCGCATGCACGCCCGACTTACGAACATTTCCGTCTTCCGTACAGGTGGGCAGTCCCTAACGAGTTCGTAACTCGGGGACCCCCTGTACTACACTTTTTTTCATTTGCTTCTGCTTCTTTTATGAATCCTTATCTGTGTGAGAACAACATTTTTAAATTTTAAAGGCCACCTTTTGCAAAAATAAATAAATGCATATATATTTTCAGAAAACAATTGTGCTTTTATTATTTTTTGCAATTGAGCCTGCAATGCATCCACGATTAGTGGATTAGGGGTGCAGTTCAAGGCTCTTGCACACTTTTTCCAGCTCTCTGTTCACAGCAAGGTACAGACTTTCAGTTAGAGAGCTGAAAGAAGCATCAGTGGACTGTGAGGCTGCATTCACACCTGAGCGTAGCGTTTTCAGGCAGAAAATCGCGTGAATTGCAGCTTTTTTTGCGGCGTTTTGCCGCGATTTTGTACAGAGCAAAAGGCCACCAATGTAAAAAAGAAAAACGCCCAAATCTGCCCGATTTGAGTGACAAAAAAGGGTCCGGAACTTGTTTGAGCTTCAGGCGTTTTGGAGTGGAGATGTGAACCATCTCCATAGAGAATAATGTATTTTTTCCCCTCTAGCGGTTTGTAGCTTCAGGCGACAAAACGCTCAGGTGTGAATGCAGCCTCAGTGGTAATCACAGCAGTTGTGTGCCATCGGTAGTGACAAGTCCATGTACCATGTTGGAAGGCTTGTAGTTTTATTCATTCACAGATCTCTGCAAATGAATAATGTGGCCATGGCACAATGTTACATGTTACACACTAAATTTTAGTGCACATGCTCTTCAAGGGGAAGTTGGTCTTTCATTTCATGTGACTACCTGATCTTATGTTGACCAGATGATTTGTCGCTCACAGCTTTGCTTGTAAATCTTGCCCACTGGAGGTCATGTGTAATCTGCTAGTTTGATATATTGCCCCTTGATTTGCATTCCTCTATCACAATCCAGCCTTGTATGAAATTTTTCAGAAGAACATTCTAACCGTGAATGTGTTTTTTTGTTTGCGAAAAATAATGCATTTTATAACGAAGCCTGTTAAATACGCCCGGATTCCATTCAACTGGCATGTTTGAATGAAATGCTGTGGGCTTTCAAATGAAATTGGCTGACAACTATGGCAAGAAAGAATGTCCTGATGAACGATTTTTCTACAAATGTTTAAACTATTATCTAACCATGTATGGCAAGTGTAACTGTTTTTCATTTCAGAGATTCAGCTGTATGTCATTACAATCTTTTTCTCTCCCCCCTCAGAGTTTCAAAAAGCCAGTGCCAGTAAGTAGTGGCTTTGGGATGTCGGTCCACCAACCGTTAACGTTCGGCGAGGGTCGAAATACATCGAATGGTACAGTGCAAGGTACCAATTCAGCTGGGTTCCAATTTGGGTCAAGTTTACAAGAAGATTCAAAAGATACAGACTTGTCTAAAAACCTGTTTTTTCAGTGTATGTCCCAGAATGTCCCACCCAGCAATTATTTTACTGCTATATCAGAGAGTCCTGCAGAAGAGTCTTCAAACAAGGACCCATTTAAACAAAGTAAGGAAGGTCTCTCTTCAACCCTTTTTAAGCCTAAGCCTCTCATTCCTTCAGAAACTAAAGTAAATGCAAAATTGCCTTTTTCTGATTCTATGCCAAAACTTACTCCAGCATTTCCCGGCAAAGTGCCCGCTGCAAAGCCACCTGAGACTCATGAAAATCTCTTTCTGCAGCCTCCAAAGCTATCCCGTGAGGATCCATCAAATCCATTTTTAGCCTTTTCGAATACAAAAGACGTTTCACCATTTGGCTTCTCAAACCAGCCAGTTCAAAGTTCGTTATCTGGTACACCTACATCTTTACTTTGGCAAGATAAGCATAAAGCTGATGACCCTGGCTCTTTAATGAAAAATAAACCCCTGTTTCTTTCCACTGAGCCTTTAAAAATGTTGCCTATTCCTTCTACCCCATCACTTAACGAATCTCTTCAAAGCTCTGCCTTTTTGGGAAATGGGAGGTCAAACTCTCCAGCAAATAGCTTGAATCAGCCTATTGAGATGCCAACATTGTCATCAAGTCCAACTGAAGACAAACCCGCAATAGGATCTGGGCAGTTGGACAATCCATTGCTAAGAACTTTCACTGCTCTGTCAAGTAGACTACAACCTGGTGTAGTTTTTTCCACAGAATTCTCTCATGATGGGAAAGCAGCTTTTGAGTCTGTTAACAGATTCACTCTAGATGAGCGAAGCAGAACATCAAAGCAAGATTCTGATTCCAGCACTAATAGTGACTTGAGTGACCTGAGCGATTCAGAGGAGCAGTTGAATTCTAGAGCTGGTTTTAAGGGAATTCCAGAACATCTTGTTGGCAGGCTAGGACCTAATGGAGAGCACGGTGTTGACTTACTTTTGGGAAAAGGAAGGGGAAAACAAGTGGGGAGAGGAAGGCCGAGAACTACTCCACTCAAAGGTATGATGCGCAAGTAGCAGAATTTATATATGCAGTACTGTAAAATTTAGTGTACATCAGCGTTCCCCAGCCTTTTTGGCACCAGGGACCAGTTCCATGGCAGCCCATTTTCCCGGGGACGGGGGGTGGTTAGTTGTTGGGTCGGGTGATGGGATATTAACGGAGTCTGTCCTCAGCCCCCATTCACACCACAAACCCCCCTTTACAGCACAGCCCCCCCTTTAGTAGTGTCCTCAGTTCCCCTTTATATCACAGCCCCTCTTTACATTACAGTGCCTTAATGTAACGGGGACTGCTCTGTAAGGGGGGCACTGTGATGTCAAGGGGACTGCTCTGTAAAGAGGGCACTGTGATGTCAAGGGGACTGCTCTGTAAATGGGGCACTGTGATATAAAGGGAACTGCACTGTAGAGATTATAATGCAGTGCACTTTATATTACATAATTACATAAAGCAGTCACAGCCTCCTCCATGCCCCTGCAGTCTCTCCCCCATCCCACCCCTCCTGCCCAAAATTCTCATTGCAGCTCTCCATTCCGATCTGCATCTCCTCTAGGTGCCTGCCCTGCTGATAGGCTGACATCATTGCCCGGGTGGGCGGAGGAGCCAGGATAGCACACACGGACATGGCGTCACAGCAGGAGGTGAGCGGCGTCCGCAGTCTGTGATAGACCCGTGGTGATTGCTATCGCTGCTGTGCGGCCCAGTAATCAACATGCCAGGGGTTGGGGACACCTGGTGTACATGAGTTTACCCTCTTTAAGGGTTATTTAATTTTAAAAATGGAATTGGTGTAATAGTTTTTGTTGTTTTTATTTTTATTCTTATATTTTATTTTTTATTTTTTTTTACAGTAGGGCAGTCCATTTTAAAAGATATGAGTAAAGTAAGAAAGTTGAAGCAGTCAGGTGAACCTTTTCTTCAAGATGGATCTTGCATCAATGTCGCACCACATTTGCACAAGTGTCGTGAGTGCAGATTAGAGCGGTACCGGAAATTTAAAGAACAAGATCAGGATGATTCCACTGTGGCTTGTAGATTCTTTCACTTCCGGAGGTATTTTTATTTTTTATTTTTAACGTGCTGTATGTGTTTAGACAGTGGTCGCATATGTTGGGGCAAGGTAAATTCTGGTTTCCAGGATATCTTGTCAATAAGTTCACCCACACAAAAACAGGCTGCCTTTCGCACTTGTGCATCATATGACTTTTTCCTTTCTAATGATGCATAGAACAAGCAAAGCAGGATCCTGCCTCCTAGCAGTGTGCACAGTGTGGTAGCTCATCCTTCTGGTATGGGAACTCTTAAAGCGGAGGTTCACACAAAAATTGAACCTCTGCTTTTCGGACAGTCACCCCCCCCCCCCCCCGGTTGTCACATTCGGCACCCTTAAGGGGGGAGGGGGGTGCAGATAAGTATTTGCACCCACTTCCGGGCATAGACTCCCACGGGAGTCTACACCTCTTTCCCCCCGCCCCCCACCCCCACTGACTGCTGGGACACACACGGGTCCCAGGAAACAGCGGGGACCAGTTAGGACGGGCAGCGCGACTCACGCATGTGCAGTAGGGAACCGGGAAGTGAAGCCGCAATGCTTCACTTCCTGATTCCCTCACTGAGGATGGCGGTGGCAGCTGCCAAGCGATAGATCGGCTTCGGCTGCCAACATCGCTGGACCCTGGGACAGGTAAGTGTCCATTTATTAAAAGTCAGCAGCTGCAGTATTTGTAGCTGCTGGCTTTTAATTTTTTTTTCTTTTTTTTTTTTTTTTTTTTTAGGTGGACCACCTCTAATGAGCACTACTGTGCCTGACCACTGTAAGGCATTGTGGTAATTATTATACACAGTGGAGACGTGAGGATAACTTGTGTCTACTGTATGACCACTGCAGGGGGAAATGGTGACTGCACGAAAGCTGCATTGTCGCTTGCGCCTTGATTTTGGAAAGATTTGAGCAGACTGATGTGTGTAATATGGAATTTAGAGGTGCACTGTCATTAATCTGCAAAGGGGAAACCAGAAAAATTATTTCAGCAGGAAATTTGCAATCCCCTCACTAGATGAAAATGAGCAAAAGAGGAAACTTTTAATTTAGCTGAGGTTTGGCCTTTAAAACGTCTTGTGATCTAGACTTCTGGACATCAGTGCATTTAAAATGAGGGTGAAAGGCCTTTGTCTGGTTTCATTGCTGTCCTGTCATCTGAAAAAACTATACAGCACAGCTATAAAAACTTGACAATTGTGCTAACTTTTTACTAATGTGCGTTTTTTTATTTCTTTATCCCCATTTCAGGGATTTCCTCTTTACTTTTTTTCCTGCTGAAATACGGTTAATAGGAATAGTACGGATACTTTACACTGAGGCAGTTTTTAGGCGTATTAGCGCTTGAAATAGCCTCTAAATAGCGTCTGACTGTCTTCCATTCTGTGCAGTGTGTGCTTTTACACTGGGGCGGTGCACTTGCAGGACATTAGGAAAAGTCCTGCAAGCAGCATCTTTGGGGCAGTTTGGGAGCGCTGTATTTAGCGATTCCAACCTGCCCCTGCCAATTGCACTGAATAGGCAGCACTTCCAATGCACGTTGAAAGCGCTGCAAAATGGGAGTTTTAGACTTTTTTTATTTTAAAGGTGAAAACCATGCTTCTAGCAGCTGAAAAGTGCCACTAAAGCATTGCAAAAAACGTGCGGCGCTTTAGGGCCAGCGGCAAAGGCGCTTCAGGGTGAAAGTAGCCTAAATGAGGGGAAATTTCATGAAGAAGGTCACACATAGATTTAGAAATTCTGTTGCATTCTTTATGCTTTCTCATGCTATTCAAGCAAACAAAAATGTTTAGGCTGGAGTTCTAACAAGTAAAACATCTTGTTTACAGATCCATCCCCTGTCTGCTGATTGCTTCATTCAGGAGGATTACTCTACTGATAAGGAAATCAGTCTGCTCATTTCACCTTTTTAGCAAGCTCCTAAAATTGGGACAGCAGCAGAGTCTTTTGGTTCTCTGGGCTGCTTCTCTAAGTCCCGCTCTAGAAAGTTACTATATAGACAGATTTATTATTATTATACATGATTTATACAGCGTCAACAGTTTGCACAGCGCTTTACAAAATGAAGGCAGACATTACAATACAATTTGGTACAAGAGGAATCAGAGGGCCCTGCTCGTTAGATCTTACACTCTAAGAGGGAGGGTCAAGTGATACAAAAGGTAATAACTGTGTGGGATGAGCTGATTTAGGCATTATCAATGGAGTTCAAGAAAAGGATTTTACAGCGAGTACAAAATTCCTATTTTATCCAGCATATTGGGGTCTTTCCAGCTTTTCCACAAATATTTCAAGATATAAATGGTTTTCCGATGTTTTTGTTCGTTTTTTTTTTTTTTTTTTTTTAAAGACTCACCATATATTAAAATATGACCTTAATTTAGTCAACTGTAGGTGATCTCCTTCAAAACCTGAAGCTAATGCCTACTTTTTGACATGGTATCATGCTTATTTTTCTATCGCAAAATTCATAGGTACTGTGTGTGTGCTTTGAGGTCTTTTAATTTAGATTAAGTGGGTAGCCTACTTGCTTTGTGACAAATTCATTACTTCCTTGTTTTTTAGGCTGGTTTTTACGCGGAAAGGAATTCTTCGTGTTGAAGGCTTTCTGAGTCCCCAGCAAAGTGATTCAGAAGCAATGCGACTTTGGGTTCCCTCCTCTGTTCCTGCTGAAGGCATTGACTTGGAGACCTCGAAATATATTCTAGCTAATGTTGGAGATCAGTTTTGTCAGTTAGTCATGTCAGAAAAGGAAGCTATGATGATGGTGGAGCCGCAACGTAAGTTAATTTCTGTTTTAAATACTCTTACCTGTGTATATAATCGGTGCTTGTTGAAAAGCAAAAATAAAAATAAAATCCTGCTATTCATTTCTGATCGCACAGACATGTTCAATTTTTTTAATGACTGGTGTAGACAAATTAATACAGAATTCGGCTGTCAGCCCAATCTAGGAGCCAGGACCACATGCCTATGATTGTGATATACAGAAAAGGCAATAAAAATGTAGAATGGCAACATTTTCTGAGGCTCCTGATTTTTTATTTTTTTTCCAGCTGTTTACAAAGATATTGGTGTATATAGGTAATATTCTATATCTAGATGAACAGTTTATAAGCACATCCCCTGTCAGTTGGTAGTTCGATTATCCTGTTTATTCTCTTAAAACTTCAGCCAAAAAGTTTGCTTAAAGATCACATCATAAAGTTTAAAGTGGAACTAAAATCTCCAATGACAAAACTGAACCAGCAGGCTTTTTATTGCAGTAGAGATCTGCCTGCCTGCAGTTGTCTTTTAGAATGTAAGAGAAGGGATCACCGCTCCAGGTGAGACTGGGAAATCAATCCCACTGCAGATAACCTCACAGGTGCTGGCCTAGTTTGCCACCATAATCATATGATTAACCGCTTCCCGACCGCCTCCTGTAGATATACGTCAACAGAATGGCACGGGCAGGCAAAAGGACGTACCTGTACGTCCCCTTTAATTTGCCTGCCCGGGGGGCGCGGCGCCAGCGACCCGGTCGGGAGCTCCGTGACCACGGCCGCGGGACCAGCGGACCCGATCGCCGCTGGTATCCCGCGATCGGGTTACGGAGCGGAAGAACGGGGAGAGGTCTATGTAAACAAACCTCTCCCCGCGCTTCCTACACTGACTGTCAGTGATCGGCGGTTCCCTGTCATCGGGAACGCCGATCAATGACGTCAGACGTACAGCCACGCCCCCCTACTGTAAAAAAAAAAACACAACACGTCACACTGACTCCTCCCCGCCCCCTAGTGGTTAACCCCCTAACTACAACTGTCATTTACATAGGAATCAGTGCTATTTAAATAGCAGTGATTGCTGTATAAATGACAAATGTCCCAAAAATGTCCGATGTGTCCGCCAAAATGTCGCAGTCACAATAAAAATCGCTGATCGCCGCCATTACTAATAAAAAAAAAATATTAATAAAAATGCTATAAAACTATCCCCTATTTTGTAAACGCTATAACTTTTGCGCAAACTAATCAATAATCGCTAATTGCGATTTTTTTTTACCAAAAATATGTAGAAGAATACGTATCGGCCTAAACTGAGGAAAAAAAATGTTTTTTTATATATTTTTTGGGGATATTTATTATAGCAAAAAGTAAAAAATATTGCATTTTTTTCAAAATTGTCGCTCTATTTTTGTTTATAGCGCAAAAAATAAAAACCGCAGGGGCGATCAAATACCACCAAAAGAAAGCTCTATTTGTGGGAAAAAAAGGACGCCAATTTTGTTTTGGAGCCACGTCGCATGACCGCGCAATTGTTAGTTAAAGCGACGCAGTGCCGAATTGCAAAAAGGGGCCTGGTCCTTTGGCTGCCAATTGGTCCGGGGCTGAAGTGGTTAAGCACTGTGGTGGTTGCTCAATTCTCAGTGTTTGAGCTGATGGGGGACAGCTGCAGCATTGGACCGATGCTGCAGCCACATAGGTGAGTATGAATGTTTTTATATCCTGCATTTCCCATTAAAATACCTATACTTTTTATTGCACACTGTATCTGACTTTTGACAATTTTTTTTTTTTTTTTCCTGTACAGAAAAGGTAGCCTGGAAACGAGCGGTCAGAGGTGTCAGGGAAATGTGTGATGTCTGTGAGACAACACTTTTCAACATTCATTGGGTGTGTCGCAAATGTGGATTTGGCGTCTGTCTTGATTGCTATAGACTGAGAAAGAACAGGCCTCGTAGAGGTAAGAGTCAGTGTATCTAAACACATTGTTTTGCAACAGAATACTGAACGGTTAAGATGAAAATCCATTTTTGGAAAAAGTGCTATTAAACGTGCATACTGTATTTTACAGGCATTTTATTTATATTCTACTCCATATTTTACAAGCAAACCAAACTGGAGTAGGTATAACCATGCCAGGGAAGTCTGATCAGGTGCAGCAATAATTCTTGCAGAAATTATGTAAATGGGTCACTGAAACGGAAACGCGTCTAATCAGAATGCTCTTCCAGACAGCAGCAGTCTTAACTTCAAACCCTTTTGCAACGCCAAGATCTTAAGAACATGCTATGAAGTTCCAACCTGAGATTCGGAGGCCTTCTAAGAGGGAAAAAGGGTTAGATCCCATGGACTTTCCATTTCGGGAGACTGTTACTACATTGAGATACCATAACCTTAGGTACCTCATCACCTGTGTCCGCCCCAAAGCAACTTGCCAATAGACCCTGATCGGACTCTGCAAGTCTATGGTTCTTACTGACCCTCGTCACAGTTAAATGAGAAACGCATCTCTTTTGTGCAAAGCTTTTTATTTATCTCAACTTATTGAAATGGAAAATTGCACTTCATTCATTTCTATGCCATGCTGTTCTGTTATGATACGTAGAAATGGACAGTACACAAAAGGTGAGCTATGGTATGTGTTTTTCCACACAACACTGCTGTACACGGGGGGGGGGGGGGTCATTAACAGAGCACATAGAAAACTGTTGTTTTCTGTGTGCTTTTAGGGTGACTGCTGTTGCTCCGGTGCAGGAAAATGTCAGCCAACCCACCTACTCCTACAACCCTGTATGCCCCAAATGTTGCATTAATTATATAATGCGAGGAATCTTGGATAACTGTAGTAAATCAAGATTACCACCATCCTGTAATGATGTATAACCTATATTAAGAAACCAAAATTACTTTACTTGGCCTTCAAGACTAGAAGGTATCAAACCCAAGAAAGTATGTATGAAAAGTGCTAAAATGTATTGGTGCTGTTTCAGACCCATGTGGTCTATTCATAAAAACAAATACACAATGTCTTGTCAACATATGCTATGCAATTATTTTGATCATACAAATGTCGTGTATAAATTCTATGTGAAAGACCCATGTCTTTCCACTTCAGGACCGGTTTTTCTGATGCAGGTATAAATGATGTCGTACAGTAGCCTCAAAATCCAAACAAAAAGAAAACCTGCATTAGGCTACATTCACACCAGCAATTTGGACTGGTATGAATAGTAATGGCATCAAAGATTCTTGCTGCGGCCACCGGCTGGCAACCCCAGCTATTCGCTGCTTTCAACACAGCCAGTGATTAGCTGCGGTGATTGCTGCTGGATGCACTCCTAAAACCCAGGATTATTGGCAGCAAGCAATCAACTTCCTTTATGATATGGGATCCCCAGCGGCTCTGAACTCCTCTGTCTACTGGGAATATTTAACATTCCTGACACTGACATTTATATCCACACTTTCCTGCAAGAAACACTGCTGACAGAAAGATTTAGACTAAACTCGGGATACACGCTCTCCCACCTAATTTTCTTTTAAATCCATGTTCTCTATGCGCAACATAAAGCAGAAAGGCTAGCCTGATGTTTTCCTGATGTTCCTTTTATATAAGATCTTGATTGGGTCCCCTTCTGCCGGATTCCTCCTCTTTGCACCCCTATGCAGCGACAATCCCCTGGGGCACATGTGAGGCCCCCCTAGCCTTAGGAATACATATGGGCATCCTAACGCTGGCTGCGCTCACATGCACAAGAATCCCGGAATCCGAGGATACTGGAGCCTGGCTTCCTGTGCTTTTTCTTTGAGAGTGGCTTTGGAGCTCCTTTTCGACCGTCCCCGCATCTGTTTCGATGGCTGCTAATCTGCACACAAAAAAAAGCCAACACCCAACCAATGCAGATGCCATCCATGAGTCTCCTCTTAAGTAAACGAAGGAGCGGGGTCACCCGGTGACATCATTAACCATATATGAATATGTCCATATTTGGTCAATAATGTCATATGAGGCAGGTTCACCTGGTCAAGTCCTGTGTCCAGCGAAATCATACACATTAGTTACGGCATCCAGCAAAGTCATATGCATCATTTACTGCAGCCAATGAAGTCATACTTTTCGATCATGCCATCCAGCGATGTCTGCGTCAATCAGTGGGTCCTGTGAAGCTGTCCACATCAATCGTGGCATCCAGCTAAGTCATTTTCGTCAATTATGGCGTCCAGCGAAGTTGTCCACGTCAGGCATAGTGTCCAGCGAAGTCATCCATGTCAATCGCAGTGTCCAGTGAATTTGTCTGTCATGCAACAAAGTCATCTGTGTCAATCACGGCAACCAGCAAAGTAATCTGTGTCATTAATGGTGTCCAGCAAAGTCTTCCATGTCCATTGCAACATCCTGCGCACTCATCCATGTCAATCACAGCGTCCAACCAAGTTGTCTACCTTTGATAGACTTTAAAGGATAAGTTCACCTTTCTAAAAAAAAAAAAATGCATATCTTTTTTGAAGGTAAAAAAATGTGCATGTCTAATTACATTTTTTTATTTATTTCTTTTTTTACTTTGAGCCTGTAAAGCATTGCACCTGCGATCAGCTTGTCAGTGTATCTGTCTGATGAACTAGCACACTGTCAGTATATTGCTTTTATCAAAAGTACAAATTTAATGCTGTAAAGTAAAGTCTATGATATTGATGATGCTACATTCACATTCTGTGCAATGCCCGTGTGTATGTTTAAGATATAGTTGAGATAAAGTACACATGTCCTGAACTCTTCTTTTGCTATAATCACTTTTTTTAGAAGACGAGGTGGCTGATGAAGAAGTATTTTCCTGGCTGAAATGTGCTAAAGGACAGTCTCATGAACCTGAAAACCTTATGCCCACACAAATTATCCCTGGCACTGGTAAGATTGGTTTTAAATTTTAAGGACTGTATAGAAATGCATTTAATAACCCTATGTGCTATTAAGGCCTCTTGCATTCGGGAGTAAAAAAACACCATGATTTTAACCCCTTAGAGCCGGCGCCTGCTAGCCCTGTAAGAGCTTTAGAATGCCGGTAGGCAGAGCTTATGGTCATGTGACTGCCGTGATTGGCTGTCACTGCGGTCACACGATTAGAATGCTCCCAAACGTGAGCAGCGTACGGGAGCTTTTAGTTAGCCACCGGTAACTATTCTGGGAGCGAGCAGGGCTCGCATATTCGGCACAGCTCTGTTGGCTGTATTGCACACAAATATGCGACCGCTCAGCGCAAAGAGGTTAATGATCTGAATACAGGTGCTTTGTTGTGTATGGAACAATGTACACAGCTGTAAAGATCAGTAATGCAGCCATGAGTACAGAGCCATAGAATAAAAATAGAAAGCATCGGAGTGCAGGAATGTACAAAATATGCATATACTCATGAATTACTTTGTATATTGCAACACTGGCAACTAGAAGAGGATGAAAAATAAGTTTAGGCATGTATACGCATGCACATTAACACAAGGTTTTTTTAGAACATTGTATTCAGAAGCTTTCTGTCAGTAAGATCCTGAGTATAAACACCAGTAAATTATTACACTTGTGCACTAGAGGCCTAAGGCTTTCCTTGCCTAAAGCTGGCCATACACCTATAGATTATCTGCAGATTTTCTATGGTTAGATGGAAAAAGTGCAACAGATTTCTCCATGTACGCTAAACTGTGTGGATGGAGGAATCTCCCACTTTTTCCATCTAACCATAGAAAATCTGCAGATAATCTATAGGTGTATGGCCAGCTTTAGAATGGTACAAAATACAACATCTTAAGTTGGTTTCAGCATCTGCATTGGGTAGGTGGAAAATGGAAATTACTTTGTGTGCGCTTTCATGGTTTAAGTGTATGTAAACCCTCACCTTGTAAAACAACCCATTCAGTTAAAACCAAAATGTAAGGCAAAACATTTGTGTATAGATATAAAAAAAAAAAAAATTGGAAAAAAGTGTTTTATCTTTTTTTTTTTATAAGTGATCACATTCTCTCTGTTCTTAGCTGCATGAGAGCTGGGGGAGGAGAAACGGCAGCACAATGATCTTCCCAGTGAAAGGCTGTGCAGGGGGTGTTCAGGTGTGTGCTCTCATGCCTAGTGTGGTCAGTTTTTTTTAAATAGGAAAGCAGAGGGACTGTGATGGGAACACCAGGGATTTCACACAAGGGAAGCAATACAAAGAGAACAGGTTACTTTTTTAAACAAGGACATGGTACAGCAGGCGCATATCAGGAATATGAAATGTTGGGTTTACATATTCTTTACGATAGCTTTTACTGTGATGTTTGATTTATTTTTTTCTTTTTACTTACAGCTCTTTACAACATTGGGGATCTGGTCCATGCTGCAAGGGGGAAATGGGGTATTAAAGCAAACTGTCCATGTATTAGCAGACACAACAAAACCGTTTTAAGACCGGCAGTCACTAATGGCATGGCCCAGGTATTTATATTTATCAATATACATTTATACTCTGCAGCAGAGATTCATCTTATTGTTTTTCTCTTTCTTTTTACTTTTTAAACCATTTTTTTAGTGTAGGCTATACCCATCTTTACTGTCTTGAAAGTGAGTAAGGGAAAATCTCCCCAATGATGCGATAAATACCTGACGGATGTTCTTACATTTCCAAATTTTATCTCCAGAAGTAGAACGTTTTGATGGAGTTTCATTTTGTTCTTTCTAATGGTGACAGAATCATAAATAACATATGTAGCCTTTTTTATGAAAATGTTGCATGGGACTTTCATTACTCTTCTCCTGTAGAACCACAAAGGTAGTGTCAAGCTAGACTTCATACCTCTAGCGAATCAATTAGACTTTATACTGCTAATAAAATGTTAAACAACTTTTAGTTATGTGCAGTATTTGTGCTGATGGGAAGCCTCACTTCCTTTTTACTGATGTGTCGTAGCTAGTACAAAATGTTGCACCCACCACACACGAGGAGAATTTGCATGAACTGTTAAAGCTTGAAGGAATGACAGTAAATATATATGTCAGGTAATAACACCAATTTTAGTACTGTCCTATTCTGATCCAACAGCATGGCACAGTGCTCAGCATAAATTAGTACACCTCAACAGATTGGTCAGAAAACCTTTTACTTTCCTTTCAGAATCAACATTTTCTGTGGGACACTATACTACAAAATACTCCCTCAAATGTGGGCCATTGATTGCAATCAAGATTTGTTAATTTGCTCACAAAAAGTATTATTGCCAAAATGAATACACCCCAATAAATGTCTTAGCCTAGGTTCACGCTGACAGCGGGATTGAAATTGTGCGAGTTCAGCTGAACTCACGTGATTTCATACCCGCATATTAGTCCGACTTGGGGGCGATTTCAGAGACATCTATTCGGGTTCCTGCACAGATGTCTATTGAAGTCGCCAAAAGTGGTACAGAACTACTTTTGGGAATAGGTGCGACGCTGCAAAGTTGGCATTGCACTGAATTGGACGGTGCCATTGCCGGCAATAGCCGCCGATTTGGCATTCAATTTGACATGTCAAATCGCATCAAAATGAACCTAGGCTAAAGGGCAAAGCTTCATTTTAGACAACAAAATCCTAATTAACAAGAATTCAACTACAGGCGAGTCTATCCAGCAGACAGTTGATTATAGGGCGTTACGTAACAAAGAAAACCCCTTCCCATTTCATGCTGTCAGCAATGGCACTACATGGAAGAGAAATGTCACAAGGCCGGAGGAAGAAAATAAGTTCTTTACACAAGAAAGGTGAAAGCTACAAGAAGATCAGCAAAGCTTTACTTATCAGTCAGAATACTGTCAGAATACTGTAGCAAAAGTGATATAAAAATTTAACAAAGATGTAACTGTAACCATCTCACAGAGACATCCACAGAAGTTAACACTGCAACAGGAATGTCGTCTGATAAGGGTTGAAGAAAATTGCTATGCAAGTTCAATGCAGTTAGCTAGAGAAGTAGAAAGCCAAACTGGGTGATTGTTTCCCGTGACAATACGGCATACACTGCAGAGCATGGGTGTCATCCACGAAGGAAGCCTATCCTAAAGCCCATGCACAAAAAAAGCCCACCTAGCATTTGCCAGGGCCCATACTGAAAAATATGATGACCACTGGGATTCTGTACCCTGGAGTGATAAGACCAAGATGAATGTTTGTGGAACTGATGGCTTCGCAAAGGTGAGGAGTACAAAGAAAAATGCATGGTGCCCACAGTGAAACCTGGTCCTGTGTGGCTGAATGAGTGCTGCTGGTGTCAGAGAGCTGCGTTTTATTGATCGTATTATGAATTCACAGATGTATATTGAAAGAGAAGATGCTACCAATGCCCTTGGTCGTCGCACACTTTTCCAACATGACAATGATCCAAAACACACATCTAAGGCCACTGTTGCATTTCTGAAGAAAACAGGGTGACAGTCATTCATTGGCCAAGCATGTCTCCTGATCTGAACCCAATTAAACATCTTTAGGGAATTCTGAAGAGACAAGTTGAGCATCAGTCTCCATCCAGCATCCAGGCTGAAAGAGGTCGTTCTTGAAGTATGGAAAAATATAGATGTTGCAATATGTCGCTAACTTGTCCATTCCATGCCTAGAAGACTTGGTGCTGTCCTTAAAAACCATGGAAGTCATACAAAATACTAGATGTAGAAGTTTTTATTGTGGGGTGTTTTCATTTTTGCATCAACTAATTTGAGTAAAACTGAAGATTTTATAATCTAAGTTATATTAATAACCCTATTTTAATGTAATAGCGCTAAACAACTGTTCTATAAAACTCTATTGGAAATAGTTTTTGTGTTCATTGAGATATTGATTAAAATCTTTTTACAACGGGTGTAACTCGTTTATGCTGAGCACCTGTAAATCAGAGTTACATTTGAATGGGTTTCACATATACCTAAATTACATTCAGAGGTGTCTAGCTCATTAGCAGTAAGAACCATATTTTTTATTTTTTTTACTTGTGATTTATGTACTTTTCTTTACTTTTCATAACTTTTTATTTTTTATTTTTTTTAACTAAGCTAACATGCTAGCAAAGTAGTAATTGTGACTTATCTGCTTATTCCCTTTGTACTAGCTTCCAAGTCTAAATCCTTCTTCAGCGTATGAGGGCACACTACCATCCACTCCTATAGAGTGTAGTGACAGCATCAAGATGGAAGACGATTCAAAACCAGAAACTACTGATATTGTTTTGGAGGACTCAAAGACTGAACCAAATATTAATCAGGGCAGCGCAGATAATAAAGCCAACAAACAGCAGTGCCCAGAAACTACGCCTTCATCTGCCTTGCACTGGCTGGCTGACCTAGCAGCACAGAAAGCAAAAGAGGAGACAAAAGGTGATTGCCTCTGTGATTTTTTTTTTATTTTTTTTCCTCACTTTTACCTTTTTTGCTCTTGCCTGACATCACATTTGACTATTTGACACAGAGTATATACACTGATCAACCATAACATTATGACCAGCCACCATATCTTGTCTAGGCAAGAACTCCACTAGACTTGTGACGGTATGCCATGGTATCTGGCACCAAGCCATCAGTACAGAGGAGGAATTAGTTTGGTGGGGTGCACAGATGAGCAAGAAAGGGGATGAATGTAGAGTTAAATTTTGTTGTGCTTTTTTAAGGAAAGTTTCCCGCACATTTTTATTAAGTAATTTTTAACGAAGATATTTTTAAGATACAAGATCAATCTATACGACACAGTCTATATATGCGAAACTTGTTCACGGAGACGAGTGATCATACTTAATAGTCACATTTATTGGTTGACAGAAAACAAATATTTACATGAAATTAAAATACAGATTGCATTACTTGAACATTTGACAATTAATAGAAATACCCTCAAAATGGGCGTAATAGTACCTTGGACACAATATCACCATGATAACTTCTTCAGTAGAATCAATAACCTTATATTTGACAATTTAACAGAATGTCTGTATTTCACACACCCAGCCGTTACTATGCTGCAGGTAAGTAACGTTGAACAATGCGAAACAAATTAGACATTTGTTTGTCAATAAAAAGCAACTATGCAAAAATTAATATATAATAAAAATTGAATATTAGAGAAAAATCTATGAAAAGGCGATTTATTGATTCTGGAGAATGATTATCAATACTAGAATATTCAATACATCAATGGTTAAGAGAACATACCAGATAAAATCAACATGTTATATTTACCCATTCCAAAATGGCTATTAGTCTGGCTTTAGGATGGCTACCGGGTTCAGGAATCTCCTTGGAGTTTAAAGTATATTTCCAGGCATGGCTGTCAGTCTATCTGGGAAGATGTTTCTCTCCCAGTGTCCCTTCCCCAGGGTGGGTCCCTGAGCTCTCAGGTTGCATCCCCTGAGCTGTCCCCCTCTCACTATCTCTCTTGCTTCTTAAATACCCTCTCACACAATAAGATTATAAAACTTGTAATATGTTCAGCCCAAAAGGTATGTGTCTCTTTCCTATTGGCCTAAATGTTTTTAATGTAATTGCACCTTCAACCACCAGGGGTCTCACATGTGTTTTGGGGCTGCTCTGTAAAGTAATATATTTTACTTTAGTGGAAATATCTATATCTTTAATATTTGGGAATTCTACTAACCCCATACTATCAAATACGCTTAGCATAATTATTGATCAATTACTTGCATAAAATGGTGATATATATGCATATCATTGTATATCTGTAAACATTTAGTCCATTTAAAAAGGACACAAGTTATATGTGTATATGTGTGTGTGTGTGTGTGTGTGTATATATATATATATATATATATATATATATATATATATATATATATATATATATATATATATATATATATATATATATATATATATATATCAACATCACATACAGTTATTATCTATCTGGATATCTGTATAATTTGGGTATCCAATCAATATTTCTTTATCTAAGCATAGTTAAATTCTAATACATTCATATCATAATCATATATTTGTCTTAATACTAATTTGTTCCTAAAACAATTCTATTAATAATCACCATTTATTTTGTTTTCTTTATAACCGATTTCATCAATTCATCGGATACTAAAATTATATTTTCTTTTGTGACCTACACATATCACAGAGAGTTTGAATGATTTATATTCACTGTCTTCTGAATATATATATATATATATATATATATATATATATATATATATATATATATATATATATATATATATATATATATATATATATATATATATATATATATATATATATATATATAAATTTTGAATTGACTTGTAACATCATGTTTTGAGATGGACTTCGGGCAGTCCAATACATGTTTTGATAGCTTAGCTGTGTACACAATTTCCTAGGACTTCACATAATAGGCTTTGTCGGGCAAGGTGTTGGCTTAATGACTTTTTCCCTGATGGTTGTAAATTGTCCAAACAGCCTTCACCTCAGCACAAAGGATTCTCCCCAGTCACGAACCACCTCCAAATGATGACACCTAATAAATTTGGCCTTCTCAAACTAATCAACAAAAATAAGTACACACCTTTTGTTTGGTGACAAAGGCTACCATTGTTCCTGTCTCCTTTCTGGTTCAATACAGGCTTGTAAACTTTATATATTTGAGACTTGTAAATTAGGCAACCAGTTCATCTGCTTTTCAGGAGCAAAAGTTCATTTCTATTTTTTTTTGTTAGGCCTACTGAATCTCCCATCTCTGCCAGCGAATATTAGATATATTTCTTCATAAATTCACAACAAAGCGGATAGTGGAGGTTTGGGGTGCAGGGGTTTTAGGATGCAAAGGTGTACTGACAGGGTGGATAAAGATGTAAATTGCGTGTAGGGCAGCCATTTCATTTCAATGGGCTGCTCTATGTCCTTAACCCTCTTTCTCACACACACCGAATTTTGGCACACACATCAGCAGATGCGTGAGGGTGTCCTTAACAAATAATGGCACTGCTTTGTATATGTTGAAGAACACCACGTTTCTGTGCTGTCAGGAAAGTGATTTTGCATGCATTCCTGACGCAAACAAATGTGAGCGTAGGCTAAATGTCTCGGTTACATTGGTGGGCAGTGTAAATCTTCTCATTACATTGGGGCTTGGTGTAGAATACTTTAATCACACTAGGGGCAGTGTAAATGGCTGCCTTACATTGATGATCCGTGTAAATCCCTCCTTACATTGGTGGTTACTGTGAATGCTCCTATTATATTAGTGGTCAGTGTAAATCCCCTTTACATTGGTGGCCAGTGTAGAAACTCCTCTTTATATTGGCAGAAAAAAACATGACCTGCATTTGTGGTCAGTGTCAAATCCCCCCCCCCCCCCCCCCCCCCCCCCCCCCCCCCCCTTTGAAATTGGTGGTCGTTTTACACTTTCCACCATTGTAATTGGAAATTTACATCTCCCCTTACATTGGTGGCCAGTGTAGAAGTCTCCCTTTATTGGTTGTTGGTGTAAAATTCCCCGACCATCTTTGAATCATTTGTGCCACACTTTTATTTGTGCTGCACTCATTGCATCGCCCCCAAATCATCCAGATATTTTTTTTTGGGATGAATGTTCAAGTTTAACGCAAAATTGGATGCAGATTTGCTGCTCTTCACCAGGGATATGCAATTAGTGGACCTCCAGCTGTTGCAAAACTACAAGTCCCATCATGCCTCTGGGTGTCATGCTTGTGGCTGTCAGTCTTGCTATGCCTCATGGGAATTGTAGTTCTGAAAAAGCTGGAGGTCCGCTAATTGCTTATACCTGCTCTACACGTTCAGTCATTTTGAATGTGAAGGGCACACAGTGCACAGTACACCACACTGCGGTGTCTAACGCACCCACTGACTAGTACAGTGAAGTCGTCATTGCTTATGCATGTGCTTTCCAGTCCACTCCTAGTTATTTTCAGACTGCTCAAGCAGAAGCTGCAGGTGAGAGGAGAGAGTGATCAATGGCTGCTAAAGCTTTGATTGGTGAAGTTACCTATCAACTCCTGAGATCCAGCTATTGTCGACACTCCCTCTCCCCTGCTGCTGCTGACTGACATGGGGGAGCCAGATCACATGACCAGAGTGAACTTAAAATCGGCAAGTTTATACCTCTTACACGGCTTAGTCAGCATAGATGTTAGGGGAGGGAGCATTTTAAGACTAGTAAGGTTTAGCCTGAAATTCTACTTTAATGTCACCTTGAAGAGAAAATCAAGGTCTTGCATGGAACCAGAACTTGGGATCCAGAGTTATTCTCATTCACAAAACTGAACATTTATTGTCTGCCAGAGCATATTTAACTAATAATGAAATGTCATTGTTTTTCAGACCCTAGCTCTGTGAAGACTGTACCACCTAAAGAGTGTTCTGTGAGTTTGGAATCTCCTAATTCCAGTGTGAAGAGTTCTACTTCCCCAAAACTTTTCAACAGCCTTTTATTGGGTCCAGCTGCCTCCAACACAAAATCAGAAGGTTCCAGTTTAAGAGACCTTCTCCACTCTGGCCCTGGAAAGTTATCACAAGGAACAGAAGGAGGGGTACCATTTCCACCTGTGTTTAATTCTACAGTGAGTAGTGCACCTTATTTCTATGTACCTTTACTGATGAACTTCTAATAGATTGTACTTGGGGAAAATATGAGTATTTTACCAATAGCTTAACCCCTTTGTGCCTAAGGGTTAAACAAATCTTAATGCCCAAGCACAATTTTGCAAATTTGACATGGGTTAGTAAAACTGTACATATCACTTTGTGCATCCAGGTGGACTATACCGTGTTTTTTTTATTTTTATTTTTTTTAACAGGACAAATTGGGCTTTAATTTGGTGGTAAATAGTAACGGTTATCTCCTGGATTTTCTTTTTTTTCTCAAAGGAAAACTTGTTTTAAATTTTGCTGTATATTTCTTGCTACTGCCATAACCTTCCACCAAATAACCCAAATTAAAGCATCCTGCTACTGAGGATCACAGCAATACCACATATGTGTATGTTAGTTGTATGTATATGTAGTACATCCCAAAAATAAGTGCTCATTTTTGCTTTTTTTTTTTTTTTTTTTTTTTTTATTCTACCTAAAACACACTGATACTAATTAAAGAAAAAATAAATATTGGCCCTTACCTTGACCCAAACTCTAACCCCTGTATTGACCTAGATCAAACATTGATCTAGGTTTTTTTTATACATTTTATTTTATCTATCTTTACACACGCTTTTTTTTTTTTTTCTCTGCAAGGAGGGAGAGAGATACTATGTATCTCTCTCCTCCAGTCTTCACAGTGCTTGATCACTGTTATAGCCATTCAGAGGCTATCACAGCGATCAGGTGACCCCTGGAATTGGAAGTTCTGGGTCCCGATCATTAGTCCAGGGCTCACGTTGATACCCCGGTCTCTGTGCTGGGAGTGTGCCATGCGGTGTGCTCCCAGCACAAGGGGAGATATGCAAATATGCAGCCCCACAGAAAAAAAGCCCAGTCCGGTGAGGCTGGGCTAATTTGTGTTAGGTCAGCGGGTAAGGGTTAAAGTGGATGTAAACCCCATTCATGAAATTTGAGCTGGGCACATATATCTGCAGTGTTTTCCTATCTCTCTTCAAAGCACCAAGTCCAGAGGCTTTCTCCTGCTCTGTTCTTCTGTTATCAGCATGATAACGTCTGACAAGTTCTCTGTCAACTGTGATAAAATTAGGCTGAAATGTATGTCACGGTGTCACGGTGGTTGCTTCAAACAAATTAGCAGAGAGCTGGTCTATTTTACAGCACAGCTCTGCAAGTCTCTGCCTATGTGGAGAGGGGGTGTGTGCCTTTACTCCAATCAGCTGTCTCACAGTGTATGGCAAGAATCCACAGGTGAATCAGGAAGAGAAAATTCTAACAGGATGTGCATTTTCTAAACAGTATATAAAGCTGAAAACACCAGATATACATGTAGGGAGATTTCTTTAATCCTTGTGTATCATCTGAGGCTTTTCACTTCACTAGGTATATGCAAGGGTTTACAGCTACCTTAACTCTTGCTGAAAAAAATGGCCAGTTGCAGGTTAATGTCATAATGTGCTATTATGCACCACATACTAGCACATTATGACATACTTGTAAAGTGGATCCCCCCAGTGGCACACTGTCACCACTGACAGGGCTTTTATCTTCACCTGGTCTTCCTTCCGGGTTCGCATGCTCCAGGCATTTGAATGGCCGGGCCCCGGTGACATCACTCCTGCACGGGAGTCACAGCACTGTGAATGGACAGCACACTCGAGCGTGCCACCCATTCAGAGTAGTGCGCATGTGCCGGTGACATCGGCTGCGACAAATGAAATCTCCAAAACTGTGCCATTCACTGTACCTACAGGTAAGCCTTGTTGAAGGCATACCTGTAGGTACAAGTAAACCAGTGGACTTTACTACCGCTTTAAACAAACTTCTTGGTGTGTCGGTTGCCTACTTCCAATCTGTGCACTGTGGTTCCATTTGCTGACCTTGATCTTCCTATAGTGTTCTGTAGTGACATTGGTGCCTGTAGGAGGAAGCATAAGCCATGTTAGGGGGAAACAGGCATCCAACACCCCAAGAATTGTCAGTTGATGGCTCTGTCATTGAGCTTCAGTGGGCAAATTTTAGTGTAATTTGTATAAATAACGTAAGGCTATAAAAATGGAGCATAAATGATGTGTGTATTGTGGGAACCTTGAAGCAACAGAACTTTATTTGTGATTTCCACTCAGCTACAGTATCATTGGAATGGCCATTTGTTTTGCAATTTACAATTGTCATTTATCATACTAATGTAACCAAATCATTTTAAATCTTTTAGGCAAAGGGAAAATCTAGCTTGCCTAACTTCCTGGACCACATTATAGCTTCTGTCGTAGAGAACAAAAAGACGTCCGATGCCAGCAAAAGAGCCAGTAGCTCAGCAGAAAGCCTGAAGGAGGGAAAGGAAATGGTGATGGGTCTAAATGTTCTAGATCCACACACCTCACATTCCTGGCTCTGTGATGGAAGACTGCTCTGTCTTCATGACCCTAGCAACAAAAATAACTGGAAAATCTTTAGGGAATGTTGGAAACAAGGCCAGGTGAGAACTTTTTTTGTTTTTAATACTTACAATTATCTATTTACACAGCCAGAGTAATAGAGATTGTAAATTTAATTTAAACCCTTTTTGTATTTTTTTTTTCTCTTAGCCTGTGTTAGTCTCTGGGGTGCAGAAGAAACTTAAATCTGAGTTATGGAGGCCTGATGCTTTTAGCCTGGAATTTGGAGATCAAGATGTAGACCTGGTGAATTGTCGAAACTGCGCCATTATTTCAGATGTAAAAGTGCGAGATTTTTGGGATGGTTTTGAAGTTCTTGAAAGTAAGTCCATGATTTATTTTTAGCTTAGTTAAAAAGAATAAAACATCCTGTCAAATGATGTAATATTGTATTCACTGTTAATTGGCTGTTTTCCCACATATTGTAAAGGAACAGCAATCACTAATCAGATGTTATAGAGAATACACTTTTAATCCAATGTGACTTGTGGCAAAGTCTTACTAAGTCTTTATTTTTTTCATTGATGTTAATGCTGTACCTTTTTTTTATTTTTTGCTTTTTTTTTTTAGTTTTTGTAGTCAATCCAACTATATTATGCATCAAAACATATGCTATTTTTATTTGATAGCAGATTTGGGTGCATTTTCATGCATTTTTTTTCCCCAACATTACTTTTTATGCAAGTTCTGTAGCCTCAGATTTTTACTTCAAGATATTTTTACTCCAGAATATAAGGATTGTGTGTAACATAATAAATGGTAAAGCCCAAAGTGAAAGTTTGTTTCAATTTAGTTCACCATATAACAGGGGTAGGCAACCTTTTGCGCAAAGTGTGGCGAAAAATGTTTTCAAATAAATTGAGTGTGCCGATTTTATAACAAAAAAATGTCAACTTCACAACTCATAATCGCGAAAGGAATTTTTAAAAGTAAATGCTGTAAATTTGAGTAGTAGTGAGAAATTAACATCCTGCACTCTCATGCCTCAGATCAGCCCCAATTCATGCACCTTCACACCTCTGATCAGCCCCAATTCATCTGCACATCTGCCCCACCGTTGTAATACCCTGCACATCTGCCCCACCGCGGTAACCCCCCCTGCACATAACCCCCCCTGCACATAACCCCCCCTGCACATAACCCCCCCTGCACATAACCCCCCCTGCACATAACCCCCCCTGCACATCTGCCCCACTGCCGTATCCCCATGCTCTTCTGTTTCACTACTGAACCCATCTGCTCATCTGCCCCACCGCCGTATCCCCATGCTCTTCTGTCTCACTACTGAACCCATCTGCTCATCTGCCCCACCGCCGTATCCCCATGCTCTTCTGTCTCACTACTGAACCCATCTGCTTATCTGCCCCACCACTGTAACCCGCTTTCTTATCTGCCCCACCAATGTACCTTCTGCACATCTGTCTCACCTCTGTTCCCCTGCTCATCTGTCTCACCAATACACCCCCTTTCACATCTGCCCCACTGCTCTACCCCCCTGCTTTTCTGTCCCAACACTGTAACCCCCTTCTCATTTTCCCCAACACTGTAACCCCCCCCTGCTCATTTTCCCCAAAACTGTATAACCCCCCTGCTCATTTTCCCCACTGCTGTACCCTCCTCATTTACCCTCGTCTCACCTATGATGTGTGTGATATGCAGAGTGGTGAAAGGAAGCGGAGATGAGAGACATCTACCTGTCCTGGCACACTTATCCTGCTGATCCACCTCTTGCATCCAGCCCACGTGCTTGTATGTGATATCACATACAAGCATCTGAAATAGATGCGCAATGATGAGCTCAGGTCAGTGGCATTTTCTGAAAGCAGTGGGCCTGTGTGCAGGGTCATAAGTTGGGCTCCTGCAGCTTAGAAAAAGTGTGGCGTTCTGCGCCGCAGCAAAAGTTGGGTGTGATTTTTCATTGCGTTGAATACTGGCTGTGTCTTAAAGGGACACAGAGTGCAGGGGTTCAGTAGTAAGTGACACAAAAGTTCAGGGATAATTTCAACAAAGTTCCCAGAAGCTCAACAGTAATTCCACAAACGGTCACCTGATTGTTTTCTCAATCACCGTGAAATCCCTTCTGAGATTGGTAGTGGCAACCAAGTGAGTCAACTTCCTCCCAGATGGTGGGCGGGTCTAGCAGGACTGTGATTGGCTTTAACAGTGACCAATGACAGTCAGTCCTCCTGGAAACAGCGACCCCCCCCCCCCCCCCCCCAGCAGAACTGCATCCAATCTCCTCCCCATCACAAAAGCTAACGATCGCAGCTACAGCAACGATGGAGAACCAATGTTTCCTATCTTTTACAATGTGTGGGGGCACATTGCCTTTCCCCCTCGGTGCAGTGTTGGGATTCTGATGTTGCATTAGTGTCTCACTGACACTTCCCTGCTGATTAGGAGGGAGTCGAGTGCCGGCAAAAGAGGCTTTGCTTGCGGCACCAGTGCCGAGGTTTGCCTACGCCTGCCATATAAGCTTGAAAAAGTTAGGTTGTACACTAGACGAAAAATTGTTAGTAAATCTGTCATTTGGACAGTTTGTTTGTTTATCGTCTAATTAATGGGCACAAATTGAAAATCTGTTGTGACTTTTTTGAGCAGGAAAATTGAAGGTAAATTTTGGAAAACTTTGGCCGAACGGACAATAAATTAAAAGGTTAATGTGTTTTTTGCCCAAACAGTTTGCACTGGGCTTATGTGAAAAAACTAACGAAAAATTTATTAATTTATGTCAGTTGAACGATTTAGCGATCAGATTTCGGTCATTACATGATGGCAAAATCGTTTGCTCTCATGACCATGTGTTAATTTTTCGAAAACTCATTCGAACGATTTTTCAACAGGTCTATGGCTAGCATAATATCAGGCCATTTGCATGCATAGTAATTAGTACAATGGTGATATTTTCACTGGCTTGTTATAACAATTCTGAATAACACTGCACACAACTGAGTATTTGACATTTATGAAGTAAGAGCTCAACCACACTTGCAGCAGCCGTTGCCGCCCCTCAGAAAAGCTATCCAAAGTGGATTGCTTTTTAAACGGCGAGTGAGATGTGGCTTGGAGGTCATATGTTGCCTGCTTATCTCCCTGATACCACAACAGCTCGAATTGCACGCAGTTGCAGCATAGTCCCATTTCTCAGTCTCATTTTTGGTAGCAGTGCTGCCTGCCGAATACAACATGGGGTATAATGTGTACACCCCATCCAATCCTTGTTGCGGCTTATTGGGGCAGCCAAGGCACAATAAAACCACGACTTGATTTTTACCACCCCTCCCCTGTCTGCGTGAACAAGCACAAAGTGATTTTGTCTAGTTTGTCTACTCTTAACACTCCTTTGGTGGCTGCTTTGGTTTAATTTTCAGGCTTTTTCCCCTTTATTTTTACCTTGTGTTCCTTTCTGTAACACACTTCCTGTACTGGGGAGAGGGGGGGGGGCATACTATGCATCGCATACTAGCACATTATGTGAAACGTACCTGCAAACAAAGCCCTCCACTGATGCAATGTCACCGATGGAGGCCGCATCCTTCTTCACCGGTCTTTCTTCCGGGTCCTCAGACTCCGGCTGTGTGACTGGCCGGAGCTGTGTGACGTCACTCCCGTACCAATGACATCATTGGCTGCATATACAGTAACTCCGAAACAGTGCAAGTTTAGGAGTTATTTACAGTACCTGTCATTCACTCCCCTCCCCCCAGACTTACAATGTTGCTGTCCAAATCTGCCCCATCATACTGAGTAGTGTTTGTGTTATACAGGAGGTGTGTTACTGGCCTATTTACCAGGTAATAACAGAGGGGGGCCCTAAAGAAAACGAATGCAGCCGCCACATCTAATGATTGGTGAGCTGCAATATATTACATTTTCAGCTTTGGGTTTAATACTGCTTTAACTGTGAAAGGGAGAGAGCTTTATTTGTGTTTTATATTTTATTATAAACCCCTAATGTTGTAGTAAAAATGCTTATAATGTTGCAATGATTTTGAAATCTCTACCTTTACTAATGCAACATGTAACCTTAAATATTTTGGCAGAGAGATTACGAGCAGATGATGGGACGCCTATGGTTCTTAAACTGAAGGATTGGCCACCAGGGGAAGACTTTAGGGACATGATGCCTACAAGGTAAAATGTGTTTCTGCTAACCCAGTACATATACAGTAAATAAGTGTACTTTTTTATTTCATTTATTTTTTTGTCTGGAAAAAACACTTTCATTTGTCATTGAATACAAGCCTACATTTTTTATTCGGTAACGTACTCAATACAAATAAAATAAAATGGTTTCATATACTTGTCTGCAACACTGTCTGGTATGCTAGCTAGTTATTTATTATCTTTATGATGTCAGACGAATCTAAAGAATAGAGGTTTTTAGAGTACAACATGACAGACTTCAGCACTATGCAGTCAGTTGTACAATATAACTTGTACCTTAGTATGCAAAAGACTTTAACCCTTTCTGACACTGTCTGTAATTGCAACTGCTGTTAGCTTGTGAAGGGCTTTCTATGGCCATCTTATGATTTTACTTTGTGCTCAACAATGGGTCATGCTTTGTGTATGTTTAGCATTTTCATGAGAACTGATGAGTGCCCTAAAGTAGTGGTTCTCAACCTCAAGTACCCCCAATGGGCCATGTTTTGGGAACTTCCCTTAGATATAATAGCTTTTATCGAATACCATGTCACTGATACTAATTTTAAAGCGGCTGTGCAAAGTAAAGGAAAACCTGAAAACATGGCCCGTTGGGGGTACTTGAGGACTGAGGTTGAGAACCACTGCCCTAAAGCAACCAATCATTCAGATTCTGTCATTTCTAGGTACAGATTTAAACCTCACCAGTTACCTGCATACACAGTTCTTATTCCAGAAATAGATAAGTGAGGCCTAGTGGTGTAAAACAAAGGGATTGTCCAGCTTGCTTTGTGTCTTCACTGTTAAAATGCTTTCATGAAGCTGACATTTTAAGTTATTTCAACTTTGTTTTAGATTTGACGATCTGATGGATAACCTTCCTTTGCCAGAATATACAAAAAGAGATGGGAGGCTTAATTTGGCTTCTAGGTTGCCCAGCTATTTTGTTCGACCAGATCTTGGACCTAAAATGTACAATGCCTATGGTATGCTTTAGTTGTGACTTAATTTACATACTGTACATTGCTTTTAGAAGCTACAAATCCCCATTGTTTTATTTTTTTTTGTTATATTTACAATATGCTGATATTTTAAAAGTAATTGTAGTTACGTTTCCACTTGTAATAACTGGAGACATATAGGACTGAGTTAAAAATTGAGTGTCGTGATTGTGCATCTAGAAGATATTATGCAGTGTAAGATCAGATACGTTTTAGCTTTTCTCCCTGTATCTTTTTGTACTGCCTTAGGGGGAGGGGCACATGATCTATTCAAACCTTCCCTATTTTCTAGGTTAGTACTGGCAAATGCTTTCCCCGTTCTGCTACAACACTGGTTGACCCTTTATTAGGTACACTATCCTGAGGTTGGCCACATTACTGGAGTCTTTTCAGATGAAGTCAGTGAAACTGGGATGCAGTATTTTGTATCTCGCAAGCTTTTTGCTTGAAAGCCGCTTTTTCCCTCAGAGTACCAAGGAATGTGGATAATGTCCACGCTTATGGGACATTTAAAAATGCTAGTAATTAGCATGCAGTAATACTGTAGATATTTTGGTAGGATTAGTAATCTAAAGATCAGCAAATGTGTCAACTGGTTGTCTGGCAATTTTCCTTAGCTATGTTGTAAGACAAGTTAATGTAGTGCATGTTTGAATATGATATTAACTGGTTGATTCTGCTTTGGTTAAGGCTTAATTACTGCTGAAGATAGGAGGGTTGGTACAACAAATTTGCATTTGGATGTATCTGACGCAGTAAATGTCATGGTTTATGTTGGCATCCCAAAAGGAGAAAGTGCCCATGATGAAGGTAAGACTATATGTTTAAGACAAAACCACAGTTTGTGCACTGCTTGTATTGCTTTCCATTAGACTGCTGATAATTTCATTATGACAGTGCTGCACTTTTTTTAAGCACAGACATTTGTATCCTAGTAAAGTTGTAATGTTTAACCACATTCACATTTCAGAAGTACTTAGGACCATAGAAGAGGGAGATGCTGATGAAGTAACAAAAAAGCGTATTCATGAAGGAAAAGAAAAGCCTGGCGCTTTATGGCATATTTATGCTGCCAAAGATGCAGAGAAAATACGGGAACTGCTTAGAAAGGTACTGTATATTTCCATTTAGCGCCAGTTCACCCCACATGCAGTCCAGTGTGTTGTTTTTTTTTTTTGCATTAAAAATGTATGGTAAGTAGGTTATATGGTTTTCAATGGCACAGTTCACACCAGTGCTTGCAGTTCCAGTTCCAGAAAAAAAAAGTAGAACATGTTGCATTTTCCTGCACGTGACTGTAAAACGCATCAAAAACGCACTGGAATAAATGCACCTAAACGCACTGGAACACACATGTCCTCATTTAAGGTTAAGAATAAGAGGAGGGGAAAATGTACTGGACTGCATCAAAAACACATCAAATGCACTGGAATGCATAAAAAAAACGGGTCAAAAACACGCATGCAGAAAAGCATCTGGAGCGCATCCGGACTGCGTTTTTATGGTGTGAACTGGCCCTAATGCATCTCTCAGATTAAACATGTACTGCTAGCTTAATCCCAATGTCATGTTTTTCTTTTACCTTTTGTAGTTTGGGGATGAACAAGGACAAGAGAATCCACCAGACCATGACCCAATACATGATCAAAGTTGGTATTTGGATCAGGCGTTGCGTAAACGTCTCTATGATGAATATGGTGTACAAGGCTGGGCAATTGTGCAGTTCCTTGGCGATGCAGTCTTCATTCCTGCTGGAGCCCCACATCAGGTACCAAGGCGTGGCTTATGCTTTAGGGTTAACTTAAAAAAAACATTCTTAGCCAGACATGCACTAATTAATAAAGCAACAGTCACAATGTACTTTTTAACCACCTCAGCCCCGGACCAATTTGCAGCCAAAGGACCAGGCCCCTTTTTGCGATTCGGCACTGCGTCGCTCTAACTGACATTTGCGCGGTCGTGCGATGTGGCTCCCAAACAAAATTGGCATCCTTTTTTTTCCCCCACAAATAGAGCTTTCTTTTGGTGGTATTTGATCGCCCCTGCGTTTTTTTTTTTTTTTTTTTTTTTTTGCACTATAAACAAAAATAGAGAAACAATTTTGAAAAAAATTCAATATTTTTTACTTTTTGCTATAAGTATCCCCAAAAAATATATAAAAAAACTTTTTTTTTTCCCACAGTTTAGGCCGATACGTATTCTACATATTTTTGGTTAAAAAAATCACAATTAGCGATTATTGATTGGTTTGCGCAAAAGTTATAGCGTTTACAAAATAGGGGATAGTTTTATAGCATTTTTATTAATATTTTTTTTTTTTACTAGTAATGGCGGCGATCAGCGATTTTTATTGTGACTGCGACATTATGGCAGACACATCCGACATTTATGACACATTTTTGGGACCATTGTCATTTATACAGCAGTCAATGCTATTTAAATGCATTGATTCCTGTATAAATGACACTGGCAGTGAAAGAGTTAACCACTAGGGGGCCGTGAGGGGTTATGGTCTGTGACATGTGTTTTTTTTTTTTTTCACATTAGGGGGCGTGGCTGACATCACTGATTGGCTTTCCCGATGACAGGGAACAGCCGATTAGTGACAGGCAGTGTAGGAAGCGCGGGGAGAGGTTTGTTTACACAGACCTCTCCCTGTTCTTCAGCTCTGTGACCCGATCGCGGGACACCAGCGGCGTTCGGGTCCGCTAGTCCCGTGGTCACGGAGCTCCCGACCGGTCGCGAGAGCGACCCCGCGGCTAGGCAATTAAAGGGGACGTACATGTACGTGCTTTTGCCTAGCCGTGCCATTCTGCCGACGTATATGTGCAGGAGGCGGTCGGGAAGCGGTTAAGTAAATCTGTCACAAACCTAATCAGCTTGAGCTGAGCACCAATGAAAAGCATAATTTCAGAAAAAGACTGCAGAAGTTATATACAACTGGAGTGCAGTAATTTTCCATTCCTCCTGAATAACTGAGAAAAAAGTTATACAGCAGCTGATGTCTTGACCTTACTTTGGTGCAAGCTTTTGGTTGTGGTTCAGAATATTTACGCCAGAGGATCAGGCTGGCAGTCTGGCAACTAGCTTTGTCATAAAGATGACGGCAAAGGTATCCCAAATCCTCTTATGTTGGGTTTTCTTTCATGGAAAAACAGATGCTCAGTGTTCTATAAGGCAATACTTACTCGTATTTTTTTTATCCTTTCACCAAAGGTACACAATTTATACAGCTGTATAAAAGTAGCCGAAGACTTTGTGTCTCCAGAGCATGTGAAACATTGCTTCCGCCTAACACAGGAATTTAGGCACCTGTCAAATACCCACACCAACCATGAGGACAAGCTACAGGTAGAGTATTTGCTGTGCTTTGTCTTACAAGCTTACCTTTTGATTTGTTTGCTCATTGAAGTAAAATCAACATTTCTCAAACATTTTGGGGTTCTTTTTCATTTTTTTCCTCCTTTTTGTTTTTTTAATTTGCAGCTGTTTACTAAACAAAAAACATCTGTAAGACAATGGCATAATGTGCTAGTATGCATCGCATACTAGCACATTATGAAATGCTTACCTTACAATGAAGCTCTTTCAGCGGCGCGCTGTCACCGCTGAGAGGGCTGACATCTTCCGGGTTTGTGGGCTCAGCCACTGTGAGTGGCTGGAGCAGCGATGATGTCACTCCTGCTCATGCGCGTGGGAGCTTTCGGTTCCAGCAAGAAGCGCTGAAGGTCCAGCGCGATATCCCGGACCTTCAGAGCGCATGCGCCGGTGGCAGCTGCATCAAGGGTGAATATCTCCTAAACAATGCAAGTTTAGTAGATATTAATTTCACTTACAGGTAAAAATCACAATGCAGGCTTTACTACTGCTTTAATTTAGGGTTCTGGTGTGACTTTTGGCCATGTTCCCAAACTTGGAGATTCACTGCTGTAAACATACCACACTGACTTCTATTTTTCCCTGTCAATGTCACACTGGATACCCGGATAGTCCGGAGATTTCTTGGTGCCTTTAAAGCGGAGTTCCACCCAGAATTATTATTATTTTTTTTTTTTTTTTTTCAATGTAATCCGTTCTCTTAAACTAGTTAAACACTATTAACCAATATTCTAAATGCAATAGCCGCTCAATTTCCGTTTTTAGATCTTACTTTAGATTTCTGCTATGTAGAGCGCTTCCATCTCTGCTGTGGGCATGTGAAGCCCACTAGCAGTCTCTTATATGCTGATGCTGTATACACAGCATGCACCTCCTGTTCTCGCACGTACGCCATATACACAGGGAAATAAATCTTATCTTGTTGCCATAACAATGGTTGGCGAAGGAGGAAGTGGCCGCCCCATTGTTACAGTTTAATAGTTAGCTATCTACAGAACACACAAAAAGCCTCAGAGCAGCATGCAATGGAATCATTTGCAGTGCTGGTTTGAGGTGAATATGCTTTGCTTTTTATATTATATACTAGCTTGTAAAATTCTATATAGATAGAGAGTGTAATGGCAACAAAGGGCTTTGTTCCCTTTTTAAAAATGGCGCTTAAATCCGCCTTTGCTCGAGTCACTTCTGGTTTCTAAAGAACGCGATGCTAGCCCTTGGCGCTGCCCACTGACTCCTGGGAAAGGGTGACACACATCTCCCAGGAGCACTAGCGAGCACAGGCACCGAGGGAAATTACGTCAATCACCGCGGAGAGGAAGGGGTGATTCAAAAATGAAAACATTTACAAATGTTGTTGCTGAAGGATAATGCTGTTTATTTCTGCAAAGTACATTTTATGGGTGGAACTCCACTTTAATACTTTACACCCAGTTGGTTGAGCTTAAGCAAGTGTGAGAACTGGGGCCCTGGGCTTATCAGTCTACTGTATGCTCAAGTAAAATAGTTATGCACATGGACAAAAATATGCTGTTTTCAGATTTGTAATGCATACTTTTTTTTTACTGAAAACGGATGTATGTTAATAAGCTCATTGTAATCTGGAGCTGCATTCGACTGCAAAAATATTTGCGCCCACAGCCCTGAGTATGGACCGAATTTAATGCTGTGTGTTAAAACATTTGTGCCAACGTTTAAATGCATTTAGTGTAAATGTAAACTATTGACCCTGAATACTGCGGTGGCTAAGCATCCTTGCAACCAAGGTGGCTTGTCATCAGGAGCCACCCATGTCCTAATTTGAACCGCAAAATTGTGAACATTAGCACAAACATTACATGTGTATAGTCTAGCTTTCCCTCTGGGATTCTGGGATATTTTCCTCTGCCATTTCCCACTTGGTAGGTGCAGGGAACACCGTAGATGCAGGATGCCTAAATCTACCTACACTGTTTTCTTCTAAGTGAAAGGGACCGACTGTTTCACATGCTTCACAAATTGAGGAACCCTCACCACATCAGGGAAAAAGCATCTCCCAATATTTGTTGAAATTCACAGGACATTAAAGTATAAAACAAAAAAGAGAAAAGGGGCTTTAGAGGTGCCAGATATTACCTCAAGAAAACGCAAACCAAAAATGTTTTAATCAATACAAAATTATAAAGTAATTTCCTTAAAATAAACAAAAAGGCTCAATTGTATTCCCTCATTGATATACCCCTCCCCTGCTCCCAAAACTGCATCTCCTAAACATTTGTAGATATACTAGTTGTTATACAAATACAGCTCAGCAACTTACAGAAAGGAGGTTCAACAGCTGTTGTATGTCATGCAGAGTGTGTCCACCAGGACTTTTACCATACCTGTAAAAGAACCACACAACACCACACAACACACAACTGCCCAGTTCAGCAGATAATTCAGTATATGTGGTAGGAGGCGAAATCGCCCAGACCAAGTAAATAAATAAGGTTGTTGCCAAAATTCGTATATATCACGCTAAGATCCAAGGATAAAGGGCAGCCTAGTTTTGGTGGTATATAAGAGAGAAGAGCCGGAAACGCCAAAGTCCTTGATGCAAAAATATATTACCTACATATGAGCATTAAAAAGCAAACTGGCGCGTTTTGGCGTGAGCCTTAGTCATAGCCGAAACCCGTCAGCTGTTTGCTTTTTTAATGCTCATACGTAGCCAATAAATTTTTGCATAAAGGACTCTTTTTTTCTCTTTTATATATTGTATTTTCTGTGGGAAGACACACTGAGCCCCTTGGCACCTGTGCTGCAGACTGCACACCAGAATTGGATTGCTTCTGTTGAGAGCGCTGCATCTTTTCTTTCCACTGGTTTAGTGGTATGCAGTCAGCACAGCATAAATCACGAGCCAGTAAAATATCTACCAATGTTTAGGAGGTGCAGTTTTGGTAGCAGGGAAGTGGTATAACAATGAGGGAATACAACAGCCTTTATTTTATTTTTGTATTGAATAAAACATTTGTTTTTTTCAATAATTGTATTTTCTTGTAATATCTGGCATCTCTAAAAATCTATTTTTTTTTTTACTATCTTTTTGTGTTTTGCAATTTCCATGATTGGGATGTAATGCCAGACTATTCATGTTTCATCTCCAATGTGTACAAAAGACAAAAAAAGTGTAGTGGAGAAGAATTTGCTTAAAAATAAATAATGCTTGTATTCCATTGATCTGTCAATGATGCTTATAATTAGGGGTGCAACGGATCATCTCCGATCCATGATCCGAACGGGTCAACCTGTTTGGATCGGCACACCACGCGATCCGCGGAGCGCTCTGCTGCCTCGGCCATAGGAAAGGCCGCAGCTTCAGCCTAGCTCCGGAGTGGCGGCCATCTTGGTACACCCGATGGCGGCTGCTGTCTCGTCAGGAAGTGATGTTTTGTCCCTGCCATCTTGCTACACCCCACACTCCTGCACAGTAATGATAGAGTGAGAAGGGGGCAAGCGGACATCTTGTTACACCCACCGGAGTTTTAGATTTCACAGTTATTTTCAACACAAAATGGAGCTTATATGCTTAAATACAGTATTTGTAAATCCGACGGACTGTTTAGATGTTAAATTTTAAAAGCAGCAGCAAACCTGCTGACCTTACATGGTTGCTAATGTGACAGAACACCTCTGATTTTCACATATGTTAAATGTGAAAACCAGAGGTGTTCTGTAACATTAGCAACCATGTAAGGTCAGCAGGTTTGCTGCTGCTTTTAAAATTGGATTTACAAATACTGTATTTAAGCATATAAGCTCAGTTTTTGTGTTGAAAATAACTGTGAAATCTAAACTCCGGTGGGTGTAAAAAGATTTTTTTTTTTTTTTTGCTAATCCGTGATCCAAGGAACGATCCGATCCATGAGTTTTTTTTGATCCGTTGCACCCCTACTTATAATGTAGTGTTTTTTTGTTTTTTTTTTGTTGCTCATTTTGTTTTCACTTTCATTCCAGGTGAAAAATATTATCTATCATGCAGTGAAAGATGCTGTCGGAACATTAAGAGCTCAAGAATCAAAGTTGGCTCGATCATAGACGACCTCCCCCTTTTTTTTTTTTTTTTTTTTTTTCTTTTTTTAGCTCTGAAGAATACTGTGACAAAAGCTTTTTGTCATTTTGGATTGTGATTGCTCAATTGCTTTGATAGAGGTGACTGTCTTAAAGTATGGATTCATTAAAATTCACCCAGGTTTTCTATATAGCCTCATATCTGAGGTAATGTGGACTGTGTTTCACTTATGCACTTAACTGAATCGTTTTAGCACTGGACAGCTGTGCTTCTAGTACAATTCAGAGCTGGGGACATACAGGAGCACATTTGGATTTTTGCGTACTATTCTCCGGATGTTGAAGAATCCTCCAACCTGAATTTTAGATTGACTAACAGTTAATGTTACAGGAGAAAATATGTTACACCCAGTTGTCTAACACAATGGATAAGTTTAACTTTGTCCTTTGTAGGTTTTGCAATACCGGTTAAGTTGTTTAAACCATTTTAAACAGCATAGTTCAATATGCTAGTTCTAAATACAAAGGAGGGGTGCTGAATTTATGCTTTTACTGGGGGAAAAGTGGGTTGCACATATGTATTTATTAAGAAAAATAGGTTTGTAGTAAAATGATTACTCTTTCATGAAAAAATACCTTTTTAGACCTTTTAACAAATCCACCTCTGTTTTCCTGTGTTACAAAAAAAAGGCACATTCAATTTAGTCTTCCTTTCAGATTGACTTTTTTCTGTAGATTTATTCATTCAAGAGGGCGAGAATTGTTGAAGGTCAACGATCTCTAAAACATTCTAGAACAAGTGGTAATGCTAACAGCCACTATTGGGCATCTTAGCACAGCAAACTAGTGGAAAGTGCATGAAATACAGGGTTTCTTTGTGAACCTAACTTGTAATAAGCTGGACTGGACAGCAATGTTTCACATTTCAGAGCTTTCCATACTGACCTCTGGAAAGGTGAGCATTTCTTCATCTGTAAAGTTGTGCCACTTTGCAGGTGTGTTTATAAAATATATATATATATTCAGTTACAATTTTTTTTAGTGTTATACCGTAGAACACTTTTAATATAATTTCATGTACCTTGAATTTGTGAAGGGCTGATTAGGGTTTCCATGTTCTTATTAAAGTACAATAAATCTCTCTTGAGTTTTTATATTTTAACACACAGCACCATCTATTACATATTTTGGCCATTTAAACAAGTTCCAATTCTGACATTTCTGTCACACATGTAAAAATCATAATTTTTTTTTTTTTGCTAGAAAACTACTTGGAACCCCCAAACATAATTACGTATGTGTGTGTATATATATGTGTGTGTGTGTGTGTGTGTGTGTATATATATATATATATATATATATATATATATATATATATATATATATATATATATATATATATATATATATATATATATATATATATATATATAAACTTTAATGGCATCCCAGTCTTAGTCCCTAGGGTTCAATATTGAGTTGGCCCACCCCTTGCAGCTATACCAGCTTAAACTCTTCTGGGAAGGCTGTCCACAAGGTTTAGGAGTGTGTCTATGGGAATGTTTGACCATTTTTCCAGAAGTGCATTTGTGAGGTCAGGCACTGATGTCGGATGAAAGCCTGGCTCACAGTCTCTGTTCGTTCTAATTCATCCCAAAGGTGTTCTATCGGGTTGAGGTCAGGACTATGTGCAGGCCAATTAATTTCCTCCACCCCAAACTCGATCATCCACACTATATTGCTAAAAGTATTAGGCCACCCCTACAAATCTTTGGTGGAGGGGGGGGGGGTTTATGGCGTGGGGTTGTTTTCTCAGGGGTTGGGCTTGGCCCCTTAGTTCCAGTGAAGGGAACTGTTAAGATGTCAGCATTTTGGACAATTTGATGTTCCCAACTTTGTGGGAACACTTTGGGGTTAGCCCCTCCCTGTTCCAATATGACTGCGCACCAGTGAACCAAGCAAGGTCCATAGAGACATGGATGAGCGAGTTTGGGGTGGAGGAACTTGACTGGCCTGCACAGAGTCCTGACCTCAAGCAGAAACCCTGCATAATAAAATGGTGGTGGTGGTTGCAATTTCTTATGTCGCACAATATTTGTGCAGCGGTTTGTCAAACGCAAATTTTCAGGAGAAAAATACAGTTTAGTTTTAGTGAACGCAATAAAATACCCAATTTTAGTTGAGAAAATAGATACCCAACTTGTCATGCTTTAAGATTGCCTACACCTGTGGATTGGCGCCAAGCTACGGTACTTAATCTCCACAGCAGACACTGTAAAAGCCTTTTACAGTTTACCAGTTTAGCGTCGCAGAGAAAGTCTGACGTTAGAATTCCTGCTCTGACGTTTGGGGTGATACATCACCATTTACATATGGGTGGGGGACCTACATGTGTGTTCGCATTGCACTGGGTTGCTTGAAATTATTATTTTTATTTGATTTTTTTTACACTGTACCTTTTGATTTTTATCAGCTTTATTGCTTTTACAAGGGATGAACAACGTCGGTTGTGATAGCATGGGCCATAAAAGGTCCTCTTTATGGAGAGATATGGGGTCTATTAGACTGTGAATCCAGAAGCTGATGCTGCCAGTCGCTTCCTTACCAGGCGCCCCAATGAGATGGGAAAGCCATGCAGAGGTGGGGAACCTCTTCCACTACCTGTAAAAGTGATCCAGCAGCTGTATAGCCACTAGGATTCCCTTTACATAACAGAGACTCACCAGCTGAAAAAAAAAACATGCATACCAGGATCACTACCAATAGCTGCAATCATGATTCTGGTATAACCTCTTCAATCTCTGCCATTTTTATAAATGCCAAATGGTCAGGAAGTGGTTAATGATGAAAATAAACACAGTTTGTAAAGCAAACACCAGGGTAAGAATCCTCAACTTCAAAAAGATTAGAACTAAAAGTTTGTCACGTGCCTGAAAACACAGATCCTTATCTTTTTGTCTAAAGCTTTGTGAATTGAGTGTGCAGATGTTTCGTATGATTTTCAGTGTTAAAAAGATTGTATGGTCCCAAGAATAGTTGAAGACCTGTGCCTGCAACCCTTATTTGGTAATGGTATATTCAGAAATAGAGCTTGTCAGTAAGGCCTCTGGCCTCCACGATGTAGCTGGCAGGAGTACGCACCTGCTGGACAATTTGGCTGAACCTGGGCTTACCCTACTTACCTTGGTATCTGTGCTGGGAGCTACCACAACCATTTCTTCACAAGTTCCTGTGTGAAAAGTGCTCTAGCATTACACTGCATGCACCCTTTTCCTGTATACAGTCTTTAGTATGCTCACCTGTCACAGTTAGCAGATTACATTGTGTTCTATATCTGTTTAAACATGGATTTTTTTTCTTTTTTATATCAAGAAAAGTTATATTGAGAAACAAAATCAGAAAAGAATATGCAGTACATGCATGGAAATACCAAGACAGCTTTACACAAAACCTTAAACATTGTCAAGGAGCAGGGTAGAAGCAGTTGAGCAAGGCAATAATACGAAAAACAAAAAAGAAAACCGTGCCATAACCTCAAAGACATTCAGAAGTGCGTTCCTCACCTTTTGGCACTAGTCTGCAAGCGTATTAGTTTGATAACTCCAACCTAGCCTATAAGAAGTCTATCCAACATTAGTGCCACCGGACTCAAGCCTGGGGTATCTAGCCATGGGCCCAAAGTTTGTCAAATCTACAGGGATGTCCCCTGTGTTGGTAAATCTATTTCTCTAACCAAACAGTTTCCCCCCATGCATTGTACCCATTCTTTGAGAAGGGGGCTCAGTAGACTTCCAATTTCTATGTATTACCCTTCAGGCTTGGAAAAGCGTTCTAGCTACCACTTCTCTCATGGGAGCCTGTAATTGAAAGTTGTCTAAAATGCCCAAGAGGCACGGTTTATGGTGAAGTGGTATGGAGGTTTAAGACACCGTATTAATGGTGGCCATGAACAGATGCATTTTTTAAATTTATATTTCTTCTTGTCAAATTTGTTTATTAAAGTTTAACAAATCGCAAAGATAGGTTCAAAAGCAGTGCTTGAAAGTAACATGTTAAGGTATAATAAACAACTATTGCTCCACAATATAACTGAAAATAGTCTATTTTGCATAGTCTGTTTTAGGATTAGTGATGTAAATAACATTTCTCATTCGTTCATTGACAGACACAGCCTTCTTTATTCAGAACCATAGGTTATATCGCCTCTGCAGGAGTAGGACTAGGCAGAACAAACAAAACACCTGGCCATGCCCATGGACTGTCCTCAGTTCAATATATAACCCCCTCCCTGCTCTAGGTATTCAGTTTTTTTTTTTCCTGCCTAGTCAGGAGTAAGGACCTAGTTCCCTGCTGGGATCTCTAGTCCTGGGAATTTTTGTTCTTTGTTGTCTCTTTTTTTCCTGTTGTCTACAATCAACTGGCGGGCGACGGGCTGGACACTTGATCCAGTGGTCACCCCAGTCTGGCCAGCGAGCGCATGCAGACCGCGACCTAGCCCCATTGGACAGGGGCTGTCCCTGAGAGTTAAGTCTCACGAGGTCGCATGCTACCGGGTCTCGGTCTGTGTTGCAGTGTTCCTCATGGCCGACAGCCTCCCACTTCGGTGGTGAGGAGGATCTGTCCGTGCATTTCGCTGGAGAGGTAAGTAGCCCCCTCCTCTCCTTCCCCGGTGTGGGGCGTGAGTACTCCCTGGGGTGGTCGGTCCCTTCGGGGGTTCTCCTACTCCCCCCTCCTCCTTCCCGGGTGAGGTCCAGGCTTCCGGTCTAAAGGATTATTGGACACACAGTCCCCCTTTTTTATTTTCCACCCTTGGGGTTATATTGGGGGGGCATCTGGTGGTTTGGCCTGAGAGATGGGTGATCGGGTGTCCTGCTCCTGTAATTTAGGCTGCGGCTTTGTGGAGTACCAGCTAGGATTGGTCTGGTCCCCATGTGGGCTGCACACTCGTGGCCGACATCCGAAAACTGACCGAGCGTCCGTTCAGGACTCGGATCCGGTCCCCCACGGGCCACGCACTGCAGTCGGCATCCGACAATTTAGGACGCGGCTTTACGGCCTACCGCCCGAGTGTCCGTTCAGGGCTCGGGATTGGTCCGATCCCCCCGCGGGCCACGTGCTTTTGTCGGGTGGCCAAACATTTAGCTTGCAGCTTTTGTGGTGGCCTGCTAGGCCTCGTTGCTGCCCCTTTCCAGAGGGGTCGTGCTTTGATGGTTGGCGCCCTTGTGAGGTGGTCTGTGCACCCTGTGAGGGGCCCGGTCTCTGGCCTGGTTAGTGGGCACCAACCCACCCCCCCCCCCCCCCCGAGTTTTTTGGAGTTGTGCTTAGGCATATAGCCTAGATAGGGGATGGCAGGGGTGCCCTATACTACCTCCTCTGTCGAACAATCCTATCTGGCTCTGCCACCGATGTGGCCTACATTGCGGGCTGGTGGCCATGCTCCCTATCTTGTAAGGGAGTGAGGATGACGGCAGAAGTGCACAAAGAGGCGCTGGTTGTCGCAATTATTACATCTTTGCAGGAAACTTTTAAGATGGGGGATGCTGCAGTGGAGGGCCGGTACCCTTTTGGATAAGCCGTCTGCACGTCGAAAGTGTTCCCTTCTCCCTCGTATTTTGACAAATTTGTCCATGAAGACTGGGAGTGTCTAACGTGCCTTTTGTGTTTCCAAGGCAACCATGGCTCCAATAGAGGAATCTCTGGCTTCTAAGGGTCCAGCTGACATACCTGGAGGGGGCACGTTGCATAACGTTGTTTCGCCCAGCTGTGCCATTTTGCCACAGTACAACTGCGACGGCTGGTCAGCATGTGGTTAAAGTGGTTGTAAACCCTTACATATACCCAGTGAAGTGACTGGCCTCAGGTGATGCACAGGGATGAAACAAATCCTCCTACATACGTTGTATGTGTTTATCTGCAGTCGTCTCTTCTCTACATTCAAAGTGCAGAATTTTTTTAAAACTTGTATGAGCATTTAGAAAATGGAGAGCTGAAATTGCACATTGCAGAGCTAAGGGAGGAGAGCTCTGAGAGTTGAATGGAGGGAAGGGGAACCCCCCCCCCCCCTCCTTCACACAGGAGCATAGCTGAGGCTGTCGATCACTGGATGTGTGCTGAATTCATGCTGATAGCAGAGGAACAAAGCAGCAGATGGAAATTACACTTAGGGATCTTAATTAGGGCAAGTACACACTATAGAGCAGTGTTTCTCAACTCCAGTCCTCAAGGCGCCCCAACTGGTCATGTTTTCCGGATTTCCCTCAGATGAAATGGCTGTGGTAATTACTAAGGCAGTGAAACTGATCAAAACACCTGTGCAAAATAATGGAAAGCCTGAAAACATGACCTGTTGGGGCGCCTTGAGGACTGGAGTTGAGAAACACTGCTATAGAGGAATATGCTTTGTTGTTTATATTTCATGTCTGAGGTTTACAACCACTTTATCAAAACCGTTTTTCAAGGGTCCTGTGGATTATAGGTTGGAAGCCCTCCTTAAGGCATTGTTCTCTTTGGCTGGTTCTGCTATTCAGCCTGCTGTCATGATCATGTCTGCCTGTCAGACTATAGCCTCCTGGTCCAAAAACAGGGCTTGGGACCCTAAGTTCATTATGACTGGGTCCATCTATCTTCCATCACCTGGAGCTTTTGCCAACAGCATTGCACTACTGTGTTTATGAATTAGCTGATGGGGTCAGACAACTATGCAGGATGAGCTGCTTTTCAGCATTTGATACAGTTATAAGGAGGTGACTTTGGTGACTACTTGGATGCCTACATCAGGGAACTCACAGGAGGTAAGAGTACTCTCTCCAGAACAAGAAGACAAAAGCTTGTGCAGGCAAGCCTATGGTTACTGTGAGAGGCTTATTGAGGTCCTTACATTTCTTTTAGGCCTATAAGTCCAATTCCAGACCTGGCTCACATTTCTGCTGCAAGTTCAGGAACAAGCCCCCCTCACAATGAGAGAGATGCCACCACTTGTCATAGTGGGGGTGGCTATCTGCCTCTGTGGTCATCTGGACACATTGCATCTCAGACACCTGGGTCCAGAAAGCTGTATCTACAAAGGTAGGTGGATCTCTATACTGCTCTCCAGCAGCTCCTGCAGGGGGTTATTGCACCTGTCCTAGAAAAAAAAAAAACAGGTTCCTTCAGGTTCATAAGTTCTGTATGAAATCTGTCAGATCGGTCAATCGGGGGAACCTTCTGGCCTCTGTGGACATTAAGGATGCCTACTTGCACGTTCCCATCTTTGCTCTAATGCGTTTTGCTGCAAGCATGTAACATTTATAGTTTTTTTGCTTTTACTTTAGCATCTTCATAGCACCGCTGGTCTTCACCAAGGTGTTTGCTCCTGTCCCAGCTCTGCTGCGCTCTCAGGATAACCCCATTGTGGGAAACCTAGATGATCTCCTGCTGAATGAACAGTCAGTCCAGACCTTGTTAGCCAATGTCTAATCCGACAGCTCAAATCCCACAGAAGTTCGGATGGATAATACATTTTCAGAATTTAGCGCTGGACCAGACCCACTACTTGGACTATCTAGGCCTGATTCTGGACACTGACCTCTCAATGGTCTTCCTCCCTCTGGACAGCTCCTGGCCCTCCACTCCCATGTTCAGACCCTACACTACAGGAGATGCCCCACTGTTTACTTTTGCATGAGGGTCTTGGGCCTAATGGAAGTCTCCTTTTAAGGCTGTATGGACAATTTCACTCTGGACTAGTAATAAACTTGAGTATGTTCGAGCTAAGATCTAAACCCAAGTGTGCAAGTCCACCAGGATACTGTCATCTGTACTAGGCAAATCACGTGATTTTGCAGGATGGAGAATCGAGATGGCCATGCGGTTTCGCCCGGCGGTCTGTTTGCGGCAAACTTTGCTCGTTCGCGATTCCCCAAACCGGCGGACTTATGGCACTGTTCGCGGCGGCCATATTCGTTTACATTGTGAAGAACTTTGACCCATGACACATCCATCATGGGGTACAGGACAGCCAATTGAGACATTTCAGCACATGGACATACCTCCTACCTTATAAATAGACCTGGCGGCCATTTTACATTCTGTCTTTTGTCAGTGTAGGAAAAGGACGCTGTGTGGAGCAGGGGCAGTCAGTCTGTAATCACTAGCTATTACTATTAGGTCCACAAAAGTCCTTTTAAGGACTGGTATAGGTGTACAGTATATAGGGTTGTAATACACTTATAATATACTTTCTTTCAAATATAGAAAGCATATTATAGTGACTGCAGTGCTGACCGATTCTGCAGCTCTTTTCTCAGTGTAGGGAGTCTAGGTCCAGTTTGCTGTTTGGATCAGGGACAGTCTGTAATTCACTAGCTAGCTACTATTAGGTCCACAAAAGTCCTTTTAAGGACTCGTATAGGTGTACTATTTGGTGTGCAGTATATAGGGGTGTAATACACGTATAAAATACTTTCAAATATAGAAAGCATAGTATAGTGCATTTCTACTGTGCAGCATTGTGACTGCTGAGCGGTTCTGCAGCGATACTACAAAGAGTGACAAACGCAATTAGAAAAAAGTATTATAACTGGTGTGATAGACCAGTGGCCCCCCAAAATGACAGATTGAAGTGGGGTGTTGTATACCTTCTTCCACATATACTGCACTTCTCTAGAGACTTTTGTCACAGGGTCAATTAAAAAATGACAGGCAGAAGAAGAGGCAGGCCCTTCCGCAGGGGTGGTAGGGGTAGGGCAGGAGCAACAGGCTTGAGCCAAAGTGGGAAATTGCAGAAGGTGCGTTCGATTACGTTAAAGGACGCACCAGACTTGGTTGAGTGGCTCACTCAGCCTTAAGCCCCATACACATGCGCGGATTATCCGAGGACCAGGTCCGTCAGACCATGTCCGTCATACTTTGTCTGATGTTGGTTTTGCATACACACGGTCGGACAAAGTTGTCGGAAAATCCGATCATTCTGAACGTGGTGACGTTTGTTGCCTACGACGGGACTACGTAGAGGCTAGTAGCCAATAGCTTTGGTCTTGTAATGTGATCTGAGCATGCGTAGCACTTTGTCCGGTCGGACTACCATACACATGATCGGATTTGGTGTGATCGGACCGTGTTGTCGGAAAATCTATCCAGCAGGAGATAGGACTTTGTCCGTCGGACAATACGACGTACACTGTCCGATGGTGCATACACACGGTCTGATTTTTCAACAACATTGTCCGATCGGACAGAATCCATGCGAAAATCCGACCGTGTGTATGGGGCTTTACTCTTCTGCACCTCCTTATCCTCTCGATCTGCACCCTCTTCACTCTCTGCTGTGTGCACCCCCAAAGACAACACCACCATATACCCTCCGCTGGAGTCACAGGAATTATTTTCTGATCCATCATCACAAGACATTTCGGATGCGCAGCCATTCTTGGCATTGGATCAGGAAGGAGGTAGCAACAACCGCCACTCAGCAGTCTGACGACAGTACCCAGATCTGCCCAAGGAGGTTGGTCCCTGGTGTTGCTGCCTACTCCGAGATTTCTAATTATAGTGGTGGGGAAGGTGACGTCGATGATGACGTGTCTAGGGACGTCACATGGGTGCCCACGAGAGGAAGAGGGGAGTTCAGAGGGAGAGATGGACCAGCAGATAGGGAGGAGAAGCAGGCGGAACTTACATTGCACAGGAGGGACAAACCAGACTGCTAATGTATCAGGAGCGAGGCATCAACCATGTACGGTCACATCTGGTGCTCCCAGGACGCCGACACATGGCTCCGCAGTGTGGGCTTATTTTAACGTGTCCGCTGCTGACAATAGTGTTGCCATCTGCAGCCTTTGCAGTCAACGCATAAGCCGCGGTAAGCCCAATACTCACCTAGGGACGACCTCCTTAAGAAGGCACATGAGCTGCCATCACCGAGCCCAATGGGATCAACGCCGTTGGAACCCACAAAGCCACACTCCAGGCTCCCACCGTCCAGCCTCTTCTGCTTCTCCTCTCTCCTCAGAATTGTCCTCCACTCCACCTTCCATCATGCCGTCCTCACGTTTTTCTGGAAAAAGGCAGTCTTCCGTGGGCCAAATGTTCGAGCGTAAAAAAATGATGATGCCGGATAACCCTCTTGCCCAACGTTTGACCGCTGGCTTGTCAGAATTGATAGCCCGCCAACTGCTGCCATATAAACTGGTGGACTCGGAGGCCTTTCGAAAATTTGTGGCCATTGGAACACCACAATGGAAGGTCCCAGGAAGGAAGTATTTCTCACAGAAGGGCATCCCAGAGCTATATGGCCATGTTCAGCGGCAAGTGAATGTATCTCTGGCACACAGTGTCGGTGCCAAGATACATCTGACCACAGACACGTGGTCTAGCAAACACGGGCAGGGAAGGTATATAACTTTTACTGCCCACTGGGTGAACCGTGGCACCCGTTTTACCGCCACGGATTGCATGCAGGCCTGCCTCTTCTTCTCCTCCTACTCCATCCTCTCTCTCCTCCTTGGCTGACTCCTCCTTTTCCGCTGCTAGCGTCTCTTTCGCTGCGCTGCCCAAGATCCCCAGAACCTATTTGACATGCCAGGTGAGACGTTGCCATGCTGTGCTGCGTCTGTTGTGCCTGGAAGCTAAGAGCCATACTGGCCCTGCACTCCTTTCAGCTTTGCGTTCACAGGCAGTTCAGTGGCTAACACCGCTCAATTTGACAGTTGGTAACGTGGTGTGCGACGGTGCCAATCTGCTTAGCGAGTTTGAACGGGGCAAAATTACACATGTGCCATGCATGGCACACGTATTAAACTTGGTCGTGCAGGGATTCGTTGTCAAATACCCTGGGGTCCAGGACATCTTGCGGCAGGCAAGGAAAATCTCGGCTCATTTCAGAAGATCTTACACGGCCATGGCTCGCCTTGCTGACATTCAGCGGTGACACAATCTGCCGGTTAGACGTCTTATTTGTGATTGCCCGACGCAATGGAATTCAACCTTCTATATGCTTGATAGGCTGCTCCAGCAGAAACGTGCAGTTAACGACTACCTGTACGAACTCTGTGGCAGAACAGGTTCTGGGAGCTTGTTTTTTTTTTCACTGCGCCAGTGGCTGCTCATGCGCGACGCATGCAGACTTCTACGGCCATTTGATGAGATCACCAAACTGGTCAGTCGCAGCCATGGCGCCATCAGTGACATCGTACCTTATGCTTTCTTTATGGAGCGTGCATTGCGTCGTGTCATTGATCAAGCCGTGGAGGAGCAGGAAGATGAGGAAGTCGCAATGCTGGATGAATTCCCAGGGAGGGCTACTCTATCTGAGACAAGTCAACAGGAGTCTGAAGAGGAGTCGGAGGAGGATGGTGTCGGGGCAAATGAGGAAGAGCAAGAAGAGCATGCTTTAAACCTTTCTGGGATCCCTGTTGTCCGTGGATGGAGGGAGGAGAACGAGGAGGATGACATTATCCTGGATGATGAGCAAGAGCCAGGCCACCACACCGCTTCCAGTTTAGTGCAAATGGGGGCCTTCATGCTCCAGTGTTTTAACAGGGACCCCCGTATAAAAAGCATAAAGGTCAAGGACCAGTACTGGGTGGCAACGTACTTGGACCCCCGGTACAAACACAAAATGGCGGAAATGTTACCATCATCACAGAGAGCTGTCAGAATGGAGCACTTACAGGCCTTGCTTAGAGAAATGCTGCATTCTGCTTTTTCGTGTGCTGGCAGAGGAATTCCCAGAGAAAGAGTTGCGGGTACCAATCCAACAGCTCCTGCAAGAAGAGGGCGATTTGAAGATGTGTTCGTCATTTCTGATATGAGATCATTCTTTCAGCCGACCCATCGACAGGTGTCATCCGGATCCAGCATCAGGGAACGCCTAGACCGACAGGAGTCTGACTACATCGGGTTAACGGCCGATGTGGATGCTCTGAGAAGTGATGAACCCCTGGACTACTGGGTGGGCAGGCTTGACCTCTGGCCAGAGCTTGCACAATTTGCAATGGAACTGTTGGCTTGCCCCTCGTCCAGTGTCCTGTCCGAAAGGACGTTCATCGCAGCAGGGGGGATCGTGACCGATAAGTGCACTCCCCTAGCTCACGACAGTGTTGACTACCTCACATTTCTAAAAATGAATGAGGCATGGAACTCGGAGGAATTCAACACATGACCAGTAGACCATATATATGCATAACTCTATAAACTAGTTATATAATGTAGAACACGGACCTTTTTTCTACCTTTGGCTCACTTGTACAAAAAAAAGCACACCGTACTATAAGCCCGTACCCTCCTGTTTGAAGAGGTTGAGCGGTGTCATATTTTTGGGTCCCACAGCGAGTTGCTGGTGCCAGTGCTCTCTATCACGGTGCTGGTGTCAGTGCTCTCTATCACGGTGCTGGTGTCAGTGCTCTCTATCTCGGTGCTTGTGTCAGTGCTCAGTCTCTATCGCGGTGCTGGTGTCAGTATTCTATCTCAGGGCTGGTGTCAGTGAGGGAGATAGCAGCGGAGAAGCCAATCAGCAGGCAGTGCCAGCACCATGGCTGAGGATCAGCACTGGACTGGCACCTCCGGACCCCCGCAGTGGAGCCCTGCATAGGTGGGGGTAAGGGCCGGGCAGAGGGAGGGGTCAGGGGCTCAAGCACAGGTTGGGACACTGGCACAGGACTGCGCTGCCCTGACTGTGGCACTGATCATCTCCTGCACCCCCTTCATAGCCTGGCCTGACCTTGCCTCTCCTCCATGGCCTTCAATTGACAAAATTTCACAGATAAAAAAAGAATGCTTGTCGTTGTCGATCCCAGATTCACTTAATACTTCTGGTATGTCAGTGTCCATGTTGTGGGACTATGTCTGCACAGCTAGTAAGTATTTTGTGGCTGAAAATATGACCTGGAGGTTTTTAAGGTTCGCCTGCCATTAAAGTCAATGTGGCCCGCCGTGAACCGAGAACATTTGGGCACGTTCGCGGATCACGTTTGCTAAAACGTCCCGTCGGAAGTTCGTCCATCACTAATGGAGAATGCCCTGGCCGCAAATGATTGGCCCATACAAGTGACCACTTGCTAGCAGTCTCAAAATACACCCAAGTAGTCTGAAATACACCCAAGGTCATCATTGCTCCAGACCATTATAACTCAACATTCTAGCTGCATGGGACAAGCTCAATCTTTGGATTGTCCAATTCATCTGACCAACAAAACCAGGCTTGCCCTAGTATGATGGATTTCCAATGGAAATTAGTCCTTTTTCCCAATGTAAGACAGATGCCAGCCTGCTGGGGTGGAGTCCTGGATACCTTCTTTGTACAGAGGATCTGGTCATTGGCAGAAGCCCAACTTCCAATTAACATTTTGAACAATCTAGATCCAAATTGTCCCTGCAACTTTGGACCTCTTGACTTGGAACTTCCAACCAGGATTCAGTCAGACATTAGCTATCAAGAGGGCACCAAGAGTCATGCAGTCAGAAGCAAACCTCACTCTAGCTTAGACGAAGCTCTACTTTCTGGCCCTGTCTTCAGTACACATTCCAGTTGGGCTCCAGTTCTAGGGGAATTTTCCCTTTACCTACAGGTGTTTTGAGACCTCTGTTGCAGGTGGATGATGCCAGACGTGATCCTTCTATTGTCCAGGTTCAATGAGAAAATAGACAAGTTTGTCAGCAGACCCAGGGCTCCTTGGACCATTGCAGAAGATCCCATAATGACTCTGTGGAGTCAATACAACTTGATCTACACCTTTCCACACTAAAGCTTTTTCCTTGTCTGCTTTACAGGAGTGAAAGGGGAGTGGCCTTTCCTGTGATCCTTATTGCACCGAACTAGCCCAAGAAGACATGGTATTCAGATAAATTGAGACTCCTGGCGGATTCTCAGGTGATCGTCCAGATCTTCTGTCCCTGGAGCAATTTCACCTTCCTGGTTCTCAGCCGCCAACTTTAATAGCCTTTCTGTTTAAAGTCCAGGTCCTGAGACACAGGGGCTTATGAGATTGTCATCTCTAAGCTCCCGAAAGGTAGAAAAGCATCTATTCACAAAGTCTGCTATTGTACCTGGAAGGCCTACTTTAGGTGGTGTTAGGCTAGTAAATTCCATTCAAGGAAGTACTCAGTGGGATGAATCCATCCAATCCAGAATACAATGCATGTAAGTTTTGGACTTTAAAGGTGCCAAAAAAACGTATATCACCAACGTTAAAATCAAGCCTGAGGATTCCCACACTTACCAGCAGCACATGTCAAAATAGCCTTGTTCACCTGTTAAACTACAACATTAAGTTTCTCTGTTTATTGGCATGTTAAAGCTGCAGTGTTTGGTTTTTCTCATGCGTCAAATAATTTGATACATCAGCCCTTTGGTTTACCCTCCTGCGAACCAGCGTTCGTCCCTCCCATCTGCAGTTGGGTGTTAAGATTGGTCTGCTGCCATGGGGGTGCTCTGGGTTGTCCCAAAGCCCAAAGCCAACCCTGGAATGTCATGGTGTTGCTCGAGCTAAGCATGTAGAAGTTATTTGCTTCTGTAATATTCTTGGGAGAAACCGCTCTTTGATATCATCATATGATAAGAATTTCTTTGAACAAAATTGTGCTTGTATCATGTATATTGACAATATTTAATTTCATGAATACAAGTTTTGATGTTTATTTTTGATGTTATAAAATACTTGATTTTAACGTTGATACATTTTTCTTTGGCCCCTTTTTATAACCACTTCAGCCCCAGAAGGTTTTACCCCCTTCCTGACCAGAGCACCTTTTACAATTTGGCACTGCGTTGCTTTAACTGCTAATTGCGCGGTCATGCAATGCTGTACCCAATTGAAATTTGCGTCCTTTTTTCCCCACAAATAGAGCTTTCTTTTGAAGGTTGTTGAGCCCATTGAATATTTAATGTTTTTGTCCCAAGTGATTGAATAATGACAAAAAAATATTTTTTTTTTACAAAAAATGCATTCTGCTTCTCCTGAGTATGGGGATACCACATGTGTGGGACTTTTTGGGAGCCTAGCCGCGTACGGGGCCCCCGAAAACCAAGCACCGCCTTCAGGATTTCTAAGGGCGTAAATTTTTGATTTCACTCCTCACTACCTATCACAGTTTTGAAGGCCATAAAATGCCCAGATGGCACAAACCCCCCCCCCCCCCCCAAATGACCCCATTTTGGAAAGTAGACACCCCAAGCTATTTGCTGAGAGGCATGGTGAGTATTTTGCAGCTCTCATTTGTTTTTGAAAATGAAGAAAGAAAAGAAAAATGTATTTATTTTTTCAATTTTCAAAACTTTGTGACAAAAAGCGAGGTCTGCAAAATACTCGCCATACCTCTCAGCAAATAGCTTGGGGTGTCTACTTTCCAAAATGGGGTCATTTAAGGGGGGGGTGGGGGTTGTACCATCTGGGCATTCCATGGCCTCCGAAACTGTGATAGGCAGTGAGGAGTGAAATCAAAAATTTACACTTAGAAACCCTGAAGGCAGTGCTTGGTTTTCGGGATCCCGTATGCGGCTAGGCTGCCAAAAAGTCTCACACGTGGTATTCCTGTACTTGGGAGAAGCAACAGAATGTATTTTGGGGTGTAATTTCACATATGTCCCTGGCATGTTTGAGCAATATATAATTTAGTGACAACTTTGTGCAACAAAAATAAATAAAAATTAGTATTTTTCCCGCAACGTATCACAATATAAAATATTCCATGGACTCGACATGCCTCTCAGCAAATAGCTTGGGGTGTCTACTTTCCAAAATGGGGTCATTTGGGGGGGGGGGGGGGGGGGGTTGAACTGTCCTGGCATTTTATGCACAACATTTAGAAGCTTATGTCACACATGCGCTCTTCTAACCACTAAAAGACAAAGCCCTTTCTGACACTTTTTGTTTACGTGAAAAAAAAATTTTTTTTGCAAGAAAATTACTTTGGACCCCCAAACATTATATATATATATTTTTTAATTTTAATGCACTAAAACACATTATATTGCCCAAATGTTTGATGAAATAAAAAAGATGATCTTAGGCCGAGTACATGGATACCAAACACGACATGCTTTAAAATTGCACACAAACGTGCAGTGGCGATAAACTACATACATTTTTAAAAGCCTTTACAGGTTACCACTTTAGATTTACAGAGGAGGTCTACTGCTAAAATGACTGCCCTTGATCTGACCTTCGCGGTGATACCTCACATGCATGGTGCAATTGCTGTTTACATTTGACACCAGACCGACGCTTGCGTTCGCCTTTGCACAAGAGCAGGGGGGGTGCAGGGGTGCTTTTTTTTTTTTCTCTTATTTTTAAACTGTTCCTTTCATTTTTTTTATTTATTTTTTTTATATAATTTTTATTGTTATGTTAGGGAATGTAAATATCCCCTATGATAGCAATATCTAGTTACAGGTTCTCTTTTTTTTTTTTAAATTAGACCTTAGATCTCTCCTCTGCCCTCAAAGCATCTGACCACACCAGAATCCGTGTGATGAAATGCTTTCCCAATGGCGCTGGTTTCTTTCCAGTAAAATCTAAGTCAAATGCTCGTAGCTTCCGGTTTCTTAGGCCATAGAGATGATTGGAGCCATTCTGGTCTCTGATCAGCTCTATGGTCAGCTAGCCGAATCACCGACTGCATTCTCAGGTTCCCTGTTGGGACAGGAGAGCCAGAGAAAAACATGAAAGACAGATGGGAGGGGGGGACGACATTCCCTCCCACTGCTTGTAAAAGCAGTCTAGAGGCCAATTAGCCGCTAGGATTGCTTTTACATGAAAGCCGACCACTGGCTGAAAAAATGGAAAATTTATATCAAATACTTACTGTAATTTTCCTTTCCTGATAGGCTCCATGGCAGCATACGTGTGGGTTAGCCCCGCCTCCATAACTACCCAATAGGACCCCTCTCCCATAAATCTTTGCTCCTGGCTGCTATCCTTGTTCCGTAACTAGCCTACTCCAGACATTTGGGAGGGAACTCCTGCTGCCATGGAGCCTATAAGGAAAGGAAAATTACGGTAAGTATTTGATATAAATTTTCCATTTTCCTGACAGGCTCCATGGCAGCATACGTGTGGGAAATAACTCGCCAAAACACGTGCAAAATGTTGAGCAAAGAAAACCAAGATTTATTTTACATTGTCAGCCGACAAAACTTGTAAACCAAAATTAATAGAGGACAGAGCAGCAGGTTCAACACAATAATGCGAAACAAAAGTATTGATTGAAGACCAAGAAGCCGCTCTACAAATGATCTCTGGCGCGTCATGTCGAGATGCTGCCCATGAAGTTGAAATACTTCGGGTTGAATGAGCCGTCACTGTCTTAGGAGGAGCCAAGCCCTTTGCTTTGTATGCCCTTTGGATGGTTTGCACGATCCAAGATAAAATGGATCTGATTGAAGCTCGCATACCTTTGTTTTTGCCGTGGAGAAGCACAAAGAGGAATTCTGTGCGTCTGAAAGAAGCCGTAGCATCCAAGTATTGTTTTAATGTGTGACTTACATCCAATGGATGAATCTCTTGGTCGTCTGTTGTTTTCAACGTGGGTAGAACGATTTCTTGATTTTCGTGAAATACTGACGTAACTTTAGGGTTTGACCCCAACATAGGAATTAATACTGCTCTGTCCGGAAAGAAGGTCAAGAACGGTTCTTCTGAACCTAAACTTCTGATCTCTGACACTCTCTTAGCAGAAGTAATAGCCACTAGGAAAGTGGTCTTGAGAGTAAGATCTCTTAACGATAAGGGTTGCTCAGAATCTTTACTAAGGTTAGAAAGGAAATCCAAAATTAAAGGAAGATCCCATTTAGGGAATCTAGGCCTTCTTTGAGGCCTAAGCCTGACAGCTCCTTTGAAAAATTGCCGTACTAGGGCATGATTTGCCCATAAAACTCCCGTGAAGGCCGAGATGGCTGAGACTTGCAATCTTAATGAGCTGACCGCCAAGGATAGATCAAGCCCTGATTGGAGAAAACTTAAAATATCCTGGACTGCTGGAGAATTGCAAGAATTTGATCTGGAAGCCATGTGGACAGTGAATCTGGACCATATTCACTCGTACACCCTGTTCGTACTCTTCCGTCTGGCACTAAGAAGGGTAGGAATCACCTCTTCCGGACACCCCAGAGCTTCTAGCCTTCCCCTCTCAAGAACCACACCCTGAGGTGTAGACAGGATAGGCACGGGTGTAGCATCGTGAAAGTAGATCCGGTCTGAGAGGCAGGGGAACTGGATCTTGAAAACTGAGGAGTAGCAACAGAGGGAACCAAGGCCTGTTGGGCCAGAATGAAATCACCGCAATGATCTCCACCTTCTCTACTCTGAGCCTCCGAAGAAACTGCAGAATTACTGGAACTGGAGGGAAGGTGTAGGCTCTCTGGAACTTCCAACAATCCGTGAGAGCATCTGTCCCGTATGCCTGCGGGTCCCTGAACCTCGAGTAGTATTTGGGCATCTTGTGATTGCACGGCGAAGCGAACAGATCGACCTCTGGAGACACACCCAGAGTTAGAAGCCAGTCTAACACATCTCTGTGGAGGGACCATTCGTTGTTGTCCATCCTGACCCGTGACAGGAAATCCGCTTGCACATTCTGGATCCCCGGAATGTATACTGCAGAAATGTTGGCCACATACTTCTGAGCCCAGGTCATTATCGGCTCTACTTCCTGCAATAGGGACCAGCTGCGGGCTCCACCTTGCTTCCGCACATAAGCCACCACGGTTATGTTGTCCAGTCTCAACATTACAGACGAATTCTCTACCAGATGGCGAAAGGAGAGAAGCGCTTGAAAGGCTGCTCTTAACTCTAAGATGTTTGAGACAACTCTTTGGGATGGAAACGTCCATCTGCCCTGGGCCACATTTGTTTCAAATCTAACTTTATTTCATTTTCACATTTTAACAAACATCAAACTTTGCAGTTACATGTATTATACAGGCTTTTACAGTTGTATCTGTTTATGGCTCCATAGTTTCTTACTCCTGTACTTTTGCGTGATAGTTATATATTGTTGCTACTACTTTCGTTCCTTCTTCCCATCATATGTCATTAAAACTTATCAAACAATCTATCATACTCTCCTCATTCATTTTAGTGTCCAACAGAGGGAAAAAGAGAAAAAAAAAAAAGAAAAAAATAAGGGATTTTGACCAGGTCTCTTCCTTCCTCCCTCCTCTCCTCTCCCCCTCATATCGTCCGTAGTAATAAGGACGACATCCTATAATCTCTCCATTTTTGCCAGGTTTCGTTTATGTGATCTTTGAGGTTCTCCTCTTTTATAATCCTCTCTTCCAGCGAACGCATATCATCCATTTCTATGATCCATTCCTCAATTGAGGGTGCTATATTGTTTTTCCATTTCCTTGCTATTACTGTTCTAGCTGCGGTTAAACAGTGTTTTAGTATCCCTTTTCTTATCTTTTTGATCGTACCTGGTATCATTGATAAAATAGCGATCTTTATTTCTGGTTGTATGTTTATATCTGTCATCTCGCTATATATCTTAAATATTTTTTCCCAGAATATGTACACTTTTGGGCATAAAAACCAGATATGTGACATAGTCCCGGTTGCTTTTTGACATCTCCAGCAGGTGCTATCGTTTTCTATATTAATTTTATACAGGTCAATTGGGCATTTATACCATCTCACTAGTAATTTGTAGTTTCTTTCCTGGTGCCTATTGGATAGAGACATTTTGTGTGTTAATAAAATTGCTTTGTCCCATTTCTCTCTGGGTATGGCCTCTTCCATCTCCTGTTCCCATTTTCTTACATACTTTAACTCTTGTGTGTTATTGTTTGAAATTAAATATTTGTATATATTGGAAAGATTATGTGTGGGTCTTTGTTCCTGTAACAATAATGTTTCCAATGTTGTGGGTGTTCTATCCAGAATTCCTGTTTTCTCAAGAGTGTTTATATATTCCTGAAGCTGTCTGTGTTGTATCCATTTGTGTGCATGCTCTCTACCCATGTCTTCCAGTCGAATAAGTTTTTTATTCTCCATTGTTTGTACTATTCTGATGCTATCTTTTTTCTCCCATTTTAAAAAGATTCTGGATTCTTTTGCTGGGGGGAAATCAGGATTGCCGAAGAGGGGTGTCATTGGGCCTATATATGATGACCCTATTCCCCTCTTCATCAGTCCGTCCCATGTTTTCAATGTTGCTTCAATCAAGAATGGCATTTCTTGTCTTAATGGTCTATTCTCTTTTTTTATCCATGGTAGTATTTTTAAATTTATATTCATAATTTCTTCCTCTAGTTCCACCCATTGTTTAGTTCCTTTATTATGAAACCAATCTAAAATCCTGGTGATCAGGGATGCCTTAAGGTATGTGGATAAATCCGGAAGAGCCAAACCCCCATCTTTTTTAGATCTTATAAGGGTTTTCCTGCTGATTCTTGCTGGTTTACCCGCCCAAATAAAGCTGCTGATCAGTTTTCGTAGAGTGTTCAATATGTTTTTGAGGGGAAATATTGGAACTGTTTGAAATACATATAGTATTTTGGGAAGTATGTCCATTTTTATGATATTTATACGCCCTGTCCAAGAGAAAATCCCCTTGTTGTAGTTTTGAAGTAGTTTCGTTATTTTTTGTATTAGTGGGACATAGTTGTTTTCTTGGAGTTTTCTGATGTCATTGAGGATAAATATTCCTAGGTATTTAATAGTGCTATTTTGCCATTTAAAAGAGAAATTCCTTTTAAGAGTATCAACAGTGTTTGTAGTAAGTGAGATGTTTAAGGCTTCCGTTTTATTATAATTAACTTTGAAGTTACTAACTTCAGCAAAACGTTTAAATTCTTTTATTAGATTGGGTAGCGTCACTATGGGGTTTGTAATGTATAGTAGTAGGTCATCTGCGTATCCTGAGAGTTTATATTCCTGATCTTTTATTCTAATTCCTTGTATATCTTTATTTATCCGGATTGCTGTCATCAGATGTTCCATAGTTAAAACATATATCAGTGGGGATAAGGGACATCCCTGTCTGGTTCCGTTTCGTATTGTTATCGTGTCTGATAGTTCCCTATTTGCTCGAATTTTGGCCGTTGGGTTCTGATATAGAACCAGAATCTTTTCTAATAATCTAGGGCCCAGTCCCCATTGTTTCAATGTCTCTTCAAAGAATCGCCATCCCACCCTGTCGAATGCTTTTTCAGCGTCTACTGCCAATAGACAGGATGGGATGGCGTGTCTCTTCGCGTATTCGACTAATGTCAAAGTTTTAAAAGTGTTATCTCTCGCTTCTCTTCCCTCCACGAATCCTACTTGGTCTAAATGTATCGTTGTTGGTAGTTTAGGGGTAAGCCTGTTGGCTATAACTTTAGAGTAGATTCGGAGATCTATATTCGTCAGGGAGATCGGCCTGTAGTTTCCACATAGTGTATGGTCTTTATCGGGTTTGGGTATGAGAGATATATATGCCTGCATACTTTGCGATACAAATGGCTGAGCTATAGATACAGAGTTAAATGTGCGTTTTAAAACTGGGATAAGCAGATCTTTGTATAATTTGTAAAACCGTGGGGTAAATCCGTCAGGTCCTGGGCTTTTACCTATTGTCAGTGAGTCTATTACTATTTGTATTTCCGTTTCTGAAAATTCATTCTCAAGTTGTTCTATATCGCTATCAAGTAGCGGTGGTATCGGGGTTTCTGTTACGTATTGTTTTATCTTTTGATCAAGGTCTTCTGGGTTTTGTTTTGTTAGTCGGTTGGGTAGGTTATATAACCCAGAGTAAAATGTATGGAAAGTTTCCATAATCTTTTTGGGGTCATACGTCAGTTCCCCTGAGTCCGTTTTAATTTTGGGAATTGATGTAGTTCTTGTTTGTTGTTTTAAAGCTCCAGCTAATATTTTACCTGGTTTATTCTCTTGATGGTAATATAGGGCACGATTTTTGTCTCTAATTCGAAGTGATTGTTCATTCAGTATCGTTCTCAACTCTACTCTTTTGTCCGAGAGGACCATTAATGTTTCTCGTGTTGTATTCTGTTTATGATGTTTCTCTAATACCGAAATTTCTTGTATCAATTCTTTTAGCCTGTTGTTTTTCATTTTTTTTTAATCTAGACCCATGTTTAATAAAGAGGCCCCTTATTATACATTTAAGGGTTTCCCATTGATTTGGGAGTGATGTATTGTCTTCTATGTGGTCTGATGTAAAGTTCGATATCGCGGAGCTAATTTCAGTTCTACAGGATTCATCAAATAGTAAATTGTCATTTAGTTTCCATGTACCTCTAGGCATACTTTTATTTATTGTATCTATAGTTAGGTAGATGGGTGCATGGTCTGACCATATGAAATTCCCTATCTCGGGGGCAGAGGTTGTTGCAATCGCCGAAGAGTTTATCAAAAAGTAGTCCAGTCTATGATATGTATTGTGTACCTGGGAGTAAAATGTATAGTCTTTTGTATTTGGATTTGTTATTCTCCATATATCTATTAGTTGGTATTGTTCTAATAGTTTTTTAAATGCTCCTTTCTCATTTTTCTTTTGAGGTCCTGTCTTTGCTGTGGTATCCATATTTCGATCTAGAACAAAATTGAAGTCTCCTCCAATTATGATTGTCCCTTCTGCTTTAATCATCATCTTTGTTAGTAGTTGAATGCCTGTTTTAATTTGATCTATATTTGGTAGGTAAATGTTAATAAAAGTGTATATCTGTCCGTATATATTCAGTTTTAACAATAATGCTCTGCCTTCTCGACTTGTCCATTTTTCTAAAACCTGATGAGGTATTGAGTTATGAATTACTATTGAGACCCCTCTGGATTTTGAATATGGGTATGTATCGTGATACCAGTTGGGATATTGTCTATTCTGTATATTTGGTAGTTGATCTGTACGGAAGTGCGTTTCCTGGAAGAGAATGATTCCTACATTTTGTTTCTGGAGAGAATATAAAATTTGTGTTCTCTTGGATGTTACATTTAGTCCCCTTGTATTAAAAGAGCAAACTTTAATAGTTGTCATATTTCGAAAACAAGGGGTCTAGAGGAAGGAAGAGGGAGAAAGCGAAAAGGGGGGGGGGGGGAGAGGGGAAGAGAGAGAAGGAAGGAGAGGGAAAAAAGAGAAAGAGGAAAGAGAGAGAAAAAAAAAAAAAAAAAAGGAAAACAAAAAAAAAAATAAAAATTTTTTTTTTATTCTTTTAAAAACCTTTTCCTCTGTAGTTCACGTTCACTCGCACTAAGAGTCAAGTGCTCTTTGATGTTCTACTCACTTATGATTTAAACTTTCATACTTTAACATTCTCTAAATGACTCGTTGAGTCTACCCTTACAATGTAAGTTCCCTATTTGGGGGTATATAGGGATTTCCTTAGGGTTAGGACGTGTCCCTGGTCCGGGAATAGTTTAGTTTAAATGATGTAGGATTTTAGTGGGTGTTTTAATCCTACTTCTTGTTTATCACCGTCATGAGCTGTTATTATTTGTATTACTTACGTTTGTTCTCCTATCCTCTTCCCCTCCCCCACCCCCCCCGCACCTTTGAAGTTATATTTAAAAGCCGACAGTTTATGTGGTATATATGCGTCTTATCCATTCTGTTATTGTTTTATCACAGATTGGTATTTGGATTGTCTCCCATGGATACAATGTGCTTTATTGGTGCATAATCTATACAGTTTATTTCCTCTGCTCTTCGTTGTGGGGATAGAGTGGGCAGAAAGGGAAGGAGAGAGAGAGGGGAGGAAAGAAAAAAAAAAAAAAAAAAAGGGGGAGGGGACATTTTCTCTCTCTCTCCACCCCACCCACTTTTTTGAAGGGCAGAGGAAGATTAAATCAATTGTATCCAATGGGGGCAAACCAACTCGCAAAAGCCCACAGCTCATGAGAGTCCATTTTTCAGGTACATTACAGTTTACACATTTTATCACATTTTCATTATATTCTAACATATTATATTTATGACTCTTTGCATTTAATTTTGAGTCCCTGTTACCCCAGTTTCTTCCCAAAAAAAAGAAAGAAAAAGGGGAAGAGAAAAAAAAAAAAGGGGGGGGGAGCACCAAGGGGGGGAGGGGAGGCCAATTCTTTTGGAATCTCCCCAATCCCCTTGTTCTCCCCCCTCGCTCCAATTCCCTCCCTCTCTTGAGATGAATGTGCAGGTAGTAGATAGTGAATTGTGTCTAGTGTGTCCTTGTCGTGTGTATATAATATTAGTGTACAGACATGCAATTGGTGTATCCCTTTCCCTTCTACCCTTCCCTCCCAAGTCTTGCATCAACCCTTAGGAATGTGAGTCTCTATATAGATATGGTAAAGTTGTGTGATGTGCTCCAAAAAAAAAAAAAAAAAAAAAATAAAGTTTGTGAAAAAAAAAAAAAAAAAAAAAAAAAAGGGTTTGTGAAAAAAAAAAAAAAAAAAATAAAAATAAAAAAAAGTTTGTGCCCCTATTTCATATTCAAATGTTCTGGTCTTTTCCCTGATCACCTCTAATGTTGACATTATTTCCCCTTTATCTATTACATATCCACAGTGTATATTGTGATAGTTACTGTTTATACCCTATTCCTAAACCTCCCTTTTTTCTCCCTCCCCTCACCCTCCCATCTCCCTCCTCCCCAAAAAAAGAAGGAGAGGGGGAGAGAAAAAAAAAAAAATAAAAACACAAAAAAAAAAAAAAAGGTGAAAAGGGGGGAAATTATGTATCTCCTTCCCTTCTCCTTCCCCCTCATTCTACGGTTATCATTCTGAAGAGTTTTAATATATCTGAGCCCACAGGGGCAGTTCTATCAAAGGGAGTCCCAGATGGTTGAGGAATTCTTGTAGATCTTCAATACTCCGAAATACCGTTTTCTGGCCGTCTTGGTACACTATTACTTGAAAGGGGGATCCCCATTTATAAAGGAATCCCTTCTCTCTCAATAGCTCCAATAGTGGTTTCACTGCTCTTCTCTTATTTAATGTATGTTTAGATAGATCCTGTAGGAATATAAGTTGAACTCCCTCATACTTGAATTCCCTTTGTGTTCTTGCTGCCATCATTATTTTTTCTTTGATTTGAAAAAAATGTATTCTACATATTATGTCTCTAGGTCTTGTTTGGTTGGGATCTCTGGGTCCTTGAATTCTATGTGCTCGATCAATCTCTATTGCTGTTGTCTCAGGTTGTTGTAGTAAGATATTAAATATATGTTGTAATATTTGTTTCAGGTTCTCAGTGTCTACTGATTCTGGAAGTCCTCTTATTTTTATATTATTACGTCTATTCCTGTTCTCGAGTTCATCTGTTGAATCTCTTATTTGTTTTATTAATCGATCGTGTTCTATTATTTTTTCTTCCAGGGTAAGTGTTTTCTGGTCAATCGTCAGGATTTTGGCATCTATGCTATTCATATGCTCTTGGGTGTCTATTAAGGATACCTTCAATGAATTTATTTGCTCTTTATATGTAGTCTCTAATCTATAGACATAATTATCCATATCTTCTTTAGTTGGTAGTGATTTTAAGTGTGTCTGTATGTCCCAGTTGGAATTGTTTGTTGGTCTCGTTGTGTCCATTGTGGGATATTGTGTACTCCCTATGGGGCTATTGTTGAGTGGGAGCTCTGGGCTCATACTGGGTGAAGCAAAGTGCAATTCAGTGGAAGTCTCTGCGTCTTGTTGTGGCGATATTAATGGCTGTTTGAAAAACCCCTTTATATCTGAGTTCTGTGCAGATTGTGGCTTAATCGGATTTTTTGTTGTTCCACCTGTGGATCCTCTCTTTGTTTTCTGAGTGTGTGTACTTTTTGGTGGCATCCTTATAGAGATTTTATTTGTTTCAAAGAAATAGATGGAAAACAAGCAACCCAAAAAAAAAAAAAAAAAAAAAAAAAAAAAAACCCCTTTCCTCTCAAGAGACGTGTATATTCCACTGATCGTATATTCTATATATATAGAATGTTGTTCTCTTGGGTAGTTGTAGGGGTCTTTCTTGTATCTCTTTTAGTCTGTCCGGTGGAGGGGTATCTCCCGGGTTTCACTATCTTCACCCCCAATTTAAATCCTTTTTTAGCCGTCCATTTTTCTTTAGGTTAAACCTTTTTTTTTTTTTTTTTTTTTCCTTTTTTTTCTTTGGGACTTTTTACTGTATTCTTTGTTAACTGTCAGCAGAATTTACCAGATATACCAGGAATATCTTTAATGGGTATTCTGTACAGTTATGTGAATGATTATTTAACCCTTTTATGGTGAGATCTTTCTCTGTACAGGAGGGTTATATTTGGGTGTTTTTCTGCTAATTTCTGTAGGTCCCACTAGAGTGACGTGGCGTTTATGCCCTTAATACCTTTTATTATACAGTTATTCCTTTTCAGTTTCTATCCCATAGCATATATCCAAAGGGAGAAAGAAAAAGGAAAAAAAACGGGGTTTTTTTTTTTTGTCGGTCCCCTCCGCTTTACCTTTAGTCTGTAGGGTATGTGAGATGGGGTACTTATCTGCTGGTTCCGTTAGTCCTACACAGTCGCTCTAGGGATTCCCTGTGGAGACCTCCGTTTCATGCAATCTTCACAGCGGTGGTCACTGCAACATTGGTCTGTTATGTTACCTTCTCAGGCAGTTTGGTATCTCCGCGTGCGACGAGCCGTCAAATCCACACGGTTTGTATAGCGTGTATCCCGTTCGGTATATCCCGGCTTCGGCCGAAGGGGGATCTTTAGTCAGCCCTCTGGGGACGCCTCGTTCCCATCACTGCAGGTAAGGGATCGCTGGGAGCTTTTTCTGTCTCTCTTGGGGTTATACCCCAGCGCTTTCCGTGGAGCCTTTTCACCGCTATTTGCGCTTCCCGCCAGCCAGCAAGCTAAGCTGCAGAGAGGTTGAAAGGATGAGTCCTTCAGCTGTGGTCAGAGCGGCATATCGTCGGCTTAGGGAGGGTAGGTGGGGATCAGCAGTAGCTCATTGTGGTCAGCTGCAGGTCGTTTCCCAGACCTAGGAGGAGCTCCCTCGCTACACGTCCATCCTGTTCAATCCCCTTCCCCCACCATCATGGCGTCCTTTTTGTTTCCCTGGGCCACATTTGAAAGGCAATGAGCGCCCATCCTTGATTGCTGGTGTCTGATGTCACCGTCACCCAAGAGATAGGAATGATGGAATGGTGATTGCGCAAATTCTTCCCTTTGCAGCCACCAGAGGAGAGATGCCCTCATGGCTGGAGTGAGGAGTATGCGCTGGGTCTGGCTGGAAGAATCCCATTGTTGTAGGAATCCCTTCTGGAAGGGACGAGTGTGCCACTGGGCCCACTTCACCATTGGAATGGTGGCTGTCATCGTGCCAATAACTTTCAGGCATTGGAGAGCCGTCAGATGAGAAGACGCAAGGGCTGCGTGAATCCTGTCCCGAATTATCCCAATTTTTTCTTCCGGAAGGGAGATAGTACCTTCTATAGTATTGAACTGAGCCCCTAGAAACACAAGGATTTGAGTTGGCTCCAGATGGCTCTTCTCTAGATTCAGGAGCCACCCAAACTCCTGTAGGGTGGAGATGACTAAATTCTTGTGTTCCAAGATCTGAACTCTGTTCTGGGACAGTAGGAGCAAGTCGTCCAGATAATGGTGGAGACGAACGCCCTTGACTCGAAGAAGAGCTACCACTGCAAGGAGAACTTTGGAGAAGACTCGAGGAGACGTTGTTAACCCGAAAGGGAGACAGGTAAACTGTAGGTGTTGATCGCCTACTGCAAAGCGGAGAAACTGATGAAAGTCCTTTGCCACTGGCACATGGAAGTATGCATCTTTTAGATCGATGGATATTAGCCAATCTCCCAGATGCATTGACTGCTGAATGGTGAGCAGGGATTCCATTTTGAATTTTTCCTTGCGGATGAAGGAATTGAGATGGGTCAGGTCTATCACAGGCCTCCATGAGCTGTTCTTCTTCTGTACCATAAACAGAGGCGAATACATGCCTTTGCCACGTTCTTCTTCTGGAACGGGTACAGCTGCGTCTTGTTCTAGTAAACAATTCACGTAGGTCAACAGGACCTGTCTTTTCTCCTCTGAGCTTGGAAGGAGTGTAGGAAGAAAATCTTAACCTTGGGTTGTTGATGAAGACCCACTTGTGACCGGAAGACACCGTCTTGACGGTCCAATAGTCCCGAATTGAGGCCGCCCAAACATGTTTGAAGTGGAGAAGGCGAGCCCCCACCTGACATGCTTGAGCAGGCCCAATTTCAAAAGGACTTCCCAGAGTCCTGGTTCTCAGAGGAACCCCCTTTTGAGGTCTTCTTAAAAGAAGACTGCCTGGACCTCCATGACCTGGAGAATTCCCGGCCAGGCTTGTAGCTGCGCGCATCCCTGGCACGATCCGCATTCTGCCTTCTTGGTTTTGAAGGCGTCTGTCCTGCGGGAGGAAGCCAGATTTCCCACCTGTGGCCCGGGATATGGCGCTATCCAATTTATTCCCAAATAAGGAAGCCCCTTCAAAGGGGATACGGCACCAGGCCTGTTTAGAAGCTGGATCCGCCAGCCACGGACGGAGCCACAAAGCACGGCGGGCCGACACTGACGCTAACATAGCCCGGGACAGCAGGCGGGTGACATCAATAGATGCCCAGAAAGGCGGAAGCCATTCTAATCTCCTGAATAGGAGAGTCTTCTGCTTTTTTTATGGAGATTCCCCTCAGAAACTCTTCGATGTTAGCGGCCCAGGATTCAATAGCCTTTAAACTGCCGCTCTTTCCTGAGGGGGCTCTTTGTATCTGAGGTCAATGCCATTAAACGCAATACATCCGCACAGAGGGAACAGGCTGATAGGCTGGTGAAACGTCTCGAGGCGGAGTACATAGCCAATACAGGTGAGGGCACCCGGGAGGCATGGATAGCGGCTCAAGAGGCACTTAATAGAATTGACGCCTCCAAAGCTGATCGAAAGAGGTTCTTCAATAAAATGGCCTTCTATGAGGAAGGGGAACAGACAGGAAAACTCCTAGCTAAAATAGCACACGCTCAACAATCATCTCCAGCTATTGGGGCACTACACAACAAATCGGGGAAGGTGGTTAACACCCCTGACCTGGTCATGCAGGAGCTGGTGGATTTCTATTCGGAACTTTACCAATCCAAACAGACACACTCAACAGAGGAGGTTTGGGTACTACCTACAGGGGATAGAGCTACCGTGTTTATCGGAGTCCCAGGTGGAACTTCTTGAAACCCCCATCACCATAGAGGAGATGCATGTGGCTACCAACTCCTTTCCCAACTCTAAGGCCCCGGGGGATGACGGTATCCCGATAGAAGTATACAAACAGTATGGGGACATAATATTACCACAATTACTTCGAACCCTAAATTCAGCTAGAGAGGCAAGACACCTCCCAGACTCAATGAGACAGGCCAGTATCGTGCTACTGCTCAAGCCAGGGAAAGATCCACTAGATCCGGGATCGTATAGGCCGATATCGCTCTTACAGACCGATATCAAAATCCTTGCTAAAGTACTGGCCCTGAGACTGAATAAGGTAATAGCGTCCATTATCCACCCAGATCAATCTGGCTTTATACCGGAAAGGTCTACAGCCATCAACCTCCGTCGCCTATTCCTTAATATACAGACCCCTGCGGACAACATTGGGGACAGAGCATTGCTATCCCTGGATGCCCATAAGGCATTCGATAGCATAGAATGGCAGTACTTATGGGCGACTCTTACTAAATTTGGGTTCGGACCGGGGTTCCTATCTTGGGTTCAACTTTTATATAATTCCCCTTCGGCGGTCATTAGAGAGGCAGGCCGGATATCCCCCCCTTTTTCACTGCACCGAGGGACTAGACAGGGATGTCCCCTGTCCCCTCTACTTTTTGCCATAGCTATAGAGCCTCTGGCTGCACTAGTACGCTCTAATCCCCTATTAACGGGCTTCAAATACAGACAGATACATGAAAAACTGATGTTATACGCCGATGATACCATGCTGCTGCTGGGGGATACGGCGGGATCACTGGGCGAGGCCATGAGGGTGGTTAAACCATTTGGGTCATTCTCGGGCCTAGTAATTAATTGGACCAAATCAAATATCATGATGTTGGATTCCACTACCCCACAGGGACCTACGGTGCAGGACATCCCGGTGTCAACCAAATTTAAATACTTAGGGATATGGGTCACGCCACAGCCAGGCGAGTATATCACACTAAATCTTTCCCCACTATTGGGCCGGATTAGGGACAAATCAAAAGTATGGATGAAATTAAAAATGTCATTGGTGGGCAGGGTAAACCTTACCAAAATGATCTTCATGCCACAATTACTGTACGTCTTGCACAATACCCCTATGGTAATCCCACTTAAGTTTTTTAGAATAATTAACTCCTTGATTAGAACCTTCATTTGGCTCAATAAACCCCCCAGAATTAAACTGGAGCAGCTACAGAAACCTAAAGAGTTGGGTGGACTTGCCCTTCCCAACCCCTGGCTATATTATTTAGCCTCTCAACTCCAACATATTGTAAGGGCTATGACTGGGGTGACAGAGAGGGGGGGCGGAACGGAAGATCCCACAACGACTCTCCTCAAACATACTACGGGAGCAGACAAGGTGGCTACAGGACTAGAGGCCCTATCGTTCGCCAGGTCGAACAGGCTCCTCCCCACATACGCTCTAATCCAGAAAATCTGGAACAAAACTCGCCAACTACAAGATGTAGAAGGCTTTACTATGCATAGCCCAATATGGAACAACCAGTATTATGGGGAGCTGCTTCTTTTGACTTGTGCGGAACGGTGGAAAAGATACGGAGTCACCCACTTAGTCCATATTTTCGCTAATGGGAAATTGCTATCCTTTTCAGAGCTACAGGGGAAGTTTGGGCTACCCCAATCAATGTATTTTTACTACCTACAGCTAAGACATGCTGTCAAAGCACAGGCAGGGGACAATCCATGGGTGCTGTCCCCAGCCCCGATCTTCCATTACATGACAGAAGTTTCCAGTTATAAGGGCTTCATATCTGGAATGTATGCTATGCTACTTACTGCATTTCTGCCTGGCTTCCCAGCAAGGGTGACTACGTCCTGGGAGAGAGATGTAGGCATATTTGAGGAGGACCAGTGGGCAGAGGCTCTACAGGTAATACAAGGGTGCTCACTAAACACGGCACAGCGATTGTCACAACTGTTTATAGTAATGAGGGTGCACCTCACGCCAGCTAGACTGCATAAGATGGGCATTGGGGACAGTGACACCTGCACTAGGTGCGCCAGGGACCACGGGGATTTGATTCACCTATTGTGGCGATGCCCCAAACTGCATCGCTATTGGGTGGGGGTCATCAAAACTATAAATGATGTATTCATTGTGGAGATCCCACAAGACCCTAAAGTGTGTATCCTGGGTATTCTTGATGATCTCCCAATTGAAGACAATCCCAAGAAGGCCATTGGTAGATCACTTTTCCAGGCCCGTAAATGTATCCTTCATCATTGGAAGGCAAGTGATCCTCCTGAGCTGAGGGAATGGATAGCTCAGATGGGTACTACACTGCGTCTGGAAAGGTATATTTACCAACACAGAGGTTGCCCTGAAAAATTTAATCTGCTGTGGGACCCATGGCTAAATACTCCGGGGCTATCCCCCCTGGAACTGGTTATGGATAGACTACTAATTTAAGAAATGTATTAGCGGGCCGAAGCTTTCGGCATTGTAGGTATAATAACAGAGAAATGGTGTGGAACGTCCGTGTGCTAACAATGTATATATGACTGGCATACGATGGATTGCAGCAGATACTTGCTTCCACTATTTGTATGTTCTAATGATTCATTGGAATGATAAGGTTGTTCTTTTCTTTTTTGCATTTTGTAAGAATGTGTATTTCACTTGGTTTATGTCAATAAAATCCTTTTTGAGAAAAAAAAAAAAAAAACTGCCGCTAGTGCCAGAATTGGTTTGCATGCCATTCCAGAGGTAAGGTAAATCCTCCTTAGGTCCGAATCAATTCTCCTTTCCAATGGATCTTTGAAAGATACTGTGTCCTCCAGAGGAAGAGTCACGTACTTCACTAAACGCATAAGCGCTGCGTCCACCAAAGGAGCTGATTCAAGATGTTTTACATTGTCCTCTTTAAAGGGATACAATTTAAACATTTTTGACTGCATTGAACTCTTCCTGTCCATTTTGCTCCACTGATCAGAAATTATTTCACCTAGTTCCGATAGAAAAGGGAAATATTGTCGCTCCTTGTTGAGCTGTTTAAAAAACTTTCTCTGTTTGGGGGGAGAAGTAACAGGATCTTCCCACTTTAGAGCTTCTCTCACTGCCTTGACTAATGCGGGTACTAGCGCATAATCAAATCCCAAGCCTGGATCCTCCAGATCCGAATCGCTATCTGAAACAGGAGCAGAGTGGCAACTTGGTTGAGAAGATTCCCATGCCTCTTGTAATAGCCCTTCCCCCTCTGTGGGACATAACAGGTCTGCTGGGGACTCACAGGTTTGTTGAGCTTCCTTCTGCTGTAGGGATTCCTTTACTACTCTTCTCACCATTGATTCCAACCGCTGGTCTGCACCATCTCTCTCGTCTGTGGCTTTAGAGAAGCAATGATCGCAGAGTGATTTATCCGTTGGAACAGGCATCCTACAACCCCAGCATGTTTTTTCTGACCTCTTACTAGAGTGAGAAGAAGGGGGGCGAGAGCAATCTCTACTGCGCTGTTCGGGTCTAGATGACTTGTGATGACTAGACTTTGAGGATGACTTATGGTGGTGTGATTTAGATGATCCACTACGGCTGTGCGAACTACGCTGCAGATCAGTTCTAGGAGGGCTATAGAGACAAAATATACAAGAGAAAAAGAAGGGGAAAAAAAGGTAAAGGACCAGCTGGAAACTAGTGCTAAAATAATTTCTCCAAAATACATAGCAACCAGCTATGCACATACCTGCTACAAGCGGGCTGGCCACTAGGGGGCAGTGAAGCATCCATTGCTCAATACACTCTGGCTGTAATGACAAAATGTACCCCCATAAGCTCCTGTAACAGCATCACTCAGGTAAAAGAAAAAACAGGCACCATGGTCTTACCTTAACAATGCTCAGGAATAGCCCTGTTTGTTTCTTCTGCAAACATTCCCGGGGCTCTGACAGCGCTCTGGGCTTTTCAAATTTGACGTCAGACGCCGGGTTGCTCGTGCGCATGTGCGAGAACCAAGCCTCGCTTTGAATCGGGTCCGCGCATGCGCAGAACGCCGCGGTGGACCCGGAAACAGGGGAGAAGGCTGCTGGAACGCAGAAGCGTCCGCGCCGAGCACCGCAACTGCTGGGAAACAATACAGGAAGAAACAGGTACAAATAAACACTGCTGCCATATATATATTGATACATCTCACCACTCCACCAACGATCACGGCCGAATCTTGCCCCATACACACCACCAGTCATCCTGGCAGATAATGGCCACCTCACAGCAGTAGGCAATCAGCCGGGCGCACTTATAGACACCAGATCCAGGTTTTCAGCGCTACTCTGCCATACACTCCATACTCATGCTTAACAGACAGGGCCTATCGGAGGATCAAATTTTGACAATCGGCCGATCGATCGTTTGTGAAGGTATCTTCAGGTAGGAGAACCACCAGGTCCTACGGAGGAGGACAAAAAAGGAACACAGATAGCAGCCAGGAGCAAAGATTTATGGAAGAGGGGTCCTATTGGGTCCTATTGGGTAGTTATTGGCTAACCCACACGTATGCTGCCATGGAGCCTGTCAGGAAAGAATGATACCTAAACCTGCAGGCATCAGTACGTTGCTGGTCCTTGTTGGATAAATTGTAATCTTTTTTTTATTTTTTTTTCATGCAGCCTGTGGGCTGAATGAAAAAAAGAGATTGATCGGTGGGTATGCCCACTCTTAGAATACCTCCCTTCATCCACCCACTTCTGAAGATGGGCATACATGCACCATTTATATATGCCAAAGCATGGGGGCATCCACCCGCAAAAGGTAGGAGCAAATTGCTCCCCCGCCCCTGCTGCCCCCATGCTTCGGCATATATGCTCTTTTTTTTTTAAACAGTGGTGGTAGAATCACCTCCTACAGCGCTGGAGTCACGCTTTTATGTAGCGTGGGAGCAGACGCTGTTGCTGTCAAGATACATAAATCTGCGCTGCAACTGAATGGCGTACCTGCTAAGCAAATGATGGTTAACAAAAAAAAGAAAGTAACATTACAGTATAACAGTAAGACAATACCATACCTGCAAAGCAAATACAAAAAAAACATAATAAAAAATAAAACATTTTTTAACGCAACCTGTGCCTAAAATGTGTATGTATATATAGGAAGGCCAGTATGGTGGCCTGCAATTATGGGAGAAGCCCGGAGGGTATATATACCATACCATCCACAAACGTCCGGTGTCGGTTCCAGTGCGCCGTACCCACCCACCCATTTCCCCTTCTCAGAACACTCCAATACGTTTCTCTACAGAAACAGCCATTACTTCTTAAGGTAAGCGCCCTTTTCTTAACTATTCTCCTAACAGAACGGGCCTCACCGCTCAGCTCACCAGGGCTTACCTCACGGCAGGCCAGGGCACACTTCAGGTCTATTTATGTTGTCTGTCTTGTGGTGTGTTTATGTTTGCTCCTTCATATCTTTCAGGACCGAGGGCTCCGACCATAAATATATATATATATATATATATATGCCAAAAGCATAGGGGCATCCACCCGCAAAAGGTAGGAGCAAATCGCTCCCCCGCCCCTGCGGCCCCCATTTTTTTTTTTAACTGTGGTGGTGAAATCACCTCTGACAGCGCTGGAGTCACGGCTTAATGTATCGTGGGAGCAAGTGCTGTTGCTGTCAAGATAAATAAATCCATGCTGCAGCTAAATGGCATACCTGAAAACAAAAAAAAATGGTTAACAATAAAGCACAGTAAACAGTAAAGTATAAAAAATTGCATACCTAAAAAGCAAACATGATAAAACATAATAACAATAAAACATTGCAGAATATAATACAGTAAAAAAAGAGCAGAACAATAGAGAGAGAGAACAATAAAACGACAACTATTTTTTTTTATATTTTTTTTGTAACTAACTTTTGTAACTGTAACCGGTTCCAGGTTCTGGTCTCTCAAAATGCGATGGCATCTTGGGAGACCCTGTGAAAGTGTGCCTAGTCTGTGCAATGCTGTACCCTACACTAATACTCAACTAGTGTATGGTAGCGTTCCAAACATTCACCAATGCAAAGACCAGGATTGTTAGGACAGGAGGTACAATAATAGCGGGTTTCATGCCTATATCCGTGCTTGCTGCAAACACAAAATCTTCTTTGGGGGGTTCATTGGGTAGGTGTACTCGAGAGGACATAAGGAAAATGCTTCTCATGCAGCCGGCTTACTGCATTTGGTTGGGGATGGTGAGGTGGAGCACCGTCTGGAAACAGAAGGGCTCTGATGATCTCTTCCTGGAATTTAAGGAAGGATCTAGTCTGTCCTGAAGCTCTGTATAGCACATGAGCGTTCAGCAAAGCCAAATGAAATAGACACTTTCTTGTACCAGTGTCTGGCCTTACGGGCAACTAGGTATGGCGCCGAACAACTGGTCGTTGAGGTCAACCCCTCCCATATTTTGGTTATATTCGTGGACACAGAGGGGTTTCTCCACAACACAAGTCACCGTAGTAATTTGGACCATTGTGTCTGCATGAAAGGAGGTAAGAACGGAAACATTCTTATTATCCCTCCACTTCATAGCGAGCAAGTTATTACACTTCAAGCAGGCTCTCTCCCCCAGCCTAAGACGGGAATCTACAAGCCGATGGGGAAAGCCCCGGCAATTAGATCGCACAGTGCCACATGCTCCAATCTGATGATCAAAAAAGTGACTAAAAAGTGGTATGCTCGTGTAATAATTGTCCACGTACAAGTAGTACCCCTTTCCGAATAAGGGTGACACCAAGTCCCACACAATCTTGCCAGCGCTTCCTATGTAGTCAGGGCAGTTTGTCGGCTCTACGTGACTATCTTTGCCCTCGTAAACCATAAAACTACATGTATAGCCTGTGGCCCTGTCACAGAGCTTACACATCTTGCCCCCATATCTGGCACGCTTGCTGGGAAGGTACTGTTTGAATGACAAGCGGTCAGAAATTGTAATCAGGGACTCATCAACGCAGACAACTTAATGGGGAGTAAACAAGTCTGCAAAATGTTGGTTGAAGTGGTTTACGAGGGGCTGAATTTTGTAGAGCCGATCGTATCCAGGGTCTCCACGTGGACGACAGAGTTCATTGTTGTTGAAATGCATGAACCGCAAGATCTGCTCGTATCGTGCCCTGGTCATGGAGGCAGAGAACAAGGGCATATGGTGAATTGGGTCAGTGGACCAATATGACCGCAACTCACTCTTTAGTTATGCCCATGTTGAGGGAAAGGCCCAGAAGAGCTTAAATTCGGAAACTGTAATTGGTCTCCAATCTCTGGCAAGGGAGGACTGGGGAATAGTGGCAATGTGTTGACCAGCTTACAAATTGCTTTGGTCCACAATAGATCTATAGAGATCTTCGGTGAAAAACAGTGAATAAAAATCAAGTGAAGTAAAATCAACTGTTTGCACCTGAATGCCGGGTTGGCCAGTGAATGGGGGAAGTACGGGTGCTGCAGAAGTGGTGGGCTCCCAATTAGGATTGGTGAATGCAGCAGGAAGGGCACTATGGGCACGATGGGCCTGTGTTTGTCTTCTTCTTGGTGGCAGCGGGACACTGTGCTTGCCACCTCACCAGCTTGAACTGCACTTATGGGACTTGCCACGTCACCACGTGATACTGGAGTGCTGGTTTGACTACGACCAGGGTGTACTAGGCCGCTGGTGCTTCCCAGTTCACCAGAAGGAATAGCGGCACTAGTACTGCTCTGTTCCATATGAGGGACCTGCGTTTCTTCCACCTCAACGACAGCAGAAGAAGATCAGGGTCTGGTACGCCTGACCTTGGCAGGGACCACAACTCCGTCGTCAGAGCTATCTATCATGGTGCCGCTGTCGTCTACAGGATCGTATTCTGAGCCTGAATTTGACAGATGAGTGACTTCCTCTTCACTGTCTGTCATGCTCAGAAACGTGTAGGCCTCTTCACTACTGTACCTTCGATTTGCCATTTTGGGATCTAAATTTAGTGGTAGAGTAGTGAGACTCACAGGTAAAAAAGCTCCTGACTGTTAGCGACTGTATCAAAACGCTATCAGGCCTGACTCTGCGAACGCTGCAGTTATGTGTGTTTAGTGTTTTGTAAGTGACAGTGATCTATCGATACTGCACTTGGGTGGGCTGGGCTGGAACGGGCGGAGGGGCAAAACGCAGGTGCTAGCAGGTATCTGGGCTGATCCCGCTAACACTGGGTTTTTGGGAACCCTAAACTGCTGGGGACGCTAGTATAGATCTGATCAGATCAGATATTGATCCGTTCAGATACTATACCACTAAGGGAGGTATTACATTACAGCAGCAGAGGAAGATTCTCATTCGTCGGGAGCAATCGCGAGGAGGTGGCCATGAATCAGTGGCCTCCCCGTCAGCATGGATCGCTCCGGGAACGACACCGCCCGCGGGAGGCAACTAACGTACCCATACGTTACTTTGCCTGCCTGTGCCATTCTGCAGCAGTATATCTGCGTGACGCGGTCGTGCTATTCTGGTCTCCCCCAATTTTTGTCCTTTCTCCATTTCAATCAGCGTTTAGCTTTGAGTACCATCAAGGGTCAAATTTTGACCTAAGCCATTAGTTTCAATCAATTTTTATAATTCCTAAAGTCTCCTTAGGGGACATCCTGCTTCTCGTTCCATTATTTGTAGGTGTATTAGACCAATCATCAATCATTTGAGCTTATAATCTGAAAGATAAGATCCTCCCTTTCCTATTACGGCGCCAATTGCCAGACCTGTCAGTCCTCTGTGGCCTTTTCAGCATCGGGCATTTCAAATTTGCAAGACTGAAATTTAGACTTCTGTTCACACACTTGTTAAATGTTGGGATGTTCAGGCTGGGCCGGACTGGCCTACCGGGATACCGGGATATTTCCCGGTAGGCTGCCTGCCCTGGGGCCGCTTTGCGGCTTCTGTGCTCCCCTCTCATGCTCCTGTGAACACGGAGCTGGCCGGGTCTGTGTTCGGCGGCCGCCCCGTAACACGGTCCCGCCCCCCTAGACCGGCTCATGTGATAGTAGATAGAAGAATCCACCTATCACACAGCCGGTCTAGGGGGGCGGGACCGTGTTACAGAGCGGGATCGGCCGCCGAACACAGACCCGGCCAGCTCCGTGAAACACAGGAGAGATGCCTGTGAGTAAACAGTGTGCCTGGATGGGGGATCAGCAGGGGGGCGGCATATAAAGGAATTCAGCGGCTGCATGGAGGAATATAGAAAGCTCATTTCCTTTAAATGCCGCCCCCCCTGCTGATCCCCCATCCAACTTCTTTTACTGCCCCCCCTTCTCCTTGTGCTCCCCCCCCCAGTGCTCTCCTCCCCCACCACACTCTCCAGCCCCCCCCCCCCACAGTTCCCTCAACCCCTGTTCTTTCTGCCCCCCCCTCTCCCCATCCTTCTCTAGCCCCCCCCACAGTACTCTCCAGTCCCCCGCAGTGCTCCCCACCCCCCACAGTGCTCTCCAGCCCCCCGCAGTGCTCCCCACCCCCCGCAGTGCTCCCCACCCCCCACAGTACTCTCCAGCCCCCGCAGTGCTCCCCACCCCCCACAGTAGTCTCCAGCCCCCGCAGTGCTCCCCACCCCCTGCAGTACTCTCCAGCCCCCCCCGCAGTGCTCACCACCCCCCACAGTACTCTCCAGCCCCCCGCAGTGCTCCCCAACCCCCACAGTACTCTCCAGCCCCCCGCAGTGCTCCCCAACCCCCACAGTACTGTCCAGCCCCCTGTGCTCCCGCCCCACAGTGCTCTCCACCCCCGCAGTGCTCTCCACCCCCCACAGTGCTCCCCACCCCCCACAGTACTCTCCAGCCCCCTGTGCTCCCCCCCACAGTGCTCTCCACCCCCACAGTGCTCTCCACCCCCGCAGTGCTTTCCACCCCCCGCAGTGCTCCACCCCCGCAGTGCTTTCCACCCCCCGCAGTTCTCCCCCCCCACAGTGCTCTCCAGCCCCCACCGTGCTCTCCACCCCCCACAGTGCTCTCCAGCCCCCATCCCAGTGCTCTCCACCCCCCGCAGTGCTCCCCACCCCCCCACAGTTCTCTCCAGCCCCCATCCCAGTGCTCTCCAGCCCCATCCCAGTGCTCTCCAGCCCCCATCCCAGTGCTCTCCAGCCCCCTCCGTGCTCTCCAGCCCCCTCCGTGCTCTCCAGCCCCCCACAGTGCTCCCCAGCCCCCCACAGTGCTCCCCAGCCCCCCACAGTGCTCCCCAGCCCCCACCGTGCTCTCCACCCCCCACAGTGCTCTCCACCCCCACAGTGCTCTCCAGCCCCCATCCCAGTGCTCTCCAGCCCCCATCCCAGTGCTCTCCAGCCCCCCATCCCAGTGCTCTCCAGCCCCCCTCCGTGCTCTCCAGCCCCCCTCCGTGCTCTCCAGCCCCCACCGTGCTCTCCAGCCCCCACCGTGCTCTCCACCCCTGTTTTTTTTTCTCCCCCACCAGTGCTCTCACAAGCTCCCCCCAGCACTCTCCACTCCCCCCTGCATTTTGCCCCCACCCATGTGCTCTCCAACCCCATCAGTGCTCTCCAGTCCCCCGTGCTTTCCACCCCTGTACTTTCTGGCCCCCATGGGTGCTCTCAAGCTCCCCCCATTGCTCTCCACTCCCCCCTGCTCTTTGTACCCCCCCGTGCTCCCCACCCCTGTTCTTTCTGCCCCCGGTGCTCTCCAGCCCCCACCCCAGCGCTCTCCACCCCTGTTCTTTTTGGCTACCCCTCCGGTGCTCTCTTAAGCTTCCCCCCAGCACTCTCCACCCCCCCTACATTTTGCCCCCACCCATGTGCTCTCCAACCCCACCAGTGCTCTCCAGTCCCCCATGCTTTCCACCCCTGTACTTTCTAGCCCCCACCGGTGCTCTCAAGCCTCCCCCCCCCATTGCTCTCCAGTTCCTGGGGTCCCCCTTGATGATTGACCACTTTTAACTGGAATTTGCTTTTATATATTTATATTTATGTATATGTATATATATATATATATATATATATATATATATATATATATATATATATATATATAAGCCATATGTGATTTCATATCTGTCTTTTCTATATATATATATATATATATAATACACTCTTCAAATGTGCTTTAAAATGTATGGTTTTCCCTTTCATGAACCAGAAAATAATGACGTTATGCTGTTGCGCTGGTATAATAATGCTGTGGGGCTGGTATGAAATTTTTTCCAGGGCTGAATTTTATTCCCAGTCCGGCCCTGTGTTCAGGCCTCTTCTAATGCTAGTTTTGGGGCGTAAGCTGCTTAAGGTTGCTTTCAGAATTTTGTTAACTAGACCTGTTGGCGTTTGTTTGCTGTCAAATTCTAGGCCATTAACCGCTTCATCCCCGGAAGATTTGGCTGCTGAATGACCAGGCCATTTTTTTTGCGATTCAGCACTGTGTCGCTTTAACTGACAATTGCGTGGTCGTGCGACATTGCACCCAAACAAAGTTGACATTCTTTATTTTCCCTCAAATAGAGCTTTCTGTTGGAGGTATTTGATCATCTCTGCGGTTTTAATTTTTTTGCGCTGTAAACAAAAAAATAGCGACAATTTTGAAAAAAAAAAAAACACAATATTTTGCTATAATAAATATCCGCATTTTTAAAAAAAAAAAGTTAATTTTTTCTCAGTTTAGGCCGATATGTATTCTTCTACATATTTTTGGTAAAAATCACAATAAGCGTATATTGATTGGTTTGCGCAAAAGTTATTGTGTCTACAAAATAGGGGATAGATTTATAGCATTTTTATTATTATTATAATTTTTTTTTTTTACTAGTAATGGCAGCGATCTGTATGGCGGACACTTTTGACACATTTTTGGGACCATTGGCATTTATACAGCGATCAGTGCTATAAAAATGCACTGATTACTGTAAAAATGTCACTGGCAGGGAAGGGGTTAACACTAGGGGCGATCAAGGGGTTAAATGGGTTCTCTAGTGTGTGTTCCAACTGAAGGGGGGAGAGGACTGTCTAGGGGAGATGACAGATCGCTGTCCATACTTTGTATGAACACACGATCTGTCTCTTCACCCCTCAGAGAACCGGGATCTGTATGTTTACACACACAGTTTCCGGTTCTCGCTGTGTCACGAGTGATCGCGGGAGCCTGTCGGTCATCGTGCCCACCAGGCACTCGCCTCCGACGGCACGCGCCCTTAGTGGCCACAGGGCGAAGCAACGTAACATAACGTTGTTTCGACCAGCCGTGCCATTCTGCCGCAGTAAAACTTTGGCAAGTGGTTAAATGTGATCTGATCATTATGGCAGTTAATCCCCTGGTCATGGAGCATTTCAAACTCATGATTGCAGCTTTGAACCATAGTGTGGACACACTGTTGGTCTCCTGCCTCATCTCCCGTATGAGTCTCCTGTCAGTAAACATAAGAAGGACCTTTTGGCTAAAATGATGGGCTGCAAAGCCTGCCTGCAAGAAAGCGCTTGCTCCACATGCCCTTCTTGGGACAATGTCTCTTCAGGGCTGTCCTGGATGCCCTCATCAAGGATGTCACTGGTTGTGAAAGTACCCATATTCCTCCGAAAATCTTGGACTTTCAAGAACCACAAACCCTCAGATTGATGTTCTGCAGCATGAGGGGGTGCCCCCACTTTATAAAGTGGGGGAATGTATATTAGCCTTTGTAGATATTTAGACAACCTGCATCTCTGGAGCTTGGATTCTGGAAGTGGATTTCAGAGGACACAAGCTAGTTTCACTCCCAGCTCCCTCCCTGGTCCATTACAACCTGCCTGGGTCATTGCACAGATTAGCAATCTCCATGGAGGCTGATCTTTTGGAGCAGGGTATTATTGCCGCAGTACAGTTCTAGAGATTCTACTCTAACCTGTTTCAGTTCCCAGATCTAAAGACGGCATCCAGTCCATCTTTGAATCTCAGGGCCATAAATGTCTACAAATGGGCCCAAAAATTCCACATGGAATCCACCAGGTCTGTCATAACTTCCTTCCATTAGGGAGGCCCTTTCTGGCCTTAGTAGACCTAAAGAACACATACCTGCATGTTCCCAGTTTCCCAGTGCTTTAGAGATTCCTTTGCTTTGCTGTGGGCCTTCTGCACTCCCAGTTTGTGGCCCTGCCATTCAGCCTTTTGAGTCTGAGGTCTTCTGCACCTCAGGGTTTTACCAAGGGCATTCCCATTGTGGAATGTTAAAACCACTTGATCTTACCGGATCTAACGAATATCTATTAGCCTGAATGATTTTTGGCCAGAAAATTTGATAAAGGGGGACCAGCCCCCCCCCTCATTAATCACTTAATAAGTCTCTAATTATGTGAGATCTAACGTTAAAACCACTTGCTCTTACCGGATCTAACAAATAGCTTCCAAAATAGCTAACTGCTTGGTCAATTTTTTGATAAGGGGGTGCTGACGACGGGTTAGCCCCCCCAGCAAATAACTGTTAATATTCAGTGGCGTTGCTAGGCGGGTGTGGGGGGTGCGGGCCGCACCCGGGAGACACCCGCCAGAAGGGTGACACCCGTGGGTATCGGCACCGATAACACCACCCGCTGCCCTGTGTCTCGCGCCGCAGCTGTGTGTGTCGCTCAGTGGAGCGGAACGAAGCCGCCTCCCCTCCTCTCTGTTTACATCCACAGAGGAGGAGGAGGAGCCCGAGGGACACACACCGCTGTGTGTATCTGCTGTTCTGAGGTCTGTAAGTGGGGCATCTATACTGATGGGGGGGTCTGCACTGAGGGGAGGGGGTGTCTGTACTGCTGGGGGGTCTGCACTGGGGGGCTGTCTGCACGAAGAGGGTGTCTGTGCTGAGGGGAATGTCTGTACTGAGGGGGGTCTGCACTGAGGGGGGTGTCTGTACTGAGGGGGATCTGCACTGAGGGGGGTGTCTGTAATGCTGAGGGGGGTCTGCACTGGGGGGGTGTGCACTGATGTGGGGGGGGGTCTGTACTGATTGAGGGGTCTGCACTGAGGTGTCTGCACTGGGGGGGTGTCTGCACTGAGGGAGGGGGGTCTATTGTTGATTGAGGGGTCTGTACTGAGTGGGGGTGTCTGTACTGAGGGGGGAGGTTTATACTGAGGGAGGGGGGTCTATATTGATGGAGGGTGGTCTGTACTTAGTGGGGGGTCTGTACTGAGGGAGGAGGATCTATACTGCGGGAGGGGGGTCTGTAGTTAGTGGAGGGGGGTCTGTACTGAGGGGGGACTATAGTTGGTGGGGGGTGACACCATTTTTTTTTTCGCACCTGGTGACACCAACCCTAGTGAGGCCACTGTTAATATTGCTTCTTCTGTGTGAGATCTAAAGCAAACAATGGTTGATCTAACCTGATCTAACAAAGATCTAACAAACTGCATAAGATTTGAGATTTGACCCGGCAGAGGTAAGATTGTGTGGTGACACACTGTACAAGTCTTAGTAAATCTCCCCCCCCCCCCCCCCCCCCCCCCCACCCCCCCCCCCCCCCCCCCCACTGTGTAGCCATGCTGTCCTCATGTTCAGTATAGGAGAAGAGGTGCAGCATGTTCTGTTATGAGAGTTAGGCAGCAGATCTGAATAGTAAAGCGTGCCTATATCGAGGGCAAGTGAGTGATGAGCAGCCATGTAGCTGGGATCTCCTCCCTGCCCTCCATGGACTGCGGCTCCTGTCACAACTTGTGTATGCAGGCGTGCTGTCAGCGCTCTCCTCCAATCACAGCGCTGGTCCTCGCTGCTCGGCCAGCTAGTGGCAGCATCCGTGTTTTTTTTTTTCTTGTCCTCCGACAACAAGTAGCTCATCCCAGCATCGCCTTTAAGGCTGGGCCACACCTCCCAGATTGGTGCAGAGACGGTGTATCGGGTGTGGGAATTCCATCACCTTCCTCCCCTGCCCATCGCCGGCCCAGCAGGATGGTGTCCTGGATCATCTCCAGACTGGTGGTGTGAGTATGGCAGAGGGGCATGCTGCATGTCAGTGCAGGTGATCGGCATGTGTGTGTGTGAGAGACATGTCATCCTGGGCCCCTCCATCCCAGGCTGCATGGAGGATGGAGAGTACATGGAGGATGGAGAGTACATGGAGGGGCCCAGGGTGACATGTCACACGTCAGATGCTGGACACCAGGATGTAAACAAATAGATCGGGCCTTCTTATGGAATCGTGCCACTAGGGCAAGGCTGGTACATCCAGGGACACAGCCCCAGGTGAAGCTCTGCACTGTACACATGCCTGGAATCAGGGCACATAATGGCGATGATGATGCCGAATGATCATGTCATACCTGATAATAAAGAGAATTTAATTACTTCTACCTAATTAATTAGAGGATCCTATATTTTCAATAATTAGTGATCCAGTAAACCATTTGTCTGACCCTCATGACATTGCTGTGCCCCTGTCTATGCCAGGATCATAACCAGGAGGCCATCACACTAGATCTGATGTGTTTACTGTTTCCGGGATGATTTTTTGATTCGTTGCCATGGGTTACCCAATTTAGTCCATGATTATTTCCCTTTGCTCTGCCCTCTATAGGATTGACTTTTATCATTGGAGAAAGGAAAATGAGATTGGAATTGGTGCCAATAGAAACCTATAATCATATGGGAGAGTTGAGGGAGAATCCTGTTTGGTTGTTATGGGTCATCTTATTTTGATTATTTGATGTTTTAAAGGATAATTCCACCCTAACATTAAAGGGGTTGTAAAGGTTCGTGTTTTTTCAGCTTGAAAAAACACCTGTCAGTGGCCGGCCTCCCAGCCTCCCCCGTTTTACTAAGACCCCTTTCACACCGAGGGTGTTTTGCAGGCGCTATAGCGTTAAAAAATAGCACCTGCAAAACTCCTTAAAACAGCTGCTCCATTCACTCCCAGTGTGAAAGCCCAAGGGCTTTCACACTGGAGCGGTGCGCTGGCAGGGCGTCAGAAAAAGTCCTGCCAGCAGCTTCTTTGGAGCGGCGAACTTACCGCTCCTCCACCGCGGCTCCCCATTTAAATCAATGGGGCAGCGCTGTGATACCGCTGGCAAAACGCCTCTCCGGTGGCATTTTGCGGGCGGATTTAACCCCTCTTTCGCTGCTAGCGGGGGGGTCAAAACCGCCCGCTAGAGGCTGAATAGTGTGAAAGGGGTCTTACCTGAACCCTCGAACTTGACCCACGGTGCTCTCTCTGTCCGGGGTTCTCGGCTCTTGATTGGATAGATTGATAGCAGCGCAGCCATTGGCTCCCGCTGCTGTCAATCAAATCCAATGATGCGGTCACCAGGGGCCAGAGCTGAGACCTGCATTCGGCGTCTATGGACGCCGAATGCTGGACTCGGGAGCGCGCCCGCAAGGTAACCCCCTGGGAGAGCGCTTCTCCTAGGGGGTTATCTGATGCGGGGAGGAGCAATGAGAGCCGCCGGGGGACCCCAGAAGACGAGGATCAGGGCCACTCTGTGCAAAACAAGCTGCCCAGTGGAGGTAAGTATGACATGTCTGTTATTTAAAAAAATTAAAAAAAGAACCTTTAATGTCACTTTAAAATCCCTGCATCTACAGACATCCACAATTTAACACTAACCAATATAATGCTGGCCATACACTGGCCATAGAGTTTGTTTTGTTTTTTTGGCCAGTTAATGGGCACAAGATCGATAATCGTTGGGACATTTTTGAGCTGAAAAGGACAAGTTTGGAAATCTTCTGCCGAACGAATGATAAATTGAAAGGTTAATGTGTTTCCCGTCTGAACTGTCTGCACTAGGTATATGTAAAAAAAACGAACAAAAAATGCATTCATTTATGTCCACTGAACGATTTATCGGTCATTACATGATGGCACTATCGTTTGCGCTCACGGCCGAATGTTCATTTTTTTGGGTTCGGACGATTTTTCGTATAGTGTAGGGCCAGCATAACCCTGTAAAGAAGAAATCAGTATACATACCTTTTTTGAAGCCGTTCCGACCCGATTCCCACACTGAGCTGTCAGCTGTGGAGGTGGGTGCAGAGGACAAAGCCAACAATGGAACCCCTATAATAAATCTATGTGTGATGTCACTCACCGATCTGTTTCCTAAATCAGTGACATTCAATGCATGCTACCGATAACTGTCATGGTTACCAATGTGCTTATGTCTGCTCCCAACCAAACTGTCAAACCATCAAATAGCTGGTGTCAAAACTGATCACATGTTCAGCATCATGACAACTGCAGATTAAACAGAGGCTGAGATGGCAGCTTCCTTAGCTGTAAAAGGATAAGAGGGTTTGGTTGCACATTAATCAGTTTCTATGGGGTTGATTAAAGCCGACCATACATTATACAATTTTCGTATTCAATTTCCTTTAGCTTTACCTTCAACTATGTAGTGCAAGGAATTGAAAAAAAAAAGAAAATATTGCGCATAGAAACTGTTAACCTGCCAACACTTCACTAGTCATATAGTGCAAAAAAACATATAAACCAATAATGTGGCGTTCCAAAAGTGAACAAAATAAAAAGCATAAATAGATATAAACCTGGAAAATCCAAGGTATATAGTGAGTAAACAATGTATGTAGTGCAAGGGCCTGCCTGATTGCATACAAATTGAAAGTATTTAGGTTTGACCGCATATTATTTGGTTTTGGTAAATCTAAAGGAAAATTGTATAATGTATGGCCAGTCTTACTAAAACTGGAGCAATCAGAATCTGGTCCAGCTGCGCATGGTAGCCAATCAGCTTCTAACTTCAGCTTGTTCAATTAAGCTTTGACAATAAGTCCCCCGTTCACATCGGCACAATTTGACGTGCGATTTGACAGGTCAAGTCGCATGTCAAATCTGAGCCTATTGCCAGTAACAGGAGCGTCCCATTTGGTGCGACGCTGACTTTTGTGGCGCAGCACCGATTTCCAAAAGTAGTTCCTGCACTACTTTTGGCGACTTCAGGGTGATTTCAATAGACATCTCAATAGACATCTGTGCATGAACCCGCACAGATGTCTATCAAGTCGCCCCTGAAGTCGGACTGAAATGCGGCTTTGAAATCGTGCAAGTTCAGATGAACTCGCAAGATTTCAAAAGCCATGTTCAGTATGAGGACTCAAACCTGGAAGCTGATTGGTTACTTCGCAGAGCTGCACCAGATTTTGCACCCTCCAGTTTTAGTAAATAACCCCCTATGTCTTTTCAGCCATCTCCCCTTTGTATAGAGTGATGCCATACACATTGAACTAGTGGTATTTGATGGTTCCTTGATTTTATTTCTTGAATAGCTATCTTTTTAGGAAAATAAAAATATATAGTTAACATTTAAAGCGGAACTTTACCCATAACTTGATAAAAAATAATGTTCTTTAGCAAGGAACATACATTTCACAATAATAATTATGCTACCAAAATTAGTGTGTGCTGTAAATTGCCTCCAGCATTGATCCTGTTTCTTCTTGCTGTAGGCTGCCATTTTGCTGAAGCCCAGAGCCCCTGAAAAGCAGTAAATCATAAAGCGTAACTAAACCTATCGATTTAACAGTTTCAGAAAACAGTTACATTCCTGAAATGCCGGGATTGCTAACTGTTCCATTTGATTGTGTCCATATAGCATTGTATCAAATAGCTGGTATCATAACTGATCACATGTACAGCATTATAGCAGTTGCGGATCAAACAGAAGCAGCTTCCTTGGCCATAAAGGATACAAAGGGTTTAATTCCACTGCTGTCAGCAGATCGGCATCTACAAACTCAGCGGTGCCTAAAAATGCCTAAAAACAGAGTGCAATTCATTGGAGGTCCATGGCAAAAACACCCCTTACATCAGTGATAGAATAGGAATAGTCAATAGAAAATTATTAGAAATAAATAGAAATAACTCCTGCAGTGGTGGTCAGAATGCCACACATGTGATTGGTGTCATGCTACTGGCTTTGCCAAGTGGTGTTGGTCTTGGAACTATGCAAGCACCATCAAATGAAAGGTCAATATTTCACAGCTCCTGGTTGAAAATGGCTGATTTAAAGTGATGCTATCAGGAACTTAAAGTGGGGTTTCCACCCAAAAAAAAAAAATTGCTTAAAAATCATTAAAAAAAATAAATAAATAAATAATTGGAAACATTTTTTTTTTTTACTCACCTCTAAATGCCTGTTGCTAGGGGGTCCCTCGTAGTCTGCCACCTTCAGTGCTCGGGCACTGACATCACTTCCCCTCGGCGCCGCACAGTCATCTGGGACCTGTCACGTGTCCCAGATGACTGTGCGTCGTATCACGGCGCACGGCGCCGCTCGCGCATGCTCAGTGGGTGCCCGGCTGTGAAGCCACAGCCGGGTGCCCACAGTAAGAATGCCGGCGCCGCGAGCGGAGCGGGGAACGAGGGGAGGCTTCGTTCCCCCGCATCGCTGGACCCTGGGACAGGTAAGTGTTCGATTATTAAAAGTCAGCAGCTGAAGTATTTGTAGCTGCTGACTTTTACATTTTTTTTTTTAGGGGGCACCCCACTTTAACTACTTGCCAACCAGCCGCTGTCATAATACTGCAGCAGGTTGGCTCCCCTGCGCCGGTCGCCATAGCTGTACAGCGGCCGTCTTTAAGGGGTATAGGGGAAATACACATTGGCCTGAACTGATGAGGAATTATTTATTATAGCAAAAAGTAAAAAATATTGTTTTTTTTTTTTTTTCAAAATTATCGGCCTTTTTTTGTTTATAGCGCAAAAAATAAAAACTGCAGAGGTGATCGAATCCCACCAAAAGAAAGCTCTATTTGTGGGGAAAATAGGACATCAATTTTGTTTGGGTGCAACGTCACACGACCGCGCAATTGTTAGTTAAAGAGGCGCAGTGTTGTATCGCAAGAAATGGCCTGGTCATTAAAGGGGCAAATCTTCTGGTCCTTAAGTGGTTAAAGTGGTTGTAAACCTCAGACATGAAATATGAACAAAGCATATCCCTCTATAGTGTGTCTCAATTAAGAGCACTAAGTGTAATTTTTGTCTGCTGCTTTGTTCCTCTGCTATCAGCATGAATCACTTCTGACAAGTTACACTGACACCAAGAGAAAAAAGGTGACAGGGGATGGAGCTCCAGTCTCAGCTCTGTTCCTGTGTGCTGTGTGAAGGTTGGAGGGGAGAGGGCGAGTGTCTCTTCCATCCAATCAGCTGTCAAAACTCTTTGTTGAAATAAACACATTTCTAGTTATTGATGGGAGAATCGTGCAAGAAATATAATCGAAAATAAAATGCGCATGATCTGTGACCTGGAAAGAAGAGATTTACAGCCACGAATATTGTTTTCTGTACCAACATAAGGTGAAATTGAAAGCTTGGCTGGTCAAATTTCGAAATCAATGGTGGCACCATCGGATCACCAAACGCACAAAATTTCTAACATTTTCGAAGGAAAATTTGTTTGGCATTCGACCCATGTATGACCTGCAGAACTTTCAGCTTTGACAAAAAAAAAAATACCTGGAAGCTGATTGGTTTCTCTGCAGAGCTGCACCAGATTTTGCACTGTGCAGTTTTAGTAAATGGCCGCTTTGTGTCTACACCCAGGCCCTTTTCACACGGGTGGTCCGATAAGATCCAACTGTCAGTTTTTCAGGTGGATTTGAATTGAAGCTCCATGTTAATCTGGGGGCAGGTAGATGTAAACATGCGTTTTTACATTTGATTACCTCCAAGCCCATCTAGGTTCGAAAAATATTGGAAAAGGTTTATATATGTAATTCACATGGGTTTTACTGATCCATACACCCATGCAAAGGGCCCTCCTTACCATGTGGGGTGCACAGGTGTTCCATAAAGCCGCGTGCAGGCAGCCTTTTATAATCAATGAGAGGCTGACAGTTGCACGGATCTCCAAGTGCATCCCAGAATGTACATCCATGCGGGACTAATGCATAGATCAGGACACAGATTGCATTCTGATCCATACATGGGCCCCAAACAGATGTACTTGGCATTTGGAGACCCGTGCATCGGTGTTTTCTGTACTTGCTAAAAATCTTCTTACTAATCCGCCTCAAAAATAGCTCACGTAGCTTTTGGAGCGCCAGTCTTTGAACTACAGGTGCCTGAACACTCCTATATGAACGGCTTCTATTTAATTATATGGCATTTTGTTTCCTGAATGTTTTGGAGCTTTGGGTTCCAAGGTATAAAATGCTCAGGTGTGAATGGTGCCTTGGAGTGTCCACATAGAGGTATTTCATTGCATATTCAGGTGTTTGCCTGGAGTTCAGGCAAGAATCATACAAACCACACCAATAGCACTGGAAGCTAGCGTGTGGCTTTCCAGATGCTTCTAGATTGGTAGGAGATTTGGACAGATACAGAAGGATGCATTTTTTCGAATGAATGAATCAATGACTTGTATAGTATAGTATATATCTAATGCACTGAAAATTTTGGGCATGCATAATTAAGATGGCCATACAGTAAAACCTTGGATTTGCGAGCATAGTACATTCCAGAAATATGCTTGTAATCCAAAGCACTTGTATATCAAAGCGAATTTCCCCATAAGAAATGATGGAAACTCAGATGATTCGTTCCACAACCATTTATTCATAAGTCCTTCAGTTTATAGTTCATATAAAAAGATTATAGCAATTATCCACAAATGGAAGCCTCCACAAGGGGATTAGAAGAAAATCCAGCAGGAGCTACAGAGTATAAAAGAGAAGAGAGGCGCCTCTAAGTGTAGCAATATGGTTACATTTAATGAAGGTACAACATTTAGCAACTCACATGGCCAATGATTAAAAGTGTCACATCTAAGTATGCAGGCATCCGGGGGAAATCTGTCCACATAGACCGTCCTCCGCACCGCTGTCAGTCTGCAATTGTGACCGGGACGACTGCCTTGCAGTAGAGCAATCTGAAAGCGAGGCTTGAAACGCTTGTGGAGTGCAGCGTGGAAGGGACGACGTCGATGGTGGTGAGGAGGATGGTCTAGGTTGACAGCTTTACCCCGGATGCCTGCATACTTAGATGTGCCTGATTTAATCATCTATCATGTGAGTTGCTAAATGTTGCACCTTCATTAACCACTTCAATAGCGGCCTATAGTCATATGACGCCCACAAGGGGGATCTACCATCCTGGGTGGGCGTCATATGACGTCCTCGCATTCCCGGCCGCCTGGGGGGCGCGCGCGCGCGCGCCCGCGGCATCGCTCGGGACACGGTGCGAGTGCCCGTTAAAACAACGGGACCGTGCGGGACCGTGGATCTGTCAGTGCAGAGGAGACCGATCATGTGATCCCAGTACGGAGGAACACATGATCAGTCTCCTCCCCTTGAGTCCCCTCCCCCCCACAGTTAGAATCACTCCTATTAGGGAACACATTAACCCCTGCAGCGCCCCCTAGTGTTAACCCCTTCCCTGCCAGTCACATTTACAGAGTAATCATTGCAATTTTATAGCAACGATCGCTGTGTAAATGTGAATGGTTCCAAAAATGTGTCAAAAGTGTCCGAAGTGTCCGCCGCAATGTCGCAGTCACGAAAAAAAAAAAAATCGCAGATCGCCGCCATTACTAGTAAAAAAAAAAAAAAATTCAATAAATCTATCCCCTATTTTATAGACGCTATAACTTTTGCGCAAACCGATCAATATACGCTTATTGCGATTTTTTTTACCAAAAATATGTAGAAGAATACGTATCGGCCTAAACTGAGGAAAAAAAATAGTTTTTTTTAAAAAAAATGGGATATTTATTATAGCAAAAAGTAAAAAATATTGTGTTTTTTTTCAAAATTGTCGCTCTTTTTTTGTTTATAGCTTTTATAGTTTGGGTGTAACGTCGCACGACCGCGCAATTGTTAGTTAAAGCGACGCAAAAAGAAAGAAAAAATCGCAAAAAGTGCTCTGGTAAGGAAGGGTGTTTAAAAGCCTTGTATTGAAGTGGTTAAATGTAACCATATTGCTACACTTAGAGGCGCCTCTCTTCTCTTTTAGACCCCTTTCACACTGAGGCGCTTTACAGGCTCTATAGCGCTAAAAATAGCGCCTGTAAAGCGCCTCTCCTGTCACTCCAATGTGAAAGCCCGAGTGCTTTCACACTAGAGTGGTGCGCTGGCAGGACGTCAAAAAAAGTCCTGCAAGCAGCATCATTGAGGTGCTTTAGGAGCGGTGTATACACCACTCCTAAAGCGCCCCTGCCCATTGAAAAGCGGCGAAGAGGCGCTTTGCTGGCGCTTTTGATCCTTTTTTAAACCCTTTTTTGGCCGCTACTGGGAGTTAAAAGCGCCCCGCTATCGGCTGAAAAGCGCAGCTAAAACGATGATAAAGCTAAAAATAGCGGCGCCGACGCCTGGGCGCTGGGAGTGTGAAAGTGTCCTTATGCTCAGTTGTGACGCGGCGCTACTTGTATATCAAGACATCGCTTGTATATCAAGTCAAAATTTATTTTAAAAATGTTGCTTGTACTCTCAAACCAAGGTTTTAGACCCCTTTCACACTGAGGGCATTTTGCAGTCGCTATTGCGTTAAAAATAGTGCCTGCAAAAGGCACTAAAACAGCTGCTCCATGCACTCCAGAGGGCTTTCACACTGGAGCGTTGCGCTGGCAGGGCATCAGAAAAAGTCCTGCCAGCAGCTTCTTTGGAGCGGTGAAGGAGTGGTGAAGGAGCGGTGAACTCACCGCTCTTTCCCTTGCTGCTTCCATTGAAATCAATGGGTCAGCGATGCGTCACCGCCAGCAAAACGCCGCTCCGGCTGCGTTTTGCGGGCAGATTTAACCCCTTTTCGGCCAATAGCGGGGGGTTAAAATAACTGCCCCGCTAGCGACTGAATAGCGCAGCTAAAACGACGGTAAAGCGGCGCTAAAAATAGCGCCGCTTTACCGCTGACACCTAGGTGGCTCGGTGTGAAAGGGGTCTTACTGTATATATTTTTTCTAGTTTCCAGTTACTGGTTTTTCCTGAAGTAGACCCAAATTACAGCATATTACAGCGATTAGTCACTACCAAATCCTGTCAGCCTTTGACCATGGCATTCAAAAATGAATGTACAATGTACCTTAACAATATGTTGGATGGTACATGTTCAAGGATGAAGGATTGTGAAAATAACGCTGTCTAGTATGCTCAGACTCGTATTATATCTATCCTGGATTAATGGCCTGCTTTGCTGGGTAAATAGAATTTGCTGAGTTGAACACGGCCGATTGTACATTTGTTTGATTTGTCAATACAAGCTGTCTAGAAAAATCAACTGTTCTTCCAAATTTAAAATAAGGACCCAGACAGATTTGTCTAGTAAATACCTCTAGATTGACGTATCAGGAATACATTATACAGTAGTAGAATATTAAATACAGATTTTTTTTGTGAACTGTAGCATTTAATATCTTTCGTTTTTATCTTTATGCACGCCTGAATTTAAATTTTTTGCGTTTTTCCTGCATTGGTAATTGCTCTGTTCATCCAGTTTTACTTCCACTGTACGTATTGCACATACAGTATAAAGGAGTTAATCTGACGTGTTAAAGGCGTTTGTCTAGTCAGCAGAAATATTTGCTCTATCCGGGTAGCTAATCTATTTATTTTTTCAGTGACAGAAGAACGATTAAGGCTGACACCTCCTTGTCTAAAACACATGCTCTTTAACCACTTAAGGACTGGAAGGATTTACCCACTTCCTGACCAGGTCATTTTTTTGCGATACGGCCCTGCGTCGCTTTAACTGACAACTGCACGGTCATGCAGTGTTGTACCCAAACAAAATGTACGTCCTTTTCCCCCCATAAATAGAGCTTTATTTTGGTGGTATTTGATCACCTCTGCGATTTTTATTTTTTGCGCTATATACAAAAAAAAAGCGACATTTAAAAAAAGTTTTTCTACTTTTTGCTATAATATATATATATAAAAAAAAAAAAAAAATTTCTTCATCAGTTTAGGCCAATATGTATTCTTCGACATATTTTTGGTAATAAGCGCATATTGATTGGTTTGCGCAAAAGTTATCGCATCCACAAACTGTGGGTTAGATTTATGGCATTTTTTATTTATTTTACTAGTAATAGAGGTGATCGGTGATTTTTAGCGGGACTGCGATATTGTGGCGGACAAATCTGACCCTAAGTGACACTTTTTGGGGACCAGTGACACCAATACAGTGATCAGTGCTAAAAAAAAAAATGCACTGATCCCTGTATAAATGACACTGACAGGGAAGGGGTTAACACTAGGGGGTGATCAAGGGGTTCAGTGTGTCCTAGGGAGGTGCTTTCTAACTGTAGGGGTGGGAGTGTTACCCTGGAGGAAAACAGAGATCATGAAACAGAAGATCTCTCTTTTCCTCATTGACAGATCAGCTTGAGCAGAATTCCAAGATTTTTCCGACGGAAATTCCACTTGTGTGTATGGGGCATCACGTGCTTGGAACAACCATGGACAACTTCCTCCATCTTTCATATTGCAGGGCTTGGTTCCTGACTGGCCTTATCCCTGGTCTAAGCACTGTCTCATGGGAGAATGGGGGCTGTGGTGTGGGAATAAGCCCAACTGTATGTATATAGTGACTTACTGAAAGTATATATTTGGGAAGAATTGGGGGGCTGCAGTGGCAGATCAGGCGATTGGTATGCAGTGAGACTATTTTTGGTGCCTGTTGTACAGACTATGTGTTTGTCGGTGCAGAATACAATGTTTCTTTAAATCTAAGTTTACATGCAACATATGTAGTCTTGTTAGTTCAGCAGGTATGGTGGATTTTCTCTCCGTAAACATTGACTTTTCCAGGTTCTAATTTTTTTTCCCAGTGAAAGGTGCTTACGTGTTCAGGGACTATGAATTATATTTGTGAGGATTGTTACCATTACACTATGTTTTCATTATCTGAGTCATTCTATTTGTTTTATTTCTTAGACTGCTGTTCGGTACTTTATATCCAGCATATTCATCATACAAAGCTGTGAAGACAAAAAATGTGAAAGAATATGTAAGTTACAATAAATATTACTTAGTTCCTCTATTTCTTTGCAAAATAAATGACAAGATAATAGTGCAAAATATTACCAAGGATGTGTGTGTGTCTCTCTCTATCTCTCTATTAATATATTAATTACACTTTGCTACAATGTAAAGTAGTGAGTGTACAGCTTGTGTAACAGTGTAAATTTGCTGTCCCCTCAAAATAACTCAACACACAGCTATTAATGTCTAATACGCTGACAACAAAAGTGAGTACACCTCTAAGTGAAAATGTCCTCCATTGAGTGCGGGGGCAGAGCGGAGAGCTGCTGACTGACAGGCAGCAGCTCCCCGCTCGGGGAGCTGTGAGAACCGAGTCATCGGCGATGTCCGATGGCTCGGTTCTCAGTGTAGAAGCGCTGGGGGGACAGATGCAGCATCGGTCCGATGCTGCATCCACCTAGGTAAGTATGATGGGGAAATAAAAATAAAACCCATACTTCTCTTTTAAGTGCCTAGAGAACTAAGGGGAAGTAGTTCCAATGATTGGAGCTTCATTGATGGTTAAAGTCGAAGTCCAGTTAAAGACTAACTATTCTGAAACCTGCTCCCACTCCAGTTCTACGCCTATATTTACTACCCTGTAAAGGAAAGATGTGTATACTTACCTATTCTGAAGGCGCTCCAGTCACATGATCGGCTCCCAGTGTCGGCTTCAGTGAAGAGGAGGGACAGCCAACAACAAATGCCCCATAGTAAGCCTATGTTGTCGGCAATCTTTCCTTTCCTTTTCACTGAAGCTGGCGCTGGAGAGATCATGTGACCGGACCGAAGCACCCTCAGTATAGGTCTAGACATATTTAATTTACAACAGAGGTGTCCAAACTTTTTTCAAAGAGGGCCAGATTTGATGAAGTGAACATGCGTGAGGGCCGACCATTTTTCCTGACATTCTTGGAACCATTAATATTAAATGCAAATTACTGTATTTATCGGCGTATAACACGTGCCGGTGTATAACACGCACCCCAAGTTTAGGATGGAATTTTAAGGAAAAAAACTTTTAGGAGGGAAGTTTAAGGAAAAAAAACTTACATTTAAATGCCCATCAATGCAGCTTTATCAGTGTCCATCTGCAGCCTTGTCCATCATTGTAGCCTTGCCCAGTGCCTTTGCAGCATTGCCAGTCTCTTTGCAGCATTGCCAGTCTCTTTGCAGCATTGCCAGTCTCTTTGCAGAATTGTTGATTTAAAATTGGCGCCGATTTCTGCTGACTGTGAGCAGAGAGGAGCCGAGATACAGAAAGCCGAAGTACACTCAGCTTTACTTGGCTCCTCTCGCAGTTCCGTCCACCTCCACTGATTGCGAGAGGAGCGAGCGCCGCTGACATACAGAAAGCCGAGTGTACTTCGGCTAGACTCGGCTCTGCTCACAGTCAGGGGTGGGACTGCGAGAGGAGCGGAGAGTAGCCGAAGTACACTCGGCTTTCTGTATGTCAGCGGCGCTCGCTCCTCTCGCAATCAGTGGAGGTGGACGGAACTGCGAGAGGACCCGAGTAAAGCCGAGTGTACTTCGGCTTTGTGTATCGCGGCTCCGCTCGCCCGTTTCCTCTCAATCATCAGTGGATCGGTGTATAACACGCACCTACGATTTTCCCCTGATTTTAAGGGGAAAAAATATATAAATACGGTAACTAATACACTGTCCGACAAGAATTCTTTTGCCTTTGTGGCTGTGTGTGGTGAAGAGTCTAAGGATGAGCTTGGGCATGTTATTTGGATATATATATCTTTTGTGGTCCCCAACGAATCCCAGAGCAACGCTCAGGACTAAGGATGAGCTTGGGCTTGTTATTTGGATGTACAGTATTTATTGGCGTATAACATGCACAGGCTCCCTTATTAAAATATACCAGCCCATGTGGCTGGGGTAACAGACAGGTTAGTTCTGGTAGGAGGTAGCATGCTGTTTTTTTCTATATTTTTATTTGCTTATATTGGCATGATTTACTGTAATTTTATATATGGCAATATGTCTCAGGCTGCATTCACACCTGAGCGTAGCGGAACAAGCGTTTTTACCATCGTTTTTACCAGCGTTTTGTCACGAGAATACGGTCGTTTTTGCACATTTGCATACGGCGTTGTCAGGCGTTTTTTCAACTTCAGCGTTTTTCTTGATAGCCAATAGGAAAAATGATCATCACTGTCATCATTTGTTGCTATGTTTTTACATTTTGTTCAACTGCTTCCTGGGAGCAGATGCAGCGACAAAACGCCCGTAGAAACGCTCGTTGTCGCGCTAGTCGCTTGAATCGAGCGTTTCCATTCGTTTCTATGGGGATACAAACGCCGAAATCTGCCCGATTCGCGCGACAAAAAAGGGTCCGGAACTTGTTTGAGCTTCAGGCGTTCGGCTTCAGGCGACATAGAGTGGAGATGTGAACCATCTCCATAGAGAATAATGTATTTTTTCCCCTCGAGCGTTTTTGTAGCTTCAGGCTTAGGGCGACAAAACGCTCAGGTGTGAATGCAGCCTTAAAGGTTTGAAATATTATACCTATACACCTGTTACAGGCACGCATGGGGAAAAAAAGCCCAGATAAAGCAATTCACATACCTAACATATTTTTGCATTATATTTAAAGAGTTATTTTTCTGGCTTTAACACTAAATGGATTACCATGTATTGTAGAAAAAAATATGATATAGGAGTAAAACAAACCAATCTACAATGTACCATATATTTATATTATGGTAGTACTTCAGTGGCACCTTAAAGCAAACCTGTCTAAATGAAAAAATTACCAGTCTACCCGATCTGAGGGCTTGCCCCTCCGAACTCCACTGCTGCTCCTGCATTGATACCAGCAATCTCACAACAGTGCTGAGACCTGCCAATTGGCCGCTCAGAGCCCCAGCGCTGCATTTTGGGGAAACAAATCTCAGAGTTACAGAAGGGTTGTGAGAGCTACAACAAAATGGCACCCGTCCGCACACTGCCACGGCATATAGTGAGCTCATCTTAATAAAAAATGACTTCAGCTTTTTTTTCTACCCATGGGAGAACCCCCCTCTACCATGTTTTGCCCAGTAGGGGGTTAATCGTAGAGGCCTCTAAATTTAATCCCCTACTGAGCAAAACATGCTAAAGAAGGTTTTCACATGGGTAGGAAACCAAGCCAAGCTGAAGCCATTTTTTTTTACTAAGAGGAGCTCACTATATGCCATGGCAGTGTGTGGACGGGCGCCATATTGTTGTAGTCCTCGATGTGCCTGACTAGCAAGTATTCAACTCGACCAGCACTTTGATCTTTGGTCTACAGAGTTGTGAGAGCATCTTAATGGTAAATGTGAGCATCAAAAAATTTTTTTTTATATGACAGGTTTGCTTTAAAGTATACGTGTATGCAGACATAAAAGTCCCCATCTATTTCAAATATGATTGCATTTAAAACAATGATACATTGTATTTTTATATAGTGCCTCAATCTGTCTTTACATTTACCTCCTGTAATCACAGAATCGGTGCACAACATTGAGTTCGAGGAAAGTGAGAGGAGCCAAGCAGTCTTTACTACTATGAAATTAAAAAAATATATATATATTAATCTCATGGAAATATTAATTACTTATATTTGGGAACTGACCGATAATGTATGTTTTTTTTTTTTTTTTTTTTTGATCAAGGGGGAATAAATAGACAGGGGATCTCAAATATATATAGGAGATTGATATTCCCTATGGAGGATGGAGCCGCATGCCCTTTCGGGAGTTGGGAAAGGGAATTGAATCAGGCACTACCTGAAGAAATGAAAAACAAGGTTTTAGACTATGTCCACTCCACCTCAAAGGATATGCGGATAAAAGAAATGAACTATAAACTATTGGTCAAATGGTACTACGTGCCAGTAAAAATACACAAAATGAACCCTCACATTTCTCCTTTATGTTGGAGGGAATGTGGGGAGGTCGGGACACATGCTCACATATGGTGGCAGTGCCATTTGATTCAACCATATTGGATGGAAATAATAGATTTAATCCAAAGAATTAGTGGAAATGAAATTGGGTTGGATCCGTGGCAATGTCTGTTTCATGCGACAAATTCCACAAGGAAGAAATATAGAACAGCAATTACTTCTTTTTTGCTGAATGTGGCAAAGGCACTGATCCCCAAACATTGGGGGTCCAAGAAGGCCCCGACAATAAAGGAGTGGCTTAGGGAGGTAGATAAGACTAGGCTTATGGAGGAAGTAATCCACTTGCAAAATGACTCTGAAGCAAGATTTGCTAGTATTTGGAAAGGATGGTCAGAATTTAACCGCTTCCCGACCGCCTCATGTAGATATACGTCAACAGAATGGCACGGGCAGGCAAAAGCACGTACCTGTACGTCCCCTTTAATTTGCCTGCCCAGGGGGCGCGCGCGCGCGACCCGGTCGGGAGCTCCGTGACCACGGCCGCGGGACCAGCGGACCCGATCGCCGCTGGTATCCCGCGATCGGGTTTACGGAGCTGAAGAACGGGGAGAGGTTTGTGTAAACAAACCTCTCCCCGCGCTTCCTACACTGACTGTCAGTGATCGGCGGTTCCCTGTCATCGGGAACGCCGATCAATGACGTCAGACGTACAGCCACGCCCCCCTACTGTAAAAAAAAACACAACACGTCACACTGACTCCTCCCCGCCCCCTAGTGGTTAACCCCTTCACTACAACTGTCATTTACATAGGAATCAGTGCTATTTAAATAGCATTGATTGCTGTATAAATGACAAATGTCCCAAAAAATGTGTCAAAAATGTCCGATGTGTCTGCCAAAATGTCGCAGTCACAATAAAAAATCGCTGATCGCCGCCATTACTAATAAAAAAAAAATATTAATAAAAATGCTATAAAACTATCCCTATTTTGTAAACGCTATAACTTTTGCGCAAACTAATCAAAAATTGCTATTTGCGATTTTTTTTACCAAAAATATGTAGAAGAATACGTATCGGCCTAAACTGAGGAAAAAAAATTTTTTTTTATATATTTTTTGGGGATATTTATTATAGCAAAAAGTAAAAATATTGCATTTTTTTCAAAATTGTCGCTCTATTTTTGTTTATAGCGCAAAAAATAAAAACCGCAGGGGCGATCAAATACCACCAAAAGAAAGCTCTATTTGTGGGAAAAAAAGGACGCCAATTTGTTTGGGAGCCACGTCGCACGACCGTGCAATTGTCAGTTAAAACGACGCAGTGCCGAATCGCAAAAAGGGGCCTGGTCCTTTGGCTGCCAATTGGTCCGGGGCTGAAGTGGTTAAACAATCTCAGGTTTACAGGAGTTATATGGGAATTGAGGGTGGAGGTTAGGGTCCTGTGCCGGTCCCTTCCCTTCCCACTTCTGTTCCTCCTCCCTTCCCTTTTTTTCTTTTCTTTTTTTAATTTTTTTTTATATTTTTCTCCCTTTTTTATTATTTTTTTTTAATATATTTCAATGTTCAACTTTTTTTTATTAATTTATTTATTTTTCTTCTCTCCCCCCCCTTTTTTTTTTTTTTTTTTTCTTCTCCTCTTCTCTATGCTCCTCATGAAGAGGCACATTATTAGGGATATATAGTGGTGGCTGAGATAAGATTCTCTCCACCTCATAAATAAAGAAAGGGGTAAGGGAGGATCACAGTGTGCACGTGTGCGTGTATATACATATACATAAAAGAGATATTACTTATTTGAAAATATAGGAGTGGGGGAGTGTGTTTAGTAAATAAACAATATAGATTAAAGTGAGGATGGGGGGTAGACACTACACGGGGAGGAAATGATGATGTGGGGGGGTGGAGGGTTGTATATAAAAACACATTATAAATTTAAAGAGGAAGGGGGGAGGGCGGAGAGGAGGGAAGTGAAGAGGAGAAATGAGGAGGGGTTATATTTAAAACTTTTTTTTTTTTTTATCTGGGGGGGGGGTGTTACAGAGAGGGGATGGGGAGCTAAGGGCGCAGTATCCTCGCCTCCACACTTAACAGGAAACAAGGAGATAGGGAGAGAGGCAAGGGGAAAGTATAAGAAAATGCTTTGACTATATTTTTTTTCAGAAATTTGGCCAATGGAGAGGGATAGATCCAAATTTTTTTTTTTTTTTCTTTTCTGTTATTGTTTTCGTATTTGTAATTGTGTATGCATTTTATTTGAATGTTTTATATTCCTGTATTGGAAATGATATGGAAGAACTTGTATGTATGTTCACAATAATTTAATAAAAATAATTTAAAAACGATAATGTATGTTTTACAGGTAAAATGGATGATGTATTGGATTGTATTTGCCTTTTTCACAACTGCAGAAACTTTAACTGATATTATCCTTTCTTGGTAAGTAGCTGAATGTTTAGTAAATACTAATAGATTATCAGATCAATAAATGCATGTACAAGTAATACTGTGCTTATTATTACAGTATTTATGATGGATCATTTCTTAGCACAAAGCCACTCTGTCAGGTCAACTAACTGGCTTCTATTCAACTTTCCAAGTTATCTATTATTATATTTTATTGGAATTAAGCAAATCAATTAGATACATTATCTCGGCAGACAAATATACTGTTGGGAGTTAGAGAAGTGCATTCTTTTCCAGACAATAATGACAAATACTGTATGTATACATACTGTGTGTGTGTGTGTCTGTGTGTGTGTATATATATATATATATATATATATATATATATATATATATATATACATATAAACATATATATATATATATATATACACACACACACTATACTGTATGTGTTATAGAAATAGTTTTTTAAATACCTTTCTTTTCCTCTTGAGATTGTCACAGGCAGTCTTTAAATAACTACAGCATTGATGTGAGTCCAGGCATGAACACGATCGAAAAATCCGATGGAAAGGTTTTCCGTCGGAAAAATTAAGAACAGGATCTCAATCCAAAGTCCGTCGGAAATGCCGACAGAAAAAGACCGTTGGGCATACACACGGTCGGAAAATCCGATGAAAAGCTCCCATCGGACTGTTTCCATCGGAAATTCCGACCGTGTGTAACGCGTCATTAAAGTCGTTCTAAACTCAGAACATTTTTTTTTTTTACCTTAATGCATTCCCTGCAAAGGTCCCACTACTTGTTGGGCTCCCCCCATATCCCCCTAAACCCTTACCTTACTCCTCCAATGACACAGCGTTATCCCACCTGCAGCAGTGCTGCTCCCCTTTCCTGTTCTCACCAGAGACCCAGAGTAGTGGGAGCCATAGGCTAAAGAGGAGGAGTGAGGAGGAAGAGGGGACGTGGCCTATGGATTGTGCACAGCTTGGCTCAGGAGTGAGCAGGCACGTGTGCCCCTTAGCACACAGCTTACTGAGGGGGCACCTTCAAGGAGGAGCAGCAGACAGCGCCTGCAGGGGACTGCCAATATGGAGGTAAGGGACCACTCTGTGCAATATCGTTGCACAGAGTAGTTAGGTTTAATGTTTTTTATTTTAACTAAAAATTTTTTTTTTAAAAAAGGTAACATTTTCTTTTAGAACAATACATTATTACATACTGTATGTTATAGTTTATTGTTCTGTTGTGTACTAAGGTTTTTTTTTTTTTTTGCAGCAGCAGCTGGGGTAAGGAAAAGTGTCTTACACAGCACAGAGTGGGGAATAATTTAAAAAAGGCCTTAATATTGCTTTAACTCTGAGATCCAGTTATACATAAATAAAACACCATTCAATTCAGATATATATTAATTAAAAATCATTTATTGCATTTTAAAATACAGATATTTATAGGTACATGAATTTGCTTTGCCATCAGCTTGTTGTCGCACAGAAGGTGCCTTGCATAGCAGCACTTGCACTAGGCTCTATTGTTTTGCACAGTTCTTATCAGCCTAACAATGAACATGGTTACAGGAGGAGAAAACAGGATAACATCTTTAGTCTGCTGCTGCGTCTTTATTGCCTAGTCACGAGGAACAGTATTACAGGAGACATTTTTTCCTATAATCAATGATCAGATGTATGAGTACCATTAGCATTTTTTCAGAGGGATAGGGCATTGAACTGTGCCATAAGAGAAAGGTAGAACCATACAGTATATGGGGCGTATGACTGAGATTTTGGGTCTAGGACTTTTTGCTAATATGGAACATACATACAGTACCTGATGGTTGATATAGGTCTGCTGCTGAGTATCCCTTTGTCCCGTGTGTCAGTTTTGACATTGCATTGAGGGAGGGCAGAAAGAGTGTATGTCCCTCATCCTTAAAGTGTTACCAAACCCACAACAGTAAAATCAGTCTGTATATGCAGTAAAGCATGCTTGTTATACTCACCGCGAAACCTAAGGGGTCAATCCTCCAAATTGTGTAAAAAAAGGCTGTTTTCATCCTGTCTTCTCTGATCCTACCCTTCTTTTACTGTCCCCAATCCATCTCCTGATAGTACACAACCTTGGGAACACTCTGCACATGCTCAGTTTGGTTTGTATTGCTAGAGAGTTTTTTTTTTTTTTATCTTGGGAGGGTTCATGTGATCGGCACAAGGCCAATCAGCACTGCTCAGACAGAGAGTCATGGGTCCTGCAGCCTCATAGGACAGTCAGAGTAAAATTAAAACTCTGCCTACAAGCTTTAACCAGACACTGATAGAAGTCACAAGACTGCTATATACTGCTGATGAGAAAAGATATTTTGCAGTTTATATTTACTAAAATAATTGCATTTCCATGTTCTGTGTACTGTGGGAGACCAGATATAGCGAATGCAGGGTCCTGGGTGTAGTAGCACTTAAGTGAAATTGTGAAGAGTTTTGGTGGGGACAGCATACATTTACATTATGGTAAACTTACCTTTGTGTTTTCTGGCTCCAGTATTAATAGCTCCACACTCTCCCTTTGCTGATCCACAGTGGCCAATGGCATCTTTGCAGAAGATTCTCCCACTGTCATCCTTGTTCATCAGTAGGGCAGCCAGTGATGATGCCATTCCCACCCGTGCATTTCGGCATTAGGCCCCACCCTTCTGCATTTAATAGAGCAAAATACTGTATATAAAGTTGTCAGCACCTATGGGGAAGGCGTCTAGCAAATCAACAGGTTAATACACAAAAGCCTAACAGATAAATTAAAACAAAGTGTGCAGCGTCATAGAATTTCAAGAATTGTGAATCAATGTGAAAAACAAGAATTAAACAAAGCAATAACAGTCATAAATAAGAATTCAAATATGTGTAATATAATGTAAAAGAAAGTTCATAATAGAGTAATCAGTGTATCTCCGTCCGTGTCCACTTGATCATGAAATCTTCCAGTGAAAATCCACACCACACCTCTGAGTGAAAAAAAACAGTCACCAGAAAAATATACTGCAAACACTGCAGCACAGGCGGCTCAAAATCATAAAGCCCAGGATGTTTGCTCTCTCCCTGTCATCACTGGCTCCAGGCAAAAGCACCGTCTCTTTAAGATGCAACAAGAAACACAGCAAGCTTGCAAAGTACTGTATTAAAAGAAGCTCACTACACAAGCAAGTAAAATCCCACCATAGTGTAGAATTTATTAGTATTGCACAGGTACTTGCATAAACTGATTGATCACCCAAAAATATGCTGTCAAAGTCACATAAAATGCTGCTGCTTGGCATCCAAGAGCAGCAGCGTGACATTAGCGCTAAGACTCCACTCTACGTGTTTCGTCGCATAGGACGTCTTCAGGTAACTATGAAGAGGTGGTGGCATTTTACTTGCTAGTGTGGTGAGCTTCTTTTGATACAGTACTGTGTGGGCTTGCCATGTGTTTTGTTGCTGCTTAAAGAGACGGTGCCTTTGCCTGGAGCCGATGTTGACAGGGAGATCGCAAACATTCTGGGCTTTATGGCTTTGAGCAGGCTGTGCTGCAGTGTTTCAGTGCCTTAGATCTCTGCAGTTATACATATTGTATATGAGGGTGTATGCACAGAAGTGCCTAGACCCTTTTGAGGGTACTGTTTAGGCAGAGTTAACATTTCCAAATGTTCCCTAAAAGATAGCAAATCGTCACGTTTGGAGTTCAAGGCCACTTAAGAGCCATTCATTTTTTATATCCTCTGCTGGTAATTTTCACACAATGCAAGCTTTTTGAAATTAAAGCTCAAGGGATTGCACTCACTTTCTGTTTCCTCAGTAATGTACTGAGTGGGAGGGCTGTCCTACTGTAGTCACATGTTTGCTTCTAGTGTTGTAATAGGACAGTGATGGCGAACCTTGGCACTCCAGATGTTTTAGAACTACATTTCCCATGATGCTCAACTACATGCAGAGTACATGAGTACATGGGAAATGTAGTTCCAAAACATCTGGAGTGCCAAGGTTCGCCATCACTGTAATAGGAGAACAACTGCTGAGAACAGCAATGAGCCAATCAAATGAGCAGAAATTATATTTCGGGGGAGTTTTGTGCACTAGCAGTGTACAGAATGCCCCAATTCATGCCATGTTTTCATTTTTTTTTTTTGCCATCTTCATAGATTAAACTGGAACTGTCTGTTTTATGAACTCTCAATTACAAAACAAAGCCTGTTAAGCAACTCTGTATGTTATATCAATCTTTAAAGTGTGTCTAAATCTAAAAAATGGAATACATTGCAACTTAGCAGTCCTTAGATGTGGCGGCTGCATTCGTTTTCTTTCTCCAGCCTATTTCCCTTTTTGTTTTCAAAATGCTGTGGATAACACACTACCTGTCCCTTTAGTCCTACAGTTACTTCTCCAAGGTATCTATGGAAGCCACACATACTGGACTCCAAACATATCTGCCTTTGTTCATCTCTATTACATGGTGGTTAGATGAGACTAGTAGTTTACAAGACAGAGGGATAATATTGACTATGCTGCCTTTTCAGGGGCACTGAGTTTTTGACAAGATAAACAGATATTTTCTGTACTTGCTACAATGGTCATAGCCAAAAATAAATGTAAATACATATATCTGCATCCACTTGTGATTCCTGCTATGGGAATACGATGGGTTCTTGCTACAGTTGGCACTTATCGCATGGTAATGAGGCTTTATGTTCACCTTAAACTTTTCACTAACATCTCAGTCATTTAGGAACCAAATTAAACATTAAGGATGAGCTTCGGCGTGTTCGCATACGGCATGTGCCGAGCCCGCCAGGATGTCGGCACTGCGCAGCGCTAATCACAGGCAGTGAGACATTTTCCCGATGTGCCGCGGCAGAGATTGGGAAATGTCTCACTGCCTGTGATTAGCGCAGCGCAATACCGACATCCTGGCGGGCTCTGCATGTGCCGTATGCGAACACGCCGAAGCTCATCCTTATTAAACACTAATGAGCAATGAGGAAATGTGTATGGTAGTTTTTTCTTGGTTTTGCACAGAGCAGCTCCAACCCTTTTTCTTCTGAGGTCCCCCGCTGATGCTCTGGGCTCTCCTCTTCTCTGTGTACCACCATAGAAAGACACTTCCTATTGTAGCACACCTGTGGGCTTGATCCTAAACCGCGCTCTGTGCATCTATTGACACACGCAGCAAGGCTCAGTCCCGCCCGCTCCGATTGCTCTTCACTGCATTTAATTTACAGCAGCAAGGGCCAATGGCCAACAGTCCAGTGAGGAGGGAGGGAGGGAGAGAGAGAGAGCAGCACCACTCCTCTCGGACACAACTCTGGATCCAGATTGGGCTTAGGGAAGTATTTTGGGGGTTGTTAAGGTAACAGAGTTACACATAAAAAGTTTTTTACCTTAATGCAAAGAATGCATTAAGGTAAAAAAAAAAAAATCTGAAGCCTTTACAACCACTTTAACAGTGACGTTGACTTATTTGCTCCCTTTGGTGTTTGATAAAACTCTATTTATCAATGAGTAAAACATACCTGAAATGCAGTGCTGTCCTGTGCTTTCTGCAGTCTTATCTCAAACAGGCTTAACATCAATGAGTAGGTTAACTCTGTGAACTACAGAACCCTGCCTTACCCCTACTCTCATTACGTGAATAACAGCGGGGGAGGTGTTTTGTAGCCTATAGAGGTAACTAAGACTGTAGTAAGACTGTTTTAGATACTGCAGAGTGCACAGAACCTCTGTAGTCCAGATCAAGAGTGGGCAGCTTAGAGCAGCTTAGAGTCACAATACTGGTCCTTCAAAGATACAGTCCAGTGAGTGTTGTCACCCTAGGACTGGAAGTGTGTTACTGGCAGGATCTCCAGATGAAAGGAAGAAAGCCTGAGAAAAAACAAAAACAAATTCAGTCACCACAATAAGGGCTTTTAAGTTGCAATATATTACAATTTTTGTTCTTGTGTTTAGAGAAACTTTACCACTTTTTGTTTAACACACCTAAATATTCCCGAGTTTTATTTAGTGCATCAGTACACTATCTTTTACAGTATATGTATATTGAGGTAGTGTGTGTGTGTGTGTGTATATATAATACATATATGAATATGTATTGAGGTAGTATATAAAGGACTGTACCAAATGTAAATGTAAATATATATGAGGACTGTACCAAATGTAAAAGTGGGCATAACTTTTTTTTATTAACTTACATAGGTCATTCAAATTTTACATATTGTTAAAATAACTCTTCCTCAATACAAAGGTACTACTCAACATAGTCTCCATCACAAGCGATTCATTTCCATTGTTGAACCCCATTCTTAAATCCTCTTTGAAAAAATTCAGGTGTGCACTGTTGTCCCCATTTCTTCAAGAACCACTTTCATCAAAGTGAAAGGCTGACTGAACCAATGACCGTGGGATGGCTGTGCTGTACAGTGGATGTTGAACCACTAACCAGTCAAATTTTCTTATCGCCTGATATGTTGCCAAAGATGTTTGTGGTTGCACATTGTCATGTTGAATGTGGATCGTTTTCAGATTTTTGTTCTGTCTCTTCCTCCTAATGGCTTCTCAAAGCTTCTTAAGTGTCTCAATGTACTGCTTCCTGGACACGGTACAGCCACGTTTCAGCATATCAAGGAGAATGACACCCTGTCATCCCAAAAAACAGTCACTATGACTTTCTGTGCTTATCGCTGGCTCCTGAACTTCTTAGATCGTGGGGAAGAGTTGTGATGCTATTCCATGGAGTGATTTTTTTGTTTCCAGATTATAAAGATATGGCCATGTTTCATCCCCTATTACAAGATTAGCAAAAAACTTGTCTACATTGGCATCAAACGTTTCGAGAAGATGAAATCAGATTTTCACCCTTCTGTCCCTCAAATATGGTGTCAACTGCCAAGGTATCCACTTTGCACACACTTTCCATTACTCTACGTTTTCCACCATTTTCTGTATAGCACTGTGACCACAGTCCCATTGTGCTAGCTCACAAATTTGTTTTTTCGTTTTTAAATCTTTATTTGTAGGCATTAGAAAAAAACATGTAAATAAGTAAAATCATGAAACTTCAATAGGCATCCAGTTACATAAGAAAGTATACAGCTTACCAGCATTTGCCCCAACAAAATCAAACATCCTAGCTAACCCAGGGTAATATAGCGTAAATTATCCCAGTAAAATACTGCACAGGGCAAACCAAAAATACAGACAAAAAGGACCCCCATGTAAGGGCTCAGTACCAGCGCCTAATAGGGTGCAAGCAGCCCTAAAAAAAAAAGAGGGGAGATCAAGGTCTAAATTAGAAAAAAGGATAAAGAGAATAAGGGGGAGAAGGAAGTGGAGGAAAAAAACAGCATTAAAGTGGAGGTAAACCCAATGTCATCCTTTCTAAACTACTGCCATAGGGGTTATCTATAAGGATATACATGCCTCCTGCATGTATCTTTATCTGTCAAATGTCTCCCTTCTGTCTGTTATGAGACCCGAAAAACTGCAGATTCTGTGGGTGGGTCTGTTGTCTGAAGCTCGGTGGGTGGAGTCGTGATGTCAGTAGACTTCCCGCCCACCTCTACACTCCCCTTGTCAATATGCATTTTCTCCTGTTTATTTCTTACACTGACCTTCTGCTATGATCTCTAACATCCAGTGAAAAGGCAGGAAAGTAACCACATGACTTCAGCATGCCCAATTATGCTGAGGTGTGGAACATCCAATCCTGGCAGAGCAGCAGAAGAAAGGAGTGGGAGGGAATTAAAAAATAATGCATGTCTCTTAGGCTAGTGCAAGAGATATGTAAATCACCTGTCACTCACAGCAAGGGGGAGTATTTGACAACGTTTTTCTCTGTTTGTCAAGATTTATCTCACTGGACAATAAAAGAGGATTGCTCAGAGCTGGATTAACTCTTTGTGGCTCAAAGTACTTGTCTACATATTGGTACCTCCACTCCTTTGTCAACTGAATTTCTCGAACCAGAAGGAGCCAATCTCTCACTGTAGGAACCCTCAAGGACTTCTAGTATAACGGTATCAAAGACAGTTACCAGTAATGAGGAGATGAGGTATCAAAGACTGTTTATTTTTACCCACAGATAAGTGGGTAGCATGAAATACCAGGAGAGGGCCATCTTCTAGCAGGTGCTGAGTGGCCGTGGCAATAAGGTTTCTGGACCTCCGACTATAATGGCTTTATGTGGGGACAATCCCAAGAGATATGCAGGAATGTATGGATCAACTTGGTACATTTGGCCTGCCCATACACGGTATGAATATCAGCTGGTTCCTGCTGCTGAACTGGCCGAGATTCGAACCATCTATGGCCAGCCTTACTCTAACAGCATATGACATTTGAACGTCAATAAATGTAAGTCAATAAAAAAATGTAAGTCAATAAAAAAGTTATGCCCAATTTTGCATTACTTTCGGTACAGCCCTCCTATATATAGAGGTAGTGTATAAGGAATAAAATTAATTATTTCTTTGTTTGACAAGTTCACGCTATTGGCGTCAAACTGTTTGTTTTTTCTATTTGGTTTTACTTTTGTGCCTTTGTAAAGCATGTTCTTACTGTAGCTAACTTTAGCCTTTCTTTCTTTTCTTTCAGGTTTCCTTTTTATTTTGAGTTAAAGATTGCTTTTGTTATTTGGCTTCTATCGCCTTATACTAAAGGCTCTAGTGTGCTGTATAGGAAATTTGTCCATCCAACACTTTCTAGTAAGGAGAAGGTAGGTCTCTAAGTTCCCAAAGACACACTATAAAGTCTTAAGGAAAGCTTTCTCAAAAGAGTAAAGCCTCGTACACACGATGCGATTGTTGGCAGGGAATTGTCTGTTGACAGACTGTTGTCCTAAAATCTGACCCTTAGTACGCTCCTTTTGACAATTGTTGTCCAACTTCCGGCCAACAAATGTTGGATGGCAGGCTAGTAAATTTTCAGCGGACAACCATTTGACATCAGATTTTCGTATGGTCAGTACACAAATCTGTCACACAAAAGTTGAAAGTACAAACACGCATGCTCGGGAATCAATGCTCACCAAACACGAAATGACAAGAAGGGGCCCAAAGGGTGGCACTCGAGAGCTGAAATGCCTCATAGTACGTCACTACGTTCCTGTTGTTGCACAACAGATGTGTACAATTAGTATGCAAGACAAGATCCTGGCACACGCCCTTAAGACAAAAATCAGACGCTCGGTTGGCCAACAATCGTATTGTGTGTACGAGGCTTAAGGCTGGGTTCACACTTATGCAAATTAGATGCAGGTTTCCCCGCATCCAATTCACATGAAAGGAGATTGTGACCTTCTCTCAATAGAGCCACGGAGCACGTTGCACAGGGGGTCCTGTGCGTCTTTGGCTCCGTTTCAGATCTCCATTCAGGCAAAAATTTGGGCCTGACTCATCCCTGAAATGTAGAAAAGGGGCACACCGGACTCCTAGTGTGAGCCGCACCTGTATTAGGTGTGAACCCAGCCTGAAGGTTATAAAAGCCCCAAAGGGGTGTGTGTGTTCCATAGGTTTGGAATTAAGTGTCTTAATAGCTCATATGGGTGTGATGTTCAGGTGTTAACAAGCCTTTGGTCAAGTAGGGCATATAGAGAGGAGTGTGCAGTTGTGACGCCACCTTGTGTCAATAATTGGCACACTTTAAAGTTTAAGACATGGTGTTGTCCATTGGCAATGCAGAATATTGCCATTTTAATTGTAATAAATACATATTTGCGGACGTGTACCATGATGCAGGACTTGCCTGCCTGTCATCTGTCCCCAGTGTTGATTGGAGCAGGGAGGTTTATGCTGCTGCCAAAGGTGAGGAACTTATTGCTGCTAGGATGGGGCCACATAACACAATGCATTCCTTGCCCCATGGTATAGCTATCCCTGTTTATCCATGTTTTATTATGGTCTTAATGTCAATGACTTGCTTGTTTGAAGCTTGTTTTCTGTTAACAATATAAAGTTGGTAAAGCTGATCTCCAGCCTTACCCTCAGTCTTGCATAGTTTTACGGGCTCCTCCCCTATACTGACAATGCTTACTCTAAATTCACTTCACACTGTGAGCTTCTCACAGTGTGCATTATAAGCTACAGCATATCAGGGAGCCTGTTCCTGACCTATCCCTATCATTCATTGGATTTCAGTCATTTCAATAATGGAAGCTCAGCATCACATGTGGACCTTGCGCAGGTAGGTCTGCATTCAAATACAGTCTGTCTAGAAACACCCATACTCCAATCTAACACCCGCCTGTCATAGCGCTGCTTGCATTAGGCTTGTGGGAGAAGTACGGAGGCAGGGTGCGGTGATGTTTTTAGAAAGCTATGTACAGCACCCTGCGGGGCCCCCTTCCAACCATGGTCTGTCTGCATTGCATAAAGAAGTAAAAGGGATCATCAGGTCATTGGGTCTAGAATAAGGGATGTAATGGAAAAACATTTTATTTCAAAATGTAAGCTGCATGTTGATGATGAAGAAGGGATAGATTTACCAGGGAAGGCAAAATGTAAGCAGATAAAACTTTAGCTTTAAAAAACAAATATCACATTTTCATGCATATGGCTTCTTCAAAAAAACATTAGCGAACGGGCCACCATACCAACTTCTGATAGCAATATCAGATTCAGCATTGCAGTTTAGCAAATCAGTGCGGGTAATAGCTGTAAACTGCTGTTCCTGGAAATAAGACCGTCTTCATTGCCAGTCTTTCTGGTACTTTCATAAATATATAGCAGACATCCCGATATGATATGTGAAAAGGACTAGCATTTATAGTGCCGTAAGTCAAATGTTAAATGCCTATTTTATGGCCTTACAGGAAATTGATGAGTACATTGCACAGGCGAGGGACAAGAGCTATGAAACTATGATGCGTTTTGGTAAAAGAGGCTTGAACATTGCTGCTAATGCTGCTGTCACTGCTGCTACCAAGGTAATGATACATTCATGTCGGTATTATGCTATTCTGAAAGTTGTAATGGCACGTAAACATGTTATATTCCTGCAAATAAATCATCTGTCTAGCTGTATGTGTTACCCTTCTCTAACCTTGGTATAGCCTCAAAATTGCAGTTTCATCTGACACTGCAGAACTGGTTTGGATACTGTAGTTGGATTTTGCTCCATGTGTATCAGATGTCCTCTGACAAGCTTTTTACAGTCAGTAAAATTGTGATCAGCCATGCAGTAAACATGCTTTAACATTATTATCTTCCACCCTGTAGCAAGACACCGATTCTCTGCTGTTCTAAGAAATAAGATTACATTTTTATTTCTTTAATAGGGATGAGCTCAGACATATTAGGATCCTAATCTGAACTCACCTTAGCAAGCCCACCAGGAAGCTGCCAGCTTTACTGGGCCTGCAGCGGCGCGTATACAAGGAGGGGTGCATATACATGCAGCTGCGGGGCAGGAGATGTATTGCTCACTTTATTTTTGCACACCTTGGGATAAAAAAAAAGCAGGGCAATGTAGTGCAAGAAGGTGGGAGATCTAAAATGGTCCACATATATAGTTGAAAACTTACAGTGATTATTTAAGAGAAAAAAGGTGAGCTCAGGTGTATTTGAATCCTAATCCGAACCCACGTGAGCGATCCCGCCAGGAAGCTGTTGCCTGTACTGAGCCCACAGCAAACTTATACAAGGGGCGCACATACGTGTGGCTGCAAGGTAAGCCCACAGCGAACTTATACAAGGGGCGCACATACGTGTGGCTGCAAGGTAAGCCCACAGCAAACATATACAAGGGGCGCACATACATGTGGCTGCAAGGTAAGCCCACAGCGAACTTATACAAGGGGCGCACATACAGGTGGCTGCAAGGTAAGCCCACAGCGAACTTATACAAGGGGCGCACATACGTGTGGCTGCAAGGTAAGCCCACAGCAAACTTATACAAGGGGCGCACATACATGTGGCTGCAAGGTAAGCCCACAGTGAACTTATACAAGGGACGCACATACATGTGGCTGCAAGGTAAGCCCACAGCGAACTTATACAAGGGGCGCACATACGTGTGGCTGCAAGGTAAGCCCACAGCGAACTTATACAAGGGGCGCACATACATGTGGCTGCAAGGTAAGCCCACAGCAAACTTATACAAGGGGCGCACATACGTGTGGCTGCAAGGTAAGCCCACAGCAAACTTATACAAGGGGCGCACATACATGTGGCTGCAAGGTAAGCCCACAGCAAACTTATACAAGGGGCGCACATACATGTGGCTGCAAGGTAAGCCCACAGCGAACTTATACAAGGGGCGCACATACATGTGGCTGCAAGGTAAGCCCACAGCGAACTTATACAAGGGGCGCACATACGTGTGGCTGCAAGGTAAGCCCACAGCAAACTTATACAAGGGGCGCACATACTTGTGGCTGCAAGGTGAGCCCACAGCTAACTTATACAAGGGGCGCACATACGTGTGGCGGCAAGGTAAGCCCACAGCGAACTTATACAAGGGGCGCACATACATGTGGCTGCAAGGTAAGCCCACAGCGAACTTATACAAGGGTCGCACATACGTGTGGCTGCAAGGTGAGCCCACAGCAAACTTATACAAGGGGCGCACATACGTGTGGCTGCAAGGTAAGCCCACAGCGAACTTATACAAGGGGCGCACATACATGTGGCTGCAAGGTAAGCCCACAGCGAACTTATACAAGGGGCGCACATACGTGTGGCTGCAAGGTAAGCCCACAGCAAACTAATACAAGGGGCGCACATTTTTATTTCTTTAATAGGGATGAGCTCAGACATATTAGGATCCTAATCCGAACTCACCTTAGCAAGCCCACCAGGAAGCTGCCAGCTTTACTGGGCCTGCAGCGGCGCGTATACAAGGAGGGGTGCATATACATGCAGCTGCGGGGCAGGAGATGTATTGCTCACTTTATTTTTGCACACCTTGGGATAAAAGAAAAGCAGGGCAATGTAGTGCAAGAAGGTGGGAGATCTAAAATGGTCCACATATATAGTTGAAAACTTACAGTGATTATTTAAGAGAAAAAAGGTGAGCTCAGGTGTATTTGAATCCTAATCCGAACCCACGTGAGCGATCCCGCCAGGAAGCTGTCGCCTGTACTGAGCCCACAGCAAACTTATACAAGGGGCGCACATACGTGTGGCTGGAAGGTAAGCCCACAGCAAACTTATACAAGAGGCGCACATACATGTGGCTGCAAGGTAAGCCCACAGCGAACTTATACAAGGGGCACACATACGTGTGGCTGCAAGGTAAGCCCACAGCGAACTTATACAAGGGGCGCACATACAGGTGGCTGCAAGGTAAGCCCACAGCGAACTTATACAAGGGGCGCACATACGTGTGGCTGCAAGGTAAGCCCACAGCAAACTTATACAAGGGGCGCACATACATGTGGCTGCAAGGTAAGCCCACAGCGAACTTATACAAGGGACGCACATACATGTGGCTGCAAGGTAAGCCCACAGCGAACTTATACAAGGGACGCACATACATGTGGCTGCAAGGTAAGCCCACAGTGAACTTATACAAGGGACGCACATACATGTGGCTGCAAGGTAAGCCCACAGCGAACTTATACAAGGGGCGCACATACGTGTGGCTGCAAGGTAAGCCCACAGCAAACTTATACAAGGGGCGCACATACATGTGGCTGCAAGGTAAGCCCACAGCGAACTTATACAAGGGGCGCACATACGTGTGGCTGCAAGGTGAGCCCACAGCAAACTTATACAAGGGGCGCACATACATGTGGCTGCAAGGTAAGCCCACAGCGAACTTATACAAGGGGCGCACATACGTGTGGCTGCAAGGTAAGCCCACAGCGAACTTATACAAGGGGCGCACATACATGTGGCTGCAAGGTAAGCCCACAGCGAACTTATACAAGGGGCGCACATACATGTGGCTGCAAGGTAAGCCCACAGCGAACTTATACAAGGGGCGCACATACATGTGGCTGCAAGGTAAGCCCACAGCGAACTTATACAAGGGGCGCACATACATGTGGCTGCAAGGTAAGCCCACAGCGAACTTATACAAGGGGCGCACATACGTGTGGCTGCAAGGTGAGCCCACAGCAAACTTATACAAGGGGCGCACATACGTGTGGCTGCAAGGTGAGCCCACAGCAAACTTATACAAGGGGCGCACATACATGTGGCGGCAAGGTAAGCCCACAGCGAACTTATACAAGGGGCGCACATACGTGTGGCTGCAAGGTAAGCCCACAGCGAACTTATACAAGGGGCGCACATACGTGTGGCAGCAAGGTAAGCCCACAGCGAACTTATACAAGGGGCGCACATACGTGTGGCTGCAAGGTAAGCCCACAGCAAACTTATACAAGGGGTGCACATACATGTGGCTGCAAGGTAAGCCCACAGCGAACTTATACAAGGGGCGCACATACGTGTGGCTGCAAGGTAAGCCCACAGCAAACTTATACAAGGGGCGCACATACATGTGGCTGCAAGGTAAGCCCACAGCGAACTTATACAAGGGGCGCACATACGTGTGGCTGTAAGGTAAGAGATGCCTCGTTTACTTATGATTGTGACAGCTCCTTGGCAGGCTCGCTCAGGTGGATGCGGACTAGGATCCAAACATGCCTAAGCTCATCCCTATGCTTTAATAATGTTGAGCATTTCCTGCCAGCGTGATTTTATGAGATCACATACACCAGCCATTGGTGTAGTGTAGGCCACTTAATTTTTATTTAATCTTGTTAAATTTAAAGTGATTGGATGGTGGGAATTTCTTTTTTGTTTCACATCTTGGGTTTAAAGAAAATCAGTTAATACAAAAAAAGGAATGTGTATTTCACTTCCTTTGTGTTGAGATCATATATTTATTTAAGTTTCTAGGTGATCGCATGTAACAGAAGATTAAAAAAGTTAAAAGTAAATAAAAAAAAATTTCCAGGTAAGTTTTCATGTCATATGCTCATTTAGTGTGTTCTTTCTCCAGTCATGGCCAGATATGTTATGCACATTATGAAGGTGTATCTGCTCACTGTGTCTTCTCTCTCAGGGTCAAGGAGTGTTGTCAGAGAAGTTGCGAAGTTTCAGCATGCAGGATTTAACTCTCATACAAGAAGACGATTCAGTGCATCTGCAGAGTCCTGAGCCTCGGCTACGCAGTGCTTCCAGTGGGCTGGTGGAAAGCATTGTAGATCCAGGTAGAGACATATTAATGTTGCAGGCCTGTCAAAACTCTTTGCATTGTCACATTGTCATATTCCATAGCCTTCCTTAGCACTCTTTGAACTGACGTTGGGATAGCATGCCGGTGATGTGTCAAATACTGTCCCCCGTCGGATAGTGTCCGACCTGTACTACGCTTGCGCAGTACGGAGGACAAGGAGAAGCCGAAGCTCTCCGAAGATGAATGGCGCCTGCGCTATGAGTCCAGGTTCAAGCCCCACCATCCAAGTGGATATAGAGTTAGAATAAAAAATAGCAGAGCGAATCGAGGCCGTGCCCGAAGCGTGGCGATCGAAGCGAGGCCGTGCCCGAAGCGTGGCGAGCGAAGCAAGCCCGCGAGGGGCCCTGTTACTATGTGCTGCCGTATGTCCACCTGGATGGTGGGGCTTGCACCTGGACTCAGTGCGCAGGCGCCGTTCTTCTTTGGAGACTTTCGTAGTTTCCTTGTCCTCCGTACTGCGCAAGCGCTGCGCCTGCGCAGTATGGGGCGGACACTATCCGATGGCCGGATAGTTTTTGCCAGAACACCGGCATTGTGCTGTAACTGCAGTTTGCAGAACTTCAGGGCAGTTTTGCAATGTAAATGGTGCCACTATGCATGAGGTCTTGAAGTAGAATCAAAGGCAAATTTCTTTGCGTTATAACTCCGTCAGGATTTGTCTTGACAGCTGAGATTTCCACTCTTATCCTGTCCCATAACCAAAACAGGAGATGAGAGGGAATCCCCCTAAATTGAAGGAATCCCTGGATGTCAGGGTCACCAGAACTAGCATCCTCATTGGAAGATTCCTCCTCTATTCCTGTTCTTGGGACAGCCCAAAATGTGAGATTTTCTTTTTTTTAACAAGAAAGTGAGATTTTCTTTTACTTTCACTTTCGATGATAAAGGTATACATGACAAACAGAGAGGGTTAATCTCCCTCACGGAGCACAGGCAGCAGCAAAAAACCTGACAGCTGTTCTAATCCATATCCACTCTGTCCAAAACTAAAAGAAACATTTTGCCTTTAGTTATACTTTAAGAGGAAAACATGTAATACATTTTGGTTCGAAAAATGGAAATACTGATTTGCTGGTACAATGTCCTAATTGTTCCTAATCTTCCTAATTGTCCTAATAGTGTAAATACAGCAGATGTATTGTGGCAGTGAGCAATTCCAGATTAAAATAAAACACCATATATCGGTCATTATTTCTGGAAGGACATTCATTATTGATTGTTAAAACATTTTCTGTTGTTAATATTTTCAGTCATGCCCCTTCTTCAATAAAAGTCTGTCGGACCAGCTGCAGTACATACGGGCCAAATCTCAGCCAGTTCAATAGAAACGGCCCGACATTTGACCTGTGTGTACTAGGCTTATAGCTGTATCTAGCTGAAACATGTCAACACTGTTTCTACCATGTGGTTTTAATCACAGTTATTCAATAAAGACGTTTTTACAGTGCATAGATGGGTACAAGCTTTTGCATTCAGATTAGGTGCCCGATGTGTTCCCTATCAACCTATGATGCCATCAGTTGTTAGGATGCCAGAGCCTGGCCTGCATGGTGGGCAAGGTTGTAATGCTGCACAATAAAAACCTGTAGCTTTGTATGGCACAAAAAGGCAGGCTGTTTGATAAATGTTGGACAATTTTGGGCAAATATTAGGTATTTTGCCACGACATCCTGACTGAAGAAGGCTTGCATAGGTCACACATAACCAATGTAGCAAATATGCAGAAAATTATAAATTTTAGCATCCGGTAATAAAGAATGCCTGCATATCCATTCTCTGTGGTAGTACATCAGACAATAAATAAGTGGAAGAACTCATGTCAAGTGGATCATTGAAAAATTGCCATTGGTTAATGTGCTTAGTCCTTACAGTTTTCACCAGTTTAGCAAACTGAAATCTGAAGGCTGTTCTTTGAGTTGATGTTCAACAAGCTTTTATGCCCCATACACACGGTCGGATTTTCCCATGGATTTTGTCCTATCGGACAATGTTGTCGGAAATTCCGACCGTGTGTAGGCACCATCGGACAGTTTCCATCGGATTGTCCTACGGACAAAGTTCTATCTCCTGCTGGATAGATTTTCCGACAACAAAGTCCGATCACACCAATTCCGATCGTGTGTAGCGAATTCCGACGGACAAAGTGCTACGCATGCTCAGATCACATTACAAGACCAAAGCTATTGGCTACTAGCCTCTACGTAGTCCCGTCGTAGGCAACAAACGTCACCACGTTCAGAATGATCGGATTTTCCGACAACTTTGTCCGACCGTGTGTATGCAACACCAGTGTCGGACTAAATCCGTCGGACCAAATCCGATGGATTTGGTGGTCGGATTTTCCGACCGTGTCTATGGGGCTTAACAGTGCTATCTCATAGTCAGCAGTACACCAGTTCTAACAATACTTTTTTTGTTGTCATTTCTGCTTTCATGAGTAAGTTCACAATGTGTGCTGTTCTGTTGTGTAATGTTGCATTTTTTCAATTTTGGATTATCATAAAAATATTTTACAGTCATAATAAAAACATAGGTATATACAGCAATGCCCATATAAGAACACCAGAAAGTATAAAGGTAAAGTATTGTTTGAGGAAAGTACAATGTATAGTTTATTCCTTAGCAATGTCGTTTAATGGAGAGTGGGTTTATTGCTCGTCCAATGGTGCTATACAGATTATGCATTATATTTGTTTGAAGCATTGTATCAATAATCCAACAGTAATCCAGTAAGAGTCCATTCACACAGGGGCAACTTTGGATCCGACTTGAAGTCGCCCCGAGTTGTCTCAAGTCGCGCAACATGATAAAATCAATGTAAGTGAATGAGAGCCGTCTTATTGCACACTACTGAAGTCGCTCCGACTTCAGAAAAGGTTCTTGTACTACTTCAATCCGACTTCTAGGCAACTTGTACCCATTGAAAATGGAAGTTGCCTTCAAGTCGGATCCCCTGTCTTAACTGAAGCAACTTTCCAGCAAGTAAAAATAGTTTTCTAGGCAAACCCCTCCCTCCCACAGAGCTGATTATAATGTGATTGGCCACTGGCAAAGTCCCCTGTCCTGGAGGCAACTTCAAGTTGCCTTGTAAGTTGCCTCAAGTCACGCTGTGATTCATATTTAAGTCGTGTCCAAGTTGCCTCCCAAAGTCACGCTGGAAGTCGTGTTGCCCCTGTGTGAATGGACTCTAAATGTGATATAACATTGTTACAGTTAAGAGCTAGTGACATTTATTCTATATCTGTAGCTGATCAATAAACAGCTGTTTTGGTTGTTGATAAAGCTGAATTGTTAACTAAAGCTGGCTATAGATGGATCGAAAATTCAGCCAGTTCAGCAAGGCCTGCCTCATTTCAATCCATGCATGGCCACCCCTGTTCGACATAAGTTGATCATTAGATCAGCTTCTGTCAAACAGAAATGTTTGACAGAACATTTTTGCGATTCGGCACTGTGTCGCTTTAACTGACAATTGCGTGGTCGTGCGACGTGGCTCCCAAACAAAATTGGCGTCCTTTTTTTCCCACAAATAGAGCTTTCTTTTGGTGGTATTTGATCGCCCCAGTGGTTTTTATTTTTTGCGCTATAAACAAAAATAGAGCGACAATTTTGAAAAAAATGCAATATTTTTTACTTTTTCCTATAATAAATGTCCCCAAAAAATATATAAAAAATTTTTTTTCCTCAGTTTAGGCCGATACGTATTCTTCTACATATTTTTGGTAAAAAAAAATCGCAATTAGCGATTATTGATTGGTTTGCGCAAAAGTTATAGCGTTTACAAAATAGGGGATAGTTTTATAGCATTTTTATTAATATTTTTTTTTTTACTAGTAATGGCGGCGATCAGCGATTTTTATTGTGACTGCGACATTATGGCGGACACATCGGAAATTTTTGACACATTTTTGGGACCATTGTCATTTATACAGAAATCAGTGCTATTTAAATGCACTGATTCCTATGTAAATGACAGTGGCAGTGAAGGAGTTAACCACTAGGGGGCGGGGAGGAGTTAGTGTGACGTGTGTGTGTGTTTTTTTTCACAGTAGGGGGTGTGGCTGACGTCTGATGTCACTGATTGGCTTTCCCGATGACAGGGAACAGCTGATCAGTGACAGGCAGTGTAGGAAGCACGGGGAGAGGTTTGTTTACACAGACCTCTCCCCGTTCTTCAGCTCCGTGACCCGATCGCGGGACACCAGCGGCGATCGGGTCCGCTGGTCCTGCGGCCGTGGTCACGGAGCTCCCGACAGGGTCGCGAGCGTGCCGCCCACAGCTGGGCAATTAAAGGGGACGTACCGGTACGTGCTTTTGCCCAGCCGTGCCATTCTGCCGACGTAAATGTGCAGGAGGCGGTCGGGAAGCGGTTAAGTGGTGTTTGCATATGAACTTACTGTAACTTCTAACACTGTAGATTACTTCAAATAATTGAAACTTAAGATCCATGCTCTGAGGTTGACTGGTACATTATTACATAAGGGGATAAGAGTAAGAAAAGAGGGGGGGAGGGTGAAGGGAAAAAGACAAGGGGGGGGATTCATCAAGAGTGTCCTAAACACTCTTTAGAATTCCCTCTTACTTCCACACAAAAATAGGCATTGTTTGCGACAGATTTTTGTACCTGTCAGGAACAGTTATATAAATCTGTCTTACACAGTGACAGCACTAAGGCTGGAATGTCAATTCTGGACACTCCGTTCTCAGTGCAACTGTTTCTCCTTCCCATCGATGGCAGTAATGCAAAGTCGCATGGTCGAGGAGATTTGTAGTGGGGTGGGCAGAGCCTGATGAGGAGAGACCAGTTGTCCATCAGAACCACCTTGCTTTTGATTAATAGAACACACCAGTGGGCAGTCATGGAGTTGGGTGGGTGGAACCTGATGGGGAACTCAGAAACTAGTTACCCATTAGGTCTACTTCCAGTGTGACACATCATTTCTCAAATATAGGCAATGCCATAGTTAAGCAATTAAATTAGCTAGTATCTCTGGCCTCCTTGTTTATATTCAGCTTTTGGTCAGAGAATCTCCTGGTCATGATGAGCCATCGGTTGCTAGGAAGTCACCAGCATCCAAGCAACCACGAACCTTGTTGGGGAAGCTGTCATATTCGTGACAGGTTCCAAGCTCAAAATGCCCCACTCTGAGCACTTGTTTTCCTGTGTACGCAATCTCCGAGTTGGTCCTAATTACTGTCAGTTTCCTAATCTGTGAACTGGTGCTAATTCTTTTTCAATCTGTCACAGCCATACTGGCAGTAGTAAGGACAACCTAAAATTGTCACAGTTGTTGGTACACAAACTTTGAGTGGAGGCTTTAAAATTTGTACAGTATGTCAGCAGTGTGATACCATTGTCTAAACACCAGCACATTGTTTGAATGTGGTTGACCCATAGGCTTCTAAATGAATTCATGCAATGACAATTATTTACTAAAGAGTAAGAGTAGAGTATGTTCACTTTCAAAGTAAATTTTCACTTATCTTAGTGAATAATGTGAAAATTTACTTTGCAAAGAATACCCAGTTGTGCACAAGGAAAATTTAAAAAAAAAAATGTATTTTTGCTTTTACGTGATTGGAAGATTGAAATCATCACACCTTCGCCATATTCAGTAACTACAAATTTACTTTACATAGAGAAAATCCACTTATCTAAGTAAATGATACAATGCTGTACTGACTTCAATCATCTAATTATAGGCTGTTTCCTTGCACATGATTGGGTGTTCATTGCACAGTGAATGATCACTTCTCATTCACTAGGATAGGTGAAAATTTATAAAATCTATAAATTACACTTTTCTGACACTATGCTTTTTCTTTATACCTCCTGGTGTTCAAAATCACTGTAAATGTGTTAATAGACCCCCGATAAGGACTAACTGGGGGGTCGCTGTGAGAGTTGACAGTAGTATGTGAACATTCCTGTTAACCCATTTTGGCTTCTTGCCCGTGTAATGGTGTGATTCCAAAGATTTGCCGAACCCACTAACCCCCTTGAAGCTGGATATTTTTTAATTGTACCTCTTTGCATCTAGAGGTAGTTACGCTAGATTAACATGGCTTGGTTGTGTTCTCTCATTTACTGGAAAAGTAGCTATACACAAAACAATGTTGTCATTTGGATATGAAAAACTAGATTATGCATGTATAAAAATGAGAATAGTATCCGCGCTTAGGAAATGGAACTGCTGCCCCCCTAAAAACTACACCTAGGTGCAGTCAGGAAATATAAAAAACACAGTGGGAAGGGGTATTGGCGCTGTTCTGAAATAAATAGTAAAATAGTAATAGTAATAGTAAAAAGGGATAAAGTTGTGAAGAAATTATGGGATATTGAGTCCCAAACCAGAGCTGAAAAGTGCAAATGCAAGGAAATCAAGGAGGGGTGAACCAATAGAGAAATGCTAAATAAAACCAGAAGACAACCCCGCGCTTAGGAATAAACAATGTGAGGTGTGCAGCCCGTCCAGAGAAATTTAACCCCCTAGAGGGTAAATTTAGTATAGAAAATGTAAATTAAAGGACGATTGGCGCTCCCTTTCTGCCTAAAAAAATTAAATATATATAGGTCTAGAGTGATATTTAAAATATGCAATTCCGTGTTTTACCTCTATTAGAGCAAGTAGGCTGTGAAATGGATAGGGGTGGGTAAGTACCCCTATCTGCCCGCAGACACGTGATATTAATAATAGCAGTGACAAGGGATGGTTAAGGGCTAGGTGATCCAATACCCAGTAAAAAGTGGGAGGAACGGGATAATTTATCCAGGTCCTCTGCAGTTTCAAACGTGATCCAGTAAGTATCCCACCATAAAGGCTGGTATTTTTTAAAAATGAAACAAATAAATCCTGTGCATTAGCACCTATATGTAACAGTACTATAAGTGAGCCAGTACAGCCTATATATATATACCAGTGAACAAAAGTGACAGATACCACAAAAATTGCTAGTTAAATATGGCCCATAGGGGGCTTCAAAGTAAAAGAAAATATATATATTATATGTGGTGAAATAAAACAAAACAAGAAAAACCAAAAATTATATGTGAAAGTCCAGTCCAAAATAAATTTCCGCAGTAAAGTGGCAGAGAGTGTAAATGGTGACTCTATATCAAATAGCCTTGTAGCAGCACTTTGAAAGGTGATTCAAAAACGGTGACTTTTGTGCTTCAGGAAATGACGGTGACTTTGTGCTGTCCCCTCTTGCTCCCTCACTCACCAGATGTAGATACCCCTGCAGGGGTGAACAGCTTGCAATTTATCAGTGTCGGGTGCTCCTCAGGTTCCCCACTGGAAGATATCCTAGCCGGTCAATCCTTTCCAATCAATCCACCCAGATTTCCTTAATGGATGGACCCCTGAACTAACAGGAAATCATAAGCGCATGTCCCCCTTAATTGGGGTGAAGTAAAGACCAGCGATGTGATCAGCAACCTCTGGCTCACTTATAGTACTGTTATAGTACTGTTACATATAGGTGCTAATGCACAGGATTTATTTGTTTCATTTTTAAAAAATACCAGCCTTTATGGTGGGATACTTACTGGATCACGTTTGAAACTGCAGAGGACCTGGATAAATTATCCCGTTCCTCCCACTTTTTACTGGGTATTGGATCACCTAGCCCTTAACCATCCCTTGTCACTGCTATTATTAATATCACGTGTCTGCGGGCAGATAGGGGTACTTACCCACCCCTATCCATTTCACAGCCTACTTGCTCTAATAGAGGTAAAACACGGAATTGCATATTTTAAATATCACTCTAGACCTATATATATTAAATTTTTTTAGGCAAAAAGGGAGCGCCAATCGTCCTTTAATTTACATTTTCAATAGAGAAATGCTGGCAATGATTATCACAGTATGTATCTAAAAGTACTTAATGGTGTCCGAGATAGTTTTATAGGTATAATATTCAAAAATAAGATACAATAAAGTGCACGTGCATAAATAGATACAACTATTAACTGGTTGTATTCAAATGAAGAAAATATGGCATAAACTAAATCGAATAAATTGCACACAATGTGTATATACACAGTATATGTTGGAAAATCACAGAGCAAGGCTGGGACACCCCCCAGCCTAGATGACAGAGGCCTGCTTGGACCACTACTTTTACGCCCATTACCCCTGCAGGGGTTGGGTGCTCTGGTGAGTGCAATTACATAAGGGGCACGGTCGGAGAGAGGGGAACACTGGACCTTTACAACTTCTTCCATCCTTTGTCAAGATTGATGTTTACTTCCCAAATTTACACTATATTGATACTGGATAGACTGTCCTTATTCATTTTTTACATTTGCTCCTGTATTCCGGACCTACCTGACACACGAAGGACTTCCATTTCCTTGAATTTCATATATTTTTATTCATACATTTGCCAATAATATACATTTTATATTCTATTTATTCTCTAGCTTGCAACACTGATATATTTATTTTTTACTATGTGACACGTATATAATTATTTTTTAGCTTGTGACATTTATATATATATTTATTTATTTACCCACACTAATGGGCGATTTGATGGCCTGAATATACTAGTTTTTTATAATTTTATCCCACTTGCTCTGTGATTTTCCAACATATACTGTGCATATACACATTGTGTGCAATTTATTCGATTTAGCTTATGCCATATTTTCTTCATTTGAATACAACCAGTTAATAGTTGTATCTATTTATGCACGTGCACTTTATTTTATCTTATTTTTGAATATTATACCTATCAAACTATCTCGGACATCATTAAGTCCTTTAAATACATACTGTGATAATCATTGCCAGCATTTCTCTATTGGTTCACCCCTCCTTGATTTCCTTGCATTTGCACTTTTCAGCTCTGGTTTGGGACTCAATAGCCCATAATTTCTTCACAACGTTATCCCTTTTTACTATTACTATTACTATTTTACTATTTATTTCAGAACAGCGCCAATACCCCTTCCCACTGTGTTTTTTAGATTATGCATGTAGATCACCTACTGAACAGAGCTGCTGCTGTGATGGTGGCTTGTCTGTTGTAGGTGTGTGTCTATCTCAATCCCTTCAATGACAAATCTCTAACACTAAAAGGTACAATAATAGGTCTATTTATAGGCTGAATATTACATTTACAGTTGTGCTCATAAGTTTACATACCCTGGCAGAATTTATGATTTCTTGGCCATTTTTCAGAGAATATGAATGATAACGCAAATGGTTAGTGTTTGGCTGAAGCCATTTATTATCAATCAACTGTGTTTACTCTTTTTAAATCATAATGACAGCAGAAACTACCCAAATGACCCTGATCAAAAGTTTACACACTCCAGTTCTTAATATCGTGTATTGCCCCCTTTAACATCAATGACAGCTTGAAGTCTTTTGTGGTATTTGTGGATGAGGCTCTCTTTATCTTCTCAGATGGTAAAGCTGCCCATTCCTCTTTGCAAAAAGCCTCCAGTTCCTGTAAATTCGTGGGCTGTCTTGCATGAACTGCACGTTTGAGATCTCCCCAGAGTGGTTCAATGATATTGAGGTCAGGAGACTGAGATGGCCACTCCAGAACCTTCACTTTATTCTGCTGCCAATGACAAGTCGACATAGCCTTGTGTTTTGGATCATTGTCATGTTGGAATGTGTCAAATGCGCAGCTTCCTGGCTGATGAATGCAAATGTTCCTCCAGTATTTTTTGATAACATACTGCATTCATCTTGCCATCAATTTTGACCAAATTTCCTGTGCCTTTGTAGCTCACACATCCCCAAAACATCAGTGATCCACCTCCGTGTTTCACAGTAGGAATGGTGTAGCTTTCATCATAGGCCTTGTTGACTCCTCTCCAAATGTAGTGTTTATGGTTGTGGCCAAAAAGCTAAATTTTGCTATCATCACTCCAAATTACTTTGTGCCAGAAGGTTTGAGGCTTGTCTCTGTGCTGTTTGGCATATTGTAACCTGGATACTTTGTGGCATTTGCATAGTAATGGCTTTCTTCTGGGGACTCGACCATGCAGCCAAACCACAATAAGTGCCTCCTTATTGTGCATCTTGAAACAGCCACACCACATGTTTTCAGAGAGTCCTATAATTCACCTGAAGCTATTTGTGAGTTTTTCTTTGCATCCCAACCAATTTTCCTGGCAGTTGTGGCTGAAATTTTAGTTGGTCTACCTGACCGTGGTTTTATTTCAACAGGACCTCTCATTTTCCACTTCTTGATTAGAGTTTGAACACTGCTGATTGGCATTCTCAATTCTCAATTCCTTGGATATCTTTTTATATCCCTTTTCTGTTTTATACAGTTCAACAACCTTTTCTCACAGATCCTTTGACAATTCTTTTGCTTTCCCCATGGCTCAGAATCCAGAAACGTCAGTGCAGCACTGGATGAAAGATGCAAGGGTCTGTCAGGAGTCCAGAAACTCGTTGACCTTTTATACACACACTAATTACAAGCAAATGGATCACAGGTGAGGATGGTTACCTTTAATAGCCATTCAAACCTCTTTGTGTCAATTTGTGTGCATGTTATCAGGCCAAAATCACCAGGGTATGTAAACTTTTGATCAGGGTGATTTGGGTAGTTTCTGTTGCCATTATGAATTAAAAAGAGTAAACACAGTTGATTGATAATAAATGGCTTCAGCCAAACACTAAAGCCCCATACACGCGGTCGGATTTTCCGATGGATTCTGTCCTATCGGACAATGTTGTCGGAAATTCCGACCGTGTGTAGGCACCATCGGACAGTTTCCATCGGATTGTCCGACGGACAAAGTTCTATCTCCTGCTGGATAGATTTTTCGACAACAAAGTCCGATCACACCAATTCCGATCGTGTGTATCGAATTCCGACGGACAAAGTGCCATGCATGCTCAGATCACATTACAAGACCAAAGCTATTGGCTACTAGCCTCTACGTAGTCCCGTCGTAGGCAACAAACGTCACCACGTTCAGAATTGGATTTTTCGACAACAAAGTCCGACCGTGTGTATGCAACACCAGTGTCTGACTAAATCCGTCGGACAAAATCCGATGGATTTTGTGGGCGGATTTTCCGACCGTGTGTATGGAGCATAACCATGAGTGAAAAAAGTTTTTGTGTTATCATTCATATTCTCTGAAAAATGGCCAAGAAATCATAAATTCTGCAAGGGGATGTAAACTTATGAGCTGTATATACCATAACTATTACATATTACTCTGTTCTCGGATGTAAACACTAAAAATAATCTAACACAGGTTCCAGTGTAGTAAAAAAAAAAAAAGCAAAATCATTAGAAAATCAGCATAAGCATGGTACGTTTTTAAAAATAGATAAAAACTGATGTAACTAGCTGCATTTTTAAAACAATGTATCATTAATAAACCTCCTCTAACCAGTAAACGACTACTGAAATGAAGGTAGAAGTTGGCATTTCTCTCCTTTGCTTTGTTTGCAGCTGAGTTTATACAGCTAGATATATTGGCTAATTTGGATAAACATAGCTAGTAGATTTTAATAGTATTCCAATCTGATTACAAAATAGTCCGATTGACAGCCTTACAGTAAGGCTCCGTTCACACCATGGCGTTCAAGATTGCAGGCAGAACCGCCACGATTCTGCCCGTGACTCTGAAACGCTGCAGAACGTGGGTCGTGCTTGCGATTCCCGTTACTTTCTATGGCACCCAAATCGCGGCGTAATTGTCACCCGATAAAGCATGGTAAAATCGCAGGACAAACAAAATGGCATGGCGTCTGTCACCCAAAAGAAGTTCCAGAACTTCCACCCATGATCCGGAATGCCATGGTGTGAACGGAGCCTAAGAAAGTGCATATTGCAGCTGTGTGCAAAGTTCAGCATCTTAAACAATCAGCATTATTCTTAGTAATCTGATTTAATAATCTGAAATGTGATTGGTTGATAAGCAATACTGTATGTTGCTTTTTAGGTTTAAATCTTTCTTAGTAAGTGCATTAACAGAGTAAATGGGCTCTTTTATATCTGCCTTTACTTAAAATATTATCTAACATACGCCAATAACATAATAGGGTCATCTATTCTTTCTTCCCATGTTCCTTTTATGTCTACATTCCTATTGTTTTTAGTACTCTCTATTCTATTGCAAAGTCATATTTTGGCATTTGCCATTTACAGCTGCCCATATATTCTGCACAGTCATGATCTCACAGACGGTACAGTGACGTAAGTCAGAAATAAATGATTTCTCTGTTTCTTATTTTGTAAATTCGTTTTTGTGTAGTTATGTATCTAATTCACCATTGGCCTTTAAATATTGAATTTAGAGGCCGGTGACTTTCATTTGTAACTTCCTTCATTTCCATTTAGTGTCCTCAGATAGTCTTTGCAGCTACATAATATGTAACCCTTTACAATTTTTCTTGATAACCAATTAGTGCATTATCAATAGTCCCATTCAAAAAAAGACATCAAAGAACAATGGTAATGTGCAAAGTGCAGTAACTCAAAATTAGCAATCCAAAAAGTTGTGATCACAGATGTGATCACAACTGGAGTCTGATGACTTGTTTTGGGCTACCACTCTGTATTGGTCATTGCGCATCACACTATATAATGGAATAAGTAGACACTGACCCTAATTCATTATTTTTCTGTTGTATAGCTTCTACTACTTGTCCAGCACCTGAAGACCAAAGGCATAGTGTAAAGTCAGATGGGGAACAGTCTGAAGTCAAAACTGAACAGTCTGATGAAGATGCCACCGAAAAAGTTCCCAAACGGACAGCAAGTGTCAAGAGTGTAAAAAAGGTTACAAAAGTGGAGGCAAGTTTTGTAATACCTAAAACTTTCACAACACATTTTTAGAAATGAAGGTCAAGTCGGTGGCTAATGGTTACAGATGCACAATGGCTAATGGCTCAGAGTTACCAGCGTGGGGGCAAGTCAGGAAGGTGATCAAGTTGCCAGTTGTCATTCTCATGCTCTAGGAGAAACTATGATGTTTCCTGTGTTAATCAGAGACCTTGAGAAGGCATTGTGGTGACCATCAGTAAAACACAATAGAAGCACTAGGAGTAAGGTCAGTTACAGGACCAACAATGCAGTTTTGGTGCATCTTCATAAAAAATAAGGATTCCACATGTATTGCAAATAATCCTATTTATCTGTGGGCTCCTAATTCTGTCTGTAGCCCCTAATTAGGACCACCTAATACAATACACCACTGTGCATATGCCTCCAATTCCACCCCCCCTTCCCCCCAATCTATCATACCTATACCTCCAATTCCCTCCCCCATAATACATCATACCTCTGCCTCCAATTCCACCCCCCCCCCCTAATCCATCATACCTATGTCTCCAATTCCACCCCCCTCCCCACAATCCATCATACCTCTGCCTCCAATTCCACACACCCACTCCCCACAATCTATCATACCGATGCCTACAATTCCACCCCCCTTCTCCCTAATCTATCATACCTATGGAAAAGAAAAAACTGCGCCAGGTAAATTAGCTAGAATGTCTATACCTTAATACAAACAATACGATTAGGAACTGTTAGTACATGGCTATTGGTGAAATAATAAAAAATGCAGGAGCACCAAGAATTCTAATACAAACAATAATATCTAGAGGTGATGGTAATAGATAACTGAGTGGTTAGCAATGGCAACATGTGACAAAAAAAGTCCTAGATTGTAATCACACATTAGACCATATGTGAATCGACCTGTAAAGGAATATAAAACAGTTCAAGGGTTGAATGTCATCCTAGGGTATGTTTCTTATTCTTAGGGACCAGGCACTCCAGGTTAGATTTCCTATCACACCGCTGTGCTCCACACCACACGAAAGTGCCGCCACCAGTATAAAATCTCCTTACCAGATGGTAGGCCAAATCAAGCCATTCAAAATGAGCCCATACAGAAATCCTGACTTCAAAAAGGGGGGGGGGGGGGGGGCGGACGTCAAAATGAAACGATCTCCCAGCGTCTGCCACTCACACCGGACACAAGACCTCAGACCAGACCCAGTAGAAAGTCAAATCCAAAGACTAGCACTCAGCGGTGCATCCAAATATGGTCAGGAGAGAAAGAAGGCAGACCATAGCATAATAACGTTTTTAAAACATGTAATGAGTAATTTATTGGTGAAAAGTACTCACATTTGCAAAGAATAAAAAGCGCATAAGAAAGCTCCACATGGAGTAAACACAGGACGCCGGCCGGCATATACTAAAAACGAACCCTTCCTCCTTCCAGAGACGCTGAACGCGATGACGTCACTGCACGCCTTCCCAGTTTCATACCTATGCCTCCAATTCCAGTCCCCCCCTGCCCCCCACAATCTTTCATACCCTATGCCTACAATTTCACCCCCCTCCTCCCTAATCCATCATACCTGTACCTCCAATTCCACCCCTCCCCCCTAATCCATCATACCTCTGCCTCCAATTCCAACCCCCCCCCCCCTCCCCACAATCTATCATACCCTATTCCTATACAATTCCACACCCCCTCCCCATAAACTATCATACCTATGCCTACAATTTCACCCCCTCCCCCCTAATCCATCATACCTGTGCCTCCAATTCCACCTCCCCTCCCCCCCAGTCCAGCATACCTCTTGCTCCAATTACAACCCCCTCCCCCCCAATCCATCATACCTATGCCTCCAATTCCACCCCCCCCCCTTCCCACAATCTATCATACCTATGCCTCCAATTTCACCCCCCCAATCCATCATACCAATGCCTAAAATTCCACCCCCCTTTTGTATGATTGAGGGGGAGGGGTGGAATTGGAGGATACAGTAATGTAATCTGCAAGATTAAGTGTACTACATGTGTTGTTTTTTTTACTTTTTGAATTTGCCGCCGGGCTCAGTCCCCATGCGTTGCGACGCTTGCAGGGAACAAAGCCTGGCACACAGAGAATCGGGCAGATGATCTGACGGAGAACACAGCGGGAGGACATCGCAGGATCATGGTGACAAGGTAAGTAACCTGGACCAGGATTCTGCAATGCAATCCCGAGTGTGGCTCGGGATTACGGCTAATGGTACTGAAATTTAACCCCGAGCCACACTCGGGATTACCACCAGGAGGGTTAAATACAACCAAAAGAAAAACTGTATTTGTGTGAGAAAAAAAGGATAACAATTTCATATGAGTATAGTGTTGCATGACTGCGCAATTGTCATTCAAAGTGTGACAGCGCTGAAAGCTTAAAATTGGCCTGGGCAGGAAGGAGATAAGGCTGCTTTCACACTGAAAGCACCGGTCATTAGTGGTAAAGTGCCACTCATTTTAGTGCCGCTTTACAGCAGTTTAAGCAGCTCTTATTACGCCGCTTTTCGGACACTAGCGGGGAGCTTCTAACTGCAAAGAAGGGGTTAAAAACTCTGGTGTTGCGGCGCTTCATTCATTGCAATAGGCAGGGGCATTTTGGGAGCTCTGTATACACAGCCCCAAAGATGGTGCATGCAGAACTTTTTCTAACGTCCCGCATGCACACCGCCCCAGTGTGAAAGCACCCATTGCAGAGAATGGAGGCAGTTTTCAGGCGCTTTACAGGCACTATTTCTAGCGCTAAAACGCTTGAAAACTACCTCAGTGTGAAAGGGGTCTAAAAGTGCCCAGTAGGCAAGTGCTTAAAGGGGAGTTCCAGGCATTTTAAAAGTCAGCAGCTACAAAAAGTGTAGTTGCTGACTTTTAAAAAAAATGACACTTACCTGTTCCACGGTCCAGCGATGCGGCCGAACGGGGTGTCGCTCCTCTCCCCCTCCTCTTCGCCGGCGCCGCCATTTCCACTAAGGGCACCCAGCCGTGACAGCTTTCCTCTTCACGGCCGGGCACGCAAGGCGCATGCGCGAGCCGCGATGCGCTCCCGGAGTGGATAGGCGATCTCCTGGGACCTGTCACGTGTCCCAGGAGATCGCCTAGAGGGAGGAGTCGCCTAGGCGGTTACTGGGCGGAAGGAGGAAGTGGGACAGGAAGTCCCCCTCCTAATGAAGCCCCCACTCCCACCCCAAAAAAATTACATGCCAAATGTGGCATGTAAGGGGGTGAGGAGTGGTTAAAGTGGAAGTTCCATTTTTAAGTGGAACTCCGCTTTAAAGTGGTAGTAAACCGCAGGTAAAGAAAAATAATTCCCTGCAAGGCAATGTCATAATGTGCTAGTATGCATCGCATACTAGCACATTATAAGAGGCTTGCCTTAAAGCAAAGCTTCCAACTGCATTTTGTCACCACTGAGAGGGCTTCCATCTTCACTCAGTCTTCCTTCCAGGTTCGCGGTCTCCAACTACACTAGTGGCCGGGGGCACGATGACGTCACTCCCGTGCATGCGTGTGGGAGCCGCCGTTTATGGCACAGGCTCTGAACGTCCGGCGCGGTAATCCGGACCTTCAGAGCGCATTCACCAGTGACATCCCTGGCTGCATGCACTCTGAAAATCTTCTACACAGTGCTTAGTTTAGGAGATTTTCACAGTATGTACATGTAAGCCTTATTATAGGCTTTACCTGTAGGTATAAGTGGGAAAACTGAGCTTACTACAACTTTAAATATAGAAATAATAAAATAATAAATACAGCTGCTAAAATAGACTTGCCACAATGGAAATATAATATGCTGCATTCTGATTGCTCTTCAAGCAATGAGGAGGTGTTGTATAGCCTCCTCACTGTTTGCTTTAATAACTTGAACCCCGCACTAGCATGCAGCAACCACATGCAGAGCGCCTATAGCAGTGATGGCGAACCTTGTCACCCCAGATCAGGGCCATCTTTAATATTGATTGGACCCTGGGCAAAACCTCTCTTGGCCCCCCCCCCCCCCCCCCCCCCCCCATGCAGTTTTGCTCTCCACCTGCTCTGAGACATACAATAAATAGCAGCTAGACTCAAAATCAGTTTACTGAATCAGATCAGGCAGCTATTGCGATTGGTTGCCAGAGGTTACAGTGTATCATTACTGCTCACTGACTGGTTGCTAGAGGTTACAGCACACATTAGGGCTCACTGATTAGTTACTAGAGGTTACATCACATGATTTCTGCTTGTTGATTGATTGCTAGAACAGACTACTGTGGATATGAACTCAGGGGGCCATGATATACATATCAATGCCGCCGGCCGCCTCTATTTACATATGAATGCCGCCGCTATTTACATATGAATGCCGGTAATTTACATGTAAACACAGGGCCTGCATGTGAGTCATCTGTACACAACAATAGGACAGAGCTGGGCAGCATTAGTAGCAGCACTTCATACTGAGCTATTGGGACACGGCACAGGACTAAAACCTCAAGGGACGAGGGAATTTAAACTAGGATAGTTGGCAAGTATGAGGAAGCTGCTTTGGGCCCCACAACAATGACAATTGCCCTGCCTTAAAAACGGCCCTTCCCCAGATGTTTTGGAACTACATTTCCCATGATGCTCAACTACACTGCATGAGTGCATGAGCATCATGGGAAATGTAATTCCAAAACATCTGGGGTGCCAAGGTTCGCCATCATTGGCCTATAGAATTCCTGCCGCAGCCACAAAGCAAAGCATGTGCACACCCCCACCCCCTCTGCAGCTAATGGCGGTAGCGCTCGAGGAATGGTAGTAATGCAGCTCAACCAAAGGGTTTTAGCACCCCAACCGCTATTGTGAAGGAGCCTTAACTGATAAAAAAAAACAAAAAAACTGTGCTACAAATCAGTGCTACCTGTTTCTTGGAATTTGTCCAGCCTTTTGGTACCTATTAATATGTTGTGTCATAATACTCCTCTAACATCTGCCTTGTTTCAGACACAGATCAAGAATGTCAAGGTTCGCCCCAAGAAGAAAACAACTGGAACCACTGTGCCTGGAGAATCAGCATGAAGCCTTATCCTTCTGTTCAGAATATAACTTACCCGCTGCTCACCTGAAGCTCCTTGGAGGACTGTGTGCTACAATAGTGACAAGTACCACTAGTCAATGGATCACTCCTCTTCTGGGGGTCAGTACTTGCAGAAAAACCGTGTGTAATACAAATATATAGGCAAATATTCTACTGGGCCGCACTGCCGTGTGGAACGGGTTTACAGTTGTCCGCGCACACTGACTTTTAAATCAAACAAAAAAAACTCTATAGTAGTAATAAGGGGATTGAAGGATGAAGAGAGGCTCTTTTGTGTCCGATATGCCTGGACTGTTGCTGAGTTACTGTCAACCAGCTCTGTGTTAAAGACTGAATGTAGGCGCTCAGTCCTCTGCTAATGGTTTTAGTTTACAGCGGCCTCACTAGTGCAAATAATATGTACTTACCTTTTTATTTATATGATGACAGCCAATGTTGTTTATTTTCCTAATTTCACTTATCCTGGTTATACCGTAAAGCTTGGGGTGCACTCAAAGATTGTAGTATAGGTGGGACTTGGTGACTGCAATGCACTTTGGCAGCTATTTACACTATATAATAGTACACAGTAATGCTTACTATATAGTTTCACATGAGCTGGCTTATGGATCATTTAATATGCCAGAGTGTATTACATAGGGACAATACATAATGACACCACGGGCTGCACTGCCAATATGACAGATATTTTAGAATAATATAAGTAAAAAGGAGATTTGAGTTTGGAGCAGTCCATAATGAAGGTAAGCGCGACGAGTCACGTGATCACAATGTAATATTCTGGTTACATTTATGTCAAAATCACTAGAGTACTTGGACTATCTCTAGCAGTTAGAGACTTCTTATATTGCTACATTACAGCCAATTCTTTTTTTTCTTGTTGGAAATGAAAAGAATGTAAAGTGGTACAGTTCACTTATCTTTGACTTTACTAGTCTATGGTGAGGACTAGCAAGATGAGGAAGAATGCAAAACTGACTTGAAAGCCACCATTGTCTTTGACAGGTGTCTGACATTGAAAGGGAGAATGGATCTAGATCCGTGTTCAAATACATTTTCACCAACATATATAGCAAAATTTTTCCATTGATGGATACAATTATAATATGACAGATGTCACTGCATTATGTCCAGGGGGAAATCAGTTAGGAATAGTTTACACTTGCTTCAAAACATGGCTTCGGACAGGCTTTGTTAAAGCTCTCTGAGCGCCAGTCAAAGCCCCTGTCACTATATAAAATGGTTAGCTTACAGTCCTGTTTACACCTGCTATTGCTTGGTGCTTCGATGAGGCTTTGGTGGAGCTTCGATGGGGCTTTGGTGGAGCTTCAATGGGGCTTCGATGAGGCTTTGGTGGAGCTTCAATGGGGCTTTGATGAGGCTTTGGTGGAGCTTCAATGGGGCTTCGATGAGGCTTTGGTGGAGCTTCAATGGGGCTTCGATGAGGCTTTGGTGGAGCTTCCATGAGGCTTTGGTGGACCTTTAATAAGGGCTTCGATGAGGCTTTGGTGGAGCTTAAATAAAATTTTATATCTGGTATCACACCATGGGAGCATCCCTCTCTTTTCTATATTTTTATACTGGCTGCTAAGAGAATTCTGGTCCGGTACTGTTGGAAACTATTCATACCACTATTAGCCCCAAGGAGGAACAAGATTCGGTTATCTGTCCCTGGTTGACCCTTTATGAGGAGATTCGGTTTGGAGCGATTTATCCCGGTATCAGCATATGGGCCCAATTGAGCTTGCCCTCTGGTAAGCGCATTTAAATTACGGTGGTGGATCACGGTGTTCCTGAGTTTACAGTCACAGATTTTGGATTTCACTTTGGCACATTTATGAACATTGTTCCAATTTATATCACAACATTTCGATTGATATCTATTTTGTTTTTTGGTTTAACCCCACTTCTCCGGTGTTTGGACTTTTATCACTTTTAATTTGCATTTTTATGTATTTTGAGTCACTAGCGCGGCTTTTTGTTTTATTTTATTTTGGTGGAGCTTCGATGAGGCTTTGGTGGAGCTTCAATGGGGCTTTGATGAGGCTTTGGTGGAGCATCAATGGGGCTTCGATGAGGCTTTGGTGGAGCTTCAATGGGGCTTCGATGAGGCTTTGGTGGAGCTTCAATGAGGCTTTGGTGGAGCTTCAATGGGACTTCGATGGCTTTGGTGGAGCTTCAATGGGGCTTCGATGAGGCTTTGGTGGAGCTTCGATGGGGCTTCAGTGGGGCTCTGGTGAGGCTTTGTGGGGCTTCACGCGAGCTTTGATCGGGAGTCGGTCAGCTGCTGGCTTTCCGGCATGCACGTCCGACAGAAGCCAGCCGAACAGCCTGACATACACACAGGCAGAATGGCGGCCAGTATTTTTTGTACTGGCAAATGTCTCCCGACATTCTGCCCGTGTGTATGGGGCTTAAAGTGGTTGTAAACTCCTATTGATTAATTCTACCTATAGGTAAGCCTATAATAAGGCTTACCTATAGGTGCTGTAAATATCCTCCTACACGTGCACCGTTTAGGAGATATTTACTGTATATGCAGCTGATGACGTCATTGGCGCATGCGCTCTGAAGGAACGGCCAACTGTGTCGTTTCTTGTGAGCCCTGTGCCGTGACCTGCGGCTCCCGTGCACATGCGTGGGAGTGATGTCATGTGACTCTGGCCAGTCACATAGCCAGAGTCCGTGGAACCGGAAGGAAGACGGGCGAAGATGCATGCGGCTTACATCGGTGACAACGAGGGCTTCGCTTTCAGGTAAGTTTCACATATTGTGCTAGTATGTGATGCATACTAGCACATTATGCCTTTAATTTTCAGGTCAGAAAAAAAGAAAAGAAAAATAACAAGTGGTTTACTTTCATCCAATAGAACCAGTGATAGTTCACCAGCCTTAAAAGCAATCGGGGACACATAAAGCAGAGCAAGAGAGGATATTACACAGCACAGTCTACTTCTAGCGCCCCTGTGAGGTGGTCTCTGGATTGTAGCTGCAGTGGAATACACAGAGCTCAGTCTAAAGTAAATTGACAACATTTTCTAATTTTACGGCGTCTCCAGGAGAGTAAATGATGCATGGAATTGCTCTTTAGGTTTTAGCACAGATTCCCAATCTAGCATTTCACACACTTTAGATACTGCACCTTAAATAGCCCGAATGTCTTTAATTTGTTCTTCTATGACATAACACTGTCATCAGAATTTAATTATCACGGGGGGCAGCAGCACATCCTTTTTTCTGTATAGTTACAATGTGAACAAATTTTAAAATGATTGCAAGATAACCGTTTATTTAAGTATTCATATATTAATTACCAAGCAGTGTACAAGTGGCCTGGAGAGGTTTAACAGGCAACATATCTATCTATCTAGAGAAATACAGTGGTGTGAAAAAGTGTTTGCCCCCTTCCTCATTTCCTGTTCCTTTGCATGTTTGTCACACTTAAGTGTTTCGGAACATCAAACCAATTTAAACAATAGTCAAGGACAACACAAGTAAACACAAAATGCAATTTGTAAATGAAGGTGTTTATTATTAAAGGTGAAAAAAAATCCAAACCATCATGGCCCTGTGTGAAAAAGTGATTGCCCCCTAAACCTAATAACTGGTTGGGCCACCCTTAGCAGCAACAACTGCAACCAAGCGTTTGCGATAACGTGCAATGAGGCTTTTACAGCGTCCTGGAGGAATTTTGGCCCACTCATCTTTGCAGAATTGTCCTAATTCAGTTACATTAGAGGGTTTTCGAGCATAAACGGCCTTTTTAAGGTCATACCACAACATCTCAATAGGATTCAGGTCAGGACTTTGGCTAGGCCACTCCAAAGTCTTCATTTTGTTTTTCTTCAGCCATTCGGTGGTGGACTTGCTGGTGTGTTTAGGATCATTGTCCTGCTGCAGAACCCAAGTTCGTTTCAGCTTGAGTACACGAACAGATGGTCGGACATTCTCCTTCAGGATCTCTTGGTAGACAGCAGAATTCATAGTTCCTTTTATCACGGCAAGTCTTCCAGGTCCTGAAGCAGCAAAACAGCCCCAGACCATCACACTACCACCACCATATTTTACTGTTGGTATAATGTTCTTTTTCTGAAATGCAGTGTTCCTTCTACGCCAGATATACTTGGACACACACCTTCCAAAGAGTTCCACTTTTGTCTTATCGGTCCACAGAATGTTGTCCCAAAAGTCTTGGGGATCATCAAGATGTGTTGTGGAGAAATTGAGACGAGCTTTGATGTTCTTTTTGCTCAGCAGTGGTTTTCTCCTTGGAACTCTGCCATGCAGGCCATTTTTGCCCAGTCTTTTCCTGATGGTGGAGGCATGAACGCTGACCTTAACTGAGGCAAGTGAGGCCTGCAGTTCCTTGGACGTTGTTGTGGGGTCTTTTGTGACCTCTTGGATGAGTCGTCGCTGCGCTCTTGGGGTAATTTTGGGCGGCCGGCCACTCCTGGGAAGGTTCACCACTGTTCCATGTCTTCGCCATTTGTGGATAATGGCTCTCACTGTGGTTCGCTGGATTCCCAAAGCTTTGGAAATTGCTTTATAAGCCTTTCCAGACTGATAGATCTCAATTACTTTCTTTCTCAATTGTTCCTGAATTTCTTTGGGTCTCGGCATGATGTGTAGCTTTTAAGGATCTTCTGGTGGACCTTACTGTGTCAAGCAGCTCCTATTTAAGTGATGCCTTGATTGTGAACAGGTGTGGCAATAATCAGGCCTGGGTGTGGCTAGAGAAATTGAACTCAGGTGTGGACAACCACAGTTATAGTATGTTTTAACAAGGGGGCAATCACTTTTTCACACAGGGCCATGATGGTTTGGATTTTTTTTCACCTTTAATAATAAACACCTTCATTTACAAATTGCTTTTTGTGTTTACTTGTGTTGTCCTTGACTATTGTTTAAATTGGTTTGATGTTCCGAAACACTTAAGTGTGACAAACATGCAAAGGAACAGGAAATGAGGAAGGGGGCAAACACTTTTTCACACCACTGTGTATATATATATATATATATATATATATATATATATATATATATAGTAAATATAATATAAAATAAATAAATAGATATATAATGACTGATAATAATTACTTTAATAATTAATTTAATGACTCTGTGAAATAATAATAATTACTTAATTAATAATTAAATCTAATTAAGAATAATAATAATTATGCTGCGAAAAGCCTTAATACACCAGGTCTTACCATCCGTACACTTACAAGCCACATGCTGATACTAAAGATAGTACAGATAACAATTGATTTGCAATAGTTATAATACAGTTGCAATACAGGACTCCAACCATTTTTCCCCAGGCTTGGGCAGACAGGAAATGAAGTCGATGTTTAGATTTGATCGCTTCCTGTTGTGTCACAAAGAGAGAAAGAGGTAGCAAATCTTCACAGCAACAATAAAAGCCTTACAGAGGTTCTATCCAAATTGAAAACATGGAATTCTGCTTTTGATTGGATTTTGTAGAACACAAAAGGGGCCTATTTAATAACAAAGTGCCAAAAAACAGCAGTGTGCAGTAACCCATAACAACCTATCACACAATAACTTTACATCCTAACTGATGAATGCGGACTTCTGGTTGATGCTGTAGGCTTTGGCAAACCGTGGCTTTGCATTATCTTGTTAAACGAATCCATGAAAAGAAGCTGGTCTCTGAAAATGTACTGTGAATATCCTTATGTTTACAGAATACGTCTATAGATAATCTGCACAAACAATCACAACTTTACTTTTTCTTGACTGATCGATTGTCAGTCGTTTTCTCTGCTCTGTGGTTGTTAGCAAAGGGAACAAATTTAACTTTGATTAGAGAAGTTCGGTTTAGGCCCCTTTCACACTTATACGACTTGTCCCACGATTTGGCACTGCAAAGTAGCATGACAAGTCGTTCCCCATGATTTCCAATGACAGCCATTCATATTAGTACGACTTCAAGTCGTTCCGACTTTAAAGTAGTCCCTGCACTACTTTGGTCCGATTTTGATGCCACTTACACAGGCATTCCTTGAAATAGCAACAAAATCGCGGTAAAATCGCGCGACTTTGAAGTCGCACAAGTGTGAAAGGGGCCTTAATCTGTGAAAGATTACGGGGAGATAGCAGGTTTGATGACTACTGATATTAGATTTGATTTGCACTTTTGATTGTATTAAATCCTTTTTACTTTGTATTTATTTTAATGTATATTTTGTTAGCAATATTTTAGGTGGTCTTTGGGTTGTTAGTACTCTTTTTTTTTAACCACCAGTAGAACTAAACTGAAAGTTTATTTTTATTTTCTAAAAGACATTTATATTCAGTAGTTTGTAAACTACATTACATTGCATTCTTTTTTTTCTTTTTTTATTGTGAACACTGAAATGTATGGTGTGAAATAACATTTCCAGCCAATATAACAAAATCCAGTGTTACAGTGGAGACTATGCCCAGCATGTTGCCAATTAAAACTTGGATACATAAGAATACTAGAGGGAGGCTGGTATTCATGATTACTGCAAGACATCCCATTAACGTATTTGTGGGGGTAAATTCAATGGCACACCTTAAATAGGTGCTTATTTAAAGCTGAACTCTAGGTAGATACACAAGACACAAACCAATGCAGCTCTATATTTATTAATACATCATTAGGAATATATTTACAAGCAGTGTAAGTACCTGAGTTTGACCTTTGCATGGCCCTTTTGCAATCTCCTCTAAAGCAGAACTCAGACTGGGTGAGAGTGAAGCAGTACAAGGAGCCAATCAAGTCGTGTTGCAATGCTCATGTGCTACCAAAGAGCATACTAATAGGATGAGAGAGCAGAGACAAAGAAAGTAGCTCATTAGTCTTCTGTTTCTTCTTCACTGTCCGAACACGGGCTGGGGGAAAGATAAGACCGGTGCTACTTGAAGTGTTACTAAACTCACAACAGTAAAATCAGTCTGTATATGCAGTAAAACATGCTTGTTATACTCACTGTGGAACCTAAGGGGTTAATCCTCTGCATTGTGTAAAAAGGCTGTCCTCTCTGTTCTGCCCCTTCTTCCACACTCCCTAATCTACCTGCTGATAGAACAGAGGCTAGGGGACAAGCTGCACATGCTCAGTTTGATGTGTATTTCTAGAGAGCTTTTTTTGCTTGGAAGAGTGCATGTGATCAGCACAGGGCCAATCGGCACTTTCAAGACAGAGGGTCAGGGGCCCCTTTAGCCTTATTACAGTCATAGTAGAATGAAAACTTCTCCTACAAGCTTTAACCAGACATTGATAGAAGTCACCAGACTGCTCTAGCTTCTAATTAAAAAAGGTGTTTAGCAGTTTATATTTACTGAAATAATTGCATTTCCATGTTCTGTGTACTGTGGGAGACCAGATATAGTGAATGCAAGGTCCTGGGTTTAGTAACACTTTAACTGTAGTAGAGTAAAGTCAGGTCTCTTGCCCTGTCAGACACGGCTAGGCTGTGTGCCAGAGCTGTGATACTGGATGAACAGAAATACAAATGCTTTGACAGGTGAACAGCCTATTTACATATATTCATCTGTGTACTTAGTAGTATGCCTGGAGTTCAGCTTTAATGCTCGGCTTAAGAGTATAAACTGTTTGAGATCCAGAGGTTCTTAATCATTTCCACTGGAGGATTTCCTTTTAATGAATTAACACATTTTCAAGCAAGGGCAAAAAAGTAATTGCAATACTGTTATAAAACCACTGCCTTCTGAAAACATGGCTAGCTATGTGTATTGTTCACAGTTGTGGGATTTTTCATTTTAAGAGGAAATCAGCAAAATTGTATATTTTAAATAAAGTGCAGCCTGTGCTTTATTTATAGTTGTATCCCAATTTGCCAACCAAATGTGAGATGGGTATTATGCATTTGAAGGACAACTGTACCTTTGGTGCAAGTTTTGATGCAAGGCATGCCACCACCACACTGCATCCAACATGGAAAAATATACCTTCAGCCTCGATCCAGTGATCTTCACGTTGTGACCCTGCCCAAAGCTTCCAAACTTTTCTCCAGAAAGGGTATTCACTGGGTCCTCTTCATCCTTGTGTCACAGCTCAATTCATTCCTTTGGACAGAGCTGTACTGGGCAGGACCGCTGGGGGCCACAATGAGTATGTCCCCCCAAAGAAGGAATGGGGCTATGGCACATATTCACAGGATAAGGAGGACCTGGTGGGGACACTTTCTTAAGCAAGGCTGTGCAGGGCCACACGGTGAAGATCGCTGGATCCAGTATATAGGTAGGCTTTTTTTTAGGTGAGCTAGGTTGTCGGGGGCATGCTTTTACCAAAGGTACAATTTTCCTCTAAAGTAAACCTGATGCCTCGTACACACGTACGGACTTTTCCCGGCGGACCTAAGTCCAGCGGACAATCCGCTGGACTTTCCGGCTAGGTCCGCTGGACTTTCCGAGGGTGTGGACTTGCCCACACACGCACGGACTTGTCCAGCGGATAATCCGCCGGCCAAAAGTCCGCGGGACTTTTGAAAATGAACGGACTTGCCCACACACGGAGCAGTCCGTTCATTTTGAACGTAACTTCAGGTTACGTAGCTAGCGTAGGCAGTAAATGCCGCCGCGCTAGCTCCGCAAGCTGGCATGGATTTAAAGGGAATCCCCACGCCGAAAAAACGGCGTGGGGGTTCCCCCCAAATCCATGTCAGACCCTCATCCGAGCACGCAGCCTGGCAGGCCAGGAAAGGGGTGGGGACGAACGAGCGCCCCCCCCCCTCCTGAGCCGTACCAGGCCGCGTGCCCTCAACATGGGGGGTGCCCTGGGGAAAGGGGGGCCGTGCGGCCCCCCCACCCCAAAGCACCTTGTCCCCATGTTGATGAGGACAAGGGCCTCTTCCCGACAACCCTGGCCGTTGGTTGTCGGGGTCTGCGGGCGGGGGCTTATCGGAATCTGGGAGCCCCCTTTAATAAGGGGGCCCCCAGATACCGGCCCCCCACCCTATGTGAATGAGTATGGGGTACGATGTACCCCTACCCATTCACCTAAGGTGTAAAATGTAAAGTAAAAAAAAAACACCCACACTTTTGAAAAAATACTTTATTGCACTGCTCCGGGGGTCTTCTTCCGTCTTGGGGGTCTTCTCGCCGGACTCCCCCGCCATTTACCAAGCTCTTTTACCGAGCGAGGGGAGTCCGGCTACCTTCTTCGTCGTCGCCGCCGTCTGGGGGTCTCGATCCGCCTTCGGGGGTCTTCTTCCGTCTTGGGGGTCTTCTCGCCGGACTCCTCCCCTCTCTTCTGCTCTTTTACCTAGCTCTTTCACGAGGGGAGGAGTCCGGCTACCTTCTTCGTCGTCGCCGCCGTCGTCTGGGGGTCTCGATCCGCCTTCGGGGGTCTCTTCTGTTCTTGCGGCGGTCGTCGTCTTCCGCGCCGCCGGCGCCTTGTCCTTCTTCTTCTTGTCCTTCTTGTTCTTCTTCTTCTTCCGATGTTGACCCGTCGCTGTCTCTGCCCGGAATGCCTGTGCCGATCTGCGCTCGGACTTATATAGGGACATGGGGGACAGGGTCACATGTTCATGTCACATGGTGACCCCGCCCCCTTGCGATGTCACAGTCCCAGCATCCTCCGGGACTGTGACAACACAAGGGGGCGGGGTCACCATGTGACATGAACATGTGACCCTGTCCCCCATGTCCCTATATAAGTCCGAGCGCAGATCGGCACAGGCATTCCGGGCAGAGACAGCGACGGGTCAACATCGGAAGAAGAAGAAGAACAAGAAGGACAAGAAGAAGAAGGACAAGGCGCCGGCGGCGCGGAAGACGACGACCGCCGCAAGAACAGAAGAGACCCCCGAAGGCGGATCGAGACCCCCAGACGACGGCGGCGACGACGAAGAAGGTAGCCGGACTCCTCCCCTCGTGAAAGAGCTAGGTAAAAGAGCAGAAGAGAGGGGAGGAGTCCGGCGAGAAGACCCCCAAGACGGAAGAAGACCCCCGAAGGCGGATCGAGACCCCCAGACGGCGGCGACGACGAAGAAGGTAGCCGGACTCCCCTCGCTCGGTAAAAGAGCTTGGTAAATGGCGGGGGAGTCCGGCGAGAAGACCCCCAAGACGGAAGAAGACCCCCGGAGCAGTGCAATAAAGTATTTTTTCAAAAGTGTGGGTGTTTTTTTTTTTACTTTACATTTTACACCTTAGGTGAATGGGTAGGGGTACATCGTACCCCATACTCATTCACATAGGGTGGGGGGCCGGTATCTGGGGGCCCCCTTATTAAAGGGGGCTCCCAGATTCCGATAAGCCCCCGCCCGCAGACCCCGACAACCAACGGCCAGGGTTGTCGGGAAGAGGCCCTTGTCCTCATCAACATGGGGACAAGGTGCTTTGGGGTGGGGGGGCCGCACGGCCCCCCTTTCCCCAGGGCACCCCCCATGTTGAGGGCACGCGGCCTGGTACGGCTCAGGAGGGGGGGGGCGCTCGTTCGTCCCCACCCCTTTCCTGGCCTGCCAGGCTGCGTGCTCGGATGAGGGTCTGACATGGATTTGGGGGGAACCCCCACGCCGTTTTTTCGGCGTGGGGATTCCCTTTAAATCCATGCCAGGTCACGGAGCTAGCGCGGCGGCAGTAACTGCCTACGCTAGCTACGTAACCTGAAGTCACGTGCTAAATGAACGGACTTGCCGATGAGCGGCAAGTCCGTTCATTTCAAAAGTCCCGCGGACTTGCCCACTAACGGCGGGATTGTCCGCTGGACTTCCAAGTCCAGCGGATAATTTGAAAACAAAACCTGAAACTTTAGTCCGCCGTACTTTGGCGCCAAAAAGTCCGCCGGCGCCCACACACGAGGGGATTATCCGCTGGACTTCAGTCCAGAGGATAATCCCGCGGGATTGTCCCTTCGTGTGTACGCGGCCTAAGAGAAATAAAGGGGCTGCCATTGCTGATCTCTACCTGACAATGCTAGTGTCCTGGCTGTTTTACTGATCTTCTGGTTTCAATAATTCCAGCTAGCATTTTCTGGAAGCCACCATATTTCTCTTATTATAGGTTTCTTGATTGCAGATGTGTTTTGCACATAATGTCCTTGCAGCGTTAGCAATGCAGTTGATCAGTACTAGTAAACTGTTAATTGATTGTTGAAATACTGCTAATTCTGGCTTTTCTTGTTCCCAACCTAAATGCTGGCCATTCCCAAGAGCAATGGGTTTTTTCATTACCCGTTCACACCGGTGTGACTTGACCAAATTGCATGATAAGCTGCACCCTATTGTCGGCAGTGCAACTGTTCAAATCGGTGCAACCTTGACTTTGCGGTGGCCCACCAATTTGAAAAAAAGGTTCCTGCGCTATTTTTTGTCGATTTTAGGTGCGACTTGCATAGACGTCTGAAGTCGCACAGATGTCAGCCAAGTCGTACCTGAAATCACACTGACATGTGGTCTTGAAATTGTGTGATTTCAAGTAAAGTCGCACAATTTCAAAGTCGGTATGGGGGGGGGGGGGGGCGCTTATAAAACTATAACCATATGCATTATACTGGTGTTTGGATTGAGACATGCTCACATTTTGCAAAAAAGAAAATACCAAATGAACATTTTTAGAAATCTAATTGTAGAGCAGCTAAGAGGGCCTCATAGTAGGTTATCAGGCGTAATATAATTAAAATAGGTTTGCTTGGCGCAATGGAGCCTGTTTAAAACACTAGGTATATGCATGCCTTACTTCCATCACAACCCAAAATACATCTGGGGAGGCTATTTTTCTTTTTAGGATAAGCCCTGGTTCACATTGATGCTACTTGGAAATCGTACTACTTTACTTGAAGTAGCAAGCTCAGCGCAATTTCAGGTGCTACTTGATAGACATCTGTGTGGCTTCATGCACAGATGTCTATTGAAGTCGCACCTGAAATCGGCAAAAGTGGTACAGAAACGACTTTTGCGAATCGGTGCGGCGGCGCAAAATCGGTGTCGCACTGATTGGAACAGTGCCATTGCCTCCAACTTGTCATGCTTCTGCGTAGTAGGGCCTTTATATATTTTCTTAATAAGGTCATTATTAAGAGCAAATTTTACAGGAAAAATATGTACAACACGCTATATACACAATTTCCATTGTAATTCCATTGCTATTAAAGAACAAAGTAAAAAAAAAAAAAGGCCCTTAGGATCCACTCTGTAAATCTCCCATGTTGTATGTATGCTGCTAGAACACTCGAATAATCTCTTTCCACCCTCTCACAAAATGTAAATGCCAGCTGGAACTACTTTTGGGCCCACCGGTCCATAAAGAACTTGCTTGTGCTGATGGTTCTGCAGACTATGTTGGCATCACAAACACTACAACTGAATGTTAGGAAAGTTTTTGAGCCCTGCGGGGAATATTTTGTAATAACATGCACACTTTGAGTAATCATACAAACTTGCATTTTCATTGTATACTGGATTTTTCTTTTTTTTTTATTTGACTTTTTCTGAATCATTTTGGATGTTTAAAAATATAGTTGCACTGGCAGTTATGCCATTTTGAGATTGTAAATGTTACTTTGATATTTCAGGGCTGACCCCCTTCCTGTATCACTTAAAGTATTTCCTTTTGTGACTCACAAAAGCACCACAGTGAATGTGTTATCTCCAGCACCAACAAAATGTTTGCAGTATTTCTTTTGGTTATCATTGCATTGACAGTAAAAGGCGAATCAGCAAGGTGATCCGTAGTTGGACACATATTGAAGTGTGGAGTGGGGGTTATAACTGGTAGAAGTATGGCTGCTCTCATAGGATATGAACACAAAGCTCTCAATGCACTGATGTTACTGTGAAAATAATACTTTGTGATTCTGATAAAATCTTTGCAAAAAAAAACGAAATGAAAGTGCTCATACTGAATCTATTATGAACCATGATAACTGAAACAAAAATGAGGAATGTAACAATAAAATATGGAACTACGGGACTGCTTAAGTGCCTTTCTTGGCTCGTGTGATGGAGAACTTCAACTTTATATATTACATTATATACACCTGTTAATATCATTTTTTTTTTTGTTTTTTTGTTTTTTTACATCAAGCTGATCTTTTTTTCTTGGAGAGAATTAAAAAAAACAAAAAAAAAAACTTTATATAAATTTAGCTGGCTTGTATATAGGACCCAGGTATTATTTAGGCAACCTGGGGCCCTCCAGCTGTTGTTGAACCACATTTCCCATGAGGCATTGCAAGGCTGGCAGTTAGAATTACTCCCAGAGGCATGATGGGACTTTGTAGTTCTGAAACAGCTGGAGGGCCCCAGTTCGCCTACCCCGGTGTACACAGTAACAGATTCCACAGTCCCTGTACCCCAAAAAATATGCGTACATACAAACTTAATTACATATGGTTTTCTGCACACAGCCTACCTCCAAGAACTGCATTAACATAGTGACTACTGAGCAACCAGCATCTTTTGTATAATATAGCATAAAGAGTGCAGTGGTCAGGGGTATATCATAAAGAGTGCAGTGCTCAGGAGTATATCATAAACAGCATAGCAGAAAGAGTGCAGTGATCAGGAGTATATCATAAACAGTCCAGCATAAAGAGTGCAGTGCTCAGGAGTATATCATAAACAGTCCAGCATAAAGAGTGCAGTGCTCAGGAGTATATCATAAACAGTCCAGCATAAAGAGTGCAGTGATCAGGAGTATATCATAAACAGCATAGCATAAAGAGTGCAGTGATCAGGAGTATATCATAAACAGTCCAGCATAAAGAGTGCAGTGGTCAGGAATATATCATAAACAGCACAGCATTAAGAGTGCAGTGGTCAGGAATATATCATAAACAGCACAGCATAAAGAGTGCAGTGGTCAGGAGTATATCATAAATAGCACAGCATAAAGAGTGCAGTGGTCAGGAGTATATCAGAAACAGTCCAGCATAAAGAGTGCAGTGGTCAGGAATATATCATAAACAGCACAGCATAAAGAGTGCAGTGGTCAGGAATATATCAGAAACAGTCAAGCATAGAGAGTGCAGTGGTCAGGAACATATCATAAACAGCACAGCATAAAGAGTGCAGTGGACAGGAGTATATCATAAACAGTCCAGCATAAAGAGTGCAGTGGTCAGAAATATATCATAAACAGCACAGCATAAAGAGCGCAGTGGTCAGGAGTATATCAGAAACAGTCAAGCATAGAGAGTGCGGTTGTCAGGATTATGTTATATACAGTCTGGTGTAAAGAGTTCCCAAATCAAAACCTGTTTAGGATTGTTTTTGCAGAGTTGAACATAGCTGAACGGATGCAACTAAACCTGCTTTTAAGTAGGATCATGTAAACCCAGGAAAAAGGGGTCTGGGAAGTAAACAAAGTTTATACTTCTCATATACCGTGTTTCCTCGAAAATCTTATATTAATTTTGGCAACCAGAAACACAGTAGGGCTTATTTTCAGGGTAGGGCTTGCCATTTTATCTGCTGTCTTCTCTCCCCCTCTCCCTCCCTACCTGTCAGTGTGAACATAGTAAAAGTGGTTGTAAAATGCTATAATCCTCACAAAGTTGTGTGTTTCTGTAATCGAGTTGTGTTAAATACCTTCTTATAGCGCCGCAGTGCGCTTCCGTGACCCGCCTGAGCCGTTTTCCCAGCTCCAAGCACTGCAGAGGGAGGGAGCTTAAGATCCCCCCGCTGACAGCTGACAGAAGAGGAGAGCAGCGGGGGAACAGCTGAGCGCCGCTTCCATGGCCAGCCGGAGCTCCCTTCCCCGCTCCGAGCACTGCAAGGGGGGCAAAATCCCCCCGCTGACAGCTGGGAGAAGAGGAGGAGAGCAGAGGGAGATCAGCTGAGCGCTGTCATATGACAGTGGGCGGGCGGGAAGAGGTTAAACATATTGTATACCGCGTGACATACAGAGTCCAGTAGCCTATTTGAGACAGATTGAGGTGTCTTTTGGTGTCAGTCAATTAATGCATTAGGTATAGAACAACATCAATCTACATAAGATCACATATAAAATACAAATACAAGCTATAATGTTACGAACAGCAGAACACGTGCATAACACCCAGCCTGAAACCAAAAGTTGTAGGAGCCAACCAAGAGACAATGCAAACTTCTGGGGGAGCAGAAGTTACAGTGTCTGCCTCCAGCGCACCCTGCAATCACTCTGCAATGCTGTTACCCTTCAGTCGGATGGCCACTATTACCTACTTTGTCCTGGTGCAGTGTCTACCTGTACCTTGTCTGACTCTGTTTGCACACTGTGCAGAGTACTGAGTTCCATTATATCCATCACAATGCCGCCTCCCAGACATAGGAACTTGTTGGTGCCATGGGGGACCTGCATGCCATCCAACTAGATTTTCTTAGTTGATGTGTGAGCTAGCTCCCCATTGTGGCCACTGGACAGACCACCTCGCCAGGCCTAATACTAGAAGGAACATGTCTTTGCATTCGCAAGTCATTTTAAAGGAAACAGAACACCAAGTATCCTCCATCAGTTTTATACACCGTACTCTTGTCTTGCCTCAGCTTGCCAGCATGGATGGGAGTCATTGAACACTTTTTAAGACCTTGCACACTCATGGTCCAGGTCCAGTCCCTGAGAAGCTCTGTTCTGCAGTGGGCCTAAGATAGGGTCCCTACAACAGAGAGGGGCAATTAAAACGGTTGTTAACCAACTCCCGTCTGGCCTATTATAATAATACAGCTGGGCAGGAGCACCATTATCCGGGGGGGAAGTCATATGATGTCCTCCCACTCGTGTGCCCCCCAGGGGCTGTGCAGCGGCGCCATTGGTGACCTACTGTGTCCAACGGACACAGTGGAACACAGATTGTTGCACCTGGGCTAAACACAGCTATCACATGTCAGTTGTGCACAATGGCTTTCATGCATAGCCATTCATTGCATAGCCATTCATTGTCATTGCCATAGCCATTCATTACAAAAAACACACAGGTGGGGTGCAAATATCTTGTGCATTACCATAGACAAGTTTATTATATCTACTAAGACAAATGGATACTTACAAGGAGATAAAACAGTATGCATATAACTCAAAAACTCCAGCTTCGTCAGCTCTAAAGAAGGGGGTTTGTCTCCCGAAACGCGTCAACCATCCAATCAGGTTTGGTCCTATGGAATCCCTGGATCTAGTGCTGGAGTGTTTTTTGGAGACATTAGCTTTATTCATTGTGCACTATTGTAATCTCTGTGGTCACAGTGATCAAATGGCACCTGTACCACTTGATAGCTGTGGCCAATCACCACTATCACAATTGTGCACAAAGGCACATGAATGGATGCCATTCATAAAAACGATTGCTTATATAGTGATTGTCACTGTAATGAGCAATCATAGTGTAAACAAAAAAATCCTGATCATCTCCCCAGAGCAGTACAGTCTCATTATGGTGGCACTGTAATACTGGTTACAGTATGTAAAAAAAAAATGTAAATAAAAAAAAAAAAAAAAAAAAAAAAAGAATGATGAAAATTTGTTTTTTTTACATACTGTCACCAGTCAGTGTCCCTGATTACCACCACACCAACCATATGGTGATAATGTACTGTTATGGTGACAGTATGTAAAAAAAAAAAAAAAAAAAAAATTATTTCTTAAAATCACCATACCCCTTACTAAATACCTTGGGTTGTCTACTTTCCAAAAAGGGGTTTAGGTGGGTCTTTGTACATTTTAGGGCCTCAAAAAAATTAGGCCGTCAGTACATCAGGATTGATTAATTTTCAAATGCATATACCATAGTTTATAGACTTGATAACTGTTACACAGAGTAAATAATATACACTGATTTGGGTTATTTTTTATCAAAGAAATATAGCAAAATACTTATATTTATAAAGAAATATTATTTATTTGAAAAATGTTAAAACAGAAACTAAGAAAATAATGTTTTTTTTTTTTAATTTATATAGCAAACAAAAACAAAAACCCAGCAATGATTAAATTCCACCAAAAGACACCTCAATCTGTCTCAAAAAAAATGATAAAAATGTAATCTGGGTACAGTGTTACATAACTGAGTAATTGTCATTAAAAGTGTGACAGCGCTGAAAATAGAAAATTGGCCTGGGCAAGAAGGGGGTGAAAGTGTCCAGTAGTGGTTAATCCACCCCACCGATGGGGTCTTCTGTCAGCAGCCACCACTGCTCCCTCTCTCAATGCAGATGTCCTATCTTGCGCTTACTTCACTATCACCATAACGGCACACATAATTCCCCATTACTATTCACTGTATAGATATACCGTATGCTTAATTCTTCCATAGATTGACCAGACTAGCAGTTGTTAAATATTGAAACTTACTGAGGTTAACGGTATTTGTCCTAAATTGCAGGTTTTTACAAATCAATAGTGCAACACGTTTCAGGTGTACAACAACTGTTAACAAGACTTTTCCTTCAATAAACACTAGAACATGCTTAAGGCCTGTTTTACATCGGCTGTGGCAGTGGTGCTCATACCTGTAGGTTGGTCACTTCCCATTTTAATGACTATTGATCTCTCTATCTCTCTCTCTCTCTCTCTCTCTTTCTCCATGCTCTTTTCCCATAAAGTCGAGTAACACTGCAAGCTCAGCATCTATTACATTGTTGCATGTGTGGCCTTCCTCCTGTCTCCCATGGAAAGAGCTCCAAGGAACAACTTCCCCTCCCCTATATACCCTACTACAAGAAGTTACTTAGGCTGATGCATCACCATCCACAGTTAACCCGAAGTGACCAAAAATTAACCCATGCAGTACAGCATGTAGGCCCTGCCTACGCCTGCCTCAACTGAGTACCTATCTGAGGATTGGTCTGTTCATAATTAACTTGTTAAGCCACCGTTAAGTACTTAATTGAGGCAGCCTACTTCAACTCATTCACAGACTCACAGCAAGCAGATCTGCCAGATGGGCTTTCTAGCCCAGCTATTGCGCAGAAGCTGCAACAGTATAAAACACCTTGCCTAGTTCAGCAACTAACAATTTAGGAAAAATGTGAAAAAAATTTAGGCAATGGCTCAGCTCAAAGAAAGAGTTCAGACTCTAGGGGAAAGGATTCATTCGTCAGGGGTAGAAGCCCTGTGAGGGGAAAAAAGGGGGCAAAAGGATCAACCAGGTGGTGATCAACCAAGAGAAAAGGGGAGACATGGTACATTTTTATAGATGTCATATCTGACCCCTAAGGGTACCAAAGAGCAAAGTGTCACACTGAATTGTAGGGCATGGCGGGAAAATTTAGGAGGTAAGGAGAACACCAGCTGCCAGGCTATCCTGTCCCCAAGTGGTAGCATTAATCAGTGCTAGCAATTATTATTATTATTATACAGAATTTATATAGCGCCAACAGTTTGCGCAGCACTTTACAACATGAGGGCAGACAGTACAATTATAATACAATTCAATACAAGAGGAATTAGAAGGCCCTGCTCATTATAATCAGTGTCTTCTTCCGGCAGGAACGGCTTCCCCGCCAGGAGAAGACATTTGCCGATTCCCCCGTCAGCACTGTTTGTGTTGATGAGGGAATCATGCGAATTTCTTTCCTGCAACCCGTGGCTGCAAGAAAATAAATTTGCACCGTGTATGGCCAGCCTAATACCTATCTAAAGACTAGTACGTGTTGCCTCAATCAGTGATTCCACAAGAACCAACATATGGTGAGAAGGTAAGGAAGTAATTTCCTTAAATAGTAGAGGAGAGAAATCTCAAGGAGCCTCTTGTTGAAAGTCTTGTGGTTGATAGCTATCTCTGATTGCAGAAGTGGCAATGGTTTCTGAAATAAGTCAGACATAGTGGCTGTGAATTCAGCCTTAGCCAAACAGGTCACGTGTAGCAGCATGTATACATCTAGCGCTTCTTACTAAATTTGGTTTTGACTGAAGTTCACCATTAAATATAAAGCAGTTTAGAAGGTGTTGTATTTGCAGATCCTTTGCTTTATTGGTAGATTTAATTACCTACAAAGAATATTTCCACACAAATTCCATGACGCTAATGAGATATTTTACTTATCTACCCAGTTCAAGTAAATTTGAATAATCTGTGGTCAATCTCATTTTTATCCACTAGATGGCACAATAAAACCAGCTCAAATGTCATGACTTGTCTGTTATTTCTGACTTCTTTAAAATCAACAGATTAAACAATAAAGTCCTCGTACTCTGTGGATCTGGTAACAGTAGAGTTAATACATCACAAGACAGTGTTCAAATATTGACTTAAGATATCTCATTACTAGCACTTGAGTAGTAAGTATAAAACCTCTACAGCTGTACCCCCACTGTTGCTCGATAGAGATGTTCCATTTAGAAGCCTGACGATGTTTTAACAGAGAAGCAAAGAAGCTTATTAGGCACATCCCTTGCCACCTGATGGAAATGTACCCCTTGTCTACTGAATGAACTTACCCCTGGTTTACTGCTAGGAATTTACCTGTGGTCTCCTGATGGAAACTTACCCCTAATCTACTGACAGGACCTTAGCCCTTGTCTGCTGATGGAAACTTACTCCTTTTTTACTGAGAGAAACCCATTTATTGTCTACTGGTGGAAGCCTATACCTTGTCATCCAAACAAGAAAACTCGCTGCTCCAGGTGAGATTAAATGCCTGAAGATCTGGACAGGTGCCCACCTTGGCTCGCCTCCGCATGTAGTCAATAATAGAAGAAATGGCTGCACTCCGTGCTCAATCAAAATTATTTTTTGTTCAGAACATCCCAAGTGTTGTACCTTGTCAACCGACAGAAAGTTCTTTGTCCACTGACGGAAACTCGTCTCTTGTATACTGACAGAAATTCATCCCTTGCATATTAATGGAAACCTATTCCTTGTATACTGATGGAAATTCATCCCTTGTATACTGACGGAAACTCTTCCCTTGTACTCTGACGGAAACTCTTCCCTTGTACACTGATGGAAACTCTTCCCTTGTACACTGACGGAAACTCTTCCCTTGTACACTGACGGAAACTCTTCCCTTGTATACTGATGGAAACTCTTCCCTTGTATACTGACAGAAACTCTTCCCTTGTATACTGACGGAAAGTCTTTCCTTGTATACTGACGGAAATTCATTTGTTGTACACTGACGGAAATTCTTCCCTTGTATACTGATGGAAACTCTTCCCTTGTATACTGACGGAAACTCTTTTCTTGTATACTGATGGAAACTCTTCCCTTGTATACTGACGGAAACTCTTCCCTTGTATACTGACAGAAACTCTTCCCTTGTATACTGACGGAAAGTCTTCCCTTGTATACTGATGGAACATCTTCCCTTGTATACTGATGGAAAATCTTCCCTTGTATACTGACGGAAATTCATCCGTTGTACACTGACGGAAATTCTTCCCTTGTATACTGATGGAAACTCTTCCCTTGTATACTGACAGAAACTCTTCTCTTGTATACTGACGGAAATTCATCCGTTGTATACTGACGGAAACTCTTCCCTTGTATACTAATGGAAACTCTTCCCTTGTATACTGACGGAAACTCTTCCCTTGTATACTGACGGAAATTCATCCCTTATATACTGACGGAATCTCTTCCCTTGTATACTGACGGAAACTCTTCCCTTGTATACTGACGGAAACTCTTCCCTTGTATACTGATGGAAACTCTTCCCTTGTATACGGACATACAACTTGTCAACTGACAGAAGCTGATGCCCTGTATACTGAGGAAACCCATCACTTGCCTGCTTCCACTTACCCATCCCTTGTATACTTACAGAAACTAATCCATGGTATACTGAGGAAAACCCATGCCTTGTCTACTGATGGAAACTCATCACCTGTATACTAATTGAAACTCCACTCTTGTCTGCTGGTGGAAACTCATCCCCTCTCTATGGGTTTTCTAGGATTAAAGTGCACTTTTACTCAAATACAAGTGTGCAAACGCAAACTTAAACGCCGTTTTACTTGCAAGAAATCACAGAAATAGGCCATGAAACCATTGTGTACATAGCTCCTTAAATGTCTTGGTATTCACTAATCCAAATACACTCTCTATGGTATCACCCGTACCACTAGCACTGCTTCCAGCCATATTGGCAGCAGTATTATGATCAATTCAATTAGAAGCCAAGGACCTCTGGTCTCTCTGTAGAGCAACTCAAGTATCCACCAGAGGAGCAGTGGGTCCACCTCTAACATCACTATTAAGCTTGCCAATTACTGGGTTCTTAAATCTTACTGGATCTCTGTAACATATCCACCCTACATCCATAATTGTCATATACTGTAGTTTGATGAGCACTATATACTGTAAGGCATGCTACTTATTTTTGTCCTTCAGTCAGTAGCCACTACAAACTCTGTCACATAAACCATGTACTCTTTATAAGACTGTAGTTTCAGTCTGTAAAAAAAATAAAAAATCCAGGAATTAGTCTTTACATATTAACAATGTATTTGGCAAAGGCAAATATCATAATTTTTGCAGCATACAAATCTTTCTTCATCACTCAAAACCATTGGAAATCTTCTATACAATAATTGTACTCATTGAGTATAGTTACTAAAAGTGCTCTGTATGCGTGTCAAATACTCCAAATTTTATATATTAGATAAATCTTGACTGTAGTTACCATAGTAACTGTCTAGGTTTGTCTTTCATTTAGGTTTGATGTGAAATAACATGGATGTAGCTGTTTCTGCCACGAGTAATGCAATCTGCGTATGTGTTATTTTGCCTAGTGGGCGTAGATTGTTTAATATAATACTAAAAGTTAATTTCTTTAATACATTCTAGTGAGGAACAATTTACTACCAACTGCAGCTTAAAATAACAATGCTAACACATTATATCAATAGATACACTGTTCATAGAAAATGCATATTAATGTTGGCTTATTGGCACCCCATACTGAAAGAGAAGCCAGTGACTGAACTACTGCCATTATGTTTTCATGAGCTTTGTATAGAAGCTAGGTAGTCTAGGAGCATATTTACATCTCTGTGCTTTAGGCATTCTTTAAATGAAATCTGTACTAAGAGAAACCAGAGGCTGCCATTTATGACCTCCTTGTGAAAATGCTAGTTACCTGGCTGTCTGCAGTCATAATTAGGCATGAGGGAACCTAGCCAGAGTTTGATTCTTCAAGGGTTCAGAAAAATCCTGTTTGAAATTCAGCAAACTCGAACTTAGGAGGAAATCCTATTTAAGTCAAAGATAGGGTGAATCTTGTTAGTAAATTCTGGCATTTTTTTAGTCTTATGCCCTGTACACACGGTCGGAAATTCCGACGGAAAATGTCCGATCGGACCATGTTGTCGGAAAATCCGCCCGTGTGTGGGCTCCATCACACTTTTTCTGTCGGAAAAAATTTGAGAGCAGGATCTCAAAGTTTCCGACAACAAAATCCTATCAGACTTTTTCCGATCGTGTGTCGAGAATTCCGACAGACAAAGTGCCATGCATGCTCAGATCAAATTATGAGACCAAAGCTATTGGCTACTAACGTGAACGTAGTCCCGTCGTAACGGACGAACGTCATCACGTTCAGAATGATCGGATTTTCCAATAACTTTGTCTGACCGTGTGTATGCAACACCAGTTTTGGACAAAGTCCGTCGGAAAAAAATATGATTTTGTGGTCGGATTTTCCGACCGTGTGTACAGGGGCTTAGAGGACAAAATTAAAAATACAGAAATCCTTTAAATAACATGCTTGGGGGATGTCTTTAAGCTGTATGTGGTGTTTTGGATTAGTAATATTTTTATAAAAATTCTCAGTGACAGCATACTCTGGTAGCACATATGTGGCTGTGAAATAGTTTTTTTCTTTTATAGGTAGGTTTGCTTACATATAACAGCAGCACCCCAATAGAATTTATTTCCGTTTGAAAAAAATAAAAATTCAGGTAGTTTTAGCAGTGGCACTTGCCTTTTTTATCGAACGGTAATAAGCCTGCTTTGATCAGCAGACAGAAATTGACAAGTCACTAATGCACAACTGTCCTACTGCTGGCCAATTTCTATCAAACACTTATCAAAAATTAAGTTACCCTAGAGCAGGGATCTCCAAACTACGGCCCTCCAGCTGTTACGGAACTACACGTCCCATGAAGCATTGTAAAACTCTGACATTCACAGACACGACTAGGCATGATGGGAATTGTAGTTCTTGAACAACTGGACGGCCACAGTTTGGAGACCCCTGCCATAGATCATAGGTGCTCAACCTATGGCCCTCCAGCTGTTGCGGAACCACAAGTCCCATAAGGCTTTGCAAGGCTGACAGTTACGAGCATGACTCCCAAAGGCAGAGGCATTCTGGGACTTAAGTTCCGCAACAGCTGGAGGGCCACTGGTTGAGCACCCATGCCCTAGATCAGTGGTCTCCAAACTGTGGCACATTGGCCAGATGTTGCCCTTTGCTGGCCTTTATCCAGCCCTTAAGGCACTATTCCTCCCACTGATACAAGGCACTACTCCTCACACTGACGCCATAGATAGGCACCATTCCTTCCACTGACACTATAGATGGGACACTGTTCCTTCCACTGACACCAAAGATGGAATACTATTCATGCAACTGACATCATAGATAGGACACTATTGCTTTAACTGAGGCCATAGATGGGACAATATTCCTCCCACTGACACCAAAGATGGGGCACTATTACTCCCACTAATACCAATGATGGAGACACTATTCCCACCGCTGATACCAACAATGGGGCACCATTCCTCCCACTGACACCAACAATTTAGATTATTTTCCCCACTAAAACCAATACTCTCTGCTACCCACAGGCGTTATGTAATTATTTTACTCCTGCTGACCACCAAGTCTGAGGAATTTTCTACTCCCACTGGCCACAGACCGGCCCTCCTAAGGTCTGAAGGACAGTAAACTGGCCCTTTGCTTATAAAGTTTGGCGACCCCTGCCCTAGATGATACAGCAGTATAAAATTGGCCAGCAGCAGAAACTTTGTAATGAGGGGGAATTGACTGAAATGTAGTAGAATAAAGTACAGGCAGGTATGAAATTGGCCAGTAGCAGGACAGTATTATTCAGGGATAATATGGTTAACAGGTGTATATCTAACTTGCTTTTATTTATAACCAATTTTTTTTTTTTTTGTACAATTCTCCTTTAACCACTTGACCACTGGGCACTTAAAACCCCCTTCCTAACCAGACCAATTGTCAGCTTCCGGTGCTCTCACACTTTGAATGACAATTACTCAGTCATGCAACACTGTACCCATATGAAATTTTTGTCCTTTTTTTCACACAAATAGAGCTTTCTTTTGGTGGTATTTAATCACCACTGGCGAGTATTGGCGAGTATTGGCAGAGTATTGGCGAGTATTGGCAGAGTATTGCAGAGTATTGCAGTGTTGCAGAGTATTGGCAGAGTATTGCAGAGTATTGCACAGTGTTGTAGAGTATTGCACAGTGTTGCAGAGTATTGGCAGAGTATTGCACAGTGTTGCAGATGATGGGCAGAGTATTGTCACTGAGCAGCACTGTGGGCACTACACATTCAGCCCACAGCGCTGCTGTAATCTCTCCCCCTCTCCCCTCTCACTGTACTGATCGGTACAGAGAAGGTAGGGAGGAACTGGCATCATGACGTGACGCCGGTTTGTTTACAAGTGATTGCTCCGTCATTTGACGGAGTTATCACGTGGTAAACAGCCGATATCAGCGGCCGTTTACCGTGATCCGTGATGCGCCGGGTTCTCTGGACCCAGCAGTCACGGATATTCCCGGGTGCGCACCCCAGGGGGAGCAATAGTCTGGGAGGACGTCCCACGGACATCCACCCAGAATAAGCCGACCGCGCTATAGTCGTCTTTCGGCTATGGCCCGGTCGGCAAGTGGTTAAGGGTGTGACTAGGAGTCCTATGCTACATACTTTTGCTAATAGGTGTCCCTAATTCCCATCTTAAGCCCCATACACACGCTCGGATTATCCGAGGACCAGGTCCGTCGGATCATGTCCGTCATACTTTGTCCGATGTTGGTTTTGCGTACACACGGTCGGACAAAGTTGTCGGAAAATCCGATCATTCTGAACGTGGTGACGTTTGTTGCCTACGACGGGACTACGTAGAGGCTAGTAGCCAATAGCTTTGGTCTTGTAATGTGATCTGAGCATGCGTAGCACTTTGTCCGTCGGACAACCGTACACACGATCGGATTTGGTGTGATCGGACCGTGTTGTCGGAAAATCTATCCAGCAGGAGATAGGACTTTGTCCGTCGGACAATCCGACGTACACTGTCCGATGGTGCATACACACGGTCTGATTTTTCAACAACATTGTCCGATCGGACAGAATCCATGCAAAAATCCGACCGTGTGTATGGGGCTTTAGAATGTTGGCAGGTATAAATATATATTCATCATGGTTGTCCCTCCGCTTTTTTCTTATGCTCATAGTAAGATAAAATAAATTTTAATAAACAATTTTATACATTTTTTCACAAAGCCATTCGATTCATTTACGTACTTTCTCTAAGGTGACTACACCTTGTAATTTTTTGGACAGTTCACCGCCATTTTTTTGTTGTTGTTGTCCGCATTCTTGATTTGCAATATCCAATCTCTATCCGGCAGGACATCAGGATATGTTAGTTTCAGGGTGACTGTGTCGGATCTCTTTTTGGAAGTGAGGCTTGGTTTCTTCCTGTCTTTCAAATCAAGGGCTGTCCTTCATGTAATACCGCAGTTGCGTTGAATTGGGAACAAGGTTTGGTTCTTTCCCCTTGGTTCAAACCGAGGTCTGGTTTGTATCCACCTCTGAAGTTATGTCACTTTGAAAATGAGGCTTGGCCATCTAATAGATACTACGAGTGGCCCCCTTCTGTGACCCACCCATTTCATTACAATAGGGTTAGGTCATTTCCCTTAACCAATGGCGGCCATACTAATGAGACGATTAGTGCACTGGATCAGCTGTGCTCTTTCCGCTATGGACCTGATATGCATCGTGGGTCTTGACATGAACTTCACACCCCCGATGATGCCATGCATGACAAAACTAGTAGGGTGGAGTTTATGCTCTATCACACCACGCTTGTTTGATTGCGATCTGCAGATTGTTTTAACCCAGGATTATTTCATTCACGTCTTTTGCTGGACTTGTGGAATTTTATGTTAACTTTTCAATAAACCATCACGGTTTTATACTATGTGGCGATTTTTTCCCCTTTTTTACACCAAATCCATGAGAGAGAGAGAGAGAGGGAGTGACCAGTGCGGTTGGTATCAACATCACTCTGCTTAGATCCAGTGGATGGATCCCTGGTGACCTATGAATCCATGTCTTACTAGACTAACGTGGAGTCTAGCTATCTGGTAAGGGCACAGCCTTTTCTTACCATGGTGAAAGGTGTACTTTTGAGGGTATAATCACCTACCATCCATGAGACATGACTGCAAAGGATTCTTTCATATTATTTGTTTGGATACACTCATGGACTGATCATTGTTATTTATTCATTTCATATGATTGTTATTTCACTTACATAGCGCGGCAATTTTAGTTTTTTTGGTATTTACACGAATATTCTGTTGTGTGATTGCCAGCTGCTTCCTTTTGATCATTTATTATTACTTTCACCTGCGCAATCACTATATTTTCTTCACCTATCAAAGCTAGGTACTCGCTCACTCCTCAAAAAAAAAAATGACATGTCAAATGTGGCAGAGGAGCGGAGCAGGAGGATTTAGAGGGGAATTTCCCCTTTTGGGTGGAGTTCTGCTCTAATACGTTTCTGAGAAAATAGAAAGCTTGTTTTCTCCACCTCAGCCATGAACCTTGGAGCCCCCATCATGTGTATGTGAGAAACCTAGGTGACACATACACCATCCCCCTAGGCAGTGCCTCGCTGTTATATCCTCATTGCTGTAGAATTTAGATATTGTCCTAAGCATAATAATGAAGCCAAATATGTAGAAGAAAGTGATTAAACAAAAATCTTTTCTGTCTGTCACTTGATGTGCTTTTCAATTTGGCATTCTACTGCATTTTTTTTTCTTTATCAGATTGGTTGTTGGCATCTTTGACAGGTGTGATGATGTAAAGTCTCCTAAAAATGAGTTATAAGCATTTCCAAATTGTCACTAGTGCTAGGATTTTTGCTGTAACTGCTACAAGCAACGTGCCATTCCAGGCTAAGCCTAGAATTGCCCTGCCAGCCTAGAACATTTTCCTCAATGTCCACCCCTTCTTTCCCAATAACCTCCTTACTCTAGGTCAAGATGGTGCATGCTTTGTGGATGGCCCCTGCCCCTGGGTGAGATCTCCCTACTAAAGTACCATTGCCCCGTTCCACCCAACTTGGATGTACCTTCCCACCCAGAGGTGTCCCACTCCTTAAATTTTTCATAATAAAAAATACATTTGAAACCTAAAAAGAAGAATGGAACCCCATATAATGAATGTGTCAGATGTACAGATCTGGGAGCTAAGGGCAGAGGTATCAGCTCTAGAGTCCAGGAGAGATAAAGGAAACCATTTGGTAATTTAGCTCTACAGCTAAAGTCTCAAGTCTCAGTTTTGGATGGAAGGATTTTTGAGTTAATTAACATTTTAATAAGAGAACTGGACTGCACACTCATGGGAATGCCACTCTACATGCTTTGTGTTCCAGGCAGATATCGTTCTGGGGGGTAATGGCAGTCATTGTTTTATTCATACAAAAGCATGTTAACAAAAATATAGTAAAAAAGTATTACACGAAAGCTGTCATGGGAAATACATGCTGGCTGACATTTCTCTACTTCTGAAAATGCTAGATACCTGGTTGTCATGCTAATTTCTTGCTTGAAACCCTTGAATTATTATTTTTTTATTACAGGTACTTATATAGTGCTATCAATTTAAAGAGCGCTTTACGCATATATATTATACCGTATTTTTCCGTGTATAAGACGCCCCTCACGTATAAGACGCCCCCCACTTTTCCAACTCAAATTTAAGAAATCAATATTTTAAACATAGGTAAAACAGAACACATTTTATTTAGTAATTACCCTAATGTAACATTTAAATACCAGTATATTATGCAGGGGTTGTTCTTCCTGTTCTCTCCACTGTCTGATCATACACTTAGTGGAGGGAGAAACAATTTCTCTACAGATCTATTCCCATGCTCTTTTGCATAGCAGGCTACATTTGGTTTGAATTTTGCAGCGTAAGACAATCACTTACTTGTAGTACCCATTTTCTGACATCTTGGGCTCAGAACACTCCAGTCCCTGTTGCATCTGCGCAATCTCTACTTCCAACGGGATCGCATCTGCGCACTCTGCACTTCCACCCCCACCTCCAGCTGACGTCAGTAACATACGGCTCGTGATTGAAGGAAGCCGTTTGACAAGCTATGGGCAGTGACACTCCTGCGCGGCTGTCTCCCAGGCTGACTGACCGTGTATAAGACGCGGCTTGATTTTCAGGCTATTATTTTAGGAAAAAATAGCGTCTTATACACGGAAAAATACGGTACATTTACATCAGTCCCTGCCCTTTAAGAAACTTACGATTTAAGGTCCCCAACTCACATATAAACATTATATAGAGAAAAAAACTAATGTTAAATATGAAAAGTGAATAGTTGTTCCATAAATTATAATAAGTATTATAAGTAATGTGTACTAAAACTAATCAAAATACACTGGATTAGAGCAATGATCCTACTGAGCAAATGAATGTAACCTCAATACATATATTGTGATCAATGTCCATCGAGATCCTAGGATGTAATTGAACAAGTGCTACAAAAGCTAGTAGTCCACAGTATAGGTTGAAAGATGGTTCCACACACGACACCCACAAAGATGTGACAGGGTACAACAGGAAATAATCCTCCACCAATAAAAATACTGCCACTTACCAGCTGGCTAGATCTCTTGTTTAAGGAGATCTAACATGCCTGTGGCTTATCCCCCAGCCAGGGTCTCTGTGTCAGGATAGCAAGATGTTTCCCAATGCTCCACTCAGTAAAACAGCAAGGTGTTTCCATATGTTCAGGGTAACAAGATGTTGCCAAACTTTCCAAACTTTCACCACAGGCATCCACAGCGTAACTGTGATATGTACTCATTGCACATGTAGAAATAGAAAAGATGTGCTCTGGGACATGTTTCAAGCTGTATACAGGATACTGTGAGAATCCGCCATGTTCCACCTTCAGATCTCTCTCTGGACACAAACCCTGGTTTTCTTTTACTTGCAATTTTTGTGGAACAAGCAGCTGTAGGATTTCATTTGTTTTAGTACCATCATAGCCGGCTACACAAATACTTTTCTCACCAATCCATTCGATGACTGGTCGGATCTTGAAGTTCAAAATCATGTAAATCCTTATACAGCCTGAGAGACTCGACTATCCACTCTTCACACTCCTCGTGAAGAACATGGCGGATTCTCACAGTGGTGAAAGTTTGGAAAGTTTGGCAACATCTTGTTACCCTGAACATTTGGAAACACCTTGCTGTTTTACTGAGTGGAGCATTGGGAAACATCTTGCTACCCTGGCTGGGGGATAAGCCACAGGCATGTTAGATCTCCTTAAACAAGAGATCTAGCCAGCTGGTAAGCGGCAGTATTTTTATTGGTGGAGGATTCTTTCCTGTTGTACCCTGTCACATCTTCGTGGGTGTCGTATGTGGTGTCACTATAGAGGGCTGAGGAACCATCTTTCAACCTATAATGTGGACTACTAACTTTTGTAGCACTTGTTCAATTACATCCTAGGATCTCGCTGGACATTGATCACAATATATGTATTGAGGTTACATTCATTTGCTCAGTAGGATCATTGCTCTAATCCAGTGTATTTTGATTACTTTTAGTATTTATGGAACAACTATTCAGTTTTCATATTTAACATTTTAGCGCAGCTTTTTTTTCTCTATATATTGTTTATTGTGTGTATCTCACATTAAGTTGCAACAGGAATTGTATATTAATTAAATTTTTCAGTTTATCTAATTATCCACTTTTCACTTTAGATGTCATCTCTTGAGTGATAATTAGACAGCGCTGTAATACCACTTTTTTACTTCACATATAAACATACCTTTAGATTGTGAGCTCCATGAGCAGGACCCTCCTGTTCCTTCTGTGTAAAACACTGCGTAAACTGTTGGTGCTATATAGATCCGGTATAATAATAATACATACTATTACTAGGGACAATTTAGACATGATCCAATTAACCTATCAGCATGTATTTGGAGTGTGGGAGGAAACCCATGCAGGCACACGGAGTACATGCAAAATCCAGGCAGGTAGTGCCGTGGCTGGGATTCACACCAATGATCCTAGTGGGAAGGTGGAAGTGGGAGTACAAACAACAAATAACATACACATATGTGGTATTGCTGAAATTGTCAGGTAGAGGAGAATTCTTTTGGAAATGGTATTTGGTGGTAGGTCATGGTAATAGCAAGGAATATACAGCTACATTTTAAAAAATTACATTTTTTTACTATTTTGGGCTAGTTTTCATTTGATACTATAAAAAGTCGGGGGCCTCCATTACCATTTACTACCAAAATGAAAGCCTAATTTGTCCTATAAAAGCAGGGTGTAATTCACCTGGATACACAAATTGGTTGCAATGATTTGTACAGTTTTACACGTCAAAGTTGCAAAACTGGGTTTAGGCAATAAGATTTGTTTTAACCCTCTGTCATGAAGGGGTTAAGCCCAAAACCTAACTTGCAGGTTTCCAGTCCTTAGATGTGGTGGCTGCATTTTTGTTTTGTTTTTCAAAAGTACCCATTGATCTTGCCGGAAATGCTGTATACTTGTCACTTCCTATAAAAGAAAACACAAAGAACCCTATATTTATTGTGTAAACAACTAATCCTATCAGTCCACCATGTAACAAAGCTGAATAAAGGTGGACATGTTTGAAGTCCAGCCTATGTGACAACCATGGCTGCCTCTATAGATACAGTGGATAAAAAAAAAAAAAAAAAAATATATATATATATATATATATATATATATATATATATATATATATATAGACACAAAGGCACTGGTGTCAGAAGCGTGTGCACTCCTGCTGGTTCCAGCATCCTGGTTTTGAATGCTACATTCTCCTTGTCTGTCTGTCCACCTTTAAGGGGATTGATTGTGGCCAGAATCTGGGTTGAGACCGAACCTGATTTAAGCCAGCCAAGCCTGCAGTCTCATGCTTGTGATAGCGTGTGTAAATACCTGATCAATCTGCCTGTTTGTCTGCCCTGCTCTCCTGGATTGGATTTCACTGTGTATGACCTTGGATCAAATATCAACTATTCTCTGAACTCTGCCTGCCTTTTACCTGTACTGTCATTGAACCACTCTGCCTGTCAGCCAACCGCAAGTACCTGTGTGCTTTGCTCAGTTCATGCCTGTCCTGGCGTGGTAACCGGGGCACTATAGCATTGTGTATAAGTCCTGGAGGCAACTGAGTACCAGTAGGCCTGCTTGCCTTATGGAAAAGGGGGCAGCTATAGGTGAAGAACACAGTAGCCAGCTATAGTGTCTTACCACTTGCATTAGGGGTAAGCGTGACACTGGAAGTGCGTTATTCTTAGGTTTACTAGGTGCAAATAAAGGAATCCAGGCTGAAAAAAGAAAACAAATGCAGCCCCTAGATCTAAGAACTGGTAAGCTGCAATATATTACATTTTGATTTTGGGTTTAGAATCACATTAATTCTACATTAGACCTGATACTGTGGTAATACTAACTCCAGCTATGAAGCTCCTACATTCTGTTTTCCTTCTGCTTCTTGCCATAGCGTCAGTAGAACCTGCAATCTGCAGCTCATTAAGTGCGGTAATAAATAAATATGTTCCGTGCTGAAAGAGACTTTATTGGAAATGATCTAAACTACCATTTCAAGTACAGAAACAAAAGCCAAAGAGGAACAGTGCATGCTGTACATGTAGTACAAGTGCACTCAATTTTACTGCCCATTAAAACTGTTGAAGGCTTTGAATACTGGCTTCCAGGTTGTTTCTTAAAAATGTCAAAGCTTTTAGTAAAACATACTTTTAGCAAACCATTTCAGTGATTGTTTGATAAAAATTTTTTTTGCATTTCTCTATGACATAATAAACTCTTCTCTTTACCCAAATAATCAGAAATAGGGCAGCACAAGTGCTTTTGTATAAGGCGGACCAAAACTGTAAAAAATGTACAAAATGGTACATGACATTTCCATGTCGCTGCCATGTATAAAAACTGTTTAACCCTGCAGATTCTTACCCAGAGTCCGGCCCATCTGACTTTACTTCTGCTTTTCCATCTTCACCATGACTATTGCAAGACTAGCTCAAGGAACCAAGCCCTAATGCCACACATCCATGCCATGTGATGGTGCTAAGAGTGACAAGTTCAGCCTGGACTCCAACCAGGCCACGCCCCCATTGCGTTTCGCTCCGCCCCTTGGAGCTTAATCACGAGGATGGACATCCCATGCGTGTGGGGAGTATTTAAACAACGTCTGCAATCACTCAATTATATAACACTGGTTCTTGTTATTAAACTGGCAGTGAGAAAAATAAAATGAATATGAAAAAATAAAAATTCAATTAAAAAGTAAAAATAAAAAAAAAAAAATGTATTCAAATAAATTATATACTATTGCAAGACTACCGGACCTAAATTGACAGAGGCAGCTGATTAGAACCTCTACCTTACAAAGAACAGGTCCTGCCGGTCTATGAGGAAGACTTAAAATATGAACAAAGCACACCACTCTATAGTGTGTACTTGTCTCAATCCAGAGCACTAAGTGTCATTTCTGTCTGCTGCCTCATTCCTCTGCTTTCTCTATCACTTCTGACAAGTTTTCCTGACACCAAGTGAAAAAGGGTGACAGGGGAGGGAGCTCTGGCACATAGCCTGTGATTGACAGCCTCAACTCTATTTCTGTGAGCTGTGCGAAGGAGGGGGTGTGTCCCTTCAGCTTTCAGAGCTCCCCTCACTGAGCTCCACAGTGTGTAATCTCGATCCCCTGTCCTGTGCTTTCTGACAGCTCAGACAAGCTGCATAAATTATGCACTTTAAATGGCTGTAGAGAAGAGAGGGTTGTAAATATATGCAGGTACAATTTATGTAAGAGGATTTATTTAATCTCTTTGTATCACCTGAGGCCAGTCACTTTACTGTATGTAAGGGTTTACAACCACTTTATTATACTTTATAATTATATAAGCTTATTGGTCTAAAAAAAAAAAAAATCAAAGTGCCAAAGTTTTCTGGTTCTAATGCTGCTTTATCCAAGGAAATAAAGTACCTTCTTAGATCTCAGCTTGTCAAGACAGTATGGCCACTTGCTGACTCAGCAGAAACCACAGACAGCTTAAACTTTATTAAGACACAGAAGTTGAATCCAACATAGTTTTACTTTGGATGAGTACATAAAGGATGTTTTTCCAGTCTTTTGAAGTCCAAGACCACAATGACTCTTCTAAACATGCTCTCTGCGATGAAAGTAAAACTTAAAGTGTTACTAAACCCACAACAGTAAAATCAGTCTGTATTTGCAGTAAAGCATGCTGGTTATACTCACTGTGGAAGCTAAGAGGTTAATCTTCCGCATTGTGTATAAAGGCTGTTTGATCCTGTCTTCTCCCCCCCCCCCTTATATCGCTGTCCCCAACCCACCTCCTCCTAGAAAAGAGTAGGGGTGCAACGGATCAAAAAACTCACGGATCGGATCGGATCGTTCCTCGGATCAGAGTCACGGATCGGATAATTTTTCGGATCAGCAAATAATAATTGAATTTGCAAAAACCTGTGAAAATTCCACCACCATATAGTCCCCACTGTAATATCCATGTCATCTCCCCCACTGTAATATTGTCCGAGTATGGCTGAGTATGGCCGAGTATGGCTGGGTATCGCCGAGTATTGGCATGGTATCGCCGAGTATTGGCAGGGTATCACCGAGTATTGGCCGGGTATCGCAGAGTATTGGCAGGGTATTTGCAGGGTAATGCACTGTATTGGCAGGGTAATGCAGAGTATTGATTGGCAGGGTAATGCAGAGTATTGGCAGGGTAATGCATAGTATTGACAGGGTAATGCAGAGTATTGATTGGCAGGGTAATGCAGAGTATTGGCAGGGTAATGCAGAGTATTGGCAGGGCAATGCAGCGTTTGCTTACAAGTGATCGCTCCGTCATTTGACGGAGCGATCACATTGTAAACGGCCGCCGGGTGTACCAAGATGGCCGTCGCTTCGGAGCTAGGCCGAAGCCGCGGCCTTTCCTAAGGCCGAGGATCGCTGGGAGTGCCGATCCGTACAGGGTGACCCGTTCGGATCACGAATCGTCGACAATCCATTGCACCCCTAGAAAAGAGCCTTGGGGCAAGCTGCACGTGCTCAGTTTGGTATGTATTGCTAGAGATTTTTTTTTTCTTGGGAGAGTGCATGTGATCAGCACAGAGCCAAACAGCACTTTTAATTAGTAATTTTTTTTCCCACAGTAGCGTGATAATCCCTCCACCTCTGTTCTAACTAATCACTCTCGCCTTATGGCATGGACCCCTGTGTAAACAGGTGGTCATGCAAGCAGGTATCAAAAGGGTAAACACGGACCATAAACTTCTCTCACGTCTCCTTAGATCTCAGCAAGGACGCCAGGTCATGGGTAGAAAGAAAAGATCTAAGTGCTCACCGCTTAAGTATAAGATTAAATTTTTGTGTTCAAACACAAACTACTCACATAAATATGATAAAAACACAGCATGTAAAGCCAACAATCGTGTTAGTTCCGTAGGGTAGCAGCGGGTGACGTCATGCGTAGCACCTCCCCGTACGTGTTATGTTCAATCAGAACTTCAACGTCACCAGACTCCTCCCCCCTTCCCTTCGTTAGCAGATGGAGGCACTTGGGAAAGGGGAGAGGAGTCCGGTGACGTTGATGTGCATGACGTCACCGGATCTCCGATGGAACTCCCCGAAGAACCGGAAGCCGTCGGAGAGGTGAGTACTGATCAAAAGAATTTTGATTGAACAAAAAAATTAACAAATAGGAATTAATCATTAATTTCTACAGCCCTGGTATTTAGCCATTTATATTTACTAAAAGAATTGCATTTCCATGTTCTGTGTAGTGTGGGAGACCAGATATAGTGAATGCAGGGTCCTGGGCTTAGTAACACTTTAACTGAGCTCATGCACCCGGAGCTTAAAAAGCAATGATTATTCAGGTGTTCAGCATTTTTTTTTGCATGTAGCACCTCTATTCTATCCTACTGTATGTGTCCATGCACATGTACCTGAGTATTCTGGGTACCCTGTTTACTGTTGAGCCCTGAGCAGAGTGTTGCCCCTGCCGACACCATTGAAATACCTCAGCCAGGTGACTCCCTGGCTGTCGCACAAAGGATAAACATGTACACACTAATGAGATAAATGTTAAATTTTTATTAGTGTCACGGAAATGGCAAAACAGGCAAAATAAACAATTGAAGTCTTCCAAATGGCAAAACACAAAAAAGAAAAGGCAAAATAACACACTACAGTACCACCTTAACCACTTAATGACCCAACCATTTTTTGCGATGCGGCACTGCGTCGCTTTACCTGACAATTACGTAGTTGTGCAACGCTGTACCCTTTTGGTGGTATTTGATTCCTCTGCGCTTTTGTTTTTTTTGCGCTATAAACAAAAAAAGACAGACAATTTTGAAAAAAAAAATATTTTTTACTATAATAAATATCCCCCCAAAAAATAAAAAATAAACAAATTTCTTCATCAGTTTAGGTCGATATATATTCTTCTACATATTTTTGGTAAAAAAAAATAAAAAATCGCAATAAGCTTATATTGATTGGTTTGCTCAAAAGTTATAGTTTCCACAAAATAGGGGATAGATTTATGGCATTTTTATTATAACTATTTTATAGTAATGGCGGTGATCAGCGATTTTTAGCGGGACTGCGACATTGCGGCAGACAGATTGGACACTTTTGACACTTTTTTGGGGCCATCGACATTTATACGGCGATCAGAGCTAAAAATAGCCACTGATAACTGTATAAATGTATAGAATACAAAACGCTGTGCTAAATATTAAGTGTAAATTATGACATAAGTGAATACCATAAATCAAATAAATATCTAAATAGAACAAATATCCATATGAACAATACACCTTAAGTGAGAGAGTGTACCATTGTAAACAATATCGACCAAGTCTAAGTGAAAAAACTCAATAACAATGATTAACTGTATAAATGTCACTGGCAGGGAAGGGGTTAACACAAGGGGCGATCAAGGGGTTAAGTGTTCCCTAGGGAGGTGTTTCTAACTGTGGGGGCAGTGTAGTGACTGGGGGAGGAGACAGATTGCTGTTCCTAATCACTAGGAACAGACGATCTGTCTATTCTCCCCTGACAGAACGGGGATCTGTCTGTTTACAGACATTGACAGATCCCCGTTCTGTCTCTCTCAGAAGCGATCGCGGGTGGCCGGCGGACATCGCGGCCGCTGGCCATGACGAAGACTCGCCCAGGAGAGCCAACCTGCCGCAGTATAACTGCGACGGCTGGTCTTTAAGTGGTTAAGCCACTCCCACCTATCCTGCAGGACTAAAGATTTAAACATGAACTCCCAAACCGAGAAATTTTCCCCAAGTTAGCGCATGGGAAAGAGAACAAGCACCAAGCTAGCTCACTTGTGGACTTGTCTCTTAGTGAGAAGAGCCAGGGTTTAACTCTCAGGAATCTGGGCAAGTAAATTTTCAGCTGATACCCCAAGCACATGAAGAATTATTCTGCCGGCTAGTTGGGGCCCCAACGTTGGTGCACAGTAGAGATGTAGTCTCTTTGAGAGAAACTGAGTTGTCCAAAGGATGGTAAAATAGCAAATGAAGTTCCCCTTTAATAAACACTGGTAGGGTGAAGAGTCACTTTAAAGATGTTAGATTAAGGAGCAGCAGGGTGAAGCTATGACCTTCCGTGTGGAGGGAGGCCCCCTTTTTGTTCTCCTCTGGGATGGCTGTGAAGGTGGTGATGACCCAGTCTGTCTGCCTGTAGGTTCTACTAGCCTAGCCTCCTCGGGATGATCAGACTTCTCTAGCGGCTTGTGTGACTTCCCAACTCAGCCCGATCCGGCCTGGGCCCGTGTGGATCTACTCTTCCGTCTCTCTCACGTCTGGCCTCCAACACAGTCTCTTCCATCTACCCCTGTGTTCCCGGGCTTTTCCCTTGTTAAAGGCTTCCACTTCTTTGCCAGTCCTCATGGGCAGTGTAGCTTCAGCTAATCTGGATGAAAGAATCCTGCACACAGCATACATCTCCCAGAGTTCCCAGAATTTCTGTACGAGTTGTATGATAACTAAGTTGCAGGATACTGCCACCTAGTGGCAACAAAACAGTTCTGCATAACAGTAACATTGCACACACATAGGCACAGGTACAAGCACAGATACACAGATGTATTTGAAGAGGAATGTTTACAGGCAGAAAAAAAAAACACAAAAGGCACACACATGCACATTGCACACGGACATGTGTCGATGTATTCCAGTGGCCACAGTAAATTAATATTCTGGCCAGTTAAATGCATTTATGCCCAAACGCCATACGCATGTCAATACATGCATAAACGCACATACATATTGTAACATTAGAAGTGTTTTTAATGCCAAATTCTGGTAGAAAAAAAATGCTGCTTTTTTTTATAAGCCTTTGGTCATGAGGCTTAAAGGAACAAAGCGTGTTTAGCTTGGAATTGTACTAACTAGTGTTAAAATGGAAGGGGAAGCAGAGACACATACAGAAGACACAATATAAACCAGCTGCTGTGGTAGCACACCCCCCACGTGGTATCAGTAGATACCTCTATTCAATAATATAAAATAGTATAACCTGATACAATAGTCTCTCTTTGCTATATGCCAGGAATATCCCTGGGGCCACATGTGTACTATTAGGCCAGATGGTCCAAAGGATTAGGAGGAGGGGGAAGCAAGTTACATGCTCCTTTATATATTTTAAGGAAAGGCAAACTTATGCTGCAGGGGGAATTTATATTGCCTAGCATGGTCACAGCAAATGTTTGCATAAAAAAAACAAAAAACAGGATAAACTTGGCTTAAACTTGACTAGTCTTGGCTGCAATATGCAACTTTAATCCAGAGATTTTTCCTGCAGTACCTTTTTCAGCCACTAGGTGTGCTTAGTCTGATAGCCTTGGAACCCATGTCATCGTTCACCCTCCCCAGCCTATGAATGAACAGTGAAGGGAGAAGCAGTACAGTGCTAAGCTCATCACTCTGCTTTCTCCTCCTATCAGCATGCTTCTGGTCAGCACATGAACCCATTGGTTCTTTGTTCTGCTTCTTTCACTCACATTCCAGCCCCGCTGCACATGGACTGGAAAAGGCTTATACCAGGATAAAAACAGGTATTTAAACTTCTTACATTTTAAAAATATGTTTAGCCACTTGCTGACCAGCCGCTATCATTATACTGCTGCAAGGTGGCACGATCCTGCAAATCGCCGTAGGTGTACGTCGGCTCGGGAACTCGCTTTTGTGGGCACGCATGCACTCCCATGGGCCAGCGGGGGAGCCAATCAGCAGGTCCGGCGAACTCGATGTCCGCTGGCCACCAGTGATCTTTCCCCGCAGTGACAGAATGGGGATCTGCTTGTGTAAACAGATCACACAGATCCTGTCTTTCTGCTAAGCAGGAAGATGGATCTGTGTGTTTTCACAGTCACACAGTCCTCAATAGAGTTAGATCTACACCTGTAGGAAACACATTTAACCCCTTGATCGCCCCTGCTGTTAACCCTTTCCCTGACAGTGTCATTAGTACAATAACAGTGCATATTTTTAGCACTGATTACTCTAAAAATTTCACTGGTTCCCCAAAAAGTGTCAAAAATGTCAGGTAGGTGTCCGATCTGTTCGCCGCAATGTCGCAATCCCGCCATTACTAGTAAAAAAAAATAAGAAGAAGAAGAATGCCAAAAATCTATCCCCTATTTTGTAGACGCGATAACTTTTGCGCAAACAAATATATATATAAATATACGCTTATTGTGATATTTTTTACCAAAAATATGTAGCAGAATACATATCAGCCTAAACTGATGAATAAATTAGTTTTTTTACATTTGGGGGGGGGGGGGGGGGTGTTTTATAGCAGAAAGTTTTTTTTTTTTAAATTGTCGCTCTTTCTTGTTTATAGTGTAAAAAATAAAAACCTGCAGAGGTGATCAAATACCATAAAAAAAATCTCTATTTGTGGGGAAAAAAAAATACATCAATTTTGTTTGGGTACAGCGTCGCACAACCACGTAATTGTCAGTTAAAGCGACGCAGTGCCGTTTCGCAAAAAATGGCCTGGTCAGGAAGTGGGTAAAACCTTCCAGGGCTGAAGTGGTTAATGATGTATTAATGATTAAGGAGCTGTATTAATTTGTGTCAATTATATCTGCCTAGAGCTCAGCTTTAAAATATTATTTTTTTTTTTGCACACAAACAAATGCACACATCGTTTTGGCATCTAAACCTGCAAGACCCAAACTAATTTAGTAAATGACAGAGAAATATTTTAGAGCGGAACTTCTGTCATTTTTTCATCTTTCCATCTATTAAATCTTCTGCCCTTGTTGTTTTAACTTTGGATAGTAAAACTTTTTTTTTCTGCCAGTAAATACCTTATATAGCCCACTTCCTGTTTCTTGTCTGGTAAAAAGCCCAGGCTTATGTCATCATGCACACCTCTCAATCTCACTCTGGTGAGAGTTTGCCAGGAAGGGAGGGGGGCTGATTCATTAAGAGGGCTGGAGGTGTGCCTCTGTGTAAATCCAGGAAGTGAACAGGCAGCAGCTTCAGCTGCCCACAGTTAAAATGTCTGCAGACAGACTCAGTGGAGGGAGATTTCTGCAGCATATTTGGCAAGTACAGAATCACAGTATATATAAAATAATATGCAAAATGGTTGGAGGAAAGCTTCAGAATGGCAAAGATGTTTTTATTACAAATTATGTGAGCCGACTGCAGTTCCTCTTTAAGTGCAGTAACTTATAACAAGCAATCGGGCATCATCCTTGCGCTACCTGCTATAAACTGAAGGATGAAGCTGTATACCTCATCGTGTCTGTTTTGCATTGTTTACTGTCCACATGGATGTTCCCAGCCTGCACAATGTTAAGTGCAAAGCTTATGTTTTTCTCATTTCACTTGAGCTCCTGACAGGCAAGTGGAAATTCCTCACACTAATATCCTATCTCTCTCTGTTTCTCTGTGAATTTCGATTGGACTGGAATCCCATGCCTTTGAAATCCAGCCTGTTTTATTTGCAGCGTGGGTTTCCCTTGGGACGTGTTGCGTAGGTGGAAGTCTACCTCTCCTGGCTGCCCAGAGGAGATCTTATTAATGTCAGAGATGTGCCATCCCCGCTCCCACACAAATCTCTAGCTAAAGAGGCGGGATCACCACTGCAGTAGCAAAGCGAGGATCCCCATCAGCGTTGATGATATAGAAGGAGGTGTCCCATCTGTGTGTGTGTATGTGTGTGGAGGAATGCTGCATCTCTAGCTCATTTCACTTCATTTATTTCAACCTGTTACAATCTGCAGGGGGGGGGGGGGACACAAGAGGACGCTGCGCTCTAAGCACACGCGAGTGCTTATTGGGTTAATTGCATAATTAGGACGTACAAGTACATATAAGGGTATATTGCACATTATTTTTAGGAGCTGTCTGCATTTTAATTGGGTTTGTGGGAGGAAGAATGAGTCAGTGCAGATAAGGAGGAAGACATTTGAATGAAACACAGAAAAATAGATAAAAATGGATAATCGAGCATGCTCAAAGAAGGTTAATATGGGAAAGCATAGTCTTGGAAAGTGACATTAGCATTACTTCGACAGGGACAAGTGATAAATGTACAAATGGGGAAATATCAGAGTTTGAGGCCAGAATAGAGTGACATGGGGAAACAGAGAAATCCCTTTTTTAAGGCAATGTATAGTCTTTTTGATATTTCTTTTAGATATACACTATATTACCAAAAGTATTGGGATGCCTGCCTTTACACGCACATGAACTTTAATGACATCCCAGTCTTAGTCCGTAAGGTTCAATACTGAGTTGGCCCACCCTTTGCTATAACAGCTTCAACTCTTCTGGGAAGGCTGTCCACAAGGTTTAGGAGTGTGTCTATGGGAATGATTGACCATTCTTCCAGAAGCGCATTTGTGAGCACCTCGCAGATTGACAGCAGGCTTTAGTATGGGTAACATTTCTCTTTTAAAGTGGAACTAAACCCATTGGTTTAACGGTTTCTCTAAACTGTTTAATTCAAGGTATGCTGTGCATGATAACTATCACAGTTGCTTGGGCCTTCAACTGAACTGTCAAACAGCTGGTTTCATAACTGATCACATGTGTAGCACCATGCCAACTGCAGATCAAACACAGGCTAAAAATCATACTACTCTGACCTATATGGATCCCGGGAGAATTATACGGAAGCTTCTCTATAAACATATCTAGAAGGGGTAGAGTTACCTACTTTGTCAGATGCTGACAGGCAACTACTGGATGCTCCTCTGACACTGGAGGAGCTGCAGGTGGCGACGGGAATGTTCCCCAACTCCAAAGCGCCAGGGGAGGATGGAATTCCTGCCAAGGTGTATAAGCAGTATGGTGAACAGTTACTACCTAAAATGTTAATGGTATTTAATGAAGCCAAAAAAAATGGGTGCCTCCCTGCCTCTATATCCAAAGCCATTATAGTTTTGCTGTTGAAACCTGGAAAGGATCCCTTATGCCGCGTACACACGATCGGACTTTGTCCGCCGAAACCTAGTCTGGCGGACAAACCGCCGGACTTTCCAGCTGGGCTTTGCCGGACTTGAAAGCAAACGGACTTGACCACACACGATCACGCTAAAAGTCTGGCGGTTCACGCGATGACGTACAACACGTACGACGGGACTAGAAAAAGAAAAATACTAGAAAAATACTTGCTACTGAGCATGCGTCCTTTTTGGTCCGCCGGACCATACTAAAGACGGCCGTATTGTCCGCCGGACTGCCAAGTCCAGCGGACAATTTTAAAACAAAACTTAAAACCTAGTCCGCCGGACTTTTGGGAAAAAAAGTCAGTCGAAGGCCCACACACGATCGGACTGTCCGGCGGACTCGAGTCCAGCGGACAATCCCACGGGATTGTCCGCTCGTGTGTACACGGCATTAGAACCAGGCTCATATAGGCCAATATCCCTTCTGCAATCAGACGTGAAAATACTGGCCAAGGTGCTGCCCCAAAGATTGAACAACATTCAGACCAAGCGGGGTTCATGCCTCAGAAATCTACGGCTATAAATTCACGCAGGCTATTTGTCAATTTACAATCTAAGTCTAATAATATGGGGGACAGGGCGTTGCTTTCTCTCGACGCCCACAAGGCCTTTGACAGTATTGAATGGTCTTATCTATGGTCCATCTTGCATAAATTTGGGTTCAGAAAGGATTTCATAGCTGGGGTCCAACTTCTGTATAGCTCCCCGAAGGCAGCCATTAGAGAGACAGGCAAGATATCTCAGTACTTTAGTCTATTTAGAGGCACTAGACAGCGATGCCCCTTGTCCCCTCTACTGTTCACGCTGGCCATAGAGCCATTGGCAGCCCGTGTCCGTTCTAATTCTAACATCAGGGGCTATTAATACAGAGAACTTCATGAAAAATTAATGCTTTATGCCAATGACACCATGCTCCTTTTGGGAGACACGTCGTTGTCCCTAGGGGGGGCTATGGAGGTTGTCCGAATGTTTGGCCACTATTCAGTATTGGTGATTAACTGGACTAAGTCGTCTCTCATGCTATTAGATAAGAAGCCTGACCCACAGTTGTCAACCCTACTAGATATCCCTGTGTCCACGGAATTTAGATATTTGGGTATATAGGTTACACCAAATCCATTAAAGTATATCACCTTGAATCTGACCCCTTTGCTAAATTGCTGCAGGGATCGGGTGAAGGTGTGGTCTAGATTGAAAATGTCACCAGTAGGCCAGATAAATCTGATCAAAATGATCTTGATGCAACAGATTTTATACATACTTCACAACTCCCCTATGGTAGTTCCATTGAAGCAATTTCGAGTTATTAATTCCATTTTTAGGTCTCTTATTTGGCTTAACTCAACAACCAGGATTAAATTGGAACAGTTACAGCGCCCTAAGGAAGCAGGCGGGTTAGTGCTACCAAACCCTTGGTTGTACTATCTGGCCTCCCAGCTACAGCACATAGCCAGGGCTCTGTGCCCTGCTAGTAGTCTGGTGTTGAACTTGGTGGACCCTACGTCACACCTTCTCCGGATTACAACTGGGGGGGAGGTAGCGGAGGGCTTGGAAGCGTTACGGTTCTCTAAATCAAACAAGCAATTTCCAATGTACAACTTGATGCAGAAAGTGTGGAACAAAGTTAGAGCATTACAACAAGTTAAGGGATTAACCAGGTTTAGCCCCATATGGGATTACAAGAGGTACTTGGAGTTGGAGAAATTACAATATGGCACAAGATGGCAACAATACAGGATTACTAATATGACCCAAATATTTAGGGATGGCAAACTACGCTCATTCCATGCTTTACTGACGGAATTTGAACTCCCTGCCTCCATGCTGTTTTATTATTTCCAACTCCAACATGCTGTCAAGGCCCAACTGGAAATTGATGCGTGGACTCAGAGTCCAACACCCATTTTCAATTATATGAGGGAAGTAACCTCATATAAAGGCTTTATATCGTGCAGCTACTCCATGCTGCTTAATAAGTTCCTCCCCGACAGTACTGCGGGGTCATATCCAAGTGTGAAAATTATATTGGGGCTTTTGAGGAGGACCAATGGGAGTAGGCTGCAGTTCCCCGGAGCTCCCTAAATGTGTCTTAAAGGCTGTCCCAGCTATATTTACTCCTATGTGTCCATTACACGTCAGCTAGACTGGCGATAATGGGTGTGCGAGATGATCCTTCCTGTACAAGATGCATGAGAGACCACGGGGTTCTGATCCATATGCTATGGCGGTGCCCAAAATTGCATATCTATTGGAAGGATGTGATGGTAACTATTAACCGAGTATTTCAGATCCGTCTCACGGAAAACCCTAAACTATGCTTGTTGGGAATTATTGATGATGTCCCTGAGGAGGAAGCCACTAGACTAGCGATAGCTAGGGCCTTTTTCCAGGCTAGGAAATTCCTTTTGAGACATTGGAAGTCAACGGAACTCCCCACAGTGAAAGAATGGCTGAATCAAATGGGAGATACTATCAGGCTGGAAAAATACATTTATCAGAGCAGGGGTAGTGTGAAAAAATTCAACAAAATTTGGGGGCCATGGCTGGAGGTTCCCGGTCTAGCTCCGGCTGATCTAATTGTAACGCCGAGCGCTCCGGGTACCTCCTCTACCCCGGAGCGCTCACGGCGTCCTTCTCCTTGCAGCGCCTCGGTCGGCTCCCCTGACCGCAGGCGCTGCTTTGTGTCCGGGATGCGATCCTCGGTCTGCCCGGGGATCGCATCCCGCTCCTCTCACCTGTCCCCTGCCTCCTCCTTCGTCGGCGTGCGCGCGCCCCCGCTGCCCAGGCGCGCGCGCGCGAGTCCTCCTTCTCTTAAAGGGCCAGCGCACAACCAATTGGTGCCTGGCCCAATTACAGTTTTCCCCTAATTAATAAAAACCCACTTCCCCTTCCTGTCCTCGCCGGATCTTGTGTTGCCTTTGTGCCCAGTGAAAGCGTTAGTGTGTTTTGCTCCCTCTGTGTATCCAGACCTTTGCTGTTGCCCCCGACTACGAACCTTTGCCACCTGCCTTGACCCTTTGCTACGTCTGACCTTCCTTTTGCCTAATCCTTGTGTACCGCGCTTGTCTCAGCTGTCAGTGGGGTCGAGTTGCTATTGGAGGACACGACCTGGTTGCTACCGCCGCTGCAAGTCCATCCCGCCTTGCGGCGGGCTCTGGTGAAAACCAGTAGCAACATTAGAACCGGTCCTCCAATACAACCCGTGCTATCGCCCCATTGGCATAGGGGATCCACCTCCTGTTCCCCGTCGTACCCGGTACGTGACAGTAGATCCGGCCATGGATCCCGCTGAGGTCCCGCTGCGGTGGTCGCCCAACAAGGACAGCAATTGGCGCAGTTGACTGCTATGCTACAGCAGCTTCTACCGTCTCCACCGCCTGCTCCTACATCTCCTCCGCCACGAGTTGCTGCTGCTAGGATCCGCCTGTCCCTTCCTGACAAATTCAATGGGGATCCCAAGCTGTGCCGAGGGTTCCTATCCCAGTGTTCCCTCCATCTGGAGATGTTGTCGGACCAGTTCCCCACAGAACGGTCAAAGGTGGCGTTCGTGGTCAGCTTACTATCTGATAAGGCCCTAGCCTGGGCTACACCACTTTGGGACCGTGGCGATCCTGCCACAGCTTCTATCCCAGCCTTCTTCTCTGAGGTCCGCAGTGTCTTCGAAGAACCAGCCCGGGCCTCCTCTGCCGAGACGGCTCTCCTGAACCTCGTCCAGGGGAATTCTTCAGTGGGCGATTACGCCATTCAGTTCCGCACCCTGGCATCTGAACTCTCCTGGAACAATGAGGCCCTCTGCGCAACCTTCAAAAAAGGTCTATCCAGTCATGTCAAAGATGTGCTGGCGTCGCGTGAGATTCCTGCTACCCTGTCTGAACTCATCCAGCTAGCCACCCGCATTGACATGCGTTATACCGAAAGACGCCTAGAGCTACGACAGGAAAAGGACTTTGGTCGCGTCAGGCGGTTTCCGCGCCTGGCACCTCTCTTCCAGAATCCTCTGCAACCCGTTCCTGCTCCTCCTGCTGAGGAGGCTATGCAAGTGGATCAGTCGCGCTTGACCTCACAAGAGAGGACTCGCCGCCGAGATCATAATCTGTGCCTGTATTGCGCCAGTCCCGACCATTTTTTAAAGGACTGCTCTATCCGCCCTCAGCGTCAGGGAAACGCTCGCACCTAGCTAACGTAGGAGAGGCGCTGCTAGGTGTGGATTCTTCCTCTCCCCGTCTGACCATTCCTGTGCGGATTTCTCTGACCAAGGGATCCTCTTTCTCCACGGTGGCCTTTCTGGACTCTGGTTCAGCAGGAAACTTCATTGAAGCTTCACTCATCAACAAATTTAATGTTCCAGTTACTCGTCTCGTCAAGCCCTTTTTCATCACCGCTGTAAATGGTCAAAATCTGAACTGTATAGTGCGATATCGCACTGAACCTCTTCTCATGAAGATTGGAGTTCTCCATCATGAAAAGATTAGCTTCTTGGTGTTACCCAACTGTACCTCAGAGATCCTTTTGGGCCTACCCTGGCTCCAGTTACATTCTCCTACCCTCGACTGGTCCTCGGGGGACATCAAGAGTTGGGGTCCTTCCTGTCACAGGCATTGCCTCAAAGCGGTACCCATTAAACAACTTTCCAACGCTCCTGCTCTGCCTAATCTTCCCAAGCCTTACCAGGACTTTTCCGACGTATTTTGCAAAAAGCAAGCGGAGGTTTTGCCACCACACAGACCCTTTAATTGCCCTATTGATCTCCTCCCTGGTACCACCCCGTCCCGTGGCAGGATCTACCCTCTCTCCGTTCCGGAGACACAAGCCATGACAGACTATATCCAGGAGAACCTCAAGAGAGGCTTCATCCGCAAGTCCTCTTCCCCTGCTGGAGCAGGATTCTTCTTTGTCGCCAAAAAGGACGGGTCCCTACGTCCCTGCATTGACTATCGTAGCCTTAATAAAATCACGGTAAAAAATCGCTACCCACTGCCTCTCATCTCTGAACTGTTTGACCGTTTGCGCGGAGCAAGTCTTTTCACCAAACTGGACCTCCGGGGCGCATATAATCTCATCCGTATCCGTAAAGGCGATGAATGGAAAACCGCCTTTAACACCCGTGACGGACACTTTGAATACCTAGTCATGCCCTTTGGGTTATGCAATGCCCCTGCGGTCTTCCAAGACTTTGTGAATGAGATTTTCAGAGATCTGCTGTACACTTGTGTTGTTGTCTATCTGGATGATATCCTGATTTTCTCCTCTGGCTTGGAGGAGCACCGTCTTCATGTCCGCCAAGTGCTCCAGCGACTCCGTGATAACCGTCTGTACGCCAAACTAGAGAAATGTCTCTTTGAACGCTGCAGTCTTCCCTTCCTGGGGTACTTGGTCTCTGGACAAGGTCTCCAAATGGACCCTGCGAAACTCTCTGCTGTCCTGAACTGGCCACGTCCTACTGGGCTACGAGCCATCCAGCGTTTCCTCGGATTCGCCAACTATTACCGCCAGTTCATTTCCCACTTCTCCACCATTGTCGCGCCTATTGTGGCACTAACCAGAAAAAGTGCGGATCCGAGGTCCTGGCCTCCTCAAGCTGATGAGGCATTTAACCGCCTCAAGTCTGTCTTTGCCTCTGCACCAGTTCTGTCCAGGCCTGATCCCCTCAAACCGTTCTTCATGGAAGTCGATGCCTCCTCTGTGGGAGCTGGAGCCGTGCTTCTCCAGAAAGACTCCAAGGGCAAGAACGTCACCTGTGGTTTTTTCTCCAAGACCTTTTCCCCCCTGAAAAGAACTATTCCATTGGAGACCGTGAATTACTGGCCATTAAGCTAGCACTTGAGGAGTGGAGACATCTCCTTGAGGGGTCCGCTCATCTCATCACGATCTTCACTGATCACAAAAATCTCTCTTACCTCCAGTCCGCCCAGCGATTAAACCCACGCCAAGCCAGGTGGTCGTTGTTTTTTGCCCGCTTCAACTTTGAGATTCACTTCCGTCCTGCAGACAAGAATGTCAGGGCTGACGCCCTCTCTCGTTCCACCGATTCCTCTGAGTCCGACTCTCCTGTACAACATATTGTACCTCCTGAGTGTCTGATCTCTTCTGCCCCGGCCTCCTTACTGCAAGTCCCTCCGGGGAAAACCCTGGTCCCTCCACGTCTCCGACTTCAGGTCCTCAAATGGGGTCACTCCTCCCATCTGGCTGGTCATCCTGGAATCAAGAAATCCTCCCAACTGATTTCCAGGTATTACTGGTGGCCTTCCTTAAAAAAGGATGTGACGGACTTCGTACAGGCCTGTACCACATGTGCTCGAAACAAGACTCCTCACCAAAGGCCTGCAGGTCTTCTTCACCCTCTGCCTGTGCCTGAACGACCCTGGGCCCACATAGCTATGGATTTCATCACGGACCTCCCTCCTTCCCACGGCCACACTACCATATGGGTGGTCGTGGATCGTTTCTCCAAAATGGCACATTTTGTCCCGCTTCCAGGGCTTCCTTCTGCACCTATACTCGCCAAACATTTCTTCCTTCAGATTTTTCGCCTTCATGGACTTCCATCCCACATCGTCTCGGACAGAGGCGTCCAGTTTGTGTCTAAGTTCTGGAGAGCTCTCTGCAGTCAATTGAAAGTCAAACTAGACTTCTCCTCTGCCTACCACCCTCAGTCCAATGGACAAGTGGAGAGAGTCAACCAGATCCTGGGGGCCTACCTGCGACACTTTGTCTCGGCCCGTCAAGACGACTGGGCTGACCTCCTGCCCTGGGCCGAATTTTCTTATAATTTGAAAGAGTCTGAGTCTTCCTCTCTATCACCCTTCTTTGTGGTTTACGGCCGTCATCCTCTTCCCCCCCTACCCATCCCCACTTCTTCCGGAGTCCCCGCTGTAGACGAAGTCACCCAGGAGCTATCGTCCATCTGGAAAGAGACCCAAAGGTCGCTTGCCCTGGCCTCTTCTCGCATGAAGAAACATGCTGACAGCAAAAGAAGACCTCCTCCGGTATTCTCCCCTGGCGATAGGGTGTGGCTCTCCTCCAAGTACATTAGGTTCCGCATCCCCAGTTACAAGTTGGGTCCCCGCTACCTCGGCCCATTCAAGATCAAGGCTCGGATCAATTCCGTGTCCTACAAACTGCATCTTCCTCCTTCCCTTCGCATTCCCAACTCCTTCCATGTTTCTCTCCTCAAACCCTTTGTTCTTAATCACTTTTCCCCCAAGGTCCCCACTCCTGCTCCGGTCTCCGGCTCCTCCGACATCTTCTCCGTTAAAGAGATCCTTGCCTCTAGAACCGTCCGAGGTAAACGTTTCTATCTTGTTGACTGGGAGAACTGTGGGCCTGAGGAGAGGTCTTGGGAACCTGAGGGGAACATCATTGACAAGGATCTCATCCGCAGGTTCTTGGGTTCCAGGAGGAGGGGGAGGCCCAAGAAGAGGGGGAGACCCAAGGGGGGGGGGGTACTGTAACGCCGAGCGCTCCGGGTACCTCCTCTACCCCGGAGCGCTCACGGCGTCCTTCTCCTTGCAGCGCCTCGGTCGGCTCCCCTGACCGCAGGCGCTGCTTTGTGTCCGGGATGCGATCCTCGGTCTGCCCGGGGATCGCATCCCGCTCCTCTCACCTGTCCCCTGCCTCCTCCTTCGTCGGCGTGCGCGCGCCCCCGCTGCCCAGGCGCGCGCGCGCGAGTCCTCCTTCTCTTAAAGGGCCAGCGCACAACCAATTGGTGCCTGGCCCAATTACAGTTTTCCCCTAATTAATAAAAACCCACTTCCCCTTCCTGTCCTCGCCGGATCTTGTGTTGCCTTTGTGCCCAGTGAAAGCGTTAGTGTGTTTTGCTCCCTCTGTGTATCCAGACCTTTGCTGTTGCCCCCGACTACGAACCTTTGCCACCTGCCTTGACCCTTTGCTACGTCTGACCTTCCTTTTGCCTAATCCTTGTGTACCGCGCTTGTCTCAGCTGTCAGTGGGGTCGAGTTGCTATTGGAGGACACGACCTGGTTGCTACCGCCGCTGCAAGTCCATCCTGCCTTGCGGCGGGCTCTGGTGAAAACCAGTAGCAACATTAGAACCGGTCCTCCAATACAACCCGTGCTATCGCCCCATTGGCATAGGGGATCCACCTCCTGTTCCCCGTCGTACCCGGTACGTGACACTAATTATGGACCGTCTACTATTGTAGAAGGGATATGGTAGTCACCTTGAAGGTACGTAGCACAGCAGCTGTTTAAAGAAGGGGTAATTGCACTGAGCCACTGAGAGCTCCTTCTAGTGGGTATTCTACAAATCTTTATAGTAACAAAAACTGTAAAAGTCTTATCAAAATTTATTTTTAGAAAAAAAGTCACTTAAAATACATTAAACATTATTAAACTGAATATACTGCACAAAGCTGCCAATCATATTCCAGCTCACATTTTTCTAGCGCGGTTTAGAAAATAAAGGTAGGTCTGGCTGGTTGGTGATGAAAGTACTTTTCTGCAATATTGTATAGCAGCCCCTTAAACTCTAATGTAATGAACACATATTGCATACAGTGTGTGGCTAATGCCTTTCAATGGAAGTGAACATAGTGTGCAGAGTACATATCATTCACATGCACGTCAGCTCACACTTATTATTTTTAACACATGTCAATTACACAGATTATGTGACTTATTTAATACAGGAAAGTAAATGAGGGAACAAAGAAACTATAAAAAGCATTTTTTATTGGAGTAGGTTTTAGCTTTTATCTGCATTTAGCTCATTTAAGGAGGACCTCACATTATGCTGCTTATAGTATAAAGTGTACCTGTAATAAACACAAGCCAGAAAGCAATGTAAGTCAAGGTGTGACCTAGTCACGCTGGATTCTATAGTGGAAACTACCCCTGCTACATTTCCTGCTGTTTGCCAAAGGAAACATCTTTAGATAGAGGATTTCAACTCTACCCCTGTGCTATAGTAGCTGGTCTAGAACATTAGGGAACATTTTTTAAAAATACAAATGTACCCCTAACGACCAGTTTATTAGTAAGATTTAAAAATATCCATGGGTTTGACAATGTCCAATAAAACTGTCTCTCTAAACCTGTCACAAACCTTGACAAAACAAATTGAACACATGTTAAAAAAAGGCATCAGCAACTAATGCCGGCCATACACGGGTCGAATTTCGAAACAATATTCTTTCGAAAATCGTATCTAAGAATTTTCGTTTGAATTTCGCACCATTAGTGGGCTGCAGCAACAGCCGATTTTCAGTCAAATTTGAGTAATCGGACATGTTGGAAGTTTTTTGAAAAACAAACGATTTTCTAATTAATGATGGGAGAATCATGCGAGAAATGTAATAGAAAAAGGAATGCACATGTGCAAGAAAAGAAAATTCCCGGAAAGAAAAGAAGATTCCCAGCCAGTAAAAATTTTTTTTGTAGCAACATGAGGTGAAATTGAATGCTTGGTCGGCCGAATTTCGAAAATCAATGATGGTGTCATCAGAACACAAAAAAAAAACTTTCTGATTTTGAAAAGAAAATTTGTTCGGAATTCGACCATGTATGGCATGCTTAAGGCACCGAATGTAGCTCTGCAAGATACTACTTTACACAATATCCAATAAAATTACCCCTTTGAGAGGGTCTCAAAGTTACCACACTTTGGGGTTCACCTAACTGTATCTTTTGACTCCTTGCACAAAGCCAATTACTCTGCACTATAACAGCTATATGGTCACCTGGAAGCATTGAAACACCACCAAATCTGTCCTCCCTACCTAAAATCCTATATTTCCTTGGGTCCTACCAATTTCAGTTCAGTCATATTCTACACTTTATACAACAGAAAATACTTAATTGTATGTAGCACTTACTCCCAAAAGAGCCGCTTGATGTATTGGGTCCCTTGTTCCTGTGCCCATGACTTTGTGAACACTACACACACACTGACACACCTGGGTGAGCGGGGAATGCAGATGAGGGAGTCATGAGATTGGCCCCAAATTTATTCTGCAGCAGAACAATGTCATTAAGAATTATCTTCAATGTAAAGGAGAACAAGGAGTGCTGAAAGCCCAGAGCCCTAATCTCAACATCATCGAGTCTGTCTGGGATGACATGAAGAGACAAAAGGAATTGTGGTAGCCATAGGCGTGCGCAGGGGGTGTGCCAGGTATGCCCAGTGCAGCGCAGATTCCCCCTGTTGCCCAGGCCCCACTGCCCGACTGACACATGTTTTTATAAATTATTAAATGTTTGTTTACATTTATACTGTATATAACAGTGTGTGTGTGTGTGTGTGTGTGTGTGTGTATGTTTGTGTATGTGTATACTATGCAGCCCTTAAAATTTCCACGTCACCACAAAAGTACAGTCACCGTGATCATAGAGTGCTGGACGGACGGGTGTTGTTCTAATTGGCGGCCCGCATACTGATTTTTAACTGCAAGTTTGGATTGCTTTGATTTAAGTGCAATTTATAATCTAATAATAAAAAATGTTTTATAAGGATTTTATACCATGTAGACCCTTTTATATTTTTGGGTACTATCAATGACCACACTATCCGGATGACTGATTTGCAGTGTTTTTAAATATTTTTGGTATACTAAAGTATAATTACAAGAATTTCATGATTAAGTTTATGCAAAGAGTCAATATTTGCAGTGTTGACCCTTCTTTTTCTCTTCAATTCGCCCTGGCATGCTGTCAATCAACTTCTGGGCCACATTCTGACTGATAGCAGCCTATTCTTGCATAATCAATGCTTGTCAGAATTTCTGGGGTTATTGACCACAAGTTCACAATAGGATTAAGATCTGGGGAGTTTCCTGACTGTGGACCCAACATTTTGATGTTTTGTTCCCCAAGCCACTTAGTTATAACTTTTGCCTTATGGCAAGGTGCTCCATCATGCTGGAAAAGGCATTGTGTCCTCTCCCACTCTGAGAACACTCCACTCAGAATGGGAAAGAACACATCAGTACAGCGCCTTTATATTTGTTTGACTTGATACAGAGTGGTGCGCTCATAGCACCTATTAAATGTGAGTATCCTAATATAGGGAATATTGTCATTTTAAATAAAACTTTTAAAATGGTAATACACTATCCAGTTTCCTCTGTTTTCCATATGAATATTGCTGCAAGCAACCATCCAAGGATCTAAATGCTGACCATAAACCCAGAGGTGGTTTAAAAGCGTGTTTTGGCCGAGCTTGGGTGCAAGGTCACATGCTTTAAGGTGAGCGCATACACCAAAGGAGGAGCACAAGAGTGGACACTAGCACTTTACTGTTATATCATCTGTTTCATCATCTGCAATGAGCGCCAGAAGAATGGAGTAGTTATGAATGGACTTTATGCTGCGATTTTATGGACACAGCCTAATGCATGAATTAGTTTGGCACAAGAGCACTTTAAACACGGTTCACTTTATTTCTATATTGATTATTGTATATTGATGCACTTTTATATAGATTTATGTTAATTACAGGTTGTCACTGCAATTATCGCAATTATCGCACAGGGTTGCAAATTTCTCTATTGCATATGAATGCTACATGTGTATATAGAGGTGTGTATGCTACACAGGTTGTCATTGGGAGGATTGCATAGGATTGCAATTTTCAATTGTTCATGATCGCAACTTATAATCGCATAAGATTGCATTATTGTATTCACTAGATTTTTTATATAGGAATAGAATATCTCACCACCACTATTTAACTGCAGTCAGTAATATTATGATTTAGTATGGTTTCCGTCTGATTACATTTAGATAGTGCAGCATTATATTGGTATAAAACTTTTTGGCACGAGCATTTGGGACATGATCAATGCTAGCAGCTGTCCTTCAATCATCTCTAATTATCATTTGGATTTTCACATGGTAGCTCGCAATATTCTGTTTGTTTTTTATATTCTCAAATCTTAAAATGGTGGGACAAAGGTAGATTTAAAAAGGTGCTCCGCTTTGTGGTCTCTGGTGAACTCTTTCCAATCCCTCTAATCCCCCGTACACACGGTCGGAAATTCCGACGGGGAAAGTCAATCCGATCGTGTGTGGGCTCTAGCAGACTTTTTTCGTTGGAATTTCCAATGGAATAAATTTGAGAGCAGGACGTTAAATTTTCCAACAACAAAATCCGATCAGACTTTTTCCGATCGAGTGTATAGAATTCCGACGCACAATGTGCCACGCATGCTCAGAATAAATTTGGGGACGAAAGCTATTGGCTACTGGCCTCTACGTAGTCCCGTCGTACATGTTGTACGTCACCTCGTTCGGAACGATTGGATTTTCCGACAACTTTGTCCGACCATGTGTATGCAACACAAGTTTCGGACAAAATCCATCTGAAAAAATCTGACGGATTTTGTGGTCGGAATGTCCGACCGTGTGTACAAGGCATAAGAAACAAATAACATTCCAATGGACGCACTTTTTAGATCTGTCCAACTTGAACATTACATATCTTCTATAATTAAAAATAGATATAGCAAATTCTTACAAACGTTGAAGATATCTATCACCATGACCCACACATGGGTAGTCTTATTTCACTAATACTTTATTCTCTAACCACCACAACTAGTTTGAGCTAATTACTATATATGTTGAATCAGGAGAAAGAAATAGATAAATCTTTACTGTCTGGAGATTGTGCCAATGTGCAAAGACTTGTGCCGATGGTACTTTACGCCTTCAAGATTTGCAAAAAATATACAGTATCTACATACAGCCCTAATTGTTTTAGAGGTTGCACAGAGCTGACACGATGATCTGCATATGTATCTCTTTTCCTAAAGTGAAGAGACTGTGAACATGTTTATCACCTGATCAAAAAAAAAAAAAACAGAAGGAATCCCTGGAAAGTCTTACTCCTTAAAGTGGATGTGAACCCACTCTCATCCTTTCTAAACTATTGCAATATTGGTTATCTAGAAGAATATACATGCCTCCTGCATGTATACTTATCTGTCAAATGTCTCCCCTCTGTCTGCAGATTTTGTGGGTGGGTCTGTTTTCCAGGGCTCAGTGGGTGGAGTTGTGATGTCAATAAACTCCCCGCCCCCCTTTACACTCCCCTTATCAACATGCATTTTCTCCTGTGTATTTCTTACACTGAACTTCTGCTATGATCACCAACATCCAGTCAAAACCCAGAAAAATCCCCACATGACTTCAGCATGCCAAATCATGCTGAGATGTGGAACAACACGCCTTGCAGAGCTGCTAAAGAAAGGAGTGGGGGTGGTAATTAAAAAATAATGCATGTCTTAGGCTAGTGCACAAGATATGTAAATCACGTGTCAATCACAGCAAGGGGGAAGAACGGACAAAGTTTTCACTATTTGTCCATTTTATTTCACTGAAAAAAGATATGAGGATTGCTCAGAGCTGGATTAACTCTTTGTGGCACAGCTGATCTGAAATCCCATACTCTATATTGTGCCAGACAAAAAATAAATAAATAATTTCGGGTTTACATCCACTTTAAACCAACCAATAGTCTTATTAAATCTGAACAAAAACATGTTCTTTCATTTTTGTGTATCTAAATTACAAAGAAGGGATACAAATGGTAACAAATATTATGATTTTATGAGGAAAAAAAAGACACTTCTGTCTTACATGACTCCCATAACAAATTGTCCCAAGTCCTAATGCCCTTCAGACATTTTGCTTTTCCTCGCCACCCTTTAACCCCCCCCCTTCCTTTTTTTTTAGCTTTTTCTCCTTCTAGCTACTCCTGCCATCTACACTGCCCCGTCAACCTGATCACAGTGCCCCCTTGTCTGTCACATCACTGCAGACATGTCCTGTAAACAGCACTAATGATCTCAAATCATGGACTTTCCTAACCGTAAAGCCACACCTGAGCTCAAGATGGTTAAGGCACATGAATTTTGAGAGGGGTTTAAAGTTATCAGTCCACTTCTGCTTTAGATGTCTAACAGCAGTTATTTTATTAAAACAATTATGCTATGGTATTTTTCTTCTTATTGCTACAGAATAATCAAATTTAATTATGACAAATGTAAAGACCTCAGTTTGAAGACAATGATTTTATCAGATGAGACAAGGGAAGAAAATTGTATGTGACACTTAGGGCAAACGTCTTATTAAAAATGGCCTAATTGCACAACAGTGTGGCAAAATATAATATGACTTTTTGGCACTAATGTAACCTATATGTGCCAATAACATCACATAGTATTTTTCACTTAGGAAGAAAATATTACGTTTCTCCATATTTATTGTTGGGTTGTATATTCAGTTTAAATAAACACATGCAACACAAAGCACAGACAAAATAAGTATGCGTGGCCTGAAGCAGAACAGCATGGATGTGCACTAAATTAGTACTGTCCTCATCAAGCCAAATTTACTAACAATAACCTGACAAACTCTGCTATAGGCTAAGGAAATAAACATCAGAAGCAGAGCTACAACCACAAAGATATTCAACCATGCACAAAAGAATATAAAATTGGTTAAAGGGGGTCTGTTTTACAACATCACAAGTAAGTTAAAGCAAAATCATCCACTTAGTTCTATTGTTTGAGCTTAAGATGTCCCTTTGATGAAGTTTGAAATCCCAGCCTTCGGTTCAGATGTGTTTCTTTTTTGCTTTTTATCTCACCAAAAAGGATTCTTGTGCATGCTGAGGACCACACTAGCAGCAGACAAGCATTGCCCAGCTAGTAATTTGACAAAGCAGAATGTGTGAGTAAACCATCAAAGTAACTTTTTTTAGCATTAAGCTATATTTTTTGCTGGTGCTTGCCTAGTATTTAGGCATTGATCTTTGGTTTCCTTGATTGGAGAAACAGGAAGATGGTCTAGATTAAAGTATTGCAAATAATGATCTGGGATGTTACTTTCTTCCTTTTACATACTGTAGATTGCCCTGACCACTCTTTAAAGTAGAACTAAAGGCAACATTTTTATTTCATTTTGAAAAGAGTAAAGAGTTTTTTTTTTGTCACCTGTGTCTCATTGAGGAGATTTCCCTTCACTTCCTATCCCAAAGCCAAAACAGGAAGTGTGAGGAAAGTACTGCAGTGCCCTTCTGTGACAACCCAAAATTTGGAATTTACTTTCACTCTTGATGGTAACAGCAAAAAGGACAAATAGAGATGGTGAATTTCCCAAATGGGGGCACAGGCAGCAATACAGACCTGGTAGGTGTTATAGTCCCTCTCCATTTTATCTATGTAGCAAGGTCCCAGGCCTCCTTCAGTCTAATTTGAACCTCCATGGCCAGAGATAGCTGACATCCTTCTGTATGTGGTGGGTTGTGAGACATGGTTGGTGCAGAGTAATTAAAGAAATTGGGTGTTAGACACTTCTTGAATGCAAAATAAAGTTTATTTCTGTTAACAAACTTTTTTTGAGGAGAGAGGGTTAGGGCCAGGGCACCCTTAGGTAGTTGCAAGATTAATTGGCAGACTCCGAGACTTCAATAGGAGGACAGACATGCAGGGAAAGGCATCCAGCAAGACGCCACATCTGCATGTGCAGGAATGTTGTCTCCTATGGCAACAATCTTTAACAGTTCCTAACACAGCTTAACAGTTCCTTCACTTTCACTACAATCACTCCTTGTAGTTCTTCAGCCCACTGAGCTCCCGGTCTCTCACTAGACCCACTGATTCATTGCCATTGAATCCCTTGAGCTCCTCCAATCTTTATGGTGGTATCTTCCTCAAGCGTCACCCCCGCCTCTCTGCTGGGTCCGTAGCTTGGCACTCAAGACACCTCTCAAGCTTCACACCACTGGCCTGGTCAAACCCTGGCTTGACACACAAGGCTGCTCTGCAAGTGTCACCTCTGCTGGCTGGGTCCCTGGCTTGATACCCACTGTAGTTTCCCATTCTTGTCCGTCCCCGGTTGGTGAGAATGCTGCGCTGGTACTTGCTTCAGTTACTCACTGTGGTCCCTGGTAATAAGGCGGATGGTCCCTTACTGGCGACGGCTTCTCCTCTACCTCCAACCACAACAGGTTCCCTGGCCCGCAGAACCGTCACTTTTGTTTGGACTGCAAGCCGCAGTCCCAACACTGCGCTGCTCTCTTGCCACTGGATAGGCTCTCAGACAGCCTAGCAGCTAGATGTGCCTGGGATAGGCCCAACCTCCAGCCTAGCAGCCGGGGCAATACAACACACGTTCACCCAGACTGCTGTCCAGGTGGCACAGAACACAGATCACCTGACTCTACCTAAATATATAGGTTCTCCCAGCAGGGCAAGGGATTCAAGAAAACTCCTGCCTATTGGCTGAGATGCCCCATATACCCATAATCTGACCTTGCATTCCCCTTCTCGTATTCAGTACCACCAAGTAGCCAGGCACCTAGTGGTAGAAGAGAAAAGTGCAACCAGGCCAAACTTAGGGAGAAATCAATGGATCTCTAACAATTAGTCAGGATGACTATTCCCGACAAGTACATTTCAAGGAGCAACCCTGACTAAATTCCAGGGTGCTACATCCTCCCCCTGCCCACAAAACTACGTCTCTGAGTTTGAAGAAATTTTTTTTTAAGCTCTCAAGCATGAGAGTGAATATCTTGGCAAAAACTGTGATGGGTAGGAAAAACAGGAAAGGGTTAACAATGTAACAATAAATATGTAAGTGTGGTATACCACGTGAAATAAACAGTTACCAAATATACATGTAAGAAATTCAGATAGAGGACAATAAAGTATCAAAAATATCTACATCTAAAATATATGTACAATTTTAGGCAGGCCTAAGCAGCAACCTTACTTCCTCACTATCTATCTAAAATATATACACAATGCTAATATAGAAATGGGTTAATGTTGAAAGAGGACGCACTGGCACAGCAACACCTGAAAGAGAGAATCAACAGCAATGCAAAAATGCATCCTATCCTTTTGTAACAAGGTGCAGTATATACATGCGTGATTAAACAAGTTTTGATTGTCCTCAGCCGAAGACAGCATAGCAAGGTGAATACAACCCATAAAACATTTGCATTATTTACATCAGAGAGAGAAGGCCCCATCCTCAACGGAGAATGTCACCTCCTCTCCATTATTCAGCAAACTTGCACTTATCACATAATAAGTTCACTCAGGTCAGCACTGTTCACACCACCTTGTGACCATACTAGAAACTGTTTAAATGTATGGTTTAGTCCATTATTCAAATGCATGGTTGGGATTTACCCCTCTATTACAGCTTAATCTAACTGACTAAACAATCAGCATCCAAGACATGTTTACAGTCTATCAATTTCCCTCTGGGTGGACTATATTTTCCGTCAGTCTTCCTTTTTCTTCAGGGACGACTCTGGGGACAAGAAGGCACAGCTGCATTTCAGGCAACAAGCAGCCAGGCCTTGGTGCAAGGGACCGCACTTCAGGACCGATAGGTCCCATTGCAAAGGCATCCTCAGTCTGTCCATATGACAGCTGGGGACAAAATTTTTCGTCATCACTTGGGAAGCAACAACCTGCTGAAGATCACAGGTTGCCCTTTAGGGCGGATCACCCCAATGACTTCAACTTTTAGCCAGCATGGCTCAGGTGGGCACATGTATTTGCCGGCAGCATTCAGTACAGCACAGTACGGGAAGTACAGCTCTCTGAAATGTTCTCCACTAACAATTAAATGTGTGTGTGAAGTGGCTGTCAGCATAGTGTCCTTGACATCACACAACACATATTTGTAATCCAAGGTGGTAGTAATACCATTTCGATTGACATTTTACCAGTAGTACCCAGGGTCAGGTAGAATTACGGACTCTCCCTTTGCAATCACCGTGGTGACAAAGTGCTTGAGGTCCCTTTTGTTGAGTTGACATTATTTGCATTAATCCGATAAACATACTTAACCACTTTCAGACCGGACCATTATGCAGCCTAAAGACCAGAGGACTTTTTACAATTTCGCACTGCACTGGTTTAACTGGTAATTACGCGGTCATGCAATGTTGTACCCAAACGAAATTTGCGTCCTTTTCTTCCCACAAATAGAGCTTTCTTTTGATGGTATTTGATTGCCTCTGCGATTTTTATTTTTTGCGCTATAAACGGAAAAAGACCGAAAATTTTGAAAAAAAATGATATTTTCTACTTTTTGTTATAAGAAAAATCCAATAAACTAAATTTTAGTCATACTTTTAAGCCAAAATGTATTCAGCCACATGTATTTTGTAAAAAAAATGTCAATAAGCGTATATTTATTGGTTTGCGCAAAAGTTATAGCGTCTACAAACTAGGGTACATTTTCTGGAATTTACGCAGCTTTTAGTTTACGACTGCCTATCTCATTTCCTGAGGTGCTAAAATGGCAGGGAAGTACAAAACCCCCCCAAATGACCCCATTTTGGAAAGTAGACACCCTAAGGAAATTGCTAAGAGGCATTTTGAGCCCATTGAATATTTTATTTTTTTGTCCCAAGTGATTGAATAATGACAAAAAAAAAAAAAAAAAAAAAAAAATGTTTACAAAAAGTTGTCACTAAATGATATATTTCTCACACATGCCATGGGCATATGTGGAATTACACCCCAAAATATATTCTGCTGCTTCTTCTGAGTACGGGGATACCACATGTGTGGGACTTTTTGGGAGCCTATCCGTGTACGGGACCCCGAAAGCCAAGCACCGCCTTCAGGATTTCCAAGGGTGTAAATTTTTGATTTCACTCCTCACTACCTATCACTACCTATCACAGTTTTGAAGGCCATAAAATGCCAAGATGGCACAAAACCCCCCCAAATGACCCCATTTTGGAAAGTAGACACCCCAAGCTATTTGCTGAGTGGCATGTTGAGTCCATGGAATATTTTATATTTTGCCACAAGTAGCGGGAAAAATGACAAACTTTTTTTTTTTTTTTTTTTTTTTGCCCAAAGTTGTCACTAAATGATATATTTCTCACACATGCCATGGGCATATGTGGAATTACACCCCAAAATAAATTCTGCTGCTTCTTCTGAGTACGGGGATACCACATGTGTGGGACTTTTTGGGAGCCTATCCGTGTACGGGACCCCGAAAACCAAGCACCGCCTTCAGGATTTCTAAGGGTGTAAATTTTTGATTTCACTCCTCACTACCTATCACTACCTATCACAGTTTTGAAGGCCATAAAATGCCAAGATGGCACAAAACCCCCCCAAATGACCCCATTTTGGAAAGTAGACACCCCAAGCTATTTGCTGAGTGGCATGTTGAGTCCATGGAATATTTTATATTTTGCCACAAGTAGCGGGAAAAATGACAAACATTATTTTTATTTTTTTTTTTTTTTTTTTTTTTTTTTTTTTGCCCAAAGTTGTCACTAAATGATATATTTCTCACACATGCCATGGGCATATGTGGAATTACACCCCAAAATAAATTCTGCTGCTACTTCTGAGTACGGGGATACCACATGTGTGGGACTTTTTGGGAGCCTATCTGTGTACGGGACCCCGAAAACCAAGCACCGCCTTCAGGATTTCCAAGGGCGTAAATTTTTGATTTCACTCCTCACTACCTATCACTACCTATCACAGTTTTGAAGGCCATAAAATGCCAAGATGGCACAAAACCCCCCCAAATGACCCCATTTTGGAAAGTAGACACCCCAAGCTATTTGCTGAGAGGCATGTTGAGTCCATGGAATATTTTATATTTTGCCACAAGTAGCGGGAAAAATTACAAACTTTTTTTTTTTTTTTTTTTTTTGCCCAAAGTTGTCACTAAATTATATATTGCTCACACATGCCATGGGCATATGTGGAATTACACCCCAAAATATATTCTGCTGCTTCTCCTGAGTATGGGGATACTACATGTGTGGGAATTTTTGGGAGCCTATCCGTGTACGGGACCCCGAAAACCAAGCACCGCCTTCAGGATTTCTAAGGGCGTAAATTTTTGATTTCACTCCTCACTACCTATCACAGTTTTGAAGGCCATAAAATGCCCAGATGGCACAAAACCCCCCCAAATGACCCCATTTTGGAAAGTAGACACCCCAAGCTATTTTATGAGAGGCATGGTGAGTATTTTGCAGCTCTCATTTTTTTTTGAAAATGAAGAAAGAAAAGAAAAAAATAATTTTTTTTTTTTTTTTTTCAATTTTCAAAACTTTGTGACAAAAAGCGAGATCTGCAAAATACTCACCATACCTCTCAGCAAATAGCTTGGGGTGTCTACTTTCCAAAATGGGGTCATTTGGGGGTATTTTGTGCCATCTGGGCATTCCATGGCCTCTGAAACTGTGATAGGCAGTGAGGAGTGAATTCACAAATTCACACCCTTAGAAATCCTGAAGGTGGTGCTTGGTTTTTGGGGCCCCGTACGTGGCTAGGCTCCCAAAAAGTCCCACACATGTGGTATCCCCGTACTCAGGAGAAGCAGCAGAATGTATTTTGGGGTGTAATTCCACATATGCCCATGACATGTTTGAGCAATATATCATTTAGTGACAACTTTGTGCAAAAAAAAAAAAAAATAATAATAATAATTATTATTTTTCCCGCAACTTGTGTCAAAATATAAAATATTCCATGGACTCGACATGCCTCTCAGCAAAAAGCTTGGGGTGTCTACTTTCCGAAATGGGGTCATTTGGGGGGGGTTTTGAACTGTCCTGGAATTTTATGCACAACATTTAGACGCTTATGTCACACATTACCCACTCTTCTAACCACTTGAAGACAAAGCCCTTTCTGACACTTTTTGTTTACATGAGAAAATAATTTTTTTTTGCAAGAAAATTACGTTGAACCCCCAAACAATATATATTTTTTTAAAGCAAAGGCCCTACAGATTAAAATGGTGGGTGTTTCATTTTTTTTTTTCACTCAGTATTTGCGCAGCGATTTTTCAAACGCATTTTTTTGGGAAAAAACACACTTTTTTAAATTTTAATGCACTAAAACACACTATCTTGCCCAAATATTTGATGAAATAAAAAATTAGATCTTAGGCCGAGTACATAGATACCAAACACGACATGCTTTAAAATTGCGCAGAAACGTGCAGCGGTGACAAACTACATACATTTTTAAAAGCATTTAAACGCCTTTACAGGTTACCACTTTAGATTTACGGAGGAGGTCTACTGCTAAAATTACTGCCCTCGATCTGACCTTCGCAGTGATACCTCACATGCATGGTGCAATTGCTGTTTACATATGACGCCAGACCGACGCTTGCGTTCGCCTTTGCGCGAGAGCAGGGGGGGACAGGGGTGTTTTTTTTTTTTTTTTTTTTTATTATTATTGATTTTGCTTTTTTATTTTATTTTTCAACTGTTCCTTTCATTTATATATATTTTTTATCATTTTTATTGCTATCTCAGGGAATGTAAATATCCCCTATGATAGCAATAGGTAGTGACAGGTACTCTTTTTTGAAAAAATTGGGGTCCATTAGACCCTAGATCTGTCGTCTGCCCTCAAAGCATCTGACCACACCAAGATCGGTGTGATAAAATACTTTCCCAATTTCCCAATGGCGCTGATTATATCCGGCGAAATATAAGTCATGAAATGCTCGTAGCTTCCGGTTTCTTAGGCCATAGAGATGATTGGAGCCATTCTGGTCTCTGATCAGCTCTATGGTCAGCTGGCGGAACCACCGGCTGCATTCTCAGGTTCCCTGTTGGGACAGGAGAGCCAGAGAAAACCATGGAAGACGGTGGGGGGGGGGGGGGCATTCCCTCCCACTGCTTGTAAAAGCAGTCTAGAGACTAATTAGCCACTAGGATTGCTTTTACATGAAAGCCGACCGCTGGCTGAAAAGAATGATACCAAGATAATGCCTAATCCTGCCGGCATCATTCTGGTATAACCACTCAAAGTCCAGCAACATACCAGTACGTTGCTGGCCCTTGTTTGGCATATATTGTAATCTTTTTTTTCATGCAGCCTGTGGGCTGAACGAAAAAAAAAGATTGATCGGTGGGTATGCCCACCATTAGAACCTCCCTTCATCCACCCACTTCTAATGATGGGCATACATGCACCATTTTGTTTTTAACTGTGGTGGTGAAATCACCTCCAACAGCGCTGGAGTCACGGATTTATGTATCGTGGGAGCAAGCGCTGTTGCTGTCAAGATAAATAAATCCGCGCTGCAGCTGAATGGCGTACCTGCTAAGCAAATTATGGTTAACAATAAAACAAAGTAACATTATAGTATAACAGTAAGATTTACCATACCTGCAAAGCAAATACCAAAAAAAACATAGTAAAAAATAAAACATTTTTTAATGCAACCTGTGCCTAAAATATATATATGCCGAAGCATGGGGGCATCCTCCCGCAAAAAAGTTATGCCGCGTACACGCGGTCGGAATTTTCCACGGGCAAGCCTCCGTCGGAATTTCAACCGTATGTAGGCGGCATTAGGAGCAAATCGCTCCTCCGCCCTCTGCTGCCCCCATGCTTCGGCATATATGCTCTTTTTTTTTAACTGTGGTGGTGAAATCACCTCCTACAGCGTTGGAGTCACGGCTTTATGTATCGTGGGAGCAAACGCTGTTGCTGTCAAGATAGATAAATCCGCGCTGCAACTGAATGGCGTACCTGAAAACAAAAAAAATGGTTAACAATAAAACATTGCAGAATAGAATACAGTAAAAAGGAGAACAATAGAGAGAGAATAGAGAGAAAGAGAACAATAAAACAACTATTTTTGTTTTTTTTATTTTATATTTTTTTTGTTTTATTTTTTACTTTTTTTTTTTAAACTTTTGTTTGTAACTGTAACAGTTCTAACGGAACTGTTGTAACGGTTCCATCGGTTTTGGTCTCAAAATGCGATGGCATTCTTGAGAACGTGTGCCTAGTCTGTGCAATGCTGTACCCTACGCTAATACTCAACTAGTGTATGGTAGCGTTCGAAACATTCACCGATGCAAAGACCAGGATTGTCAGGACAGCGGGGACAATAATAGCGGGTGTCACGCCTAAATCCGCGCTTTCTGCAGACACGACATTTTCTTTGGGGGGCTTGTTGGGTAGGGGTACTCGGGAGGACATAAATAAAATGCCGCTCATGCAGCCGGCTAACTGCATTTGGTTGGGGAATGTGAGGCGGAGCACCGTCTGGAAACAGAAGGGCTCCGATGATCTCTTCCTGGAATTTAAGGAAGGATCCAGTACGTCCTGAAGCTCCGTATAGCACATGAGCATTCAGCAAAGCCAATTGGAAAAGGTAAATAGACACTTTTTTGTACCAGCGTCTAGCCTTACGGGCAACTAGGTACGGCGCCAACAACTGGTCGTTGAGGTCCACCCCTCCCATGTTTTGGTTGTACTCGTGGACACAGAGGGGTTTCGTCACAACACCAGCCGCCGTAGTAATTTGGACCGTCGTGTCTGCATGAAGGGAGGTAAGAACGAAAACATTCTTATTATCCCTCCACTTCATAGCGAGCAAGTTATTACACTTCAAGCAGGCTCTCTCCCCCAGCCTAAGACGGGACTCTACAAGCCGCTGGGGAAAGCCCCGGCGATTAGGTCGCACGGTGCCACATGCTCCAATCTGATGATCAAACAAATGACTAAACAGTGGCACGCTCGTGTAATAATTATCCACGTACAAGTGGTACCCCTTTCCGAATAAGGGTGACACCAAGTCCCACACAATCTTGCCAGCGCTCCCTATGTAGTCAGGGCAGTTTGTCGGCTCTATGTGGCTATCTTTGCCCTCATAAACCATAAATTTACATGTATAGCCTGTGGCCCTGTCACAGAGCTTATACATCTTGACCCCGTATCTGGCACGCTTGCTGGGAAGGTATTGTTTGAATGACAAGCGGCCAGTAAACTTAATCAGGGACTCGTCAACGCAGACAACTTGATGGGGAGTAAACAAGTCTGCAAAACGTTGGTTGAAATGGTTTATGAGGGGCCGAATTTTATAGAGCCGATCGTATGCAGGGTCTCCACGAGGACGACAGAGTTCATTGTCGTTGAAGTGCATGAACCGCAAAATCTGTTCGTATCGTGCCCTGGACATGGAGGCAGAGAACACGGGCATATGGTACATTGGCTCAGTGGACCAATATGAACGCAACGTACCCATTTTAACTATGCCCATGATGAGGGAAAGGCCCAGAAAGATCTTAAATTCGGGGACCGTAATTGGTCTCCAATCTCTGGCAAGGGTGGACAACTGGGGATTAGCAGCGATGTGTTGACCAGCGTACAAATTGGTTTGGTCCACAATAGATCTATAGAGATCTTCGGTGAAAAACAGCGAAAAAAAATCAAGTGACGTAAAATCAGCTGTTTCCACCTGAATACCGGGTTGGCCAGTGAATGGGGGAAGTACGGGTTCTGCAGAAGTGGTGGGCACCCAATCAGGATTGGCAAATTCTGCAGGAAGGGCACTATGGGCACGACGGGCCTGTCTTTGTCGTCTTCTTGGTGGCAGCGGGACACTACTTGTGCTTGCCACCTCGCCAGCTGAAACTGCACTTATGGGACTCGCCACGTCACCACGTGATACTGCAGTGCTGGTTTGACTACGTCCAGGGTGTACTAGGCCGCTGGTGCTTGCCTGTTCACCAGAAGGAATAGCGGCTCTAGTACGTCTCTGCCTCCTACGAGCGACCTGCGGTTCCTGCACCTCAACAACAGAAGAAGGAGTTTGGGGTCTGGTACGCCTGACCTTAGCAGGGACCACAACTCCGCCGTCAGAGCTATCTGTCATGGAGCCGCTGTCGTCTACTGGGTCGTATTCTGAGCCTGATTCTGACAGATGAGTGACCTCCTCTTCACTATCTGTCATGCTCAGAAACAAGTAGGCCTGTTCACTAGTGTACGTTTGACTTGCCATTTTGGGCTCTAAATTTAGTAGTACACTAGTGAGACTCACAGGAAAAAAAAAAGCTCCTGACTGTTAGCGACTGAATCAAAACGCTACCAAAAAACTGTAAGCGATCGCAGGGATCAGGCCTGACTCTGCGAACGCTGCAGTTATGTGTGCTTAGTGTTTTGTAAGTGACAGTGATCGATCGATACTGCACTTGGGTGGGCTGGGCGGAGGGGGAAAACGCAGGTGCTAGCAGGTATCTGGGCTGATCCCGCTAACAATGCGTTTTTGGGAACCCTAAACAGCTGGGGACGCTAGTATAGATCTGATCAGATCAGATATCGATCTGTTCAGATTCTATACCACTAAGGGAGGTGTATGCTGCGTGCGTGGGTGTTTGCGGTACTGGCACTAACCCGACGCTGCCTGGGGCGACGCAGACCCTATTTGACTCTAAAACCTTACTTATATCACCCGCCGGGCGATCAGGGGGTTAAACCTTTATTAGGTAATAAACGGCGGGTGCCCTGAAACTATAAAAAATAAACTAACTGACCAGCGTCACCCGTAACAGTTATATGGTGATCACTGGTGAAAGGGTTAACTAGGGGGCACTCAGGGGGTTAAAACCTTTAGTAGGTAGTATATGGGGGGTCCCTGACCCTATAAAACGCTGCGGCAAACCTAAATACCTACCTCCCTAACTAGCGTCAACTGTGACACTAATACAGCGATCAAAAAAACGATCGCTTAGTGACACTGGTGACGGGGGGTGATCACGGGGTTAAACCTTTATTAGGGGGGGTTCCTAGACCTAAAGGGGGCTAAATCTAACTGCCCTAACAGTTATTAGGGTCACAATGCACCAATGCAGTTAACAGTAAAAAAAAAAAAAAAAAAAAAAAAAACTGCTTTGGTGTCACTGTGACAGGGGGTGCAGGGGGGCAATCGGGGGGGGGGGGCTGGGGTGTGTAAAGTGTGCCTAGAATGTTCTACTGTTAGTGTAGTGTAGTGTAGGTGTAGTGTTGTGCAACTCACGTGTCTTCTCTCCTCGGCGTCGGTTCGAAAAGACCGCCACGAGGAGAGATGACCTCACTTCCCCTGGCTCTGTACACAATACAGAGCCAGGGGAAGCATTCCATTGGCTGGGAGCGATCGCGCGGGGGGGGGCACGAATGAGTGCCCCCCCCCTCATCTCCGATCCCTCCCCCAATGTCCCGGACAATTTACAGACACGGGGGCGGGCCCGATCGGCCCCCCACCCGCGTCTGTTAGGGATGACATCACTTCCTCTAGCCCTGTTTACATGACGGGGCTAGAGGAAGTGTTTCATTGGCTGGGAGCGATCGCGAGGGGGGGGCCACGAATGAGTGGCCTCCCCCTCATCTCCGATCGCTCCCCCAACGATGCCGACCGCCGCAGGCACCGGGGGGGGGCCCGATCGGGCCCCCCACCCGCAGACAGGTAGGGACGTATATATACGCCCTCCTGCCTGTACGTGCCATTCTGTCGACGTATATCGTCGTGCGGCGGTCGGCAAGTGGTTAAGAACAGGTAACAATGGGGGCCCTTAATCCCCGGTTCTCTGCTGTATTCAACTGTAACATCTTACTCATGAGATTCTTAAAGCGGGACTGTACTGAAAAATTTTTTTTTAAAAGCCAGCAGCTACAAATACTGCAGCTGCTGACTTTTAAAAAACGGACACTTACCTGTTCCAGGGTCCAGCGGTGTCGGCAGCAGAGGTCGATCGATCGCTCGGCTCTCTGCTGTAGCCGGCGCCATTCTCGGTGAGGGAATCAGGAAGTGGCTTCACTTCCCGATTCCCTACTGAGCATGCGCGAGTCGTGCGGCGCAATGAGAATCTTCAGCGCTGTCTGCCGGGACACGTGTGTGTCCCGGCAGACAGCGCGCTGGGACAGGAACTTGCGTAAACTCCCGTGGAAGTTTATGCCGGAAGTGGGTGCAGATACCTGTCTTAGACAGGTATCTGCACCCCCTCCCCCCTGAAAGGTGCCAAATGTGACACCGGAGGGGGGGAGGGTTCCGAAAAGCGGGAGTTCCACTTTAGGGTGGAATCCCGCTTTAAGATGGACGGTTTCAGCGGCTCCGCCAATGGTAGAAATACTTCTTCTCTTAAGGTGGGAAGTGAACAATATGATGTAAAGATTTTCAAGGCCCAATATATGACAGCTACTTTATACCTTAGTCACTTTATTTGTCTCGTACATTCTACCTTGCTCCTCACTTACCAGCTTCAGGCACCACCGGGGAGGGATCCGAGATTGTTCACCTCTCTTCGCCCACAATGAGCGAATATACTGGGCCAAACGAGTAATGACCGTAGGGCCACCATCCTCCACAACAGTGCTACCCAAGGTGGTAGCCGAGGCAGATGCTTGGATTTCCTTAGAAGGGATATGGGTTACTGGCACCACCTGCTCCAGACTAGCGGTCACTGTAGGTTTCTCGTAAGAAACTATGGCAGTGGGAACACTTCCACTGTGGTATCTGCAAGCTCACTGGACACATTTGGCTCGTCTGAGAAAGAGTCTGTCTGGGCCGGAGTAGGACTTCCAGAATCAGCGGCCTCTGTACTGGATGTAGGTTCCCCCACAGTAGCATATCCGCGGACCCGATCCGCCCTCATCACTTGTGATGGCAGCGGTGGTCTAGCAGCTATCAGCAGCAGTTCTCCGCATCAAAAGCACCGGCTCCAAGGGCGCATAAACAGGGCAAACCTGGAACACCGCCGGCATGCAATCCCCATAGCCACGGAGCTTTGAGAAATAAACTGGGCAGTCTCACCCGTCAGTGTAATCCGAATACCTGTGTCAGTAATCCTGGTTCCAGAGGCAAAAAAACTGGCAATCTCCCGTGTGTCATATTCAGCCAACATGGGTTGCGGTACTTCAAATCCATGAGCTCCGAGGTGCTTCATGTTTTCTTTCAGGCCACGAGGTCTCAGCATGTGAACCCAAGATGGTGACCCAAACAGTAATGCATCCTCCTCTGCAGAGTGGGAACGCCTCCCCCTGCCAATAGATTGGTGCAAATGTTCTCTGGGAACTGTGGCGCCTGCCTTCTTCATGCTGTGGCGCACCAAAACTGTACTGGAGTCCATTCTGGATTCTGTATTAACCCTCACAGCGCTGGCGGGAAGTGTCAAAAGACCAGGCTGATGCTCTCCCATGAGCAGTGAGACTTGTTGGTAGTACACATGGCAACAAAGTTCATTAGCAGTGTAAAGGTTACCTGACACCTTCCCACGGAGCCAGACAAAATCCTGATGAAGCTGAGGCCAGTTGCTAAGGGCGACGACTGCAGAGATAACGCTTTAGCCCCACGTTCAGCGACAAATGGAGCAAGGTCCCAGACCTCCTTCGGCTTAATGAGAACCTCCAGGGCCAGAGATAGCTGACATCCTTCTGTATGTGGTGGGTTGTGAGGCATGGTGGGTGCAGTGTAATTTAAGTTATTGGGCGCCAGACACTTCTTGAATGCAAAAGAAAGTTTATTTCTCTTAACTAACAAACTTTGACCATTACCTTTTGGAGTTTCCTTCCTTGAAAACCATCTTTGTTGAGTCCCGGTCTGTCATAACCACCTTAGCTCCCACCAGTGATACCCCTAGGGGTTTTCTAAATCATGTTGGCACATTGCTACTGCATAGATACAGACAATGTAAGTACTTTTGAGAGTGGTTTTGGGAGGTTTATCCAAGGCAAGAGTACCTCTAATTACTTTACTTTAATCTCCTTTCCATGACAGGGTCAGACCTTACAGATATTCTTGTTACTATTATACTACAGCATTCAGTTTTCCATGTGCATGCTCCTAAAGAGTGGATGAATCCACAAAATACATAGAGCTGTTATATGCCATGTTTTTATGCCAACTATATGTTTTACCATTTAATGATCACTTAACATGTAACATGTGATTTGTATTATTAGTGGTCAATTGTCATTGCTGTATGTTTATCTACTGAATGAATTATATTGGTTTTCTTGGTGTACTCATGATTACCCTCATGCAACTTATCACTGATGATTTCCAATACATTTAAACGTTTTACACCTGCCTGCTTCATTTAAAGTCCCAACCCCCAGTCCTCTTGTTTGTTTCAATTAGACAGGGACGGAGGCAATTGACCTTACCTGGTCACCGCCTCATTTAAAATCTGAACGTTTTCTTTTTCTTCTAAAAAGGGGAGTATGTGGTGAGATGTGTCCAAAAGGCATGGGGCAAAGAGAAAGCGCCGCTGACCATGCCCTCAAGACAGTTCGCATAGCCACTATCAGGTGAAAAGGTGCAGAGGGTACACGATAGATTAAGTTCTGCAATGCCTCATAGGAGCCCAAACATGCTGCCTCCAGAACCACTGCTGCGTTGGACTGATCAGAAACTAACCAATTATGTGCGTGCGACAACTGGGCTGCCAAGAAGTATTTATGTAGGTCAGGACAAGCCAAACCCCCCTCCTTCCAAGATATCTGCAACCCTGACAACCTAAATCTCGGCTGGCCTGTGCCCCAGAGAAAAGCAAGCAGGGTAGTATTTATTAAGTGAAATACCTTCTTGAGTATCCACACAGGGGAATGTCTAAGAATATAGAGAAAAGCAGGCAAGAGCTTCATCTTGAATACATTAATTTGCACAATCAGGGAAAGGGGAAGCTGAGCCCATGCTTTTAGTTTAGCTTTCATATTTTGTATCACCGGAGCTAGGTTCAATGTATAATAGTCAGCAGTAGATGAGGAAATTGAGATACCCAAGTATTTAATTTTGTTGGTCCATATTAAGGGGAGGTTAGGGTCTTGTAAAGATTTTGCCACAGTGTCAATCGTCAATATTTGCGATTTGTCCCAGTTGACTTTGAGTCCTGAGCAGTATGTGAAACTGAAGAGGATGCCTAGATCTGCTTGAAGGGAAGGACCTGGGTCATTCAGGAATAGAATGAGATCGTCCACATACATGGCTAGTTTTTCATGTATGGAGCCAACCTGGATGCCCCTGACCGTGTTCGCTTGTCTAAGGGCCGAGGCAAGTGGCTCCATCATCAGTGTCGGTGATAACGGGTAACCTTGTCTTGTACTTCTGCCAATTGTGATGGGGGGGCGATAGGGCTCAGCAACACCAAGAGACCCGGAAGAATATATATTCAGCAAAATGCTTCAGAACTCATTGGACAGCGCTTCACTGTGCAGATGGACAATGACCCGAAGCATACTGCGAAAGCAACCAAAGAGTTTTTTAGGGGAAGGAAGTGGAATCTTATGCAATGGCCAAGTCAATCACCTTACCTGAATCCGATTGAGCATGCATTTCACTTGCTGAAGACAAAACTGAAGGAAAAATGCCCCAAGAACAAGCAGGAACTGAAGACAGTTGCAGTAGAGGCCTGGTAGAGCATCACCAGGGATGAAACCCAGTGTCTGGTGATGTCTATGCGTTCCAGACTTCAGGCTGTATTTGACTGCAAAGGATTTGCAACCAAGTATTAAAAAGTGAAAGTTTGATGGATGATTGTTAATCTGCCCCATTACTTTTGGTCCCTTAAAAAGTGGGAGGCACATATACAAACTGTTGTAATTCCTACACCGTTCACCTGATTTGGATGTAAATATTTAAATTATAGCTGAAAGTCTGCAGTTAAAGCACATCTTGTTCTTTTCATTTCAAATCCATTGTGGTGGTGTATAGAGCCAAAAAGATTATAATTGTGTCGATGTCCCAGTATTTATGGACCTGACTGTATACAGCCAAGCCACGAGTCAAATGCCTTCTCTATATCCAATGTCCCTAGTACCCTAGTGGAGTTCTCAGAAGACGGCAATTGCAAGTGAGTATAAACTCTGCGTAAGTTGATGTCCGTCGATTTCCCTGATATAGACCCAGTTTGATCTATGTTGACCAAAGATGGGAGAATCGTCTGTAATCGAGTTGCCAACATTTGGGTTAATATCGTTAAGTCATAATTTAGTAAAGAGATTGGCCTGTATGAGGCACAATGGGACTTGTCCTTACCCGGTTTAGGAATTAAAACAATATGAGCTTGGTACATAGAAGTTGTACTGCAATTAGTGCTGCTTATGTTTTGTACCAGTCGCCAGGAAGGCCGTCTGGGCCCGGAGTTTTGCTGCCTGGAAACGAGCTGATTGTTACTTCTATTTCCTCGGCAGTAAAATCCCTATCCAGAAACTCACAATCTTCCTGCGATAGAGTGGATAAATGTAAGTACTGTAGATAGTCCGTAATCTGCTGTATAGAGATTTTCATAGAAATCTTTAAATTCGTTCGAGATTTGATTGGAATCAGAGACGATTCTGCCATCTGAGCAACAAATCTCAAACACCACCGTTTGCATTTTAAATTCGGCAACCAGATTTGCCAGAAGTTTATTCTTGTCTCCGGACTCAAAGATCCTTCCAGCCAATGAACCTAGATCTAGGTGCGTGGCCGAAGTAAGATGAAGAGACAAAGCTCTTCTAGTCTCGGCCAATTGGCTGAAATGATCAGGAGTCGGGGAGTCGGAAAAAGCCTCAGAAGCTTCAGTTTCTCTGGATTCAAGCTGTTGTATTTGAGAGGACATCTCAGATCTGACTGCCTTGATAGCTGAGATGTGCCATCTATCAGTGCCCATCAGTCAGTGCCACCTATCAGTGCCAGCCACCAGTCAGTGCCACCTATCAGTGCCCATTGGTCAGTGCCATCTATCAGTGCCAACCATTAGTGCTGGTCTGTATTGTGCTTTGAAAACTGTTACTAATTGATATCGGCGAGTACTTGAATAAAAGTTATCGGTACTTTTACTTGGTCTTAAAAAAGTGGTATCGGGACAACCCTAGTCACTAGTCTTCTAAAAGTCCCCATGCATGTTTTCAGCTTGCAATGACAGTAGTTTCAAGCCTGTTCTTTAAAAAGAGCAGCATCAAAACCTGCTGCTGAAAATGTACAGCAGGCAATGTTGATTACAGCTTGGACTCCTGTTGAGGACTGAATCGGTATCTGAGGAGCTCTCAGATGTTACTCTTAAATGGTTTCTGTCTAGAGAGAGAATGCTTTCAAGGAATAGCTATACCCAAAACGAGTGGGGTTGTAAACCTCCCTTTGGGAGACAAGATGTGTTCTATCTTTTTATTTTCTTTCAAAGTATATTATCATGAAAGGCAGTGTTGTACTAAAAGTTGTACAAAATCTATTCCACGCATTCATTCACTTTAAAGCAGAACTCCAACTTTTAAAAAAATGCATTGTCCAAAACAAAAAAAGTATTCACCTTCTCTCTAGCACTGTTCCCACTCATCTTCATCTTCAAACAATGCCAAGCATCATTCAACCCCCTTGCTGTGAGCCCAGGCTGTCATGCACCCTCCTTCTTTTGGGGTATGTCAACATGCTAGCATGCAGCAGAAAGAGGTAACATGTCATAATGTGCAGCTTTTAGGACCTGTCCAGTGCTGAAGGAAGAGGACCTATGATAAAATAGGACTGGACTGAAGACCTCCAAAAAAATGTATACAATTTTTTTTTATATAGGTGGTGGTGGGGCAGGTCCAAAGGGAGAGGGAACAATTGGGGGAGAGTGCTCAGCCTGGATTTGGGCTTTCAACTATCATTTGCATTGGATTCCTGTTAAACTGAAAATACAAAATGGCAATTTTGTAGCAATTTTCACCACTTTCAAACAGCTTTTGATAAAAAAAATAAAAAATGAATGGATCACTAATGCCGCGTACACACGATCGGAATTCTCATTGGAAAAAACTCTGACGTTTTTTCCGACGGAATTCCGCTCAAGCTGTGTTGCCTACACACGATCACACCAAATTCCAACGGTCAATAACACAGCGGCATAAAACACGTTCGACAGCACTATAAAATGGAAGTTTAATGCTTCCGAGCATGCGTTGAATTGTTTCCGAGCATGCGTCGGAATTTTGCGCGTCGGAATTGCATACACACGATCGGAAAATCCGATAGAAAGGCATTAGGGTCCTTTCACACTGGCTTTCCAATCAAGTCTGCCTGTCAGTTTTTCAAGCAGACCTGATTGGACCTTGCAGTCTCCTCTATGGAGTGGGAGATGTCCCCCATCCGATCCAATTCTGCCCACAAAATCCAGACCAATGGTGGTCCTGTTTTCCATCCGTCTGGCAGATCAGATAGGATCAGATGAAAACAGACAGCCGGTCCTTTTCCACCCGATTTCCCCATAGAGGAGAGTGGCACTGTGTTCGTGTCTGCTCTGCACTGCGAAATAGACTGGACCTGTCATCCAGAGGTGAGAGTATAGACAAAACATTTTTCTTCCCTAAAAACTGACACAAATGTAATGGATATAAACGGATGGCATCCACTTACATATATTTTTTTTAGTTTCAATGGATCTGGAAGGAGCCTTGACTATTTGAAAAAAATGGACCAGAACGGACACGGATGGTTAATGGATGACTATCCGTTCACATGCATTGGTCCATAGAAATACACTGCTGTCCGTTTTTCATCCTTCAGTGGATGGATGAAAAATGGACTAATGATCCACCCATGTAAAAGGGACCAAACAGCAGCAACTAAAGAATCATCAGCAACATCTATATTTTGATGGCTGAAATGTTAGGTTGCCTTGATCTGTTCTATAATTTTTGCAGTTAAAGTGGTTGTAAAGGCTGAAGTTTTTTTTTTTTACCTTCATGCATTTTATGCATGAAGGTAAAAAACCTACTGTGTGCTGCTCCCCCCACAGCCCTCCCTAATACTTACCCGAGCCCCCTTTTGATCCAGCAATGTGCACGGGAGCGTCAGCTGTCCCGACTCTCTCTCTCCTCATTGGCTGAGACACAGCAGCTAGAGCTGCTGGCTCCCACTGCTGTCAATCACAGCCAGTCGGGCAACGAGCGGAGAGCGGGGGGGCAGGGCTGAGACACAGCTCTATGTGTCGTATGGACGCATAGAGTGGGACTCGAGAGCGAGCACGCACCATCGCCCCCATAGCAAGCAGCTTGCTATTGGGGGCACTGGTCAAGGTGGAGGAGCCAGGAGCGCCGGCAGGGACCCGAGAAGCAGGATCGGGGCTGCTTTGTGCAAAACCATTACACAGAGCAGGTAAGCATGACATATTTGTTTTTGTTTTTTAACCCAAACCTTTAATATCACTTTAAAAACTGTTGACAATGGTTGAAATTTCTTTTTTTTATTTTTTTTTATGGGGCACACTGTATGACCACCAAGATATCTACCACATTTCCTTCTTTGAGATATCTTTTATATTTCAGATTTTTCCATTCTGGTAACATACACAAAGCATCCTATCCAGGCAAACATGCTTGTAAATTATCAGTAACAGTAATCTAAGTCAATTAAATATATTTGTAAGATGTCAGAGGAAAGAAAACATCGCCATTGTGTTGATGAATTCTGGATGTTTCTTTTATATATTAAAGTATTTATAGAGTCAATTTTTAATCAATGCTACTAGTAACTGTAACAGTTCCTGTTGTCACGGGCTCAGAAAACGTGCTGTTACCATGGTGATTCTGCCATCACATATAACCTCACAATCAGAGGCTTCAGTGAACATTTCAGCTACATGATGAATTTATATTGCCACCCCATTATATTAACTTTAAGATTGTGCTTTTTTTCTTACTCAGCATATCATGATACTGATTTTGAACAGAGCCGGGATGATATTATCGTATAATATATTGCAAATCTTTGCTGAGAGTTAAGCTTGGTCATAGGTTTTGGCCAGTGATTCCTTGCTTCAGCATCGGTTGGCACTCTAAGAGCCCTGTCCGTTGGCTGGAAAATGACAGAAAGTGTACGTTTTGTTCTCTATTATCCTGCATTCCCCATACAAGGAGATTCATTTTTCCGATATAGTCAATGCGGATATTTTCTCCGGCTGGCCTAGCTTTGGGGATTAAGCACCAGGGAACCAGTTGTGAATGTTCAAAGGACTAGGGCTGATCTTTCGCTGGCTGGCGGTGAGGTTAAGCATACGGTATCAGGTAAAGAGCCTTTTAATCAGTTCCAGCAAACATGAGGCGGCAGTAGCATATCACTGGAATGATGACTGATTTACTCCTTTTAGCTTCCAAGTTTTCTGGTAGTTGTCATAGCGACAGAGCCTCGGAGAACTCGGTAACAAATGGGGGAGCAGAGGTTTTTTATGGGACAATGGTCCTCCTGCTGTTGGAATTCAAAGCTTAAAATAAAACGCTCTTAGTGCATTGTTTTAGTTCAGGTAATCATTTCTGCTCTACCTTTGGTTTCAAAACACTTGAAACTATCATTCATCCCTTACAAATGAAAGCATTTATAAAGCTCCGGACGTCGCTGTAATTCATGTTCTTGCTATCATGGCAGTTCTAAATTAGACTATTTTGTGCATTTAGTTCTTTCACATAAACCATATTTAGTTGTCATGGTTATAGTCCATCATGTTTGGATAAACCAAGCTATCTACTCTCCTTTGTTCTGCCATGCTTAACCTTTCCCCTGCCACCATGCCTTTCCTGCTCCTCTGAGGAGCTCCTGCTCCCTTTTTTTTTAGTTTTAGATAGAGTAGGGAAGAGTTTGCATCCCTGTCAAGTTTTCATTGCTGTCTGTGTTCCTGCTGGGGAGATATATCCTTTTTTTTCCCTGGTGCATTGTCACAGAGAGGGAAAATCCAAAATTGTCACCAGAACAACATTTTAGGGGACACTTTCTTTAGTGACAACTGTCCAAGAAACAATTTCCCCTAATTTTGGAGAGGTTTACTAATTTCCTGTTGTGTCCATGGGACAGGAAGTGAAGGAACATCTCCTCAATGGGACAGAGACAGCCAAAAAAATGAAAGGTTGGGTTAACCCTTCTCTACTCTATCCAGAATTGAAAAAAAAATGCTTAGATATACTTTAATTTTAAGCAGTGAGGATCGCTTCACCCAATCAACTCTAGAACGCAGTTGTGGACTTTGTTTCACCCTATTCTTTAGCCTCTGTATGTCATTGATGATAACGATAAATGTAGACACTAGTGTAGCCACCCTGTCGTATGTAGGGTGACTAATATATTTAGTTTGCTGGGTAAAAGAAAGCTACACAGGCCAATTTCTAGTCTTCACACTTAACTCTATAAGTTCAGGGTTGCTGTTGTTCCCTGCTGCTGCTGGGTGTCACTGGCATTTAGGACAATAGTCATGGGGGCAGGAACCATAAATATATGGGGAGTGGCTTGCTGAGTTCTCTTTCTCCCCAGGCTGCGACCTGGGGTGGTGTGTGCATTGGTTTGTGCTGAGCAGGCTGAAAGCCTCTTTGGGCCTAACACAGAATCCTCAAGCTACCCTGCCTTGGATGGAGGAGGGTACAGCACCTAAGTTAGAGAGCCAGAGAAAGAAAGACCTGCTGGAGGGGAATGGAGTCTGCTATCAGAGGATCTGGTATTCCCTTGGATGGAGGCAGAGTGTGGTAAAGTCTCAAGGTATCTGGTGAAGAGATCTGAAGAGGTAACCCTCTCTCCCAGTGCAATACATATTTGAAAAAGACTAAAGTGACTGGTGCCCTTCATTGAGAAGGGTTCTGAAGAGGTAACCCTCTCTCCCAGTGCAAAACTCTTGTGTTTACACACTGAATGCAGAGCTCTGAGAGCTTCCTGATGACGGCCCATTGATTGGCTGAAACGTGTCGAGGCTTGATCGCGTCATCGCGACACATGTCCGCCTACGCAACTTCCAGGAATTGACCCGAACCGCAAGCTGCTGTCACCAGCAGTTTGCAGGCTGATTTCCCCCAAAAATCTCATGCTATACACACCGGGTGGCAGGATAATTAGGCACCATCACATGTGAGTGTAATCTCATCTTTGCTTTTACCCAATACATTTTTAAACGGTTTTACTCAATAAGGTTCTCCCTCTGTCATTTTCATCTATCCATGTGAGGACTTATCCAGTGCATGAGCTGCCAACAACGGATTTATCAAGGGGTTTCCCCACATGCCTAAGCGACCATACTAGAGATAGTTGGTCAACATCTAGAGGTGAGTATACATCCATCCATGTGGGGCACCCATTCTGAGCACAAGTCTATGGAGCACGGATTTTTTTAATTTTAAGCATGAGCACTTATGAATACTTGAACATGTTGGGACTATAAAAGACTTATATGCTTTCTTTCAGGATCACATTTGTTATCACCTAGCGCTGTGATTTATATATTTATTTATTATCTACTTTTTTATGACTGCACTGCACTGCAATAATGTGAACTATGCCCATAGGATTACCTTTGCACTGTCTATGCAGTTGCAGTGAAGTCCAAAATGCATCCAACTGCCTCCCACTGCATTAGGTGTGAAATGGCCCTAAGATTATAATATAAATTACGTATAAATATGTATTAATATAATATTATATAAAGTCTTAATTAATATAAATGATCTTTTATTATTATATTTATATTGCACAACACCTCATGGGTGCTGTCAGTTTTTCTTTTCTTTCCCAATTAACTATGGGGGCATCCAAGGCGAGTCAAAGCTCCCTGTGTCCATTCTGACACAGAGCCCCAACCCGGCCCCGCCCCCTCTCTCCCCTGATTGGCTAGCTGACGTTGAGTCTCACTGCTGTGTCTCAGCCAATCAGGAGGGGGAATCTCGGATGGCTAAAACACTTGTCGACATCACTGGACAGAAAGGGACATTTCTTTATTTTTACCTTGTGATCCTGTCAGTAACTCATATCCTATCCTATGGGTGATAACACAAGGGGAGGTGATCTATAATTCATAGAGATGAACTGGACAGGAACTGGGCAGGGCTGATACCACTGCAAGAGAAAACACTTTCAATTATGTTTCTACCAGACAAAAAAAAGGAGCAAATAAAACTTAATTTTTAGAGTTTCTGATTTCTTGAGCTTCTACCATGCTTTGTAAAAAAAAAATGTCTAAATTATAGGAACAGTTTTTAGAAAATGGGGCAACTACACGCAGCAACCTGTACTGCTCATCTCTTGGTTGCCTACATTTTGGGACTGAAGATCAAAGAAATATGTTTGGCTGGTAACGGAAACACCTCTGTATTTGCTCTCTTCTTTAGTTTAGCTTATAAACTATGTTTGTTTTTGTGAATAAACTATATATTACACTTACACTGGGTAACCAGATTCCTTAAATATACTAAACCAGTGTTCTTGTACATGTTACAGGCAACGTGTGGCATCAGGCATTCTATGTATTGCCTAAGAAATTCATAAAGTGCTTTTAGGCCAGCCTTTTTCAACCAGGGTGCCCAGGCGCACTGGAGTGCCTTCATGTTTCTTTAGGGTGCCTTGGCAATAATGCCTAAAAAATGCCCAAAAATATACAATGATATACAACTCAGGTTGTGAATCAAGCCTGCCTTTCAGCTACACAAAGCCACAGGTTTTCATTGTGCACCATTACAACCTTCTAGGCACTGGCGTCACAACAACCAATGACGTCATCAGTTGACAATGAGGCCATTGGGCCTCCACACAGCATCCTTGTTCTCCCTTCCCTGCCCCTCTTCGTCAGCACTGGGGTCACTTTAGCTGAGTGAGGGAGATGAGAAACGCTGGAATACAGTGCAGTCAGTACCAGTGTGCAAAAGTGTATTTGCTTTGGAAGAATAAACTACCTCTAACGTTGGGTGTCCTACTACGTACGTGTTGGATGTTGCTGTTGCTGATTCCCATGATTAAGCTACAAGGGGCGGGGCAAAATGTGTTGGGGGCGTGGCCTGGCGAGAGTCCAGGATGAGGCTGCCACATGCCATCAAGAGTTGGGTTGCCTTGATGTGCGGCTTAAGGGATATCCATACTCCTACACATGGATGTTGCTGTGTTATGTAAAACTATTATACATTTTAGAATGGGGTGCAGAATTGCAAAAAGGCTTGATTATGGCCCTAGGATGTTACCTGTTATAAGCTTGGGTATTACTGCTCCTTACAGATGTTAAGTATTGACAGTGCCCTAGGTCTTATGGGTTTTTCATAATTTCTAATCGGAATGGCAATGTATTTTTCAGGGCCCCTCACATTATGGAGTTGGTGTGAGCCGGTCTATATCAGCGATCTGATCTCCTAATTGGCATTATGTTACAAAGACTACTATGTTGCTGGTTTTCTATGGTGACCGGATCTATCCTTACAACTCTGCTGCTCTTTTTTGATGCATAGTTTTTCCAAGGTTTTTTTTTTTTTATATCTTTCATTTTTCTTTTGGAATACAACCAGAATGGACCCACTGGGCGGTCTAACCCTGATACTTTGATCTTTATGTGTACCTATGTTGCTGTTACACAGTGTAACATTAGTAAGGCTTATATTGTCGCTATTTTTTTTTATATTTTCCTTTTAATTTCTTGTGAAATTTTGTTTTTTTTTTTTATAAAAAGGATTGAAAAACACTGGTTTAGGCAAAGCATGAAATATCTGTTTTATGTTAATGTTATAGAATTTACCTAGGCATTGCATATAATACATAGGGGGTTATTTACAAAAGGCAACTCCATTTTGCACTACAAGTGCACTGCAAGTGCACTTGGAAGTGCAGTCACTGTAAATCTGAGGGGTAGATCTGAAATGAGGGAAGCTCTGCTGATTTTATCATCCAATCATGTGCAAGCTAAAATGCTGTTTTTTCTTTTCCTTGCATGTCCCCCTCAGATTCACAGCGACTACACTTCCAAGTGTACTTGCAGTGCACTTGTAGTGCAAAGTGAGTTTGCCTTTAGTAAATAAACCCCATAGCCATGTTACTAATGTTTAAATTTTCTTCTACTGTATGTTAAAGGAAAATTGGTTGTTTTACTAAAACTGGAAAGTTGCAAAATCTGGTGCAGCTCCAATCAGAGTAAATTTTTTTATTTTTATTTTTGTCAAAGCTTAATTGAACAAGCTGAAGTTAGAAGCTGATTGGCTTATATGCATAGCTGCACCAAATTTTGTGCTGTCCAGTTTTTGTAAATCAGCCCTACTATGTGAAATTAGGCATTCTATAGATTGCCATGTATTCTGCAGAACGCCTGACTTCACATATTGCCTGTAACATATATAAAACCACCAAGCCTACACGCTACAAATAAATTCTATTCCACCTCTTAGATTCTGTCATAGCTCTGTAGCAAATACGGAAGAAACTACTGAATCTGTGGTTTGTAATAAGTGTAACCTCTGCCCGTGCAGGCCGCCACTAAGCCAATCATTCTATGTTACTAGGCAAAACTTACCTCTTGTGATAATATATACAGAAGCTCCTTTGGTAGCAGGGATCGAACTGCAGGAATTTTATAATAACAGTATTCTCTTTTTTTTTTTTTTTTTGCCTCTTGCAGTAAAGATTTTTTTTTTTTTTGTCCATTAACCATTTCAGCCCCGGAAGATTTTACCCCCTTCCTGACCAGAGCTGCTAAACTGCAAAGTGGAGACAATATTATACTATGTGGTGTCTTTTTGTCTCTCTATATACCCCGGCTCTGTGGCTTTTCTATACACCCCTCCCTGATCAGCTGTGAAGTTCCTGGTGTGTATCTTCTGAGGCTACTGGGGAGAGAAACGTCAGGACATCCAACAAAACGCTTTGTGACCTCCCCAAACAAGGCTTTCTGGTAAGCCTTCATTTTATTTGTAGTGATGGGTATCACACTGCCAAGCATTTGATCCTCATTTCCAAAACACCCCCTCTTCATGTGACTTCTGATGAAAATCAACTGCATATGAACTTTTCTTTTTGTTTGCACTTGTAATATTACATTGCACATATGTTATGATTTATTTAATTTCAAACTGTACCAATTATTGCACAATTACAATTTATTATACCATTTTTTGGATGTATGCACATCACATGTGTTGTGTGATTCACATGAATTTCACTTTTTGCCCTAGCGCTGCACTTTTATTTAAACATTTTTCTTTGTGCCTGATATCTGGGTAATAGTGCTCAGCTGCCGGCTATTTTATGTACTAAGCGCGGATATCTCTTTACAGAGGAGTTTCTTTGGCTGATGACACATGTTTTTTTTTCAGAGATTTACGCATTATTAAAGCCGATTTTTTTTTTAAAATAATAAACATGTTAAATTCACCTGCTCTGTGCCATGGCAATGGCACAGAGCAGCCTCGAACCTCCTCTTCTGGGATCCTCTGCTGTTTTTCCTTGGCTCCTCCTTTTCTGTGTCTGCCCCGTTGCAAGTGCTTGCTATGGGGGGGAGGGCTCACTACTGAGACAGGCTCTGTGGGGTTGATTTACTAAGACTGGAGAATGCAAAATCTGGTGCAGCTGTGCATGGTGGCCAATCATCTTCTAACTTCAGCTTGTGCAATTAAGGTTCGACAATAAAACCTGGAAGCTGATTGGTTTCTTCACTGAGAAAAATTATAAACGCAACACTTTTGTGTTTGCCCCTATTTATCATGAGCTGAACTAAAAGATCTACAACTTTTTCTATGTACACAAAAGGCCTATTTCTCTCAAATATTGTTCACAAATCTGTCTAAATCTGTGTTAGTGAGCACTTCTCCTTTGCCGAGATAATCCATTCACCTCACAGGTGTTGCATTTCAAGATACTGATTAGACAGCATGATTATTGCACAGGTGTGCCTTAGCTGGTCACAATAAAAGGCCACTCTAAAATGTGCAGTTTTACTGTATTGGGGGGTCGGGTGGCGGTCCAAAAATCAGTCAATATCTGGTGTGACCACCATTTGCCTCACGCTGTGCAGCACAACTCCTTTGCATAGAGTTGATCAGGTTGTTGATTGTTGGCTGTGGAATGTTGGTCCATTCCTCTTCAATGGTTGTGCGAAGTTGCTGGATATTGGCAGGAACTGGAACACGTTGTCGTATACGCCGATCTAGAGCATCCCAAACATGCTCAATGGGTGACATGTCCAGTGAGTATGCTGGCCATGCAAGAACTGGGATGTTTTCAGCTTCCAGGAATTGTGTACAGATCGTTGCAACATGGGGCCATGCATTATCATGCTGCAACATGAGGTGATGCTGCCTAAACACTGTTGAATCTCAATAGTTAGGGATCCCAAAGAAAATCCTTATGAATTACTAAAACAAAACTTGGATGGGGGGGGGGGGGGTGTAATTGCTAAAGGTAGATAGCCCATGTGTCACCAGCCTTACAGTGCAGGACTGCTACTTACTAATAGAAAAGTTACTAATAGCAAAGAAACACAAGGGAGTATTCAAGTTTTTTCATTCCATCAGAGATAAAGGGTAAGTTTTTCTTTCACCAAAAAGCACCCTATGCTATACCTTATGGGTATAGTAGCATAATGTGCTAGACCTACCTTTTACTCAGGGCTCCCTTTCAATGGATGTAGGTCAAATCCACATGAAAAAGAAGCCTTCTTAAAATAATCTACAGCCTGTGATAGTTTCTTTTTATTTTTTTATAGAGATCGAGCAGCTGTTGGGTTCAGCATCCCTAAGGCCACGGGACAGAGCTCAGTGGCTGAGTGCATTGGCATGCAATGCCATAGTCCATATCAGGAGAAAGTAGTGGGGGTTGGCTACATTCACACATACAGTGGAACCAAGTACTGTAGATAAAACCCTCATAAATAAAGTTGCAGTTGTGCAGTTTTAACATTTTTATTTAGGCTGGGTTCACACCTATGCGAATTGGATGTGGGTTGCCCGCATCCAATTTGCATAGCAGGAGATTGTGACCCGCTCTCTATGGAGCCGGTTCATATATCTCCGGGGCGGCTGCGGAGCGCACTGCACAGAAACACTGTGTGTCTTTGGCTCCATTTCAGGGCTGAATTCAGGCAAAGATTTGTCCCTAGTATAAACAGAAAAGTCAGTGCTACTACCCATACACCACATAGATAGCAGAGCTCCCAAGTGCTTGATCCACAGTCGCTGGCTGAGTAGAGTAATGTAGAAAAAATGATCCGCACTCCGGTTGTTGCTCTTAAAATTTCTTCATTTTATTGAATAGCCACAGTGAACAAACGCAGATTCGTCCCTGAAACGGAGAACAGGGACGCACATCGTTCCTTTGCGATCTGTGGCCGGTTTAGGTGTGAATCGAGCCTTAACCACTTGCTTACTATGCACTTAAACACCCTTCCTGCCCAGACCAATTTTCAGCTTTCGGTGCTCTCACACTTTGAATCACAATTACTCAGTCATGCAACACTGTACCCAAATGATTTGTTTGTCCTTTTTTTCCCACAAATAGAGCTTTCTTTTGGTGGTATTTGATCACCTCTGGGTTTTTTATTTTTTGCGCTATAAATGAAAAAAGACGGAAAATTTTGAAAAAAAACGAATTTTTCTTAGTTTATGTGATAAAATTTTGCAAATTATTAATTTTTTTCTTCATAAATTTTGGCCACAATTTATATTGCTACATATCTTTGGTAAAAATAACCCAAATTAGTGGATACTATTTGGTCTTTGTGAAAGTTATAGAGTCTACAAGCGGTGGTGCGAATCATACAAAATTGATCACATCTGATGTACTGGTGACCTATCTCATTTCTTGCGACCCAAACAAGCCAGGAAAGTACAAATACCCCCAAATGACCCTTTTTTGAAAGTAGACATTCCAAGGTATTTAGTAAGAGGCATGGTGAGGTTTTTGATGTTGTAATTTTTTTCCCACAATTCTTTGCAAAATGAAGAATTTTTATTTTTTATTTTTTCCCCACAAAATGTTCATTGTAATAGGTTATTTCTCTCACATGGCATGTGTATACCACAAATGACACCCCAAAATACATTCTGCTACGCCTCCTGAGTATTACGATACCACATGTGTGGGACTTTTACACAGCCTGGCCACATACAGAGGCCCACCAGTGAAGTAGCACCTTCAGGCGTTCTACAAGCATAAATGACACATCTCATTTCTCAACCACCTATTACACTTTTGAAGGCCCTGGAGCACCAGGACAATGGAAACGCCCACAAAGTGACCCCATTTTGGAAAGCTAACACCCCAACGTATAATCTATGAGGCATAATGAGTCTTTTGAACGGTTCATTTTTTTCCAGAAGTTTTGGGAAAATGTGGAAAAAAAATGAAAACGCATTTTTTTTACGCTAAGTTGTTAATTTATAAGATATTTCCAACACATAGCATGTACATAGCAAAAATTGCACCCCAAAATACATTCTGCTACTCCTCCTGAGTATAGCGATACCAAATGTGTGAGACTTTTACACAGCCTGGCCACATACAGAGGCCCGCCAGTGAAGTAGCACCTTCAGGCGTTCTACAAGCATAAATGACACATCTCATTTCTCAACCACCTATTACACTTTTGAAGGCCCTGGAGCACCAGGACAATGGAAACGCCCACAAAGTGACCCCATTTTGGAAAGCTAACACCCTAACGTATAATCTATGAGGCATAATGAGTCTTTTGAACGGTTCATTTTTTTCCAGAAGTTTTGGGAAAATGTGGAAAAAAAAAAAAATGAAAACGCATTTTTTTTACGCTAAGTTGTTAATTTATAAGATATTTCCAACACATAGCATGTACATAGCAAAAATTGCACCCCAAAATACATTCTGCTACTCCTCCTGAGTATGGCGATACCAAATGTGTGAGACTTTTACACAGCCTGGCCACATACAGAGGCCCGCCAGTGAAGTAGCACCTTCAGGCGTTCTACAAGCATAAATGACACATCTCATTTCTCAACCACCTATTACACTTTTGAAGGCCCTGGAGCACCAGGACAATGGAAACGCCCACAAAGTGACCCCATTTTGGAAAGCTAACACCCTAACGTATAATCTATGAGGCATAATGAGTCTTTTGAACGGTTCATTTTTTTCCAGAAGTTTTGGGAAAATGTGGAAAAAAAAATGAAAACGCATTTTTTTTACGCTAAGTTGTTCATTTATAAGATATTTCCAACACATAGCAAGTACATAGCAAAAATTACACCCCAAAATACATTCTGCTACTCCTCCTGAGTATGGCGATCCCAAATGTGTGAGACTTTTACACAGCTTGGCCACATACAGAGGCCCAACATCCATGTAGCACCATCAGGTGTTCTAAAGGCATAAATTACACATTTCATTTCCTGAGTACCTATCACATTTTTGAAGGCCCTGGAGCACCAGGACAATAGAATTACCCACAAAGTGACCCCATTTTGGAAAGAAAACACCCCAATGTATATTCTATGAGGCATAATGAGTCTTTTGAACATGTAATTTCTTTCCACAAGTTTTTGGAAAATGTGGAAAGAAAATTAAAACCAATTTTTTTCTTACAAAGTTGTCAATTTAGAAGATCTTTATAACACGTAGAATGTACATAGCCAAAATTACACCCCAAAATACATTCTGCTACTCGTCCTGAGTATGGCGATACCCCATGTGTCAGACTTTTCCACTACCTGGCCACATACAGAAGCCCAACATGCAAGTAGCACCTTTAGGCTTCTAACACATAGCATGTATACACCAAGAATTGCACCCCAAAATACATTCTGCTGAGCAAAGGGTAAAAAAAAAGGCTCACCTGTGGTTCTAGCAGGCAGGAATACCGTTCCAGAGCAGTCAAAGTTCAGTTCAGGTAACAGGCATAGGTATGGCTAGTTCAGGTAACAGGCAAAGGCATGGCCAGTTCAGGTGCCAGGCAAAGGCATGGCCAGTTCAGGTGCCATGCAAAGGCACGGCCAGTTCAGGTGCCATGCATAGGCACGGCCAGTTCAGGTGCCATGCAAAGGCACGGCCAGTTCAGGTGGCAGGCAGAGGCATGACCAGTTCAGATGGCAGCAGGTGGCACTTTGTACATTAGGCCTTGGTCAGGTAAGACCTGAGGACAGGGGTAGAGGCTTCTTCCCACCCAAATCTCTACGAAGCCTCCGAGTCTCCAGACCCTAATCCGAGAAAACAAAACCTGGAGAAAAATGTTTTCTCCACTCGGAAAACCTTTTCTGGAGCCCCTCACATGTGAGACCCCTGTGCTGTACAGTGGCAGGGCAAATGATCAGTTCAGGAGGCAGGCAAAAAGAATGGTCATTTAACAGGCCGAGGTCAATTCACGTTGAAGGCAGAAAGATGTTTGGCAGAGGCATAGTCGTTAACAGTCCGGGTCATTCACAGAAATGGCAGAAAGTGGAAACTGGAAAAAAGTCATCTAATAGTGCAGTGAAGTATGATAGCTTCGAAAGCACGTTCCAATACAGAGGCCTGGATGGGAGGGACAGTCGGGACAGTAGTATCGGGTGTCGCGGCGATTTCCCCTACTTGAACACACACGACATTTTTTTTGGGGTTTGCGACCTGTTTGGGTAGGAGGGAGAAGTTCAGGAAAGTGCCTTTCATGGAGTCTGGATACTTCATCAGAGCGAATTAGTTGAGTGGGTTGGCCATGGGGATAGATGAGGGCTGTGAGGACGTCTTCTTGAAATCTTAGATAGGTCATGGAACTTTGGGTGCACTTAGAAAAAATAATATAGGAATTGAACATGGCTAGTTGCATCAAATAAATGGCGACTTTTTTGTACCAAAAAAGCGATCTCCTGGTGGCCAAGTAGGGCTGCATCATCTGGTCGTTCATATCCACCCCCCCCATGTATAGGTTATACTCGTGGATACATTTTGGCTTCTGGACGGCGCCTCTTCTTCTCTGCAGTTCCACCAAGGTGTCGTTGTGTATTGTGGAAAGGATGTAGACGTCTCTTTTTTTGTCTCGCCACTTCAGCGCTAGTACCTCTTCAGTCCGCATACTGGCCTTTTCACCCGTCTTCAAGTTCTTGGTGACCAATGTCTGTGGAAAGCCTTTGCGGTTGGTCCGCGCTGTCCCACAGGCCACAGTCTGCTTTAGGTAGAGATGGCGGAAAAGTGGGAGACTTGTGTAGAAATTGTCTACATATAGGTGATAATTGTCTACAAGCAGTGGTTGGATCAGCTGCCAGACAATTTTGCCACTTGTTCCCATGTAGGTAGGGCATCCAGGGGGGTTTAGCTTTTTGTCTTTTCCCTCATAAATTATGAAATCATATGTGTAGGCCGTGGCCCTGTCACACGCCTTATAAAATTTTACCCCACGTCTGGCTCGTTTACTGGGCATGTATTGTTGGATTCCAAGTCTTCCAGTGAAGTGTAATAGTGACTCATCTACACAGATATTTTTATCTGGGGTAAACAGTCGTTTGAAGCTGGCGCAAAAAAAATTGATTAGGGGCCGAATTTTGAATAATTTATCATAACTGGGATGATTTCGAGGGAGGCATTGGGCATTGTTATTGAAATGTAAAAATCGCATTATCATTTCATAACGGGTTCTGGGCATCATTGATGAATAGATCGGCATGTGGTGGATATGTAGGGTAGACCAGTAGGAATGGAGTTCATTTTTTTTTGTCAGCCCCATGTTGAGGGTTAGGCCAAGGAAAATTTTAAATTCTTCAATGGTGAGGGGTTTCCAAACAAAAGGGCGGGCATAGGAAGAACTTGGATTGTTGGCTATATGTTGGCTGGCATATAGATTACATTGCTCCACAATGTAGGTTAGGAGATCATTGGGAAAAAATAAGTGAAAATAATAAAGTGGGGTTACATTTTCCGTCCGTATCTGAGGGCCTGGCTGGGCTGTAAAAAGGGGAATTACAGGTTCTACTGACGTATCGGGCAGCCATGTTGGATACAGTAGAACATCTGGAAGGGTAGTACTGCCTCGTTGATGTGATGCTCCATTGCTAGCATCTGGCCTATCTTCTAGGAAGGTTGCCAAACTGCTGGTGGATGGCTGCCTATCCCGGAGTGCTGCGCTGCTGGTGGATGCCTGCATATCATCCTGGAGTGCTGTGCTGCTGGTGGATGCCTGCATATCATCCTGGAGTGCTGCGCTGCTGGTGGATGCCTGCGCCTGCTCATTTCTCCTCCTTCTCTTTGTTAGGATTCTATCATCCTCTGTTTCCATCTCGGAGCCACTGCTGTCCACTGGCTCATAGTCGCTATCCGAGTCTGACAGAGAGAGTTCCCCGCTACTCTCGTCTGACATACTTTGGAGTATCTGGCAAGCCTCCTCTGCGCTGTATGACCTTTTAGTCATGTTGACTGGCAGATGCGACTGATGGCGGGCAGATGCGACTGATGGCGGGTGTCAGATGTGCCTGATGGCGGGCGGACAGATGTGCCTGATGGCGGGCGGACAGATGTGCCTGATGGCGGGCGGACAGATGTGCCTGATGGTGGCGGGCTGATGTGTTTGGTGGCGGGCGGCTGATGGCCGGAAGATTTGCGGATTATGGCGGGCAGATGTGCCGGATGATGGCGGGCAGCTGTGCCGGATGATGGCGGGCAGCTGTGCCGGATGATGGCGGGCAGATGTGCCGGATGATGGCGGGCAGCTGTGCCGGATGATGGCGGGCAGATGTGCCGGATGATGGCGGGCAGATGTGCCGGATGATGGCGGGCAGATGTGCCGGATGATGGCGGACAGATGTGCCGGATGATGGCGGACAGATGTGCCGGATGATGGCGGGCGGACAGATGTGCCTGATGGCGGGCGGACAGATGTGCCTGATGGCGGGCGGACAGATGTGCCTGATGGCGGGCGGACAGATGTGCCTGATGGTGGCGGGCTGATGTGTTTGGTGGCGGGCGGCTGATGGCCGGAAGATTTGCGGATTATGGCGGGCAGATGTGCCGGATGATGGCGGGCAGCTGTGCCGGATGATGGCGGGCAGATGTGCCGGATGATGGCGGGCAGATGTGCCGGATGATGGCGGACAGATGTGCCGGATGATGGCGGACAGATGTGCCGGATGATGGCGGACAGATGTGCCGGATGATGGCGGACAGATGGACACTGTGTTTTGGGGACACTGTGTTTTGGGGACACTGTGTTTTGGGGACACTAGCTAGGTGATCAGTGGGTTAACAGCAGACAAACAGCTATATAACTCACTGATCTCCTGGCTGCAGCACAGATCTCTCTTCCTCTCCTCACTGACAGGCTCTGTGTGAGGAGAGGAAGAGATGAGAGCAGTTACAACTGCTCTCTATTTACATTACATGACGACTGTGATTGGACACAGTCGTCATGTGATCAGGAGGGCCAATCAGATGGCCCTCCTGTCTCACACTGCTCAGCTGTCTCTGGGGGACACAGGCAGATCGGGATCGCGCCGCTGCGCGGGCACGCAGTGGCGCGATCTCCTGTCATCTGCCGCCCTTCCCCCTTTGTTGACATTGCGATGGCTGTGATTAGACACAGCCATCGCATGGATCAGGAGGGCAAATACATTGCCCACCTGCCGTGCCGAGATGCGGCGTGTGCGGGGGACACGCGCGCATCGGGATCGCGCGGATGCGCGGGAGCGCGCCCGCGCGATCCCGCTACTTCTGAAGGACGTTCCGGAACGTCCAGTCAGAAGTAGACGGCTCCCACCCGGCCGTATATGTGCAGTGGCCGGGTGGGAAGTGGTTAAAGTAGAACTATTGGAAAAAACTTTTTTTTTTCTTCATTTAGAGTAAGGGAGGGTTATAACCCCTGTTAGATTTTTTTCGCCATCTGTGTCCCATTGCGGATATTTCCCCTAATTTCCTGTTCCATAGCCAAACAGGAAGTGAGAGGAAACCCCTGAAAATGCAGGGAATTCCTTGGGCATTTTTTAATTTACTTTCACATTCAATGGTAATAGTAAACATGACCCATAGAGAGGTTGAATCTCCTTAACTGGTTGCCGACTGCTGGCTGTCAATTGACGGCCAGGCGGCGCAGCTCTTGTGGCGGGAGGGCGTCATATCACCAGGGGGCGCGCGCACGCCCGCCGCGTTACTGGGGACTCGATGCGCGTGCCCGGCGGCCGCAATGTCCACCGGGCACGCGCAATTGCCCGGTAACACAGCAGGACCATGGATCTGTGTATGTAAACACACAGATCCACGGTCCTGTCAGAGGAGAGGAGACCGATGGTGTGTTCTCAGTACAGAGAAACACTGATCGGTCTCCTCCCCTTGTCAATCCCCTCCCCCTACAGTTAGAATCACTCCCAGGGAACATATTAACCCCTCGATCACTCTCTAGTGGTTAACCCCTTCCCTGCCAGCCACATTTATACAGTAATCAATGCTTTTTCATAGCATGGATCGCTGTATAAATGTGAATGGTCCCAAAAATGTGTCAAAAGTGTCCTGTATGTTCGCCGCAATATCGCAGTCACGATAAAAATCGCAGATCACCGCCATTACTAGTAAAAAAAAAAAGTAATAAAAATGCAATAAATCTATCCCCTATTTTGTAGGCACTATAACTTTTGCGCAAACCAATCAATATACGCTTATTGCAATATTTTTTTCTTCAAACTTGTCGCTCTTCTTTTGTTTATAGCGCAAAAAATAAAAACTGCAGAGGTGATCAAATACCACCAAAAGAAAGCTCTATTTGTGGGGACAAAAGTATAACAATTTAATTTGGGTACAGTGTAGCATCACCGTGCAATTGTCATTCAAAGTGTGACAGCGCTGAAAAATGGCTTGGGCAGGAAGGGGGTGAAAATGCACTGTATTGAGATATTTCACACTGTCTACTACATGTGCCGCTATTAAACCCTTTAATTTGCTGCAGCTTGCTAGGCGCACAAATCTTATCCCACAAATTTCCACACAACTACTCACACTGGTGAATGTCACAGGTTTTGAGAAGCAACATGGGAAGGACTTTTTAAAAGTAGATTTTTTTTCTAAAACAAAATTTCCCCTCGCCCTATGGTGAAAAAAGAGGCTAATTTTGTCAACATTTTGGTCAAGTCAAAATCAGTAATTTGCACAGCAAAATTAATTTTACTAAAATCAGTCTACACAACATGTTTAAAGCCCCATACACACGGTCGGATTATCCGCGGACCAGGTCGGTCGGATCCTGTCCGTCGTACTTTGTCCGATGTTGTTGTTGCGTACACACGGTCGGACAACGTTGTCGGAATATCCGGTCTGCAAGAACGTTGTGACGTAAGTCGTCTTCCACGAGACTAGAAAAGGGAAGTTCAGCACCACGTCAGGCACCCGTTGGGCTCCTTCTGCTGATCCCGTGTTTATCGCGAGTTAGTCAGTTTGGTGACTTAAGATTCGCGCTTCTCAGTTTTCTGACTCAGATCGTTACTGCTCTTCAGTTTGTGCTTGTCGTGCGTATCTGTTTATTAGTGCGTGTAGTCAGTTCGCATTTGTTGGTCATTGCGGCCTATATCTTGATATAGGACGCTTTGATTTGCACTGCTTATTGTCTGCTCGTTTCTGGTATTCATTTCGTTCTTTCAGGCCTTGCTGTTTATCGGTGCTTTCTGTTTGTCCGTTCTGACCAGCCGACCTTTTGTGACCTTGTGAGCGATGTTTCCCGTGCGTACTCGTCGCCGAGTTCGTGCTGTACGCGGAATTGGTGTCGGGCTTTTAGCTTTGACCCAAGACCCGTCCATGAACAGAGTGACGAGGAGTATGTGGACCAAGAATTGGTTGCTTCAGCGTGATCAGTTCCTGCACATGCCTTTGCTTCGTGAGATCCGGGAGAATAATCCTGATGATTTCAGGAACTTTCTCCGGATGACGGACCCCGATTTTCACCGTCTTTTGGCTTTGCTGACCCCTTTTATCAGCCGGCAGGATACCTGCATGAGACAAGCCATTACTCCGGAGCAGAGGCTTGTTGCCACGTTGAGGTACTTGGCGACAGCGAGAAGTCTTCAGGATTTGAAGTTCTCTTCAGGTATCTCTCCCCAGGCCCTGGGAATCATTATTCCAGAGACCTGTTCTGCCATCATCGAGGTCCTGCAGGAGGACTATATTAACCACTTCAGCCCCGGACCATTTGGCAGCCAAAGGACCAGAGGTCTTTTTTCAATTTCGCACTGCACTACTTTAACTGGTAATTGCGCGGTCATGCAATTTTGTAACCAAACGAAATTTGCGTCCTTTTCTTCCCACAAATAAAGCTTTCTTTTGATGGTATTTGATTGCCTCTGTGATTTTTATTTTTTGCGATATAAACGGAAAAAAGAGCGAAAATTTTGCAAAAAAAAAAAAAAAAAAAGAGATTTTCTACTTTTTGTTATAAAAAAAATCTAATAAACTAAATTTTAGTCAAACATTTGGGCCAAAATGTATTCAGCCACATGTCTTTAGTAAAAAAAAATGCCAATAAGCGTATATTTATTGGTTTGCGCAAAAGTTATAGCGTCTACAAACTAGAGTACATTTTCTGGAATTTACACCGCTTTTAATTTATGACTGCCTATTTCATTTCTTGAGGTGCTAAAATGGCAGAGAAGTACAAAACCCCCCCAAATGACCCCATTTTGGAAAGTAGACACCCCAAGCTATTTGCTGAGAGGCATGTTGAGCCCATTGAATATTTTTTTTTTTAGTCCCAAGTGATTGAATAAAGACAAAAATAAAAAAGATTTTTTTTTTTTTTCAAAAAGTTGTCACTAAATGATATATTGCTCACACATGCCATAGTTATATGTGGAATTGCACCCCAAAATACATTTTGCTGCTTCTCCTGAGTATGGGGATACCACATGTGTGGGACTTTTTGGGAGCCTAGCCGCGTACGGGGCCCCGAAACCCAAGCACCGCCTTCAGGATTTCTAAGGGTGCAAATTTTTGATTTCACTCCTCACTACCTATCACAGTTTCGAAGGCCATAAAATGCCAAAATAGCACAAAACCCCCCCAAATGACCCCATTTTGGAAAGTAGACACCCCAAGCTATTTGTTGAGAGGCATGGTGAGTATTTTACAGCTCTCATTTGTTTTTGAAAATGAAGAAAGTAAAGTAAAAAAAAAAAAATTTTTTTTTCTTTTTTCAATTTTCAAAACTTTGTGACAAAAAGCGACATCTGCAAAATACTCACAATACCTCTCAGCAAATAGCTTGGGGTGTCTACTTTCCAAAATGGGGTCATTTTGGGGGGTTTTATGCCATCTGGGCATTCCATGGCCTCCGAAACTGTGATTGGCAGTGAGAAGTGAAATAAAAAAATTACACCCTTAGAAAGCCTGAAGGCGGTGATTGGTTTTTGGGGTTCCGTACGCAGCTAGGCTCCCAAAAAGTCCCACACATGTGGTATCCCCGTACTCAGGAGAAGCAACAGAATGTATTTTGGGGTGTATTTCTACATATGCCCATGACATGTTTGAGCAATATATCATTTAGTGACAACTTTTTGTAAAAAAAAAATATATATATTTTTTTTTTTTCATTATTCAATCTCTTGGGACAAAAAAAAAAAATATTTAATGGGCTCAACATTGCTCTCATCAAATAGCTTGGGGTGTCTACTTTCCAAAATGGGGTCATTTGGGGGGGGGTTTGAACTGTCCTGGCATTTTATGCACAACATTTAGAAGCCTATGTCACACGTCACCCACTCTTCTAACCACTTGTAGACAAAGCCCTTTCTGACACTTTTTGTTTACATGAAAACATATTTTTTTTTTGCAAGAAAATTACGTTGAACCCCCAAACACTATATATAATGTTAAAGCAAAGGCCCTACAGATTAAAATGGTGGGTGTTGCATTTTTTTTTTCCACACAGTATTTGCGCAGCGATTTTTCAAACGCATTTTTTGTGGAAAAAATACACTTTTTTTTATTTTAATGCACTAAAACACACTATATTGCTCAAATTTTTGATGAAATAAAAAATATGATCTTAGGCCGAGTACATGGATACCAAACACGACATGCTTTAAAATTGCGCACAAACACGCAGTGGCGACAAACTACATACATTTTTAAAAGCCTTTAAAAGCCTTTACATGATACCACATTAGATTCACGGAGGAGGTCTACTGCTAAAATTACTGCCCTCGATCTGACCTTCGCGGTGATACCTCACATGCATGGTGCAATTGCTGTTTACATATGACGCCAGACCAACGCTTGTGTACGCCTTTGCGCAAGAGAAGGGGGGGCAGGGGTGCTTTTTTTTTTTTTTTGTTTTTTTTTTTATTTATTTAGCTTTTTTATTTTATTTTTAAACTGTTCCTTCCATTTTTTTTCTTTGTTATGATTTTTATTGTTATCTCAGGGAATGTAAATATCCCCTATGATAGCAATAGGCAGTGACAGGTACTCTTTTTTTGAAAAAATTGGGGTCTATTAGACCCTAGATCTTTCCTCTGCCCTCAAAGCATCTGACCACACCAAGATTGGTGTGATAAAATGCTTTCCCAATTTCCCAATGGCGCGGTTTATATCCGGGAGGGGGGACATTCCCTCCCACTGCTTGTAAAAGCAGTCTAGAGGCTAATTACCCGCTAGAATTGCTTTTACATGAAAGCCGATCACTGGCTGAAAAGAATGATACCAAGATGATACCTAAACCTGCAGGCATCATTCTGGTATAACCATTCAAAGTCCAGCAACATACTGGACATATATTGTAATCTTTTTTTTTTTCATGCAGCCTCTTGGCTGAACGAAAAAAAGAGATTGATTGGTGGGTATGCCCACCATTAGAATACCTCCCTTCATCCACCCACTTCTAATGATGGGCATACATGCACCATTTATATATGCCGATGCATGGGGGCATCCTCCCGCAAAAGTTATGCCGTGTACACACGGTCGGAATTTCGACCGTATGTACGTGGCATTAGGAGCCAATCGCTCCTCCCCCCCCGGCTGCCCCCATGCTTCGGCATATATGCTCTTTTTTTTAACTGTGGTGGTGAAATCACCTCCTACAGTGTTGGAGTCGCGTCTTTATGTATAGTGGGAGCAAACGCTGTTGCGGTCAAGATAAATAAATCCGCGTTGCAACTGAATGGCGCACCTGAAAACAAAAAAAATGCTTAACACTAAAACACAGTAAACAAAATTACATACCTGAAAAGCAAGCATGATAAAACATGATAAAACATAATAAAACATTGCAGAATAGAATGGAGTAAAAAAAGAGCAACAATAGAGAGAGAATAGAGTGAGAGAGAGAACAATAAAACGACAACTATTTTATTTTTTTTTATTTTTTTGAGATTCACAGGTAAAAAAGCTCCTGACTGAAGCGACTGAATCAAAACGCTACCACAAAAAAACTGTTAGCGATCGCAGGGATCAGGCCTGACTTTGCGAACGCTGCAGTTATGTGTGCTTAGTGTTTTGTAAGTGACAGTGATCGATCGATACTGCACTTGGGGGGGGGGGGGGGGGGGCGGAGGGGGAAAACGCAGGTGCTAGCAGGTATCTGGGCTGATCCCGCTAACAATGCGGTTTTTTTTGGAACCCTAAACTGCTGGGACGCTAGTATAGATCTGATCAGATCAGATATTGATCTGTTCAGATACTGTGCCACTAAGGGAGGTGTATGCTTTGTGCGTGGGTGTTTGCGGTACTGGCACTAACCTGGGGCGACGCAGACCTTATTTGACCCTAAAACCTAATTGATATCACCCGCCGGGCGATCAGGGGGTTAAACCGTTATTGGGTAATAAATGGCGGGTGCCCTGACAGTATAAAAAACAAGCTAACTAACCAGCGTCACCCGTAACAGTAATACAAAAAAAAAAACTGGTTACCTAGCGACACTAATGCAGCGATCAGAAAAAACGATCGCTTAGTGACACTGGCAAAAGGGGGTGAAAGGGTTAACTAGGGGCAATCAGGGGGTTAAACCTTTATTAGGTAATATATGGGGGTACCTGACGCTATATAAAAACCTGACGGGGAACCTAAATAACGAAATAACTAACTGGCTAACCAGCGTCACCAGTGACAGTTATACAGTGATCACTGGTGAAAGGGTTAACTCTAGGGGCAATCAGGGGGTTAAAACCTTTATTTAGGTATGTAATATGGGGGTACCTGACCTATAAACCTATTTATGAACCTATATAAACATGGCGGTTACCTAAAAAAAAAAATGGTTACCTAGCGACACTAATGCAGCGATCAGAAAAACGATCGCTTAGTGACACTGGCAAAAGGGGGTGAAAGGGTTAACTAGGGGCAATCAGGGGGTTAAACCTTTATTAGGTAATATATGGGGGTACCTGACGCTATATAAAAACCTGACGGGGAACCTAAATAACGAAATAACTAACTGGCTAACCAGCGTCACCAGTGACAGTTATACAGTGATCACTGGTGAAAGGGTTAACTCTAGGGGCAATCAAGGGGTTAAAACCTTTATTTAGGTTGTAATATGGGGGTACCTGACCTATAAAACTATTTATGAACCTATATAAACATGGCGGTTACCTAAAAAAAAAAAAATGGTTACCTAGCGACAGCAGTGACACTAATACAGCGATCAGAAAAACGATCGCTTAGTGACACTGGCAAAAGGGGGTGAAAGGGTTACCTGGGGGGCAATCAAGGGGTTAAACCTTTATTAGGGGGGGGTAGGGGGCTACCTTGGACCTAAAACTAACTGCCCTGACAGTTATTACAGTCACACTGACACTAAATGCAGTGATCAGTAAAAAAATGATCACTGCAATTAGTGACACTGTGACTGGGGGGGGAGGGGGTGATCTGGGGGGTGATCAGGGGGTGACAGGGGGGTGGAATATGTGCCTAACTGTACTGGTGTCAGTGTACTGTTGTGCACTAACCTGTACATGTTCGCCGCTCGGCGTCTCCGGTCACATAGACCGGCGCACCGAGCGTGACATCACTTCCGCCTTCCTGTCTATACAATAGACAGGAAGGGGAAGCTTTTCATTGGCCAGGAGCGATCGCGAGGGGGTGGCCAGAAACCACTGGCCGTCCCCTCGTCCCGGATCGCTCCTGAAGCGATCCCGACCGTCCCCGCCGGCGGAGGGGGGTCCGATCGGACCCCCCAACCGCCGGAAGAATGTCACGTACAGGTACGTGATTCTGCCTGTACGTGCCATTCTGCCGACGTATATATACAGGGGGCGGTCGGGAAGTGGTTAAGGTAACATTTCTCCTTTACTATTCCCTTCTATGTATGCTCTGTTTGCTAATGTCTTGTATTTTTGACCTCCTTCCCTAATTACCATGATTGCAATATGCTCTAATATGCTGTGCCCCTTTTCTCCTTCATGCATTTTTCCCTTCACTTACCTCCCCAGCATGCTCTTCTGCCCCAATAGACACCTATGGCCTAGTCACTTAAGCAATGTCTTTTGTCTGCTGCATAGTATTGTTTGCCCCCAAACACCCCCTAAAATATGCACTAATGTTTGCTGTGTGGTTTACTTCATGTAGAGCCCCTTTTTAATTTTTTTTTGTGGGGGGGGGGGGGCAAACTCATTAGGAACCCCCTCCCCCAACTGCTCTGTCAGATGGTACCAATCCTCTATCTGCTGGCTTTCCCAAGGTCAATACACACTATATACCTACCTCTTTATAGTGGGCATCTTTAGGGATGAATTCTGCAAAGCATGTAGTGCAAGGGGCTGCCTCCATACTTTCCATTTCCTATTTTCTTGTGTTCTTTCCCTCCTATTAGCTTGCTAGGTAATTGCAGAATGTCACAATGTGCTTTCCTTTTTTTTGGGGGGGGGGGGGGGGGGGTTGAAATGTTATTTTAGCTTTCCTGGGGGCTGCCATTAGTGTTAAGTACAGAGGGTCTGGCCAAACTAGCACACATTATTGAGCCATTTGCCAATCAATGAAGTGCAGAGGGTTACCTGTCCAACCCCCCTTCCCCCAAAACCCTAGTTATTGCCAATGGCCCATCAGAAGTGGGGGGATTGATGGGGGGTGATTAATCTGTGAAGGGGAGCCTCTACTTTTCTGTGCAAATACTTTCCAGCCTCCAATTTTAAACAATGCTCTTGTTCCAAGATGTTGATTGTCTAATCTGCTTGCAATGTTTATGTGCAAAGTGACTAATTTTTTTTTCTGGTTTCACTCCACAGTTCCCTTCCACACCACAGGAATGGCAGACTGTGGCCTCCCACTTTGCCAGCCGTTGGGACTTTCCTAACTGCGGAGGGGCAATTGATGGGAAACACGTCCGCATCGTCCCACCGCCCAACTCGGGGTCCTACTATTATAATTATAAGGGGTTTAATAGTGTAGTGATGTTGGCGGTGGTGTCGGCGACATATGAGTTTATGTATGTGGACGTGGGGATGAACGGCCGGATCTCGGATGGTGGTGCCATTGCGCACACGGAGTTCTACTGGCGTCTCCAAAGTGGCAGTCTGTGCTTGCCACCTCCAGATTGTCTTTGTTGCAGATGAAGCGTTTGCGTTGACTCCCCATCTGATGAGGCCGTTCCCGATGAGGACCCTCACCCCAGACCAGAGGGTCTTCAACTACAGGCTGTCCAGAGCCCGAAGAGTTGTGGAGAACACTTTTGGCATCCTGGCCAGCCGCTTCCGCCTGTTCTTGACGGCAATTAACTTGGCGGAATACAAACTGAACCACATAGTTCTTGCCTGTTGCATATTGCACAACTTCCTCAAAAGACATAACAGGAACTATGTGGTGGCCGTTGGCCCAGATGTGGAGGGCCCTCCAAATGCTGACCTCACAGCCCTTCAAGTGGCACGTCCAGGCTTGCCCCTCTAAATGCCCGCGCGGTCCGCGAGCAATATATGGACTACTTTGTGGGTAGGGGGGCCATTGCTCTGCCTGACGATGTGTGAGAGGCATTTTTAAATAAATATTATTTTTCAACCAACCTATGATTTCTTGTCATTTCCGTATTCTTTTTAGCTTATTTTACCTTGAAATTTTTTCCCTTTGCCTTCGACAGTGGGAATGCACTTTCTGGGCAAAAGGAGGTAACAGTCTCTTCTTCCCAAAAAGATTCTTCTCATGTTGTGTGTTTGATACCTAATCTTTGGTCTAGAGAAGGTTTGTAGTGCATAACTGACACCCAAAATACTCCTTTTCATCACCAGGTCAGACATGTGTGTATTCTCAAAAATGCTGTGCTCCGTGTTTTCGTACAAAGCACTGTGGGTGTCATTTACATAAGTCAAATCCACTATGCTCTACAAGTGCAGTGAAAAAGTGCCCTTGAAAAGAAACTTGCAGTGCAAACTGGACTTGCCTTTAGTAAATAACACCCATTGCCCCCCAAATCCTTTACATTTGACATACATAATGCATTTTGTTTTTTAAATAAGGAAGCCACACATTTTGAAAAGTAAAAAAGTTTACTTGCAAAACATTCACAAGTGCGTTTACAAACTTCTTGCCCAAACTGACAACATCTTGGTTATTTACAACATTGTTTACAAACATTCCGCATTTTGTAAAACCAGGCATGGAGCAAAACAGAACCTAGGAACTAGGAAAGTTCAACTTTCTAAAGTGAAGACAAGATCAGACATGACTATATGTTCAAAGTGTGTTTGATCTTGCCTTCATCACATGGGGGGTCACCCCTGGAAACTGGAAATTTAGAACATGCACACAATTTGGGTCGGAAAATGGTCATTATATGGTAAAACACATGCCTCGAATCTTCAAAAGTGCCATTTTCCATCATGGGGATGAATGGACGTTTTTTGGGGGTGCAACCCCTTCACCACAACCACTTTAGTAGTTCGTAAAGTGGTTGCACCCCCAAAAAAACGTTGTCATTCATCCACCATGATGGGAGCTAGCACATGTGGACACAATGTGTGCATGTTCCAAATTTAACACAGTTCTTAACTTGCAAATGTGTTCAGAAGCAGCCACAAATGTGTGTTAATTACTTGGTGCGTTTTCAGATTTTTCCTAAAACATCAATGATGTTCTTCAATTTTTGTTGAACATCATTGATGTTTTGCTTTATGTAATCTAGATCTCTATTGCAGACCATTATCTCCCCGATGAGTACGTGGGCACTCTCTGTGGTAAAGTGCGATTTTTCTTCCACAACATCCACGTCACCTAAAAACCAAAAACAAAAAAAAATAGGGTCTTGGAAATGAGGCAGCCATACATTAGCTTACCAGTAGCTGTGTTCTCCCACACTCACCTGTTTTGGTGACAAGTTCTCCAATTTCTATGATCTCTCCTTCCTCCTCCTCCTCCTCCTCTGCTTCTGCTCTTTCCCCTTTTTTGGGAGGTGTTGGTTTTGGGGTTTCCTCAGACGTCCCAAGTTTTCGCTCCCCTATGAGAATGTACAAAAGGAAGATTTAGCAACACAATCTATTGAGGGCAGAAATAGGAAATGACAAACATTGCTTGAAAGTGAGGGACAATATTTTTGGGTGTCCAGTTACAAATGACACCAACATGAATGTAGTCACTTTGTAAAGGTCATAAACTTATAGCTTTTTGGTCGACGTTTGGGTGATGGAGACCCCCCTCTAGTATCCACTGGAGCACATGTGTGGAAAAGACTAATAAAAAGGGGGTTTAGGTGTCCCAGCACTAGTGCTCTAGAGTCCAGATGGGTAAACAGCTACTGGGTGACGTCTCCTTTACATTGAATAAATTGGCTGGACAGTCTTGATGACATTTCTAGAGAGAACAAACTTCCTTTTCCCCAAAAAACAACAAACATCGTATTATAAGTGGCCGAACGGTCGAGGTTGAGTACGATCGAATGGACACACACACACACACATGACAGTGGCAGAAAGATCGAGGTTGAGTACGATCGAATGCACAGACGAACCTGAAAGTGGCCATTTTGGAATGTACAACTTTGTAAAAATCCAAACACATGGAGCAGTATGCAAGCAAGAAAGCAAACACAAAACACAACTACTTACTTTTTTGAAGAACTCGCTTGATCTTTCTGTACTGATCGGTCTCCCTCAGTTTCAGGTCTGACCAGCGTTTCCTCAGTTGCTCCTTGGATCATTGTACCCCAAAATGATTGTACAGCCTCCTCACAACTTTAGACATGATCTTGGCCTTGCGGACATTGGGGTTGAGGTAAGGCCCATACTTCCCATCATAGTCGCTCCTCTTTAATATGTCCACCATCTCCAACATTTCTCCAAATGACATATTGGAGGCCTTGAATTTCAGGCTCCGGGATCGGGACGTTTCTGCCTCCGGACTTTCCTCGCCCTCCTCCTCGTTGGTGGGATATTTGGGGCGCACCTGCTGTGTCCCCGCCATGTGCTCTCCCCACTGCGCCGTAAAGTGAAGGGGTGGGGAATAGACGAGAAAGATCGTCAGGGGCGGGCGGAGTTTGACGCATGCGCACTGTATATAAAACGTCACACGCCTGTGTCGTAGCCACGATCTGGGAGACGAGGGGAGAGAAAGCTCACGCACGAGACGATCGCTATAACGAAGGTACAATTTGACGTTGGTACATAACTAGCCTAGACTGATTAGACCTTGAGGCTTCTTTATGGAGAAGATTAGGAGACTTTGGACTGACATTATTTATAGTGTTTTGTGTGGTGTTGTGTCTTGCAGAGATTATGGAGGGCTTCAACGATGTGAGTTTTCTCCCCCTCTTCATTGATAAATACAGGGAAATTCCCCTATTATGGCAGGCAAAACACCGCGACTATAGCAACAGACCAAAGAGGTACGCAGCCATGCAGAAACTTTTGGCATTTGTAAAGCCAACGTTCCCCACGGCAACTGTTCGTAAGTTAAGAGTAAAAATTGCTAACCTGAGGACTACCTATTTCCGGGTGCGCAATAAGGTCCGGAAGTCCCAAGCATCTGGAGCTGCAGCAGATGAGGTCTATGCCCCCACGCTCTGGTACTATGAGAGTCTCCACTTTCTCAAAGACCAGGCTAATGTCAGGAAGTCACTCTCGACTCTTCCTTGCACGCGTCCTTCCGCGTACGCCACCCCTGATGAGGCTTCCGAGGAGCAACCTGGGCCTTCCAGTATGGAAGATGTGCAGGAGCCCAGCTTGAGCCAGGTATAGTAGTTTTGTTACCATTTTTGGGAATAATGAATTTATTCAGGATCCCCAATTGCTTAGTTCCTAACGTGATTGACATATCAACTGACAGTAGTGTTGGAGACATTTTTGGGAAGAATCTAAACTGCAGGGCTGAGAATTGTATGGTTTTCTATTTGTAAACATTTTGCAACAGTCACTAGATGAAAATTGTGTGTTTTTGATGAACAAATAACTGAAACTATGTCCCTTTTTCATACACAGGAAGACCTCAGCCAGGAGGTGGCTGTGGAATGTGGCAGTCAGGAGGAGGCAGGGGTTAGTGGCAGCCAAGAGGTGGGTAGTGGCAGCCAACAGGGGGGTAGGCGTAGGAGCCTGACTGTCTCCCAAGTCTCTCCCCTCCGCCTTCCCTACAGAAGGGCGAAAAGGATGGGGGAGGTGGGAGAGTCAGCGCTCCAGCTGATCCGAGATGCTTCAGCCTCCCTATATGCCACACCCACCTACGAGGAGGCCTTTGCCTCCTTGGTTGCCAATAAAATGACGGGTATGGAGGCGGGGCAACGCAGCATGTGTGAGGATGTCATCCTCAAAATCCTAAATGAGGGGATGGCTGGGGGGATGACCCCACTCACACATGTTTGCGATAGTGACCTTGCTCCGCCTCCTCCTCCTTCTGCCACCCCACCAGCACCACAGCGTGGAAGGAAGCCTACAAGGAAGACAAGAGAGTGACGACCTGGATTCAGTCTGGTCTGAGAGAAGATGGAGCCTCTCGTAGTACCAGAGCCTGGGGACCTAGATGGCATCTGCTGCAGTTTCGGATGTTTTGGACCAGATTGCACTCCCTTATTATTTAGATAGGTACTCATCAGGCCCCCAATTTTCTAAGCTTGAAAAATGATGGTTGCCGTGGGGGGCCAAGGCTTTGCAAATTCCCCAAGTTTCACCATGGCTGCGTTCCTCTTTGGTTTGTTGCTGAGACCTAAATAAAGGTTTTTTTGATTTGAAATAATCATTGCCTATTGTGTTTTACTTTTCTACAATGACAGTTTTTCTTTGAGTAGGCAGGTACATTTCACAAATAATAAAGTATAATTAGACTTAATATATAAAGTCTATATAAAAAACAATAGTTCAAATATAATGGTGACAGTCCATCAATCAAACATAACTGGTGCTGTGTGAAGACAAAATCTTCTATCAAAAAATAATGGTGCATATATATATCCTTTCTGGAATAAAAGGTGGTGCATAAATCCAATTAAGAGTGTTTGTATCTGCTTACCAGATAGAAGCAGAAAGGAGGCGATGTTAATCACGTGAAGACATAAAGGAAATGAATGAAGGTCTGATGAACCGATGGGTGTGATCGAATCCAGTACTCATCGATGGAATATAGGAGACCAAAATTTCTCAGCCAAATGATTTCCTCAGCCAGAACAGGTGTAAACTAGAAAAAAACTCTCCCACGGGTTGGAGGAAGAGAGTGACAATAATAGTGAAGCCCGCCAGCTGAAGTTTAACAATTTTATTGGTAATCTACTTACAACAAAGGCAAAACATCAGGGCATGGATAAAAAGCAATTCCGCATACTTGCATCAGCCCGCCTGACATGTTTCATCCTACAACGGATATCATCAGAGGCGTGGCTAATGCAGCAAGTAGGCGGATATAAATAGCAAATACCTGGGTTCAATCACTCATATGATAGGATGGTCGAACGAATAATTAGATGGAAGTGTAGCTGTGAATACAGGTGATCCTGATGGCCAGCTGGCATAGATGAATCAGGGAGAGGAGTCATGTTAGGTGTCTCTCACACTGGTGTATTACAGACTCAAAGACAGCACTGCTGACATTATTAGTCAGCGTGCATCACAAACATAGGAAGAGGAAGGATTGGATCGCACATGCGCAGTACCGTTGTAAGAGACGGTCCGCGCATGCGCAGTCTTAATGCGTTCCGGCGTCGGATGCTCAAGCCACGGCGTCCATAACAGATAGTGATGGTCGCGCAGGCGCACTGCACCATCCATACAGCAGCGGCCGCAGACGTCATGTCCGGCGGCAAAACAGCCGGAAATGACGCACAACATGGTAGTGTTTGCGTTCCAGATCCAGGAAGTCAAGACTAGTGACTGGATCTGGTAAACGAAACGATAACAAGGTACTTAGGCTGGTGAATCAACACTAAGAAGGGGCCATATTATGTAGACAGCCAGTGATAGTGCTACACTAATGTGACATCCTCAGCCCTGATATGCAAGATAACATAAAACAATACATATGTACATAGGTTAATTCATAAAAAGAAATCCATTCCGCAAAGGGAAAAAATTCCTGAATAAAAATACAAATAGAATTTATATAATATTTTATATGTATAAAGATAAAAATAAAAATAAAGAAAAAAAATTTAAATATGGAAATATGCCACATACATTCAAATTGGCTAGAAATGGATAGTACATGTTTGTACCTAATCGGACAAATAATGACACAGAGGGAAAAAGAGGAGGTCCTCTTGTCATTATGCCCAATAGGCAGCTCTTTCATCATTATTCTCTCTATGCGTATTGAGGATGGCGGTGAGTCCAAACTCAAATAAAAATATATAATGAAAAATGAAAAATAAAAAATAAAAAATAATTAAAAAGATATATTTAATTACTATAAATATATACTGTAAAAATACATAATGTAAAAATACATATATATATGTATGCACATGAAAAGCCCACATAATTTCATATACATAGACTCACCATAGGTGAGAATAGATGAAAAAATAAAAAATAAGCTAAAAAACTTTTTTATATATAAAGGCGGACTCGGCCCACAAGAGACCGCCTAAATTGTAAAAGTATATGCGAAACATACAAGTAAGCGATAGTTAACTATTGTTGATAAAACAGTTAACATCCCAATCAACATTCATGCCAAAAGGGGTGTAGCACTTAAGGTCGTAGATCCATCGGGTTTCAAGTCTAGAGATCTCCCGTTTGGACATACTACCCCGCCAATGCGGGTTAAATCTATCGATACCTATAAACATGGTCCCTTTAGGGTTCTTATCATGGTGCTCCAAATAGTGCCTCGACACTGTATGCTTTGGGAACCCTTTTTTAATATTGGCTATATGTTCCCCCACTCTGACATGCATGGCTCTCGTTGTGCGGCCTACATATTGGAGGCCGCAGGGGCAAACTAGGAGGTACACTACGTTCAAGGAGGTGCAGGTAATAAAAGTATCTATTTCAAAGGACCTGCCCGTGGCATGAGAAGTGAAATGGCAAATCCTTCTGCTGTGGTCAATATTGATCTTACAAACGTTACAGTACCGACACGGGTGATAACCCTTAGACTTCTGAAAGAAGGACACCCTGTTAGGGGCATCTAAGATATTAGGTGCAATTTGAAGTTTCAGAGGGGGAACTCCTCTGAATATGACCTGTGGTCTCGCAGGGAGTGCTGGACCGAGGATTTTATCGTTTTTTAAAACCCCCCAGTGTTTGCTCATAATTTTTTTGATGTCACGATGTTGGTGTGAGTATGTCGTAACCATAGAGAAATTGTAATCGATCTTATTAGAGTCTGGTTCTTTTTTCTTATGAAGGATGGTCTTACGATCGATACTAGCTACGTGATTGATAACCGAATTCAAATCGTTCGATCGATATCCCTTTTCGACAAATTTCTGTTTTAAGATCATTGATTGTGTGAAAAAATCTTCTTTGAGGGTACAGTTGCGCCGTAAGCGCAAAAATTGGCTCTTGGGTACGGATTTTAGCCATGACGGATGATGGCAACTGCCAAGGCCAATATATCCATTCCTGTCCGTCTCTTTAAAGAAGGTGGTGGTCTTAAAGGCGCCATCTACAACCTGTATGTTAAGATCCAAGAAGTGGATTCTTTCATTACTGCTCTCATACCACTTCTTGGATCTTAACATACAGGTTGTAGATGGCGCCTTTAAGACCACCACCTTCTTTAAAGAGACGGACAGGAATGGATATATTGGCCTTGGCAGTTGCCATCATCCGTCATGGCTAAAATCCGTACCCAAGAGCCAATTTTTGCGCTTACGGCGCAACTGTACCCTCAAAGAAGATTTTTTCACACAATCAATGATCTTAAAACAGAAATTTGTCGAAAAGGGATATCGATCGAACGATTTGAATTCGGTTATCAATCACGTAGCTAGTATCGATCGTAAGACCATCCTTCATAAGAAAAAAGAACCAGACTCTAATAAGATCGATTACAATTTCTCTATGGTTACGACATACTCACACCAACATCGTGACATCAAAAAAATTATGAGCAAACACTGGGGGGTTTTAAAAAACGATAAAATCCTCGGTCCAGCACTCCCTGCGAGACCACAGGTCATATTCAGAGGAGTTCCCCCTCTGAAACTTCAAATTGCACCTAATATCTTAGATGCCCCTAACAGGGTGTCCTTCTTTCAGAAGTCTAAGGGTTATCACCCGTGTCGGTACTGTAACGTTTGTAAGATCAATATTGACCACAGCAGAAGGATTTGCCATTTCACTTCTCATGCCACGGGCAGGTCCTTTGAAATAGATACTTTTATTACCTGCACCTCCTTGAACGTAGTGTACCTCCTAGTTTGCCCCTGCGGCCTCCAATATGTAGGCCGCACAACGAGAGCCATGCATGTCAGAGTGGGGGAACATATAGCCAATATTAAAAAAGGGTTCCCAAAGCATACAGTGTCGAGGCACTATTTGGAGCACCATGATAAGAACCCTAAAGGGACCATGTTTATAGGTATCGATAGATTTAACCCGCATTGGCGGGGTAGTATGTCCAAACGGGAGATCTCTAGACTTGAAACCCGATGGATCTACGACCTTAAGTGCTACACCCCTTTTGGCATGAATGTTGATTGGGATGTTAACTGTTTTATCAACAATAGTTAACTATCGCTTACTTGTATGTTTCGCATATACTTTTACAATTTAGGCGGTCTCTTGTGGGCCGAGTCCGCCTTTATATATAAAAAAGTTTTTTAGCTTATTTTTTATTTTTTCATCTATTCTCACCTATGGTGAGTCTATGTATATGAAATTATGTGGGCTTTTCATGTGCATACATATATATATGTATTTTTACATTATGTATTTTTACAGTATATATTTATAGTAATTAAATATATCTTTTTAATTATTTTTTATTTTTTATTTTTCATTTTTCATTATATATTTTTATTTGAGTTTGGACTCACCGCCATCCTCAATACGCATAGAGAGAATAATGATGAAAGAGCTGCCTATTGGGCATAATGACAAGAGGACCTCCTCTTTTTCTCTCTGTGTCATTATTTGTCCGATTAGGTACATACATGTACTATCCATTTCTAGCCAATTTGAATGTATGTGGCATATTTCCATATTTAAATTTTTTTTCTTTATTTTTATTTTTATCTTTATACATATAAAATATTATATAAATTCTATTTGTATTTTTATTCAGGAATTTTTTCCCTTTGCGGAATGGATTTCTTTTTATGAATTAACCTATGTACATATGTATTGTTTTATGTTATCTTGCATATCAGGGCTGAGGATGTCACATTAGTGTAGCACTATCACTGGCTGTCTACATAATATGGCCCCTTCTTAGTGTTGATTCACCAGCCTAAGTACCTTGTTATCGTTTCGTTTACCAGATCCAGTCACTAGTCTTGACTTCCTGGATCTGGAACGCAAACACTACCATGTTGTGCGTCATTTCCGGCTGTTTTGCCGCCGGACATGACGTCTGCGGCCGCTGCTGTATGGATGGTGCAGTGCGCCTGCACGACCATCACTATCTGTTATGGACGCCGTGGCTTGAGCATCCGACGCCGGAACGCATTAAGACTGCGCATGCGCGGACCGTCTCTTACAACGGTACTGCGCATGTGCGATCCAATCCTTCCTCTTCCTATGTTTGTGATGCATGCTGACTAAATATGTCAGCAGTGCTGTCTTTGAGTCTGTAATACACCAGTGTGAGAGACACCTAACATGACTCCTCTCCCTGATTCATCTATGCCAGCTGGCCATCAGGATCACCTGTATTCACAGCTACACTTCCATCTAATTATTCGTTCGACCATCCTATCATATGAGTGATTGAACCCAGGTATTTGCTATTTATATCCGCCTACTTGCTGCATTAGCCACGCCTCTGATGATATCCGTTGTAGGATGAAACATGTCAGGCGGGCTGATGCAAGTATGCGGAATTGCTTTTTATCCATGCCCTGATGTTTTGCCTTTGTTGTAAGTAGATTACCAATAAAATTGTTAAACTTCAGCTGGCGGGCTTCACTATTATTGTCACTCTCTTCCTCCAACCCGTGGGAGAGTTTTTTTCTAGTTTACACCTGTTCTGGCTGAGGAAATCATTTGGCTGAGAAATTTTGGTCTCCTATATTCCATCGATGAGTACTGGATTCGATCACACCCATCGGTTCATCAGACCTTCATTCATTTCCTTTATGTCTTCACGTGATTAACATCGCCTCCTTTCTGCTTCTATCTGGTAAGCAGATACAAACACTCTTAATTGGATTTATGCACCACCTTTTATTCCAGAAAGGATATATATATGCACCATTATTTTTTGATAGAAGATTTTGTCTTCACACAGCACCAGTTATGTTTGATTGATGGACTGTCACCATTATATTTGAACTATTGTTTTTTATATAGACTTTATATATTAAGTCTATCTTTATCACAGCGCCACATCTTGGTTTTTTGTATTATTTTTGTTTGCTGATCACAAATTGTGTTGGCTGCTCTTTTGTTTCACTTGTGTTATGTAATCAGCGCAGTTATTGTTCACCCTGGTTTACATAATAAAGTATAATTAACAAGGGGCACCAACAACCAACAAACTCCTAGTAAATTTAAGCAACAAATACAAATGTTAATAATGTGGTTTTGCTAAGTTGAGACACAACCCCCCTCCAAAAAAAAAAAATTAAAAATCTCCTTCAAATATGTATTCACAAAAAAAAAAATAAACAAAAAAAAAACATCAGAAAAATATAACAAAGATTCTTTTACGATCTGAGTAAAAATAAACATGTAGTGTATAAATCCTGAAAAGTAATAAAGAACTAAGTTTGTGAGAAGTGCGGGTGAATAGGAGCAGCTAAAACATGTCATTCTTCTTGCATTGTAAAGAAAAAGAGAATGCGCTGCATTAAAGACATTTTAACATTGCAGCGTGACGAATGTGCTGTGTCGATTGGGAAAGGTAGTTTTACCTGACCGAGCGCTTCCGTCACAGAATTTCTTCTGAGCATGCGTAGCACTTTGTCTGTCGGACAACGCTACACACGATCGGATTTGGTGTGATCGGACCGTGTTGTCCAAAAATCTATCCAGCAGGAGATAGGACTTTGTCCGTCGGACAATCCGACGTACACTGTCCGATGGTGCATACACACGGTCGGATTTTTCAACAATATTGTCCGATCGGACAGAATCCATGCGAAAATCCGACCGTGTGTATGGGGCTTAACAGTGTAGTGCGCAGCTGCTGGCTGAAATACAATTCATACCACTAAATATATAATGAATAAGGGCAGATAGTTGTAATGCCTGGCCTGGGACTCCCTTTGCTCGTTGTGCACATTATTGAGGGAATCCTGTGATCATCACTGCCAGTTATTGCCAAGTAAAAAAAAAAAAAAAAGTTTGCTGCCTAGCATATTTAAATCTGACCCACATAATGAGACAGTAATACGATCAGTATTTTGTGCTGCCAAAGATATAGAAAAATGTAAGCCGCACTACAAAACTAAGCTCTTTTTTCTGTGTTTATTAATCCTCAAAAAATGACTGCATACAATAATGTCTCTACCCGAAATCAACCTTCTTCTGCGTTTCACCACTACTATCTTGCTTACAAGGATAGAGCAAGACTTCCCCTATCCTTGTGAGCAAACCAGCAGTGGTTAAACGCATCAAGGAAGGTTGGTTTAGGGTGGAGACATTATTGTATGGAGTATTTTTGATGATTATTTAACACAGAAAGAAGAGCTAAGTTTTGGAATTAAGTTTAAAGGATAAGTTCACCTTTGGGAACATATTACATGTTCCACTTGTTTTTAGGCTGGAACATGTAACATGTTCCCAATGCTACAGCAGCCGCTGCCTGATCCCTCCCTGTGACAGTAGTACGGGGAGAAGTTCCCCATACTATCTGTCACTTTTTTATATCAGCGCGGATGTGCGGGGCTCGGCCTACACGGCTGCGTCATTCATTCACACAGATCTGTGTGTGAATGAACTACAATTCCCGACATCCGTTGCGGCTGTCAGCTTGTAGTTCTCAATGAACTACCATGGTGCTGTGGAGCACCGTGGTATTTCATTGATTCTTCCTGTCAATGTATCTGCCTGCCCATACGGGATGTACAGGCACACAGATACACTGACAGATCTGCAGGAGACCTGCATTTCACCAGTGACCTGCTGATCGCCGGTGCAATGCTTTACAGGCTCAAAAAATAAAAAATAAAATTCTGAAAAAAGTTTTACTATACCTTTGGCAGAGGGTGGAGATGGGCTGTAGTAGTCAGCACCCAGGTTGTCCTTGTGTGGTGAAAGGAGCAAGCCTTGAGCAGCGCCATGGGTTTGGGTACGTTCAGTATTTTGTGGCGATCAGAAAACACAACAAATTAGCTCTTTGAGTATATCACAATGTATGAGCTCCCATAGAGGGTAAAAAGTAAAACATGCTTAAAGTTTTACTAAACTGAGGACCCTGCATTCACTATATCTGGTCTCCCACAGTACATGGAAATGCAATTATTTTAGTAAATATAAACTGCTAAATATCTTTTCTCATCAGCAGTATATAGCAGTCTTATGACTTCAGTGTCTGGTTAAAGCTTGTCGGAGGAGATTTAATTCTACTCTGACTATTCTATGAGGCTGCAGGACCCCTGACCCTCTGTCTGGACAGTGCTGATTGGCTCAGTACTGATCACATGCACGCTCCCCCAAAAAAATTAAAATTTTTAGCAATACGCACCAAACTGAGCATAAGCAGATGGATTGGGAACAGTAAAAGGAGAGGATCAGAGAAGACAGGATCAAACAGACTTTTTGCACAATGCACAGGATTAACCCCTTAGGTTTCAGAGTGAGTATAACAAACATGTGGTCAAAGATATAGGCAAAGATCAGCTCCAAACTAGTTAAGAATGATATGGTACCAACATCCCTAAAATACAGAGTAGAAAAAGTTGGAGATATGGGACTAAAGGTACAAACTATTAGGAAATTACTCAAGTGTCCTATGTAAGAAACATAAATTATTTATTTAAGAAATGTATAAAAAGTAAAGACTACAGTTTATTCATTGTCTTAGGTATATACACACATCCTATCACTGACAAAGAGATACTGTAATCAAATACATATTGATATCATATCCAAATTTTTCGACATGTTTCGCCGGTGTGACTTCTTCAGGAAAAAGGACGTAAATATTTATTTAGCAAATATAGAGCAACACACAGTACTCAGTTTTAGGTGTATATGAAAAAGAAAGAGAACAGTATTAATATACCAGCATAACTGCAACTTCACAAAATACAATCTTGCACACACGTGGCTGTGAGTCACTCACGGATCAAGTGAAGGTCCCGACCTGCGCGCACGAGCGATGGCACTGCGGCAAATTTAAAGGGACGGACCTGAACGCCCATTTGCCTGTCCGTGCCATTCTGCCGACGTACATCTGTGTGTGCCGGTCGGGAAGCGGTTAATACTGTTCTCTTTCTTTTTCATATACACCTAAAGCTGAGTCAAATGTGTTCCTCTATATTTGCTAAATAAATATTGACGTCCTTTTTCCTGAAGAAGCCACAATGGCGAAACATGTCGAAAGATTTGGACGTGATATCAATATGTATTTGATTACAGTATCTCTTTGTCAGTGATAGGCTGTGTGTATATACCTATAACAAACATGGTTTACTGCATATACAGAATGATTTTACTGTTGTGTGAGTTTAGTAACACTTTAACTGGTGTGTGGGAATTATAAGCTTATTTAGGCCCCTTTCACACTGGGGCGGTGAGCCGCGGTGACGGTAAAGCAGCGCTATATTTAGCGCTGCTTTACCGTCGTTTTCACCGCGGTTTTAGGCCGCTCGCGGTGCGGTTTTACCCCCCGCGAGCGGCCGAAAAAGGGTTAAACACCCCCCGCAGAGCGCCGCCGTAGCGGCGCTTTGCGGCGGTATTGCCGCGGTTTTACCGCGGTCTCCCATTCTTTTCAATGGGAAGGAGCGGTATAGGAGCGGTGAACACACCGCTCCTATCCCGCTCCAAAGATGCTGCTAGCAGGACTTTTTTTGTCATCCTGCTAGCGCACCGCTCCAGTGTGAAAGCCCGCCGGCTTTCACACTGGAGTTAAAGGGGCCGGATTTTTTCATGCGGTGAACAGGCGCTATTTTTAGCGCTGCACCGCATGAAAAACGCCCCGGTGTGAAAGGGGCCTTACTGCTTTAGTACCCACGGTGCATGTCTGGCAGGTTCACATAGGACATTAGATTCACTATGGTCTTTGTGTTTCTGTTACATACTATCCCACCAGGAAAGGTTACTTATCTGGTATCCTGGTCTATCTAAAATAGAAACCACCTATCACCAGACATATCACCCTTCACTGAATTCACATCCTATTACAAGGTTTTTTTGACCTTTACACTTTAGAGGTCAGAAAACAAATTGGACAAGCTTGCACAACCAGTAAGAGTAGATCAAATAGACTGTGTCAGAGAACAATTAAGTGTGGTGGCTTTCACAGCAGACACCGCAGGAGAACGATGGTCTTTTTTTAAGACTACGCTCTATACAATTTCCCCAACAATAGTTCCTGTTCTGGGATTGAGTCTCAGACCAAACACTTTGGCTGCACCTGTAACAAAGACAACTGCATTGTTGTAATTGAAACATAAATATATTATAACTCTGTGTTAAAAGTGCCTATAAATATTTCACAAAGGGATTAGATCAACAAGAAAGCAATGTATTACTTATTTAGAGGCTCAGCTGGTACCAACAAAAGTATAGCTGTAATTATTTTGCAGCTTGGTTATTTCATTGCTTGGCTTTTTTGAAAGGTATCATACTTCTCACATGGGCTAAATATGAAACAATATAATGGAAGTGACAGTCTTTGTGTCATGGTCATGGTTATCAAGCCCTTCCGTACACACAGCACAAGTACCACCATTCATCTCCTAAACCTGTTTCCACCTGGCATTAAATACCTACTAATACATGTATCTATCTATTAATACATCTGTCTAACTCCCTATCTATCATATCTGATCTGTTCAGAATGATATTTACCATATAAGGAATAAAACTATTTAACGCGTACCCAGAAAGCTTTAACAGGTATGCGCGTGGATAGGTGTCTTAAAATAGAAGGCAATAGAAAAGTCTCTAATTGCATGAAATTGATGCAGATAGAAAACTCCTCTGTATTATTGGGCTTTGTAAAAATAAGTTTAAAATTCCTACAACAACAACTCCTTATGATGTTCTCATTTAAAAAGAATTAACTTGGACAACCTTTTAAAGGGACCAGGGGAGAAAGGTTGGGATGCCAGCTTGTATGGTTCATAGCAAACTATTGCCATCAAAGTCCTGCTGATTTTCAGACATTTCCTGAGACATCAGCCTCCTTAAATCATATTAGCTTTCAGCATTTTTTATTATCAGTGACATTTACTATTATCTTGGTATACTGATCCAAGGATAATACCTGTATCGGCGGTGTGCAAACGGGGTCAAGACTTTAATTTTATAGTCACATGCCTGACTTACGGTCTTCACCCCGCAACGCAAGAGTCCTTCCATGTAGATAAAATCAACAACCAGGTGAAGATGAATACAATTTCCCTTTTTTTTTCGTTCAAGGAGTCCAATGTTCCAAAGAGAGCCACCACTAATGCGTTTCAGCCTATCAACGCCCTACTCATAGTTAACAAAATGTTATTCATCCTCACCTGGTTGCCGACTTTATCTACATGTAATTTTATAGTGTCCCTTTAATTTTCTTTTGTAATTCTTTAGTGCTCTTTAAATAGAAGGGATGGCTCTTTCTGTGCAAGGGCAAATTAGGAGGTCAGCTAAAGCATTATTAACTGGAAAGAAGTCTTAAGACTTAAGACTATACAGAGTGTACTTGCTTGGGGCACACTGAAACTAATTTAATCTTATGCCGCGTACACACGTGCGGGACTTTTCCTGGCGGACCTAGTCCAGCGGACAATCCGCCGGACTTTCCAGCTGGCTTCGCCGGACTTTCCGAGCGTGTGGACTTGCCCACACACGCCCGGACTTCTCCGGCAGACAGTCCGCTAAACAAAGTCCGCGGGACTTTTGAAAATGAACGGACTTGCCCACACACGGAGCAGTCCGTTCATTTAGAACGTAACTTCAGGTACGTAGCTAGCATAGGCAGTAAATGCCGGCGCGCTAGTTCCGTCACCTGGCATGGATTTAAAGGGAATCCTCACGCCGAAAAACGGCCTTGGGGTCCCCCCCAAATCCATCTCAGACCCTTATCCGAGCACGCAGCCGGCAGGCCAGGAAAGGGGTGGGGACAATCGAGCGCCCCCCCCTCCTGAGCCGTACCAGGCCGCCCGCCCTCAACATGGGGGGTGCCCTGGGGAAAGGGGGGCCGTGCGCCCCCCCACCCCAAAGCACCTTGTCCCCATGTTGATGAGGACAAGGTCCTCTTCCCGACAACCCTGGCCGTTGGTTGTCGGGGTCTGCGGGCGGGGGCTTATCGGAATCTGGGAGCCCCCTTTTATAAGGGGGCCCTCAGATCCCGGCCCCCCACCCTATGTGAATGAGTATGGGGTACGATGTACCCCTACCCATTCACCTAAGGTGTAAAATGTAAAGTAAAAAAACACACACACTTTTGAAAAAATAATTTATTGCACTGCTCCGGGGGTCTTCTTCCGTCTTGGGGGTCTTCTCGCCGGACTCCTCCGCCATTTACCAAGCTCTTTTACCGAGCGGAGAAGTCCGGCTACCTTCTTCGTCGTCGCCGCCATCGTCTGGGGGTCTTGATCCGCCTTCGGGGGTCTTCCGGGGTCTTTCCGGGGTCTCTTCTGTTCTTGCCGCTGTCGTCGCTTTCTGCTCTGCCTTCTTCTTCTTCTTCCGCCTTCTTCTTCTTCTTCTTCCGATGTTGACACGTCGCTCTCTCTGGCCGGAATGCCAGAGCCGCGCTGTGCTGGGACTTATATAGGGACAAGGGGACAGGGTCACATGCTCATGTCACATGGTGACCCCGCCCCCTTGTGATGTCACAGTCCCAGCATCCTCCGGGACTGTGACATCACAAGGGGGCGGGGTCACCATGTGACATGAGCATGTGACCCTGTCCCCTTGTCCCTATATAAGTCCCAGCACAGCGCGGCTCTGGCATTCCGGCCAGAGCTAGCGACGTGTCAACATCGGAAGAAGAAGAACAAGAAGAACAAGAAGAAGAAGGCGGAAGAAGAAGAAGAAGGCGGCGCAGAAAGCGACGACAGCGGCAAGAACAGAAGAGACCCGGAAGACCCCGGAAGACCCCCGAAGTCGGATCGAGACCCCCAGACGACGGCGGCGATGACGAAGAAGGTAGCCATACTTCTCCGCTCGGTAAAAGAGCTAGGTAAATGGCGGAGGAGTCCGGCGAGAAGACCCCCAAGACGGAAGAAGACCCCCGGAGCAGTGCAATAAATTATTTTTTCAAAAGTGTGTGTGTTTTTTTACTTTACATTTTACACCTTAGGTGAATGGGTAGGGGTACATCGTACCCCATACTCATTCACATAGGGTGGGGGGCCGGGATCTGAGGGCCCCCTTATAAAAGGGGGCTCCCAGATTCCGATAAGCCCCCGCCCGCAGACCCCGACAACCAACGGCCAGGGTTGTCGGGAAGAGGCCCTTGTCCTCATCAACATGGGGACAAGGTGCTTTGGGGTGGGGGGGCCGCACGGCCCCCCTTTCCCCAGGGCACCCCCCATGTTGAGGGCACGCGGCCTGGTACGGCTCAGGAGGGGGGGGGGCGCTCGCTCGTCCCCACCCCTTTCCTGGCCTGCCAGGCTGCGTGCTCGGATAAGGGTCTGAGATGGATTTGGGGGGAACCCCCACGCCGTTTTTCGGCGTGGGGATTCCCTTTAAATCCATGCCAGGTGACGGGGCTAGCGCGCCGGCATTTACTGCCTACGCTAGCTACGTACCTGAAGTCATGTGCTAAATGAACGGACTTGAGCGGCAAGTCCGTTCATTTAAAAAGTCCGGCGGACTAGCCTACTAACGGCGGGATTGTCCGCCGGACTGCCAAGTCCAGCGGATAATTTTAAAACCAAACTTAAAACTTTGGTCCGCCGGACTTTAGCGCCAAAAAGTCCGCCGACGCCCACACACGAGGGGATGGTCCGCTGGACATGAGTCCAGAGGATAATCCCGCGGGATTGTCCCTTCGTGTGTACGCGGCATTATTGATAATATTGTCAACAAATAGATAATCTCTTCGTAGCAAAGAGGTGGGGCTTAGGTTAAGTCCACTTTAGAATGCAGTGTTCACTTTTCAAACCCAACCCAGAGACTCTCCTTTCCATTACAATGTTCATGAATGCTTTATACTTTAAATGTCTGTCAATATACAGTATGACACACAATACATGCATCAACAAATAACATATTGCTTGAAGAAAGTCTACACAGTGGTTTTGGCTAGAAGTTATTAGGGTTGGAGGTTTCGTGCTTTAGGTTTAATTCTCGTGGGGGAGGTATATTTTTGGCCCGTTCCTCAACTATGCTTCTGCTTGATCCCAGCCTGCAACCGCTCATTACTGACCTTTGGCTTTTTCACTGACAACGCTTCTGCTTGATCCCCACCTGCTATATCTGCAACTGGACCACAGCTTGCTCACCTCTTTGTGGGGCGATCCTGAGGGCCACGACCTGGTACTAACGTGTAGCAAAACCCATCTCCACCATCACGAGCTCTGGTGAACACCGGTTAGTACTTAGACCCTGCAGCTCAGATGAGCCCACATCATCTGCTAGGGTGGCCTGGTCAGTGGGGGCCTCTCTACTGATATAGTTACTGGTCTCCGAGCCTGACCCCAGACAGTCACACACACCTTTAGTGCACCAAAGCACCACATCCTTATTCCCTCTATTGCCATAGCTGATAATAAAGTTAGGCAATCCCCTGTATATTGTCGGGTAAGCCTAAAAGAAGAGGCAGATGTTCTGCATGCAAAGATAGCAGGGAACAAGCAGGTTCTACATCTGCAGCACATCTGCCATTTTTTTCCCAGAGTGCAATCCCTGCTCTCCACCAGCATGTGAAAGGTAATATATGCATTTTGCTGGACCAAACTGTCAGCAGTAGGGTCCACATGACCACATACACATGGTCCAGCAAGCACCTCTCCTTCATGACCCACTGGGTAAATTTGCGGGCAAGTGGGAAGAATGCAGGACAGGGCACACTGTTGGAACTGGTGAAACAACCCCATGTCCTTCACCTTGGTGCTGGTGATACAGCAGTCATCTCTTTTCCTTCCTCCTCAATTACCTGATCTGGTGACTCTTTTTGCTTGTGATGTGATCATGCGTCAGTAAAAAATCGTATGGACTTAACTTGAAGATATGTGGTGTGCTGGCAAATGTTTACACTCCATGTATATTCCAGTTTCCAGCTGGCATTCTTTGCCTATTGCCTTTATTCCCGTGAGGCAGAGGCAGCAAGAGGACGGGACGAGTATGAGGAGTGGTTGGAGCCATGAAGCAGAAGGACCATTATTGTGTGGCCACCCTTTTTGATCCCTGATACAAGGGGAAAATGGCAGAAGGAGCAAAAAAGCACCACTTCAAAGTGCTGCAGAAGAATCCCTTGGCTGCATATCCAGATAGTGGTAGGATCCCTTCTCAAGCCCAACATACTTCAGATTCTCAGATCACTGATAGGTGAAGCAAAGGAGGCAGTGGCAGTTTTCCCAACTACAGAGGACAAGCCTGATGCTGACAGCAGTCAAATGCAATATCTAAACTTTATGAATGCAGACTACTTGGGGTCTGTGGCTGATGTGGATTTTTTAGGGCCTTCGGAGTGAAGACTCCATGAACTATTGAGTGTCAAGTTTGGATGACTGACCGGAGCTTGCACACAGCCAGTGTCTGAGGGGACCTTTGAAGCAGTCCTGGATCAGCAATGATTATAAAACTGATACTACCAAACCACATTTTTACTTATAATCTAACTCAGTAGAAAAAATGGTACTCTCCCCCATTACCTGCTCCTGCAACTTATGCAGGCCTGCCACCATTACAATCTCCTGCCACCTCTGCTGGCCTGCCACCATTACCACCAACTCCTGCCATCTTTCCTGATCTGCCACCATGACAACTCCTGCCCTCTCTGCTGGCCTGCTCGCCTTAAGGCTCCTGCACCTCTTCTGACCTATTCTGGCACTGTAAATGTACCATACATATATCCACAGCTGGGCCACATCTGCAAAAGTTCTCGTTTGCTGCAGAATAAATCATGCTGTATGTCAACTAGTTTGCCACCTATTCCCTATCTAATTTGTATCAAACACATACAAAATATTTTAGGAATGATTGGGGATACAGGAAAGAGGAGGGTTCGGGGAATGTGGGCTTGTGGTTCTGAAGTGTTTTTGTGCGTTAAGTTTTGATTTTTTGTTTAACTTTTAAGACAATACAAGCTAATTTAGGGCTGTGAAAACCAGAAAGCGTTTTATGTAAAAGGGATGGACCTATCACAGAGGTATTGTTTTGTGTGCTAAAGCCTATGTCCCTTTCAATTCTTCTCTGATGGAAATAAAGGAAAAGTATTTACTCCAGCCCATGTTCACTACAAATACCTTGTCCAACCCTGGTAAAGTACCGCTTAAAAAAAAAAAAAAAAAAAAAAAAATCACTAACTTGATTGGTTATTTGTTGTCAACACAAGCTACAGTGTATATAACTCCTTTAGTAAATCACCCCATAAACTGAATCATTGGTCAGACAGGTTACCGAGCAGATCAATAACACTTTTTATGGCACAGACAGTACTGTGTAAACATTATCTCTTTTGTGCTTGTCATCTGAGTTTACACACTATACCCATTCCACCTGCACCTGCTGTTCTCCCTCCTGCTGCAGCTACACAGAAGCTTGAAAGAGATATATTAATGCTTAGACGCAAGGTGTTGGGATTCTGAGCGCCACCAGCGATGTAGACACAGAAATGATGGATGTGTTAGGATTCCCTTTTACGTCAGATGCTGGAAATCCCATTTTAATCAGGTTTGCTGGGATTATGTGTCCCTACAGGCCAGTTAGAAAATGAAAAAAAAAAAAGAGTAGAGAGAAAAGCAAACAAGAGAGACAAGCTAATCTTCTATGTAATAAAAAATAAATATGCAAACTTGATGGGTGCTTATGAAATATGTGACTAGGAGTATTTAATTATGAAAATCTATGATGGCTTCCTTAATGTAACCTTCATAGAAATCTTTTATTTATTTTTATTTTTTTAAATAGAATAATAATCCTTCTAAATATTTCCAGCACTACACTCAGCACTGGATATTTTTTGCAGCATTAATAATGGTAAATGGAATATGGGGCTCTTTAATTCTGCAGGTCAACTAAAAACCTACAGTGCCTTGAAAAAGTATTCATACCCTTTCCACATTTTGTCATGTAATGCCGCGCACACACGATCGGAATTCTCATCGGAAAAAGCTCTGATGGTTTTCCCGACGGAATTCCGCTCAAACTGTCTTGCCTACACATGGTCACACCAAATTCCGACTGTCAAGAACGCGGTGATGTACAACACTACGACGAGCCGAGAAAAAATGAAGTTTACTGCTTCCGTCGGAATTGTTACAGACGATCGGAATTTTCGATAGAAACGTTTCCCGTCGGAAAAATTGAGAACATGCTCTCAAATTTTTTGCTGGCAGCAAAATTCCGATGGAGCCTACACACGGTCGCATTTTCTGATGAAAAGCTCTCATCGGCCTTTTGCTGGCCGAAATTCTGTGTGTACGGGGCATTACAACCAAAAACGTAAATATATGTTATTTTATTTTTTTTTTTTTTGTGATAGACCAACACAAAGTGGCACATAATTGTGAAGTGTAAGGAAAATGATAAATGGTTTTCAATTTTTTGTGCAGCGTGCATTTGTATTCAGCCCCCTTTACTCTAATACCCCTAACTAAAATCTAGTGGAACCAATTGCCTTCAGGAGTCACCTAATTAGTAAATAGAGTCCACCTGTGTGTAATTTAATCTCAATATATATACAGCTGTTCTGTGAAGCCCTCAGAGGTTTGTTAGAGAACCTTAGAGAACAAACAGCATCATGAAGGGCAAGGAACACACCAGACAGGTCAGGGATAAAGTTGTGGAGAAGTTTAAAGCAGAGCTAGCTTATAAAAAAATATCCCAAGCTTAGAACATGTCACGGAGCACTGTTCAATCCATCATTCTAAAATGGAAAGAGTGGCACAACTGCAAACTTACCAAAACATGGCCATCCACCTAAACTGACAGGCCAGGCAAGGAGAGCATTAATCAGAGAAGCAGCCAAGAGGCCCATGGTAACTCTGGAAGAGCTGCAGAGATCCACAGGACAAATATTAGCCATGCTCGTCACAAATCTGACCTTTATGGAAGGCAAAAAGAAAGCCATTGTTGAAAGAAAGCCATAAGAGGTCCCGTTTACAGTTTGTGAGAAGCCACCTGGGGCACACAGCAAACATGTAGAAGAAGGGGCTCTGGTCAGATGAGACCAAAACTGAACTTTTTGGCCTAAAAGCAAAACACTTTGTGTGGCTGAAAACTAATACTGCACATCACCCTGAACACACCATACCCACCGTGAAACATGGTGGTGGCAGCATCTTGTTGTGGGTATGCTTTCCTTCAGCAGGGATAGGGAAGCTGGTCAGAGTTGATGGGAAGATGGATGGAGCCAAATACAGGACAATCTTAGAAGAAAACCTGTTAGAGTCTGCAAAAGACTTGAGACTGGGGCGGAGGTTTACCTTCCAGCAGGACAAAGACCCTAAACATACAGCCTGAGCTACAATGGAATGGTTTAGATCAAAGTATATTCATGTGTTAGAATGGCCGAGTCAAAGTCCAGACCTAAACCCATTCATTGCTGCATGTATCATGTCATTTTGCCATGTTCCTTGTTGTTTTACCAATAAAAACCTGTTTTTGTGACATTGACTCATCATCTTATAGCCATATGCACTGACCTCATTCAAAGTCCCAAAATCCCCCCCCCCTTTATCATACATGACCCTAAACATAAAGCCAGAGCTATAATGGAATGGTTTAGATCAGTGGTCTCCAAACTGTGGCCCTGGGGCCAGATGTGGCCCTTTGCTTACCTTTATCTGGCCCTTGAGGCATTTATTCCTGCCAATGACACCAACAATACGGCATAATTCCTGCCACTGACACCATCATTGGGGCACTATTCCTTCCAATGACACCAATGATGGGGCATAATTCCTTCCACTGACATCAAAAAAGGGGCACTATTCCTCCCAACGACACCAGATCGGACATTGTTAACTCCCACTGGGCACAGTTCAGCCCCCCTGAAGTCTGAAAAACAGTAAACTGGCCCTTTTTTTAGAGAGTTTGGAGACCCCTGGTTTAGATCAAAGCATATTCATGTGTTAGAATGGCCCAGTCAAAGTCCAGACCTAAATCCAATTGAGAATCTGTGGAAAGACTTGAAAATTGCTGTTCACAGATGCTCTCCATCCAATCTGACAGAGCTTGAGCTATTTTGCAAACAACTATGAACAAAATGGGCTGAATATAAATGCACGCCACACTTTTCACATATTTATTTGTAAAAAATTGTGAAAACCATAATTTTCCTTCCACTTTACAATTATGTGCCACTTTGTGTTGGCTATCAAATAAAATCCCAATAAAATACATTTATGGTTTTGGTTGTAACATGACAAAATGTGGAAAATTTCAAGGGGTGTGAATACTTTTTCAAGGCACTGTAGATGTATATGGAGCTCTTGTGATTACAATGGATAAACACATTTGAACATGTTTGCGCATACTTTATTAAAAATTTCCCTTTTTGCCACTTGCTTAGGCGGGCCATAGATGGTACAGTTTTCTTTCTAGTGGGGAGCCTTCCCTGCTGGGAGAACACAGTCATTATTGCTAGTGTCTACAGCCACTGGCAATAATTGCATCCTAAAAATCCAATATGCTGGTTGTATCCAAGTCCATTGATGGATCAACTTGAGTACCAGTATCAGCCTACTCATACATGGTTCGAACCTCAGGCGGTCCTTGCTGAACAGGCCGAGATTTGAATAGTTTATTAACCATTAAAACCTAAAATCAATTATGATCTCTAATCATTTTAACACTTACTATATTTTTGTTGAGTCAAGTTTAATTAAAGCCATAATTCACGTATATTCTGTAGCAGCATGCCTTATACTGTAGATCGATCATGTCCTAAAGTTCAAGCATCATGAAAAAATGACCCTGTCATCAGTATAAAAAATGTTAACCAACAGCATCCTGTTAAATATTACATTGCAAAGGGGCTACATGACACAGTGGCCAGTGAGAGGAACCATTGTATCCAGCGGGTCACACTATGACACAGTGGGTCTGCCACCTGGCTGGTGAAAATGGGACTTATTGCCAATGTTATTATTCAGAAAAAAACTTAAGGCTAGTATTGTTTTTAGGAAACGTGGCGACCTTTTATCAGACACACCCAGGAGTGTTGGATAGTAGCATGCCCAGAGATGTTAAAGTGGGGGGGGGGGGGGATATTTTTCACTGAAATATTTTTGATGTTGTCAATCTGTGTTTGTAGGTTGTTAGTTTCACTTTGATTTAATTGTCTGTGCTGTATTATTGTCCGTTTGTGGGCGCAGTCCTTTTAACTCCTGTTAATTTCTTCTGCAAAATAGTCAGACCTCTTTTCCAAGTCCTGTTTTGTTGACCAATAAAATGTGTAGCAAATTTTTATGTTTTAAGTGTTTTGCATATAATTTGTTTTGCAGATGCATGCTCAATCCAAGTAATGCATTTTACACTCCCCCCCCCCCCCCAAACAAGGTTCATGCAACAGATTTCCCAGCTGCAGCTTAACCGCTTCCCGACCGCCTAACGCAGATATACTGCGGCAAAATGGCACGGGCAGGCAAAATCACGTGCCTGTACGTGATCCTATAAATGCCTGCCCGTGGGTCGCGGGCGCGCCGCCAGCGGCGTGCTCGCAACCCGGTCGGGAGCTCCGTGACCCCAGCCGCGGGACCAGCGGACCCGATCGCCGCTGGTGTCCCGCGATCGGGTTACGGAGCTGAAGAACGGGGAGAGGTTTGTGTAAACAAACCTCTCCCCACCCTTCCTACACTGCCTGTCATTGATTGGCTGTTCCCGGTCATCGGGAAAGCCAATCAATGACGTCAGACGTCAGCCCCGCCCCCTGATGTATAAAAAAACACACACGTCACAGCCCATAACCCCTCCCCTCCCCCTAGTGGTTAACCCCTTCACTACAACTGTCATTTTATACATGAATCAATGCATTTAAATAGCATTGATTGCTGTATAAATGACAATGGTCCCAAAAATGTGTCAAAAATGTCCGATGTGTCCGCCATAATGTTGCAGTCACAATAAAAATCGCTGATCGCCGCCATTACTAGTGTAGCGGGGTTCTACCCCTTTTAGGCTTAGAGACTACATCTCCCAGGATTCCCCAGGCCCCAGGGCTGCTGACTTCCGCCCGGGAGGCTGCTGGGGGAGATTATAAAAGGGAAGAGCGGAGACCGCCTCTTCCTCTTGGGACACTTCCTCTTCTGAGGCCTGACAGGACTGGCCTGCCTCTGCTGACAGAGCGTGTGACGCGAAGATTGCAGCCAGCAGAGACACCTGTGCGGACCGGAGCTGAAGGCCTGAAGCCTGGGCCTTGCAGCCGATGGAGTGAGACTCTCACCCCTCAGAATCCACAGCAGCGGAGCGGAGACTTCCCCTTACTGTCGGTCGGACGGAGCTGATGACCGGAGTGCCGGGCTGTGACTGAGGAGACCGGACGCCGCCATTGAAGAGACCAGAGCCACCATTAGAGGGACCGGATCGGAGGACGGTACCCCAAGGATTGGTGAGAGAGCCGGAAGGCTCGTCCTACATTGACACACAAGTTTTATGCCTACTGAACTGCCTAGGCGCAATTTACCTCAGAGCAGCAATGTTACTTTTTGTGGATTACAACTGACACCATTTAAAGCTACATGTGCACCACCTCTACAGATTTATTGCCGGTGAAGAACACTGTACTAGTACAAGGACTGAGCTCTATTACTAGGGATCAGGCCTGGTCCGTTAGGTAGGCGCAGATAGATTTATTGCACCTCAGGGGTGCATAGCAGACGGTCGCCACACTTGGCGCTCCGTTTCCCCATTGTTAGTTTGATATACCTGTGTACATGTTTAAAGTGCATATTGCAGGGACCTGCTAAAGTATTGTAAGATATATGTTCAGATGCATGTTGCTATTTCTTTTCCTTACTGCCAAAGTAAAGCCAGTTATTCTTATTTCAGCAGTCTGCTTGTGAGTTCATACCAATTACACTTAGAGTATAAGCTAAGTTTTATGTGCATAGGGACGTACCCCTTTACTAACTGTGCCAGAGTGGGTAGAGCCAAAATTGCCGGGGGTTGGTGGAGCTGTACTCAGGGACCCAAAACAAACCAGCGGCTCTCTTAACTGGGGGTAGCGCTACACGTGGGGGCTCGTAATCCGGGATCCTGAGTCAGCGGGAAAAGCCGCCAGAAGGTGCCGGCATGGACCCAATAGAAGTGGGACGGTGGTCCGCAACATGGGCCGCTGACCCAGCCGCAGCAGCAGTCATTGAACTGCCAGGGATATGGCAGAGAGAGGCAGTCAAGCAGCTCATAATGTCATTATCCCCATGCCAGAAGTCATGGATAATGGACATGAGAAATGATGCTGGGTACACATACGCCTTAATAGAGTGGAAGGAAGAGACTCCAGAGCAGTTCAGGAGCCAGAGTATACAGGCACCGAATGGTCAGGCCTACCAATTGCTGCATGCGCTGCCGCGGAAGGGAGACTACTCTCCTATGAAAGCCATTCTATCCCCAAAGAAGGAGGAGCAGAAGGGCGCGGAAAGTCCCGCACCCACACACACTACTCTTAGTGCAGAACTGTGTGCTGTTCTAGGGGAAATTGTAACCCAGTGCAGAAGAGACCCCGGGGATCACCCAATGTCGGGATACAGGAAACTCCGGATGTTTTCAGGGAGGACACCTGTACCCTCGGGAGAAGAGGGATTTGAAGAGTGGTTAGATGGTGCCACGCAGGCCCTCGAAGAATGGGAGGTCTCAGAGGGCCGAAAGAAGCAAAGGATTGTGGAAAGCCTGAAAGGACCTGCCTTAGAGGCCATACGCAATCTGAAGACGAGTAAAAAGGATTGCACTGCCCAGGACTACATAGACATCCTGGAGGGTGTGTTTGGTGGGACAGAAAAAGTCACAGAACTTACCTATCAACTGGAACACTGTTACCAGAAGACAGGGGAGAAGCTGTCAGAGTACATGGGACGCATAGACAAGATCCTGCATAGGATTATCCTGAAGAAGGGGATAGATCCAGGGAAGGTAGATGAAGCCCGTGCCCAGCAGGTGATGAGGGGAGCCCAACCCTTGGACCCTGTCGCACTAATTCTACGCACCCGGCAGGATGGGAAGAGCCTGGACTACCCTGACCTCATCCGAATGGTCAGAGAAGAAGAGGCCATGTTGGAAGAGAAACGGGAGAAGCAGGTGATGGGGTCTACAAAGCCTCCAGTGGCCACGGTCAGGTCGGCCTTAACCCCTGAAAGAGACACAGAGGTAGATGCCCTGAAGTTGCAGATGTCCCAGATGATGGAGATACTGACGTCTCTAGTGGCGAAAGAGACGCCCAGTCCCAAGAAAGAAACAACCAGGAGGGAATTGTTTCCAGCTGTCCCAGCACCAGCATCCCCACCAGACTACGGTGAGATGATTTGCTTTAATTGTGGAGGAATTGGTCATATTGCAGCTGTATGTTCCAGTCCCAAGAAGAAGAAGGCAGGAAACCGCCAGCCGGCGGGAAACGCCAAAGGGCCCCGGTGAAGGAGTCAACCGGGTGCCCATCACCTTCAGTGAGCTCCAAGAAGCACAACAGGAAGAGAAAGCGAGGAGACCAAACCCCTCAGAAGGGGCCCAGGGATCCTCAACCAAGGTGCACTCCAGAGAAAGGGGGCAAGACCCCTCTGAAGAGACACAGCACCCCAAAGCAACAACCCTTGCAAGTGAGAGATAACAATATCCCTCAACGGGTTCACACTCCCAGTAAGAGGGAGAAAGTCAATGCATACCAGGCTCAAGAAAGGAGCAAGTGCAAATCAAGTGCTGGCAAAGCAAAGAGTCCAAAGAAGAGGACAGCATCAACTAGGCCCTACCCAGAAGAGCTAGTTGGTCCATCCCCTACTGTACCCATCCAGGTGGAAGGAGTGTACACAAAGGCTCTCCTGGACACTGGAGCACAAGTGACCCTGTTGTACAGGGACTTCTATGACAGATACCTGAGTCATCTGCCTATACAGAAGATAGAAGAGCTGGAGATAAGGGGATTGGGAACTCAGAGTTTCCCCTATGATGGATACTTACCCATCAGATTGACGTTTGACCCATCCGTAGCTGGGAAGTCTGAAGTGTTCGACACCTTAGCAGTGGTGTGTCCCCGCCCACCAGGAACCAGCAAGACGTCCCTGATCATAGGGACGAACACGGACCTAGTCAGAAGGCTTCTGACCCCCCTGGTGAAGAAAGAGAATCTTTCAACTCCCAAGATCCATCCCATGCTGAAGGCAGCCTACCAGCGGTTGGTCCTAGAGCAGAAGACCCCAAGTGAGGGGATAGGAAGGGTATGGAGGCTTGGAAAAGAAGGAGCAGTGTTACAACCTGGAGAGGTGACCTGCATGAGAGCCACGGTAAAACTTACCTGGGAGCAGCCCGGCCCCTTTGTGATGTTGGAACCTGACCCAATGGAGGGTCACTCAGGTCTGGAGGTGATACCAGAAGTAATCTCACTGAAGGACCTGAAGAAGGCTAGAGGAAGAGTCCCTGTCAGTGTGAGGAACCCCACAGAGAGGCCTGTGGAGATCCCTGCCAGGATGCTTCTGGGACAGGTGAGTCCTGCTGTCCCAGTTGGCTGGTCAGAAGTGAAGGGGACGGGTGAAGGAGAAGATGTTTGGAAGAAACTCTCCATGGAAAACCCTAACCTACCTGGAGCTTGGAAAGAGAGAGCCAAGGCCCAGCTGACCAGATGGGAGAAGATTTTCTCCAAAGATGAGTTTGATGTGGGGTGTGCGAGGAGTGCCACCCATCGAATCCGCATGCAAGAGGACAAGCCATTCAGAGAGAGAGTGAGGCGAGTCCCGCTAGCAGATCTGGAGGATCTGAGGGAGCAGCTTGCGGAACTGAAGAAGACGGGAGTGATTAGGGAATCCAGGAGCCCCTATGCCTCCCCAATTGTGGTAGTCAGAAAGAAGAATGGGTCATTGAGACTGTGCATTGACTACAGAACTCTCAACAGGAGGACCATTCCTGACCAGTACACCACGCCAAGGATAGAAGATGCCTTACAGAGTTTATCTGGAGCTAAGTGGTTCAGTGTGATGGACCTCAAGAGTGGGTATTACCAGATCCCCATGCATCCAGAAGATAGAGAAAAGACTGCCTTCATAACCCCAGTGGGATTCTTTGAGTTCAACAGGATGCCTCAGGGCCTATCTGGAGCTCCTGCTACGTTTCAACGCCTAATGGAAAGGACTGTTGGAGACATGAACCTCATAGAAGTCCTTGTGTATCTGGACGATGTCATTGTCTTTGGAAAGACTTTGGAAGAACATGAAGCCAGGCTGGAGAAAGTACTGAAGAGGCTCAGTGAAGAGGGACTTAAACTTTCTCCAGAGAAGTGTCGGTTCTATCAGTCCTCTGTGAACTATCTGGGACACATAGTGTCTGAAAAGGGAGTGTCCACAGACCCTGAGAAGTTGGAGGCAGTTACTTCGTGGCCAAGGCCCACAACAGTTACAGAACTTCGATCTTTCTTGGGGTTCTGCTCCTACTACCGCAGGTTTGTGGATGGATTTGCCCGCATTGCCAAACCCCTCAACGAGCTGCTGAAGACAGAAGGAGAGGAGGATGGAATGGGGCCTAGGAGGTCCAGTGAATCAGTCCAAGACCAGTGGAATTCAAGGTGTGAAGAGGCTTTCAGAACCTTGAAGAGAAGTCTCACCACAGCCCCAGTTTTGGCCTACGCTGATCCCACTAGACCCTATGAGCTACATGTTGATGCCAGCCATGAGGGCCTAGGTGGAGTACTCTACCAGGAGCATGAAGACCAGCTACGACCAGTGGCCTATGTGAGCCGGAGCCTGACCCCCTCCGAGAAGAACTATCCCACCCACAAGTTGGAGTTCTTAGCCCTCAAATGGGCAGTTGTTGACAAGTTGAGAGACTACTTGTATGGGGCCGAGTTTACTGTAAAGACAGATAACAACCCCTTGACCTATCTATTCACCACCGCCAAGCTGGATGCAACTGGACACAGATGGTTGGCGGCGTTGTCTGGATTCAATTTCAGTCTCAAGTACAGACCAGGGGCTGGAAATAGGGATGCAGATGCCCTGTCCCGAAGATCCCATGTCATGGTCGATGACTGGGAAGACTGGACCCAAGTGGCACCAGATGGAGTGCGAGCCCTTTGTCAGGGGGCTGAACTCCAAGCCAGAGGAGGATCCAGAGCGGAAGAAATAGGAGTTACCACAGTGGGAGTCCCAAAGTGTTACTGTGGGGTAACTCAGCTGGCAGAAGAGTGTCTGCCGAAGTTGTCCAAGAAGGAGTTAAGATGTGACCAATTGGAAGACCCCATGGGGAAATTGGTCCTGGAGGCCCTGGAAGACAAGAGTCCAGAGGGACTTCGCCTTCACCCTTCCAAAGGAGCTCGCCTACTGAGGAGAGAGTTGGACAAGTTACAGGTGCATCAGGGGGTAGTCTACCGAAGGGGCCCCTCTGATGGCCCAGAAGACAAGTGGCAGTTGTTTCTCCCCGAGAAGCATCGAGAGACTGTGCTGATTGCCTTACATGACCAGCATGGTCACTTGGGAGCAGAGAGAACCTTCCAACTTGTCAGAGACCGGTTTTACTGGCCCTGCATGAGGGCCGAAGTGGAGGAGTATTGCCATTCCTGTGCAAGATGCATTCAGAGAAAGACTTTACCCCATCAAGCTGCCCCAATGGGCCACCTACAGAGTGAAGGCCCAATGGATCTGGTATGCATTGATTTTCTCTGCCTTGAACCCGATTTGAGCGGATTGGGAAATGTTCTGGTGGTAACCGACCATTTCACTCGTTATGCTCAGGCTTTCCCAACCAAGGACCAGAAGGCCTCTACAGTAGCCAAGGTACTTCTGGAGAAGTACTTTGTTCACTATGGACTGCCACAGAGAATCCATTCAGACCAAGGAAGAGACTTTGAGAGTCGCCTGATCAGGAAGCTGCTAGATTCTCTGGGAGTAGAGAAGACTAGAACCACACCATATCACCCTCAAGGTGATGCCCAGCCTGAAAGGTTCAACAGGACCCTATTGAACATGTTGGGAACTTTAGAGACCGAGAAGAAGCAACATTGGAGTCAACACATATCAGCTCTGGTGCATGCCTACAATTGCACCACAAGTGATGTGACAGGTTTTTCCCCTTACCGGCTTATGTTTGGGAGAGAAGCAAGATTGCCAGTGGATTTGGCCTTTGGAATTTCTTTAGATCATGCCTCTGCTGCCTCCCACAAAGGATATGTGGACAGACTGAGGCGCAGTCTGAAGATAGCTTATGAGAAAGCTCAGGCAGCCTCTAACCAGAGGGGGGCCCGAAACAAGAGGAACTTTGATTTGAAAGTTAGAGTACAGGACTTACAGCCTGGGGACCGTGTACTGTTACGCAACCTAGGGATCCCTGGAAAACACAAGATTGCTGATAGATGGAGATCAGAACCATATATCATCTGTAGAAAACTTCCAGGATTGCCTGTCTACAAGTTGAAGCCAGAAGGAAGATTGGGGCCTTTGAAGACCTGGCATAGGAATCATTTGCTCCCACTCACTGAAGCAGTCAGAATGCCTCCAGCAAGAGACGTACCTGAATCTGTTTCCATTCTGGATACCCCCAGGCCTAACACTAGGTCTCAGACATCCCAAGCTAGGGATGGACAGGACCCCCAACCTGAAGAAGAAAGAGGAGAACTTGAATGGCTATGGCCTTCCTCAACTCCAGGGAATTCTGCCATAGATCTTCCACCTACTGAAGATGTGGAAGATAACACATTGAACCCAGAAGCCACAGAGTTTGTGCCATTCAGTGATGTGCCTGAGTGCTGGGAAGATATCCCTGGTCTCTACCCAGAACAAGAAGAAGATGTTCCAGAACCAGAGATGTTGCCAGAATGTGTTCCTGAAGAAGTTCCAAGAGAACAGAGAGCTCGCAGGAGTGTGAAGCCTCCCAAGAAGCTAACTTACCCCAAGATGGGAGAAAGTTCAGAGGACTCTGTTACTACAGCAAGGAGAAGTGCCGAAAGCCCTGACCCTTCCGCTGTTCATTTAGTGGAGGGCAACCCTAGCTCACTCTCTGGCACAGTTAAACAGGTCGCCCACACTGAAGTGACCTGTAGACAGGACAGCTCCCCATCTCATGCCAATTGGTGGGAAGCTCCTCTGTCCAAATTATGTGAAAATGTTGTTCCCGAGAAAGTTTGTAGTTTGAACACTATCTTTGGGGACCAAAGATTCAAAGTGGGGGGAGTGTGTAGCGGGGTTCTACCCCTTTTAGGCTTAGAGACTACATCTCCCAGGATTCCCCAGGCCCCAGGGCTGCTGACTTCCGCCCGGGAGGCTGCTGGGGGAGATTATAAAAGGGAAGAGCGGAGACCGCCTCTTCCTCTTGGGACACTTCCTCTTCTGAGGCCTGACAGGACTGGCCTGCCTCTGCTGACAGAGCGTGTGACGCGAAGATTGCAGCCAGCAGAGACACCTGTGCGGACCGGAGCTGAAGGCCTGAAGCCTGGGCCTTGCAGCCGATGGAGTGAGACTCTCACCCCTCAGAATCCACAGCAGCGGAGCGGAGACTTCCCCTTACTGTCGGTCGGACGGAGCTGATGACCGGAGTGCCGGGCTGTGACTGAGGAGACCGGACGCCGCCATTGAAGAGACCAGAGCCACCATTAGAGGGACCGGATCGGAGGACGGTACCCCAAGGATTGGTGAGAGAGCCGGAAGGCTCGTCCTACATTGACACACAAGTTTTATGCCTACTGAACTGCCTAGGCGCAATTTACCTCAGAGCAGCAATGTTACTTTTTGTGGATTACAACTGACACCATTTAAAGCTACATGTGCACCACCTCTACAGATTTATTGCCGGTGAAGAACACTGTACTAGTACAAGGACTGAGCTCTATTACTAGGGATCAGGCCTGGTCCGTTAGGTAGGCGCAGATAGATTTATTGCACCTCAGGGGTGCATAGCAGACGGTCGCCACACTTGGCGCTCCGTTTCCCCATTGTTAGTTTGATATACCTGTGTACATGTTTAAAGTGCATATTGCAGGGACCTGCTAAAGTATTGTAAGATATATGTTCAGATGCATGTTGCTATTTCTTTTCCTTACTGCCAAAGTAAAGCCAGTTATTCTTATTTCAGCAGTCTGCTTGTGAGTTCATACCAATTACACTTAGAGTATAAGCTAAGTTTTATGTGCATAGGGACGTACCCCTTTACTAACTGTGCCAGAGTGGGTAGAGCCAAAATTGCCGGGGGTTGGTGGAGCTGTACTCAGGGACCCAAAACAAACCAGCGGCTCTCTTAACTGGGGGTAGCGCTACACTAGTAAAAAAAAAAATATTAATAAAAATGCTATAAAACTATCCCCTATTTTGTAAACGCTATAACTTTTGCGCAAACCGATCAATAATCGCTAATTGCTATTTTTTTTACCAAAAATATGTAGAAGAATACGTATCGGCCGAAACTGAGGAAAAAAAATGTTTTTTTTTATATATTTTTTGGGGATATTTATTAGAGCAAAAAGCAAAAAATATTGCATTTTTTTCAAAATTGTCGCTCTATTTTTGTTTATAGCGCAAAAAATAAAAAACGCAGGGGCGATCAAATACCACCAAAAGAAAGCTCTATTTGTGGGAAAAAAAAGGACGCCAATTTTGTTTTGGAGCCACGTCGCACGACCGCGCAATTGTCAGTTAAAGCAACGCAGTGCCGAAACGCAAAAAGGGGCCTGATCCTTTGGCTGCCAATTGGTCCGGGGCTGAAGTGGTTAACTAGGCTGATTGCCATGGCAAAACAAAAAAAGGCACCAGGAAAGGTCAAATACAGAGAAGTAAATATTCAATTTTCCATTTTAGCACAGTGGTTCCCAGCCTCAGTACTCAAGTACCCCCCCAACAGGACATGTTTTGGGAATTTATCTTAGCTAAAATAGCTGTCCAAAATACCAAGCCATTGACTGTGATTTAAATAACCTGTGCAAGATGAAGGTACACCTGCAAACATGGCCTATTGGGGGTACTTGAGGACAGGGTTAAGAACCACTGATTTAGAGCACTGAGCTAAAATCTAGCTCAAGACAATACTATTCTAATTGTGGGCATTTGAGGGAAACCAAGTGAGTGTTAGAACCCCTGCTTGTCTTTTTTAGGTTAGGTTTTGTGTCCCTTTTCTGAAAATTGGGTTCACTTCCTGTCACATAGCCAAACAGGAAGTGAGGGTAAAACCCTACCAATGTCTTTCCTTGGGGACACACAGGTCAATCTAACTAGTGTCCCCATTAGGCAAATTGCACTCTATCACTTCTTTTGTGTACACCCCAAATTATTAGGTATTTTGGGGTTTATTAAAGGCAAATCCCCTCTGCAATACAAGTGTACTCGCTGTAAATCTGAGGGGAAGCACTGGTGATTTTATCATCCAATCATGTAGAAACAAAGATGCTGTTTTTTTATTTTCCTTGCATGTCCCGCTCAGATCTCCAGCAACTGCACTTCCAAGTGCACTTGTAGTGCAAATTGGATTTGCCTTTAGTAAATAAACCCCAAAGTCCAAGATACCTAATACAGGCATACCCCACTTTTAAGTACACAATGGGGTTTATTTACTAAAGTTGGAAAGTGCAAAATCAGGCTCACTTCTGCATAGAAACCAATGAGCTTCCAGGTTTTATTACCAAAGCTTAATTGAACAAGCTGGGGTTAGAAGCTCATTGTTTTTTATGCAGAAGTGAGACTGATTTTGCACTTTCCAGCTTTAGTAAATAAACCCCATTGTGTACTTAAAAGTGGGGTATGCCTGTAATTTGGGCTGTACACAGAAAAATTTGAGAGTGCAATTTAGTTTGGGGAAACTATTTAGATTGACCTGTGTGTCCCCAAGGAAACACATTGGTAGGGTTTTACCCTCACTTCCTGTTGGGCTATGTGACAGGACGTGAATAAATTTGAAGGAGAAACTGGCAAAATTTGGGAGGTGTCTTCATCCTATCAGGGGTGCATACATCCCCAAAAACTGACAAGACTTCTAATCAGTGCCGATCCTGACCTCACCGGGGCCCTAAGCAAAATTCTGCTAAGGGGCCCTCTACTTGACCCGTGATGCCGTGAGCTATGTAAACCATTTGCCATTGCCACACAGTCACACCTGACACTTCAGTGCTCCCAAAACAATCCTCCCTCCTTTAAACAAAACAGTCAAAGAATAAGTACAACAATATAAAACAGAATGAGGTCCCCAGAGAGCCCCCCTTACATCAGGGTCCTCAGAGCCCCCCTTACATCAGGGTCCTCAGAGAGCCCCTCTTTACACCAAGGTCCCCAGAGAGCCCCCCTTATACAAGGGTCCCCAGACAGCCCCCCTTAAATCAGTGTCCTCAGAGAGTCTCACCCTACATCAGGGTCCCCAGAGAGCCTCCCCTTACATCAGGGTCCCTAGAGAGCCTCCCCCTACATTAGGGTCCCCAGAGAGCCCCCCCTTACATCAGGGTCCCCAGAGAGCCTCCTCCTACATTAGGGTCCCCAGAGAGCCCCCCTTACATCAGGGTCCCTAGAGAGCCTCCCCCTACATTTGGGTCCCCAGAGAGCCTCCTCCTACATTAGGGTCCCCAGAGAGCCCCCCCCCCTTACATCAGGGTCCCCAGAGAGCCCCCCCCCTTACATCAGGGTCCCCAGAGAGCCTCCCCCTACATTAGGGTCCCCAGAGAGCCCCCCTTACATCAGGGTCCCCAGAGAGCCTCCCCCTACATTTGGGCCCCCAGAGAGCCTCCCCCTACATTTGGGTCCCCAGGGAGCCCCCCCTTACATCAGGGTCCCCAGAGAGCCCCCCCCCTTACATCAGGGTCCCCAGAGAGCCTCCCCCTACATTAGGGTCCCCAGAGAGCCCCCCCCCTTACATCAGGGTCCCTAGAGAGCCTCCCCCTACATTAGGGTCCCCTGAGAGCCTTCCCGTACATCAGGATCCCCAGAGAGCCCCCCCTTACATCAGGATCCCCAGAGAGCCTCCCCTTACATCAGGATCCCCAGAGAGCCTCCCCTTACATCAGGGTCTCCAGAGAGCCCCCCTTTAATCAGTGCCCTCAGAGAGTCTCCCCCTACATCAGGGTCCCCAGAGAGCCTCCCCCTACATTAGGTTTCCAAGAGAGCCTCCTCCTTACATCAGAGTCCCTAGAGAGCCTCCCCTTACATCAGGGTCCCCAGAGAGCCCCTCCTTACATCAGAGTCCCCAGAGAGCCTCCCTTACATCAGTGTCCTCAGAGAGCCCCTCTTTACATCAGGGTCCCCAGTGAGCCTCCCTACTTACATCAGGGTCCACAGAGGGTATCCCCCTACATCAGGGTCCCCAGAGAGCCCCCCCCTTACACCAGGGTCCCAAGAGAGCCTCCCCTTACATTAGTGTCCCAAGAGAGCCTTCCCTCTTACATTAGTGTCCCCAGAGAGACCCTCCTTACACAGGGTCCCCAGAGAGCCCCTCCTTACACAGAGTCCCCAGAGAGCCCCCCTCTAACATTAGTGTCCCCAGGGGACCCTTCTTACATCAGTGTCCCCAGAGGGCCCCGTCCTTACATTAGTGTCCCCAGAGAGCCCCCCTCTTACATTAGTGTCCCCAGAGGCCCCCTTCCTTACATTAGTGTCCCCAGAAAGCCCCCCCTCTTACATTTGGGCCCCCAAACAGCTGACTCCCCCTCTTGCAGAGGTTCCCCTGTACCTGGCTGGTGGAGGTGGCAGCTATATGGTGTCCACAGGCAGGGGGATCTCCCTGGGGCTAGTAGTTCTATCTCCGAATGTATACAGTGGAGAGGGGAGGGGCCTCTGACCCGGGCATCAGCAACACTGTTCAAGCAGAGTGAAAGTGAAACTGATACCTGCCTGGGTCAGAGGCCCCTCCCTTCTCCTCTCCACTGTATACACTGAGAGTACTACAAACCCCAGGGAGATCCCGCCGCCCACTCAGGCACCATAGAGCTGCCGATCGCTGCCTTCCACCTCCTCCCACCTCTCCTCACTGCACTCTAAAAGTGCAGGGGGGGATTCTGGGTCTTGGGGCCCCCCCCCACAGCGGCGGGGCCCTAAGCAGCTTGCATAGTGTGCCTATAGGGCCAATCGGCTCTGCTTCTAATCCCTCTGCACTCTTTCCCCAAGCAAAAATTAATAAGGATTGCATTTAGTTTAACTTTGCAAAGACACATTCCTAAGTTCAACTGTGATGCATGTCAATGGTCCATTTAGACCTTGTTTAATAGAAAACACCAGTTGCCTTTCACTATAAACATTTGTTAATCCAGTCCTGGAAATCTGCATCTGCTTTACTATTAATTTCCATAAAAAAATGGGTTCCTACAGCTAGATGGGCCAAATGCTTCTAGATGCGCAACCGCTGTGCATGTAAGATGCGCAACTGCTGTGTGCGTGGAGGTATGTACCCGTGGCGCATATCTGGTTCCCGGTAGAGGTGGCCAGCACACAGGAATGACATCACGCCCCTCCAGGAAGTTGCTTGTACTGCTGCTAGTTTCTTCCCACCACCATGCCCTGCTCAATGTTATCTGAGGAAGAGATTATTTATTTATTTTTACATGGGGTGGTGCTTGTGTGGGTCATGTGTGTATGTCTAAATGATTTGGCCTCAAAACACACACCTACTTCCTGTGTACAGATTCACTTCCGGGCCAATGTATATTGCTTCCTGCTTCAGTGTGTAAGTATATATAGATATATCTATAGATGTAGGTTCTTGTGTCCACCAGCACAGAGAAGTTGGGTAGATGCCACACTCCCAATTCTGGAGGCATAATAATGGTCTAACACAGGGGTCCTCAAACTACGGCTCTCCATTTGTTTGGTAACTACAATTCCCATCATGCCTAGTCATGTCTGTGAATGTCAGAGTTTTACAATGCCTCATGGGATGTGTAGTTCCGCAACAGCTGGAGAGTAGTAGTTTGAAGATTCCTGATCGCTCTAGCATGTCTTGAAAAAAGGTGTTTTTCATGTGCCTTGTATAATGCCAAAGAAATATCGTTAGGAAAATACAAGTGGGTCATGGCACATATACATTCCAAATTTGACACTTAAGATGGTCATGTACTATGCAATCTGATCGCACTTGAACAATTAATTCAAAATATAGGAAATCAAACAGATTCTTGCACTAAATCTAATTTATTTAGGATCTAACTGATTAAAGTGTATGATCACCTTTAACCACTTCAGCACCGGGCGATTTTACCCCCTTCCTTACCAGAGCACTTTTTGCGATTCTGCACTGCGTCGATTAAACTAACAATTGCGCGGTCGTGCGACGTTGCACCCAAACAAAATTTACGTCCTTTTTTTTCCCACAAATAGTGCTTTCTTTTGGTGGTATTTGATCACCTCTGCGGTTTTTATTTTTTGCGCTATAAACAAAAGAAGAGCGACAATTTTGAAACAAAAAAAACAATATTTTTTACTTTTTGCTATAATAATTATCCCATTTTTTTTTAAAAAACAATTTTTTTACTTTTAGTTTAGGCCGATACGTATTCTTCTACATATTTTTGGTAAAAAAATCGCAATAAGCATATATAGATCAGTTTGCGCAAAAGTTATAGCATCTACAAAATAGGGGATAGATTTTTTTTTTTTTTACTAGTAACGGTGGCGATCTTCGATTTTTTTTTTCGTGACTGTGACATTGCGGCGGACACTTCGGACACTTTTGACACATTTTTGGGACCATTCACATTTACACATTTACACAGCGATCGTTGCTATAAAATTGCAGCGATTACTGTGTAAATGTGACTGGCAGGGAAGGGGTTAACACTAGGGGGCGCTGCAGGGGTTAATGTGTTCCCTATGGTAGTGATTCTAACTGTGGGGGGAGGGGACTCACAAGGGGAGGAGACCGATCGGTGTTCCTCCGTAGTGGAAACACATGATCGGTCTCCTCTCCACTGACAGGACGCGGAGCTGTGTGTTTACACACACAGCTCCACGGTCCGGCTGTTTTCCCGGGCAATCGCGGGTGCCCGACAGACATCGCGGCCGCCGGGCACGCGCACCAGGTCCCCGAGCGACACCGGCGGCACGCGCCCCCTAGGCGGCCGGGAATGGTAGGACATCATATGACGTCCACCCAGGATGGGAGATCCACCTTGTGGATGTCATATGTCTATGGCCGGGTAATGAAGTGGTTAAAGATCAAGATCTGAAAATATTAATTTATTGGGTTTAGAAACACTCTTTGTTCTTTGTAATGTATTGAAAGATTTGGGTAAAAAAGGCTTAATTAACTGAGAACACCTACCAATTGCCTAACAAGACACATCCAATGAGATGAAATTAACCAATTGTTTTGAGCGTGTGCTATGATCAATGAGAAAACTGCAGTTAACAGTTGCAGTTTACATATTCAGGTAATTATTATCGTTATTTTGCCGGTTCGCACGTTCAATAAATGACTTTTCTGGCGCACCAATTAATGTATGAACTGATGCAGTGACTTCTTCTTAGTAAATCACCCCCAAAGTTTGCTGATGCACTGTGCTTCATAAACAACTGCATTTTTTTTAACAAATCTCTAGTTTTTGCTTTTATTTCATCTTTTGCTGCATTTCAGTGCTACTGATCTCCTGTAGTCTCTTTGCAGCTAGTTATTGCATTGCTCTAATTGCATTTCTCTAATGGAAGTCTGTAGGATAACGCAGACACACAATTGGGAAACAGGGACAGAGCAATATCACCCTATAACTATAAGTCATAAAACTTTTTTTTGTAATATTTTTTATTATAAAAGTAAAAGAGGGCAAAAAAAAAACTAGTGTGGTATTTGACACTGTTTTTGATAAACGAACACATCAATACAGTATGTGGTTCACTGGATGTAGTCGCAATTCTCAATCAATTCTCAAAGTGCTCATCAGATATTTTGGTTCTAATTTTGCCATTTGTGTGCTTCATCCTTGAAAATAGTTGCTCACAAATATAGGTGCTGCCGAAAACTGATGACATGAATAAGGCATGATTGTGAAGAATGGGAATATTTTTCTTTGGGAAGATAAAACGTATAAAAGTCTAGTAAACAGACACTGTCAAATTATTCTGTGCTCGTTAAATGTAAATGCATTTTTACGAAAAATAAATAAAAAATTTGTTTTGGGCCACATTTATAGTCGCCTTAAGCCGCATGTGGCCCATGGGCCGCAGGTTAAACACCCCTCTTCTAAAAAAAAGAATTGAAAAAAATCTATAGCTTAAACAGAAGCAAGTTTTTAAGGTAAATACTTTACCGGCTTCATAGTACAAACTACTATTACTTTAAGGGAGTCTACTGCAGTAATATAATATGTTGCCATTAGCCGCCCTAATTGCACCCTTAAATTTCGTGTTGCATAGCCGGGTGCCCACAGTAAGGATGCCGGCGCCGCTAGCGGAGCGGGGAACGAGGGGGGGCTTCGTTCCCCCGCATCGCTGGACCCTGGGACAGGTAAGTTCCCGATTCTTAAAAGTCAGCAGCTGCAGTATTTGTAGCTACTGACTTTTAAAAAAACATTTTTAAGGGGCACACCTCTTTAATGTACACACAGCACTTCATATTGACAGAACACAGAATTGTTGACATTTTTGCAGATTTATTGAAAAAGAAGGTTCCTAAGAGCACAGTGGCCTCCATAATCCTTAAATGAAAGATGTTTGGGACGACCAGAACCCTTCCTAGAGCTAGCCGTCTGGCCAAACTGAGCCATCAGGAGAGAAGGGCCATGGTGAGAGAGGTAAAGAAGAAGAACCCAAAAGATCATTGTGGCTGAGCTCCAGAGATGCAGTCGGGAGAAAGTTGTAGAAAGTCAACCATCACTGCAGCCCTCCACCAGTCGGGGCCTTATGGCAGAGTGGCCCGACTGAAGCCTCTCCTCAGTGCAAGACACATGAAAGCCTGCATGGAGTTTGCTAAAAAAAACACCTAAAGGACTTCAAGATGGTGAGAAATAAGGTTCTTTGGTCTGATGAGACCAATATAGAACTTTTTGGCCTTAATTCTAAGCGGTATGTGTGGAGAAGACAAGGTAATACTCATCACCTGTCCAATACAGTCCCAACAGTGAAGCACGGTGGTGGCAGCATCATACTGTGGGGGTGTTTTTCATCTGTAGGGACAGGACGACTGGTTGCAATCGAGGGAAAGATGAATGCGGCCAAGTGCAGGGATATCCTGGACGAAAACCTTCTCCAGAGTGCTCAGGACCTCAGACTGGGCCGAAGGTTTACCTTCCAACAAGACAATGACCCTAAGCACGCAGCTAAAATAACAAAGGAGTGGATTCACAACAACTCTGTGACTGTTCTTGTATGGCCCAGCCAGAGCTCTGACTTAAACCCAATTGAGCATCTCTGGAGAGACCTAAAAATGGCTGTCCACCAATGTTTACCATCCAACCTGACAGAACTGGAGAGGATATGCAAAGAGGAATGGCAGAGGATCCCCAAATCCAGGTGTGAAAAACTTGTTGCATCTTTCTCAAAAAGACTCATGGCTGTATTAGATCAAAAGGTTGCTTCTACTAAATACTGAGTAAAGGGTCTGAATACTTAGGACCATGTGATATTTCAGTTTTTCTTTTTTTACTAAATCTGCAAAAATGTCAACAATTTTGTGTTTTTCTGCCAATATGGGGTGTTGTGTGTACATTAATGAGGAAAAAAAATTTACCTAAATGATTTTAGCAAATGGCTGCACTATAACAAAGAGTGAAACATTTAAGGGGGTCTGAATACTTTCCGTCCCCACTGTACGTACCATACAAAAAAAAAAAAGGGGGGGGGCCCACAAGTTGTGCATTAACTATATACTGGGAGACACACTAGGATTGAATATGGGAATCAGGTCCACCGTACAGAGTATAGTCAGGAAACATAGTAACAAGGACCTCCCCAGGGCAGGGGAAGTAGAACAGAAAAAAAAGGGGGGGGAAGGAAGAAAGAAAACAGAAAGAGGATGGTGGGGACACCCAGACCAGAAATCTAGGGCTTCAATGCCTATAGCAGTGTATAGGTTGCTGGGGACATGGAACTTATGTGTATTTAGGAGAATGCTAGTAAGCTCTTCATTAATAAAAAGGAAGTGTCTATGCAGCGATAGACTTTTGCAAAGGAGACAAACTGTTTCCAAGCTTTCATGATGGTTTGTTTTGCCACTAGTAAAACATATGTAGTCAGTTTAAATTGGGATCTCGTGAGACCTGGAGGCTTCAAATGCAATAGGACGTACCAAGGATACCTAGGAAAGGGGCAGATAAAGGACCTTCATCCAAAATATGGAAAAGATGGAGCACTGCCACCATGTATGAAGTCTGTCCCCTGGGAGGAAGCAGCCCCAAAAACAAGTGCTGGAGGAGTTTGGCAAAGGGGTGCTAGGCAAGTTGGAACCCTATTGTAACCACCTTCTTTGATTTAGGCTTTTTCGGATAAAGATCAGTGATCATTGAACCAAGCCCTTTTTGCCCCAATGTTTTTTTTATCATTCAGTTTTGGAAAATCTGCAAACAAAAATACAACCTAACATGGCCCTGTACCTCTTTAACTAACGTGCTGTTCAATACTGAAGTACCAGCTAGTCTGCCCAATGTACACATGCAACCCTGGGTTCAAGCACGTATGTTCAAATTTTGACATCTTGTAAATCCAGTGGTACCTAAAATGTCACACCTTCAAGGAGCTACAGACAGAGGTGCTGTATACCTACAACATTGCAGACAATCCATTTAGTCCTATCTCCAATTGTCAGTCATGCAGCCCTCTCTGACTTTGAAAAAAACCTACAAAATTTGAATATCTCTATGCCCAGAGTCTATCACAAGCACATTTAGTCTAATTGATATACAAAACACTGCTTGAAGACACTCCCTTAACAGATTATTATTCATACATGAAAATAATGGGAATCTACGCTCGAGTGTTCTATTCCTTTACTGGTCTGGGACATCTGGGGCTTGGCCTCAAACATCCTTAGGTGTAATGTATAAGGAAAATGTCTAGGAGTTCCTTAGGTTTTGATACAGAACCTCATGGAGGTTCTACATGCTTATAATCCAACAGTGCCAGTGGCTGGTTGCAGATACGGACAAAGGTATACCATTTCATGTGTATTGGCAAAGCTTTCTTGACTCGCTATGCAGCTCCCTGGACAACTTTTAGATACCGCTCTGCCATTAGATCCTATCCACCACCTCCTGGGATTACCCTTTTCTGGTCTTGCTAAGACTTCCAAAAAAAATGCTATGCTTTTCCTAACAGCAGCCAGGAGACTTATGCCTCAATATTGGAGGGCAACCGAGATTCCATCCCAGTCCCTATTCCTCAACACCATTGTAAATATTAGAAAAATGGAATACCTCACAGCTAGAGGTACTTTGTAAGTTCTGTATAGAATTGTATTCTATTTTATATGTATTGCACACTGCCCTCACTGTGCACACCTCATTAATAATGTTTTCAGTACATGTTTGCATTCTATTTAGAATTAGTCTGCCTATGTTACGCCCCTTGTTACTATAAACTTACAATTGTAATATCAATGCAATAGCTACGTAATCATGTGTATAAAAACCTTCAATTGTTTTATAATAAAGCAGAACAGTTATTTGGAAAGATGCAGAGTGTATCTTGTGTGTCTTTTTCCTTACTGCAGTAGTTATTAATTTAAAAACCACTAATCAATATGAGGATAGGAGTTGCCTATCTATGAATTTTGATGTCAGGTGGCAAGCTTTGCCTAGGAGGGGATTTACAGGTGGCCCTGAGAATCCGAAATGAGGAGTTTGAGGCGATCCAGGAATTTCTGATAATCAGCTGGCTGAGGTAAGCCTTTTGCTTACATTTTGAGTTATACTTCCTTGATCATAATAAGGCATTTTCAGGACAAAGAGTACCTATTTTACTCCACTTAATCAAACTGTATAGATTGGTGGTTATATGTTAGGTTGTCACTGTCTACTGTCCATCGGAGTGTTCTATATACGAAAAGAAAATAGTGCTGTTCACAGGTATATGTAGTACACATCTGCTAGATAAAGTAGTTTAGAGGCAAGAGGGTATAGGCACAAGTAGAGAAGAGAGAAGACTGGCCAGTCATTCTATTAAGTAAGGGAATGAAGGGTAAGAGACCATCAAAAATGCCCAGCGCAAGAGGAGAGCTATAAAATATATGAACCAAAGGTGTGGTTCCACCTATACCGAGTCCCTAGATTAATGGTTAGAGTAGACAGGGATCCATAATGGGTAACTGGGTTACCACCAGGGACTAAGAATCATGCAGAGTAAACAGCTAGAGAAACATCTATGTGAGCAGGATGGATCAAAGGTGACAATTAAAACTAGACAGAAAGGGACATTTGGGGGTCAGGCACTACAACTAGTAAATTTAAAACAGAGAAATGAGAGTTAAAAACAGAATACTTATAAGTTGTCAGAGAGGGAAGATAAGATGAGCACTATGGCTGCCCATCTGATCATAGAAGCTAGAGTATGTGAAGTAGGGGGATTACAATACATGGGCTGCAAAGGATATAAGAATTATTATTGGAAATCTCAACTTGATTTTAGGGTCTCTGTGCGCCTAGATGCGCTCCTAATGGAGCGCATTCAGCGCAATACAAATCCTAAATCAAAAAAGGAAAGCAGAATTTAAAGCAGGGAAATATTAGAGAGTTAAAAGAAGGTGAGAGAATGATATGCATGTGTTGTGTACAGAGATATTCGTGTATGTGTGTAAATGCTGGAACCTTTAGTTCTATCTTTTGAGTGTGTCTTGTATGAAGATGTGACTCCCTCCTTTGCGCTCTCATGAAAGTATGTAGCTGGGATGAGAGATCAGTGATAAACTGGAAAGGACACCATGCCAATTTCATTTTTTTTTTTTTTTTTTTAGACAAAACATTTATAACAAAATGTGCCAGGTTAATTAATTTAATGATTAAGAATGTGATCACAATTATTTTTGAATCTGTTTTCCAAACATAGTAAAATGAAGGTTACATTTAACCATGTACTACACAAATTGAAAATCCTTTGATAGTGGAAAGGGAAATTAAGTAAAATGTCCTCATATCTGTGGATATATATTAGAATTGGGGTGTGATATGGAGATTATCACTTGAGTATTTATTTCTGATAGGAGTTTAACAATTTTATTAATAATATAGATATATTGTAACTGTTTTAGACAACCTTTGTTTGGAAATGAAATCCAGGTTATTGGGGAAATTTGTAAAATGGGTTTAGTTTAGATTAAGATAACAATTTTGCAATTTTACATTTATACAATAATTCGTTATTGAGAGGATTAAGAGGAGGTTGTTAATTGTAATACAGCTGCCATAATATTTAACAAAGCCAAGATGGATGGGATACATAAGAAGTTTTTCTACAAAAATGAAATCTAAAAGGTCTGATAATAATAGCAGCCAGTTGTTTTATAATTTTTGATCTGGCTGAGAGCTTTCTGTTCTGTCATATACAGATTGTTGGTCATTTTGTTTTTATTTTTGAAATTCAAAGCAAAATGTGTAGATTGTGAAATGATGTGCCCCTTTTCCTTGTAAGTGCAGTGGTATAAACAGAAGAATACTTTGAATTTATTGGACATCTCTGAATGACCGCAGGGTATTGTCATCATTTATTATGTTATGACATCAGGAAAATAATGTCAGATGTAAACTAAGGACTTGTGTTATCTAGCTAAAACTAACAACAGAGCAAGCAATGAGAAATTATAATATTGCCAGGAAAAAGTTGTCTTTTTGAAACATGAAACTGAAGTTCTGACACAAATAGTATGATAGAAAACAAGCCATTGTAATATATTTATGCAAGCTGGATGTTTAAATGTAAAATTACAAATGGCTGCGCTGCTTTCAATCCATCCTCTAGCCAATCAATTTGTAGGTTCTATATATAAAATTGTATTCTATATGTAATGCACACTGCCCTCACTGTGCACACGGCACTAATAATGTTTTCATTACATGTTTGCATTCTTTCGAGTCCTGATTAGAATTAGTCTGCCTATGTTATGCCCCTTGTTACCATAAACGTACAATTGTAATATTAATGTGATACCCATGTAATCATGTGTATAAAAAAACATTCAATTGCGCCATAATAAAGCAGTTATTTGGAAAGATGCCGAGTCTGTTCCCTACTGCAGTAGTTATTAATTTGGAAGCACTAATCAATATGAGGATAGGAGTTGCCTATGTATACATTTCCATGTCAGGTATGTTTAATAAATATGGGATTCCTGGGGCATATCCTCTTTTGGTACAGTGCCATCACTCACAATCTCTCCCCGATCTACTCTTTTTTAACATTGGTATTATATGCTGTTGAAAGAGTGGTAGTCCATACCAGTCTATAGCCACTCTGGCTATAGAAATGTAGATTTATTTTCATTTTGTTTTGAGCTTCCTCGTCACTTGTAAAAATAGGATTTTTATAACAGCTTACCTGTAAAATCCTTTTCTTGGAGTACATCGTGGACACAGAGCCACAGTAATTACTGTATCGTTTATATGGCACCTTCAGGTGATGGATTCTAGCACACCATAGACAGGAAGTTAAATTCCCCATATAACCCCTCCCCTTACCGGGAGTACCTCAGTTCTGTAGCAAAGCAATACACATGTAACCAGAAAGAGGGGAGGGACCTCTGTGTCTCGTGATATACTCCAAGAAAAGGATTTTACAGGTAAGCTGTTATAAAAATCCTATTTTCTTTATCGTACATCACGGGACACAGAGCCACAGTAATTACTCTATGGGATGTCCCAGAGCAATGCTATCTGAGGGGAGGGGACACCAACAAAAGTAGGGTGCAATCAGACCTGAGGACCTATACTGCTGCTTGCAGCACACTTCGATCAAAGGCGATATCCTCACGCCTTCTTACATCCACCTGATAGAATCTGGTGAATGTATGGACTGAAGACCAAGTAGCGGCCTTGCAGATTTGAGCGATGGAGGCTTGGTGATGCACTGCCCACGAAGCACTAACAGCCCTGGTGGAGTGCGCTTTGATTTGAAAAAGGTGGAACTTTCTTCATACCATAGGCTTGAATAATTACTTGCCAAATCCATTTGGCAATAGTAGATTGACGCTGCTTGTCCTTTCCTAGGACCTTCAGGCAACACAAACAAAACATCTGTTTTTCAAATCTGAGCAGTCACCTTCAAATAGATTTTGACTGCTCTCACTACAGCCAAAGAATGTAGTGACGTTTCTTCTATAGAACAGGGTTCTGGGAAAAAAAAAAAAAAAAGAAGAAGGTAGAACAATATCCTGGTTTAGATGAAAACCTGAAACCACCTTTGGCAGAAAGCTAGGATGAGGACACAATACTACTCTATCCTTGTGAATGATTAAATATAGCTCTTTACAAGAAAGAGCCGCCAATTCTGTTACCCTTCTTGCAGAAGATATGGCTACCAGAAAAGCTAGCTTCCTTGTCAAAAGGATCAATAGAATATGTCGTATCGGCTCAAAAGGCTGTTTCTGTAATGCCGACAGAACTAAATTCAAGTCCCAAGGGTTCAGGGGTGCTCTAACCGGTGGATTAAGGCGCGTTAACCCCTGTATAAAGCTTTGGACCAAAGAATGCGAAGCAAGTGGACGTTGAAACAAAAATCGATAAGGCCAAGACCTGGCCTTTGATGGTACTCAAGGCCAGCTTCATCTCTAACCCCATTTGCAGAAAGGCAAGGATTCTATCTATAATTATATATAATATATTTTCTAGGATGCCAACCCCTCGATTCACACCAGGAAACATATGCCTTCCAGACTCTATAATAAATGACTCTGGAAGCTGGCTTCCTTGCATTAATCAAAGTAGATATTACTGAGCCTGAAAGCCCTCGATTCCTCAGAATGTGGGTTTCAATAGCCAAACTGTTAAATTTAGCGTTTGTAAAGGTAGGATGGAACACTGGTCCCTGATCTTTTTTTTTTCCTGCTGCTGGCACCACTAGCCAGGATAACAGATGAAGTGCAGTTGGTATCACTGCGCATGGAACAGGATCCGGCACTTCAGAGGAGATATCGGCTTATGCGGCTCTTGCTCCCTACTATAGCCCCAACTTTACAAGTAGCCCCTCTGCATTGCACTGGATGCTCTAGAATGGTGGGTCAGCAAGCCCAGACTGTGATCTACAGGTTGCTGATTCCCGGCTTACATTCTGTTGGCTGATGACTCCTGTAGAAATCAACTCTCCAGTGCTGTGAAGAAGACAAGGCATCACTGAACGTCTGTCACTGTGGGGATTAATATCTTGGGGTTTATCAATGAAGAAGGAAAGAAAAATATTCCCAATACACATATTCCTGGAAATTGGTGTAAGATAAATGGGTGCTGCAGTGACCACTGGCTGGGGACCAAAAAACAGCACAGATTAGCAGATCTGTCACCAGCACACCAAGGATCTCCACAATAACATCCAAAGGGTTTACTAAATGATCACATCACAGCATAAAATAGCAACGTATCAGAGCCATACTGGTTAATTCTTTTAGGCATGTGTCATCACATGAATGAACAAGGGGCCCTGCATGGCTCCAAAACTTCACTACTTTATGCTTTAAAGTGATCATTTTAATAAGCCATTTGGACTTTATTTTGGAGATCCTTGGTGTGCTGGCGACGTACCTGCTAAGCGATTATTGAAGAAGGTCCCGTCCCCTTCTCCACTGATAAGGCCTCATGCACACTGGATGTTTTTACAGCAGCTTTTTTTGGCTTCAGATGTTTTTTCTACAGTCAAACTCCCCATCATGTTATTCTATGTGCCCAAGCACATAAAGGCTGTTGGCAGTTTTTGGCTGGGGTGTTTTTTGGCTTAAAAAAAAAAAACACAAACTAGTGGGTTCTGAGAAGAGTTTTGCAGCTGTTTTCAGCTGTAAAAAACGCTCTGACAAAAAACGCTAATAAACGCAGATAAACGTTCAAAAATGCTGCTAACCAGGGTTTTTGATCCATTGAAAAAAAAAAAAAAAAAAAAAAAGCTAACACGGAAAAACGTTATTGCAAAAACGCTGAAAAACTCACTGCAAAGCTACTGGCATTTTTATAACCTTATTTTAACGTCCAGTGTGCATGAGGCCTAAAAGTTACATGCTGTGAAAACAATGCAGTAATACTGAAAGTAAGAGGATTTTGTCATTCATCTGCCTCCTTCCCATTCAAAGAATGGGATATATTCTGTGAAAACAACAGAGGGACTTTTATCTAATGGAGAAGACAGAAAGGGGCCACCGGTCAGGACCTTCTTAAATGCACTTCAGTGTTAGACCTGAATCTATTACCCTCACAGAACCAAAAGTTCAAAGCTGTGAAGAGGACCAGACATAACTGCACACATTATTTCTACAGGAACCATCAGCCTGCAGGATATGGGACATATGTTATTACAGGTTATGTGGCTGCAATGGGGAAAAAAAATTAAAATGATAATTATTACATTTTTGTTTTTAAATTGAAAAAATAATGTAAAAACTAACAATAAGACATGAACAGTTAGATAGGCACCCCTGCCTTCTGCCAGTATGGTCAATGCTAACAGTATAGATTCCTTAACCACTTCAGCCCCGGACCAATTTGCAGCCAAAGGACCAGGCCCCTCTTTGCGATTCGGCACTGCGTCGCTTTAACTGACAATTGCGCGGTCGTGCGACGTAGCTCCCAAACAAAATTGGCGTCCTTTTTTTTAACCACAAATAGAGCTTTCTTTTGGTGGTATTTGATCGCCCCTGCGGTTTTTATTTTTTGTGCTATAAACAAAAATAGAGCAACAATTTTAAAAAAATGCAATATTTTTAACTTTTTGCTATAATAAATATCCCCCAAATAATATAAAAAAAAAAAACTTTTTTTTTTCCTCAGTTTAGGCCGATACGTATTCTTCTACATATTTTTGTAAAAAAAAATAAAATAAATCGCAATTAGCGATTGATTGGTTTGCGCAAAAGTTATAGCGTTTACAAAATAGGGGATAGTTTTATAGCATTTTTATTAATATATTTTTTTTACTAGTAATGGCGGCGAGCAGCGATTTTTATTGTGACTGCGCCTTTATGGCGGACACATCTGACATTTTTGGGACCATTGTAATTTATACAGAAATCAGTGCTATTTAAATGCACTGATTCCTATGTAAATAACAGTGGCAGTGAAGGAGTTAACCACTTGGGGGCGGGGAGGAGTTAGTGTGACGTGTGTTTTTTTTCACAGTAGGGGGTGTGGCTGACGCCTGACGCCACTGATCGGCTTTCCCGATGACAGGGAACAGCCGATCAGTGATAGGCAGTGTAGGAAGCGCGGGGAGAGGTTTGTTTACACAGACCTCTCCCCATTCTTCAGCTCTGTGACCCGATCGCGGTACACCAGCGGCGATTGGGTCCGCTGGTCCCACGGCCGCGGAGCTCCCGACCGGTTCGCAAGCGTGCCGGCGCGCGCGCGCAACCCCATGGCTAGGCAATTAAAGGGGACGTACCCGTACGCGCTTTTGCCTAGCCGTGCCATTCTGCCAACGTATATGTGCAGGAGGCGGTCGGGAAGCGGTTAAGCGGCAAACAGAGCAATAAACCATCGTTCTCTAAAACCTCTATAAACGATGATGGACTATAAATACATTAACTTCAGCTTTCAGCGCTGTCGCACTTTGAATGACAATTGCGCGGTCATACAACACTGTACCCAAATGAAATTTTTATAAAAATTTTTCCCCCCAAATAGAGCTTTCTTTTGGTGGTATTTTATCACCTCTGCTATTTTTATTTTTGGTTAATTTTTTTTAAAAAGACCGAATTAAAAAAAAAAAAAAAAGTTTTTTTTTTTTAATTTTGTTATAAAAATATAAAATGGGTAATTTTTGTCCGTCATTGATATACGCTGATGAGGCGGCAGTGACGGGCACAGATAGGTGACAGTGATGGGCACTGATGGGTGGAAGTGATGGGCAGTACTGGTGGGCATTGACAGGTGGCACTTATGGGGATGGCAAGGTGGGACCGATGTCCCTTTAAGATAAGCTGGTAATCGGCTTTTTTTTTTCTCCTCCGCTGTCAGCGTGAGGAGAAAAAAAAAAAAAAAAAAAAATGATCACCGAGCTTTTGTTTTTATCATGTGATCAGCTGTCACTGGCTGACAGCTGATCACATGGTAAGGGGCCGGGACCCGCCCCTTACTCGTATCGTTGATCACCCGAGTCTCAGTGACTCGGTGATCACAGCGCGCCCTGCAGGGCGTGCGCAGGGAGCGTGCAGAGGGGAGGCCGTCATATGACGGCCTCCCGGGAATTGAGATCCGAGTTGTGGCCGTCATTCGGCCATAGCGTGGATGGCAAGTGGTTAAAGCAAGTTAATTAAGCACTTTCAGACCGGACCGTTTTGCTGGCTTAAGACCAGACCCCTTTTTGCCATTCGGCACTGCGTCGCTTTAACTGACAATTGCGCGGTCGTGGCTCCCAAACAAAATTGACGTCCTTTTTTTCCCACAAATAGAGCTTTCTTTTGGTCGTATTTGATCGCCCCTGCGGTTTTTATTTTTTGCACTATAAACAAAAAAAAAAAAAAAAGTGACAATTTTGAAAAAGAAGCGCATTATTTTTTGCTATAATAAATATCCCCCAAAAATATATTAAAAAATATTTTTTTCCCTCAGTTTAGGCAGATACGGATTCTTCTAAATATTTTTCGTAAAATAAAAATCGCAATAAGCGATTGATTGGTTTGCGCAAAAGTTATAGCGTTTACAAAATAGGGGATAGTTTTATAGCATTTTTATTAATATTTTTTTTTTACTAGTAATGGGCGGCGATCAGCGATTTTTATTGTGACTGCGACATTATGACGGACACATCGGACATTTTTGGGACCATTGTCATTTATACAGCAATTTAAATGCACCGATTCCTGTGTAAATGACACTGGCAGTGAAGGGGTTAACCAGGGGGTGGCAGTGTAGGGGTTAAGTGTTCCTAGGGGCGTGTTACTAACTGTGCGGGGCGGGGCGTGGCTGTATTTTAGTGAACACTGATCTCTGCTCCAATCACAGGGAGCAGAGATCGGTGTCACTAGTTGCTAGGCTGCCCGTGAGACGATCGCGGGTATCCCCGCGGCGATCGAGTCTGCGGGACCCGCGACCGGACTCACGGAGGTCCCGACCGGCGTGCACACGATGGCACGGCGGCAATCTTAAAGGGACATACCTGTACGCTTTTTTTGCCTGTCCGTGCCATTCTGCCAACCTACATCGGCATGCGCCGGTGGCAAGGTGGTTTATATAAAAAATTAAAAAAAAAAAAAAAAAAAAAAGGTATTGTGAAGGTTTTTTTTTTTTTTTTTTTAATAAAAAATAACAAACATGTCATACATACCAGCTCTGTGCATTGATTTTGCACAGAGCAGCCCAGCGCTCCTGGCTCCGCCTCCTCATCGGGTGCCCCCACGGAAAGCCACTTTTCACCCATGCAGGCTTGCTTCCGAGTTCCGCTGCTGTGTCGACTGACAGACAGCGGGACTCGGCCCCGTCCCACATTCCCGTATCACTGGATTTGATTGACAGCAGCGGAAGCCAATGGCTCCTGCTGCTATGGATCTGTCCAATGAGGGGAGAGGCTGGAGTCGCTGGACTCGTGCACTCGTGAAGGGAACAAACTAAAGGAGGGAAAGGTGGGGGAAAAGGAGAAAAAAAAAAAAAAAGGTAAGAGAAGAAGGGAAAGGGAGTGGTCTGGGAGGAGCTTTAAGTTTTTCTATGTGGTCAAGCAACTGCAAATTCCAACTGATCTATGCACCACAACGGTGCTAAATTCCCCATAGCTGTAGCGCCATCCCACTGGTGTCCAGTCACACATTGGGGAATAATGTGATTTATTGGAAAATGTAAGCAGATAGGATTAAAGGCAAAAAGGGAAACCTTGTTCATCATCAAGCTATTGTGTAGACTTTCATTCTATTTAAAGTGGTATTAAACGCAAATGTTAAAAAAAAAAAAAAAAAAAAAAAAAAAAATGCTGACAGGCAGGGTTTTTTATAACAAGAACCCTAGTGGCCTTGTTTGTCATAAATGCCTCCATGCCTGTCAGCCTGTCAACTGCTGGTTGCTGTAGTAATGAGACTTCCGCACCCATGTTCAGGAGTGATGTTATTGCGGCCTGGTCATTCAGGACTCTGTTTGAGAGGTACCGTAAGTCTGCCATAATGTGCTGGTATGTGCTGCATAATAGCACATTATGGCATAACACTGCAGGGGGCCCATTTATTTTTTGGGGGGTAGCGTTTACTACTGATGTAGTAAAAGTCAAAACTCCTGCATACAAGTTGTGTATCAGTGAACCAAAAGGTACAAAACACAGAAGACCATTATGGCAGCCAGGTTACAAGTATTTTAGAAGGAAGTCATTATAACCTGAGTATACTGTATCATCAGTCCTCAGTGTCATTGTATTGATGATAGCCAACAAAGTTTAAACAGCTGTATGCCAATAACATTGACTAAGGCCCGATTCCCCCCTATGCATTTTTTTTTTTTTTTCCATTTTGCAGATTTGCACTACAGTCCATTTAACATGGTTTCCTATGAAACGCGTTCTGTGGCGCAAATCTGCAAAAGGCACTAAAAAAGCATTGGTGTGAATAAGGCCTAAATGTGGGTATGTGTCCATATGAGGGCACTGATGTCATCGTCACACAGCCCCTTGTTTACAGAGAATGGCCCGATCACAGATGATTGAAGTAAAAAAAAGTTTGATTACAATGTTTGGATAGAGATGAGTTTTGGAGGACGCCCAAGCTCAGCTCCACACATAGCAGAGATCTTAGAGCAGAACTTTACCAATAACAACTTGATAAAAAATAATGTTCTTTAGCAAGGAATATCCATTCCACAATAATTATGCTACAAAAAAAAATAAAAGTGTGGGTGCTGTAAATTGCCTGCAGCATTTTTCCTGTTTCTTCTTGCTGGAGGCTGCCATTTTGCTGAAGCCCATAGCCCCTGAGCAGCAGTAAATCTTTAGGCTGTCAGCAGATCGGATTTTTGTCACAGTGCCAAAAAAAAGCTGGATTTTAAACAATATTGGCTCTTATGTCTAATGTTTTACATAGCTATACCAGCAAAAGGTGCCCGCCTGAACTGATCTAGCAGGACTTAATTTGGGGGGGGGGGGTGTCTATCTTCACCCCTCTTCCTTCCGGTGTCACGGAAACCAGCCGACGGTCCTGGCAGGGGCCCTATAGAAATGCGAATGCGCTGATGATATCAGTGCAACCATATATGGTAAATATCTTTTTTTAACCGTACAGATTCAGTAGATATTTCCAGTACCTACAGGTAAGCCTTAATATAGCCTTACCTGTAGGTAAGTGGTTGTACAGGGTTTACAACCACTATAAAGCGGCCGCCGTAAACCTATGGTGATTCGTGCAGCCGTGCCAACCTGCCCCAGTATAATGACGGCGGCTGGTCGGCAAGCGGTTAATCATAAGCCAAATTGCACCACTGAACGCAACACTTATGTTTGCCATACACTATATGAAAAATCGGCCGAACCCATTTTCGAAAATATTTGGCCGTGACAGCTACGATAGTGCCATCATGTAATGACCGATAAATTGTTCAGTGGACATAAGTGAATCAATTTTTTGTTCGTTTTTTTTTTTTTTTTTTACATATACCTAGTGCAAACAGTTCGGACGGGAAGCACATTAACCTTTTAATTTATCGTTCCTTCGGGAGAAAATTTCCAAACTTGTCCTTCGTTTTTTCAGCTCAAAAACATCCCAACGATTTTTGATTTTGTGCTCTATAACTGGCCGAAAAACGAACTCTATAACTGGCCAAAATGACTGAATTTCGGACGATTTTTCATATAGTGTATGGCCAGCATAAGGCTGGCCATACATTATACAAATTTTCTTCTATAGATTTCCTTTAGATTTACTAAAAACATAACATGGAGGTCAACTCTAAACACTTTCAATTAGTGTGCAATCAGGTAGGCCCTTGTACTACACAGTTGAAGGTAAAACTACAAGTCCTTTCACATTGTGGGCGTCAGCGATAAAGCGGCAATATTTTTAGCGTCGCTTTACCGTCATTTTACCGTCGCTATTCGGCTGCTAGCGGGGCAGTTTTAACCCCCCGCTAGCGGCCGAAAAAGGGGTTAAATCCACCTGCAAAACACTGCCACAGTGGCGTTTTGCCGGCAGTATAGCAGCGCTGCCCCATTGATTTCAGTGGGGAGGAGCGGCGAGTTCACCACTCCAAAGAATATTGACATCTGTGCAGAAACCTGCACAGATGTCTCTGAAATCGGGACGGACATGCAGGAGTGAAATTGCATGGCTTCATTCCCGCAGCTCAGTGTGTGAACCTGGGCTTAAGATGTTTTAAATCAATAACACATAAATATTTATATAATGAATATTAACCAAAGATAAGTTACTGTGTATGTAGCTTACTGAAATATATCAAAAATTACAAAAACAAAATAAGGATATGCAAGTGCATGAGGACCTTGGTATAATAGAATAAAAAAAGTTGCCGTGCACAACACCGAGGGGAGTCCGGACAAGTGGTATCCTGTCACCTCAACCTTCATAATAACGTGACATCCCACTCATAGTTCAAACCCCCCCCCCCATATCCTACTCCGCAACTTAAAGGGAGGAAGTAAACCCTGATGTATTTACTTCCTCTTTGTTTCCCTGCAAAGGTAAAGCATAATGGGCTACTATGCATCGCATCACATCGCATTGTAGCCCATTATGTGTCACTTACCTGACACAGGAGCCAGCGATGTCACCGCTGTCCCATCTTCCACGGAGTGTCCATCTTCTTTCCGGGTATATCACTCCCGCGCATCCGCACGGGAGCCGCCACTCGCGGCATATCGCCGTTAGCAGCAGCGTGCTCAGTGCATGCCCCGTAGACAGCGGTGCCTGTCTTTTGGCAAATACCTCCTAAACCATGTAGGTTTAGGAGATATTTCTTGGGCCTACAGGTAAGCCTTAATCTAGGCTTACCTGTAGGTCAAAGTGGTCCCAGAGAGTTTACAACCACTTTAAAGATCCAAAAACACTTCTCTCTTGCAGACGAGGCGAAACACATCTCCTTCTCCTGGAGGAACTTTAACCCTTTCAATCACTTGCACCTGAGACATGTCCCCTTCGTGCATAGGAAGTGTACATATAGTAGCCTTTGAAAGCGAAAGTGATCAAATACCACCAAGGGAAAACTCTGTGTGTGTGTGTGTGTCAATTTTGTTTGGGTACAGCATCGCATGACAATTGTCAGTTAAAGTGGTTGTAAACCCTTACAGCCCACTTTTTGCCACAGTTAAGCCTATAATAAGGCTTACCTGTAGCTACCCCGGATATCTCCTAAACCTCAAACGTTTAGGAGATATCCCCTGTATTTGCACGTGCCGACGTCATTGACACATGCGCACTGATGCAATGGCATGTACGTGCCGTTGCTTCAGTTAGACTCCCGCGCCCATGACATCATCGCGGCTCTGGCCAATCACAGCGCCGGAGCTGCGATACCCTGAAGTAACCCCCCGGAAGTTATGTTGCCGGCCGGTGTTGTGTATGGGCACCGCAGTGAGGGCTTCGATCTCAGGCGAGTATTCAAGTGAGTGAGTATGCTATGCATACTAGCTCATTATGCCTCTGTATTGCAGGTGCTAGTTTTTGTTTTGTTTTCCACATTGGGGTTACAACCACTTTAAAACGACGCAATGCCATACTGCAAAAAATGGCCTGGTCAGGAAGGGGGTAAAGTGGTTTCTGGGGCTGAAGTGGTATCCAGCTCTCACTGGTTCAGTAGGGAGTGTTTAGAGCCCAGCTCCCCATAGCATGAGTGGTTGTTGTCTCCAGGAGGAGGTCAGCAATGAAGACAGGACCCCTTTCAGGAAGTTGTATGTATCAGGTAACGAATTGGTCACAATAGGTCCTCTCTCTAGCACCATGCCCTATAGATGTTCCTGCCACACAGGCCTATATACAGGCAGCGTCTATCCCACAGCACTCCTCTGTGCCCGCACACAGCCCTCATTCTTTATACACTCCCCACCCCAAATAGAAGAAACCCCTCTGACAGAGCCGAGCCCTACCTGAGCTCTATTCATATCCCGCCGCGATAGCAACAACTACATCCCCCAGGGTGCTCCGCGGCCCCTGACGCGCCTCACTTCCTGTTAACCCCTGAAGTTGCCTGTCTGCCGCATTATTTCTGACGGGTCGCCAAATCTGAGGAAGCACCACGTCGCTCTGCTGTGTGACAATAGAAGGGTTAATGTGCAGCACTTCCTGCTCTCCCTGTTTCCTCTGTGCTCCGCAGCCCAGTATATGGGAGACGTGTCCGTGCACGGGAGCTTGTGTGCTGCTGGGGACCCCGGTCACTCACCTGGCTGTAGAGGGGCGGGGCGCTGTGCTTGGCTGTCAGTGCTGGGAAGAAGGCCGCTGTGTTGTGCGGGATGAAGTGCTGGCTTGTCTATAATATAGCCCGGACTGAGGTCCCTGCCCCGCCCTTCTGCTGTCTGGACTTACAAACACCGTGACAAAGCAAGTCTGGTACACGGGGCAATCGAGGCAACACGTAAACAACAGTGCTTCCTCCTCCTTTCATTTACCATCAGTAACATGGCCGGGAGTGACACAGGCTGCCAAAGTAATGGCTGAGAGATTGGGGAGTGATAAAAGCTTGTGATACATGCTGCAATCTGATTGTACAATCTCAGTCTGCATTTGGGCAGTGCCATCTTATGAGCATTATAGGCCCCCGGACAATACAGTACACTGGGGCCCTGTCTACACAATCACACACGATTGCCCATCAAATAAATGCAGCTTTACTGTGCCCGTTAAAGCAGCCTCACTGTGCCCATCAAATGCAGCTTCACTGTGTTTATGAATGCTGCCTCACTGTACCCACCACGGCAGCCTCGCTATGCCCATGAATGCAGCCTCACTGTGCCCACCATTGCAGCCTCACTGTGCCCCTGAATGGAGCCTCACTGTACCCACCATTGCAGCCTCACTGTGCCTACCATTGCAGCCTCACTGTGCCCGTGAATGCAGCCTCACTGTACCCACCATTGCAGCCTCACTGTGCCCATGAATGCAGCCTCACTGTGCCCGTGAATGCAGCCTCACTGGGCCCACCATTGCAGATTAACTGTGCCCATGATTGCAGCCTCACTGCCTATCAAATGCAGCCTCACTGTGTCCATGAATGCAGCCTCACTGTGCCCACCATTGCAGCCTTACTGTGCCCATGAATGCAGCCTCACCATGCCCACCATTTCAGCCTCACTGTACCCACCATTACAATCTCACTGTACCCACCATTGCAGCCTCACTGTTCCCATGAATGCAGCCTCACTGTGCCCGTGAATGCAGCCTCACTGTGCCCACCATTGCAGCTTCACTTTGCCCACCATTGCACCCTCACTGTGCCCATCATTACATCCTCACTGTGCCCATGAATGCAGTCGCACTGTGCCCACAATTGCACCCTCACTGTGCGTGCCCATGAATGCAGCATCACTGTGTCAATTAATACAGACTCACCATTACCTGGTAACACAGACAGCAGGTATCTCCTCCTGTGTATCACTAAGCTGGCTGGGTCTGTGTTCGGCGGCCGCACTGTAACATGGTCCCGCCCCCCTAGACCGGCTTGTGTGATAGGCGGAACACTGATTCAATCTACTATTACACCATTTACACAAGCCGGTCTAGGGGGGCGGGTCCTTGTTACAGCGCTACCGCCAAACACAGACCCAGCCAACTCCGTCATACACAGGAAGAGGATGAGAGAGGGAAAGAGCGGAGCACTGCAGCCGCAACTCAAAGTGGCCCCAGGGCAGGCGGCCTACTGGGAAATTTCCCGGTAGGCCAGACTGGCCTTGTCTGGGCAAGTGGGGCCCCCAGGCAACGGCCCAGCGTGCCCATGCGAAAAGACGGCCTGCTCCTGGGGTCGTACATCTATACAGATGCGTGTATTTCCTCCAGTACTAGCGTAAAGCTGTAGTGTTTACACCTGGATTTTAGGGCCCCAGGCGCCCCTGTACCCAGATAGTAAGCAATTGTGCTGCAAGTTTGAAAATGACTTGCTAAGCTATTGCTAGACATGCCAGGCTTCACAAGTTTTCACTAGCTGTAAGCTATAATCATTAAAATTAAAAGAAAGAAATGCTTGAAATATATCACCCTGTGTGTAATTAATCTATATAATATATGAGTTTCACTTTTTGAATTGATTGAAATTAATTAACTTTTTGATTATATTCAAATTTTTTGAGATGTACCTGTATATTTTTAGAGAGTTGATTTAAAAGTTAGAAATGATGATTTCTTCCAGTCTTCCGCGGTAATCGTATGGCTCAGTTCTCTCCCAATTTCTGGTGTAGTACGGGCAATAAGGGAATGCATGGGTCACAATGGGGGTTATTTGCTAAAGGCAAATCCACTTTTCACTACAAGTGCAAAGTACACTTGAAATTGCACTGAAAGTGTGCTTGGGGGTGCAGTCGCTGTAGATCCGAGGGGGACATGCAAGGAAAAAAAAAACAGCATTTTAGCTTGCACATGATTGGATAATAAAATCAGCAGAGCTTCCACTCATTTCAGATCTACCCCTCAGATGTACAGTGACTGCATTTCCAAGTGCACTTTCAGTGCAATTTCAAGTGCACTTTGCCCTTACAGTTTGCACTTGTAGTGCAAAGTGGATTTGCCTTATGTAAATAACCCCCAATATATTGTAGAGATCTTGTGAGAGCGCTCTGCATACCCAATACAAAGAGATATAAAAATGCTGAAGCCATGAAAGGTGAACTTCTACTTTTACCAACACAGGCTGAGTGCGCATGGCTCAGTGTTGCTCTGTTTTGACAAACAGCTCTTCTCACTGTATGGACCTCTGTGCCCATGTGAATGAGCTCTAATGCACATTAGATACAAAGAAGAATAAGGGCTTATTTTGAAGGTATATTTCACAATTTTGCAAAAAAATAATACATGCAACAATACTGAAAAAAGAAAAAAAAAATGTGCATTTAATAATTTTGTTGCATTGGAGCAATGTTCAGGCTCCTGCAGACTATTCCTCCAGCCCCAGGTTTATACAGAGGCACGGAACTGCAGTTAGAAAGGCTGGAGGAAGTAATCAGTGGACTACGAGTGCAGTGACATCACCACACCTATGCTCCACTGATACCTACAAGTCTGGGACATGCAGTCAGGGGAGGCAGGTGAGGCTCTGCCATGAACATTAAAAAAAAAGAATCGAGGGTCACAGAGACCGCAAATTTGGGGGGGTAGATAGCCTAAGTTCTACCCCACCACTTGGGGCTCCTACAACCTATGGTTCTGGAGACACAGGGCTCCTTGCACAGCCTGTCAGAAGCTACATACAGAGCGGGCAGTTTGAATACAAGTTGGCACACTCTGTTTGCAGCAGACTGAGAGGATGAGCTCACAGTGCCTCTCCTCACTTCTTGTCAGAGACACTGAGCTCAATGGACAGCTTGAAGTCTTGGACCAATGGTAAAGTACCATTAGCCCCAGCTGTCCAATAAAAAATGCTGCAGTGGAGGCACGTCTCTCACTGCAGTGTCATAGAAGGGGCATTTGTCTAAAAGATGAATGCTCCCTTTCAACCTAACTCTTTTATCTAGAAGGAAGTACATGCGTTTATGGGTATAAGATTTACCCACAATCCCATGTTTTTCTCACACAGTTAAGGCCCCTTTCACACTGGGGCGGTGAGCCGCGGTGACGGTAAAGCAGCGCTATATTTAGCGCTGCTTTACCGTCGTTTTCACCGCGGTTTTCGGCCGCTCGCGGTGCGGTTTTACCCCCCGCGCGCGGCCGAAAAAAGGGTTAAACACCCCCCGCAGAGCGCCGCCGTAGCGGCGCTTTGCGGCGGTATTGCCGCGGTTTTACCGCGGTCTCCCATTCTTTTCAATGGGAAGGAGCGGTATAGGAGCGGTGAACACACCGCTCCTATCCCGCTCCAAAGATGCTGCTAGCAGGACTTTTTTTTTCATCCTGCTAGCGCACCGCTCCAGTGTGAAAGCCCGCCGGCTTTCACACTGGAGTTAAAGGGGCAGGATTTTTTCATGCGGTGAACAGGCGCTATTTTTAGCGCTGCACCGCATGAAAAACGCCCCGGTGTGAAAGGGGCCTAAGAGGGAGAATGAGAATCTGCTGCTTTTGAAAAGGTACTGTTATAACCAAGCTAAATCATATATTATTATGCTATTTGTTATAACATAATCATTTATTATTTATCTATTTACTGTGAAATTACTGGTTTGAAGTTATAACTTCAAACTTCAGTAATTTGTCCGTTAAGCCCCCTGCTTGAGTACAGTTTTTGAAAATATAGTAAATCACCTTAAAAACAATATATAATAATTATTTGTATATTACTTATGGTAATTAACCCCTTGCCACCCAGGACAATTCTAAGCCCCCGTACACACGGTTGGACAGTCCGATCACCAAATCCGTCGGATAATTTCTGACGGCGTTTGTCCGAAAATGGTGTTGCCCACACGCGTCGGACAAAGTTGTCGGAAAATCCAATTGTTCTGAACGCGGTGACGTACAAAACGTACAACGTGACTACGTAGAGGCCAGTAGCCAATAGCTTTCATCTCCAAATTTCTTCCGAGCATGCGTGGCACATTGTGCATCTGAATTCTCTACACACGATCGAAAAAAGTCCGATCGGATTTTGTTGTCGGAAAATTTAAGGTCCTGCTCTCAATTTTTTTCTGGCGGAAATTCTGATGGAAAAAGTCCGCTAGAGCCCACACACGATCGGATTTTCCGACAACATAATCCGATCTGACTTTTTCTACACCGTGTGTACGGGGCATAACACTTCTCTCCTACATGTAATAATCATATTTTTTTTGCTAGAAAATTACTCAGAACCCCCAAACATTTTCTTGTTGTAGCAGACACCGTAGGGAATAAAATGGTGATCGTGGCAACTTTTTATATTACACGGTATTTGCGCAGCAATTTTTCAAACACGATTTTTTATATAAAAAACACTGAAGATAACCCGTTTTTTTTATATAATGTGAAAGATGATGTTATGCCAAGTAAATCGATACCTAACATGTCACCCTTTAAAATTGCGCACACTCGTGGAATGGCGCCAAGCTTCAGTACTTAAAAACGCTTTAAATATTTTTTTTACAGAATACATGTTTAGAGTTACAGAGGAGGTCTAATGCTAGAATTAATGCTCTTGCTCTATTGATCACAGCGTATGTAACCTGTGTGTATCTGGCTTTGATACTAGCCAGTGCCTCACCAGCCACTGACCTCACCGCACGTCCCTGCTACAAGTCCCTCTGCCATGGTAGTCTTCAATTTACAAATCAGTGCAAATGGATGATGTGGCTGTACAAGTGCAGTACTAGTACAAGTGCAGCCATGCCCAACTAAAAAAATACAGGATGTTGTGTGGAGGAAAAACCCACGATTCAGGCAAGTAGAGGGGGCAGTTTGAGGCTGTGGAGTGTGACCATATTCAGCTATATTTCTAGCACTCCAATAGTTGACTTCTACTACACAGTAGCCATCCTGAGATCCTCTTTTTCAACTGGCCCCCACCCTCCCTAACACAGTGCACCCCCTCCCCCGTTTACCTGGTAATGCTGCCAGAAAGAAGCTGGGGCAGAGCTGGGTAGTAGAAAGTGCAGGGTCTGCAGGACCGGAGTCTACTGAATACTGAGACCAGAGGAGGCAGAGACGAGGGGGTGCTGCTTCACAGAGAGGCACAGGATCTGTAGGAGAAGTCTTGTCCTCCTCTTTGCTGCTGACTGTTGGGATAGGGCACACAGACAAGCCTTTCTGAGGCTACACTGAAATATGGAGAAGTTCTGTCCTCCTCTTTGCTGCTTCTTGCTGAGCAGTGGTGGCTTGTGCTAGAGGATTTTTGGGGGGCATGGCAGGCCCCTCCAGGTCCGCACTCACCCTACGGGTGGAACCCTCCAGTGGTCATGGCTCCCCTGGTGCCCGGCGCTGCAGCATAAGTGTTGACCCGGTTTTCTTTCCTGGGTTTTGGGTCTTCGGCCTCCTGTCCTGATTGGCTGGGGCGGGAAGCCGATGGCGAGTGTTAATTCGCTGGTATCGCAGGGTGGGAGGATTCGGGGCACAGTGCTCTGCACGCCGAGGACAACATGAAACAGGTCAACTGGGACCTCGGGCTCTGGTCACATGCTTGTGAGGGGGTGATGGACCTTGTAGAGACCTGTTGGTCTGGCGCCCCGCACAGTGCACGGCCACACACATGGGCAGATTGTACGGGCTGGGGGTGCTGTACCCCTGCGCCCTTTGTGGACTGGCCGACACTGTTGCTGAGACAAGGTGGGGTGGAGATGAGGGGGGTGCTGCAGCTGCAGGAGAGGTGGAGGTCCACATGAACTGGCCTAAGGGCCTTGTGTTTGACATATGTGGTGTACATGATCTAGGCACAGATTCACTTTAATGCTGCCCTATAGGTATGATGTATATTTAACCTTTCCCATTGCTTAACAGACCTTAGTTTACTAACCTGTAATTATTGTTATTTGCCATAATGACTGTTCTTTTTATCAGTTAGAGCGGAAAATAACAGTCATGTGGGGAACAATAATGAGCATTATGGCCAATGAAACATTACAGCTTAGTGCTTTGAGCCTAATGGAGAACTGTACCTTTGGTAAAAGTTATTCTTTAATGAATACAGCCCCCTCGGACTGTGTTTCTATGGTGTGAACAGGCCCCAAAAAACAACTTGTACTGAAGGTATAGTTGTTCTTTAAAAAGATGTGTCACACCAGCAACTTTGTAGCAGACATGTGTATCAGCTTCAAATATCCCTGGTGATTTATGTCTGTCTAGAAAAGTGCTTCTGTAGCTGGGTAAACTTTTTTCCTGTGCAGCTACAAATGATGGTGTGCAATGGCCACCAGCAGTCGCACTGGATAAAGTTAATATCTACTAAAATTGGAGATTATGTAGCTAGCTTAAGGTCTCTTGCACGGGGTCATCTGAGCCCGAGCAATGTCAATTCTGTTTTATTTCCCTTGCCTGGAAAGCCCAGGTGCTGTGTACAGCTGCCCATATACATTGTACATGAATTAATGTGTGGCACTGTTCTCGGGTATATGCTGGTGCTTGTGTAGACACAAGTATAGCCTACAGGTGTAAGCAAAACAAAATAAAATATTCAATTTTTTGTATATGCCCTTATGCTATACTTGTGTTTACGCAAGCACTGTTATATACCCGAGTACAGCCATGCACAGCTTTTTATGTCTATGGGCAGATGTACAGAGCACCTGGGCTTTTTGGGCGGTGCAAATATGCCAAAATGTACTTTGCACGGGCTCCGATGCCCCTATGCAAGAGGCTTTAAAGCAGGGGTGTCAGGCCGGGTTCACACATATGCGAATTGAATGCGGGTTTCCCCGCATCCAATTTGCACGACCGGAGAGTGTGACTGACTCTCAATGAAGCCGGTTTACACAGCTCTGGGGTGGCTGCGGTGGCTGCGGTCTGCATTTAAAAAGGGTCCTGTGTGTCTTCTGGTCTGATTTAGGTGCAAATTCAGGCAAAAATTCGGACCAGAATTGGTGAACAGGGATGCATCAGACCCCCATGCTGTGAACCGCAGATGAAACATTTGTGAACAGAGCCTCAAACTTCATTTTATTACGGGTTGCATCAGCACTGTGGTTGCCCTCAAAGGGCCAGTTGTGTCTGTAAGACTATATTTCCATTGCAACCCCCACCAAGAGTCAGGGTCAAGAGTCCCCCACCCTACCTTACATCACAGTGCACCCCCTTAGCTCGTGCTGCTGCTGGGAATAAGCTGGGGTTGGAGCTGGGTAGCAAAAAGTGAAGAGTCTGGAGAAGGAGTTTTTTCCTCCTCTCTGCCGCCAACTGCTGAAACAAGGTGAGGGCAGAGATGAAGGGGGTCTGCAGGAGAGGTACGAGGGCCACATGAAATGGCCTGGCTGACCGGATTCGACCAGCGGGCCTTGTGTTTGATACATGTGCATTCAAGTAGACATGTGCATTCGTTTTCGTCCGAATTTCGAAATCCGAAAACCAAAAGATCCGACATAAACAAATGCTTTATTTTCGTTTTCATTGTGACAACAGTTCGATATAGATAGGAGATTCGACATGACGATCTGTGTCCATGGAACCTGTGGTCGAATGTGCCTAACCATAGCTCTATTAGTCCAAGATTATTTTACATAGAGAGAAAAAAGATTTGACATTATAGAGACAATAGCAAAAAAGCTCGAATGTGCCTAACCTAACTCTATTAGTCCTTGATTATTCGACATAGAGAGAAAAGATTTGACATGAAGATTCGAAGAAGCAGTCGCCGCGAGCGGACATTTATGGTCAAATGCTCTGCCCATAGGCTATAGAAGAATTCTAATGTTGGTTTACTAGTAATAATAATTAATAAATATAATTATTACTAGTGTCATACAACATTAGAATTCTACTATAGCTTGTAGGCGGAACAGTTTAGCTGCTCCGTCAAATCTTCTTAGAACATTCGACAGACACCATAAGCCGTCAATGACAGATTCGACCTTAATTATTTCAGATTTTCAGACGAATGCATTTTTTAACGAGACTAAATAAATAAAAACAAATTTCGGGAGTTACTAAATAAATTTATTTTTCGGATGGAAACAAAATTCCAATACCAAATATTTCAGTGTGCACATGTCTGTCTACATTTAAGTATAGTTCAACTTTTGCTGTCAGTTTGGGGAAAACCTCACTAAATGTTTGTTACGTTTTCCCAATCTCATAACACACCTAAAAACATATTTTTTAATATTTTATATCTTTCTTTTCTTCTCTTAGTGTTTTTATTTTTTATTTTTTTTGGCTGGACTTTGAACAAACTGCAAGATACTGAACAATTTATAAGTGAAAACGGAGGTACAAAGTGGGTTTCCTCTCATTAACATACAATACAGAACCCTAGGCCTGAGATCTTTCACCCTTTATTAGAGCAGACAGTTTTGAAATCTACAACTGATAAAGAGATCTCCCAGCACAGACAGGGTTATTTATGGTAAACATTAACTGCTCAGCCCCCTCACTAAGGATAAACATGAATGTAAACCCCACTGAAATCAATGGGAGCAGAAATATTATTATCAATTCTAGCCACTTAAAAGGCTAATAGGCAAGGACAAACAAAACGAACAGGGGGCTGGGCACTGCTCTAGGGAAATAAAAAGAATCGTGGCACATCTTTTGTACTGTGACATTTCCAAAGAAAAAAAAAGTACAATTTGACCCATACTGGATTGTTTTTTTTGTTGCAAAACATGCATAGGACTCCCTAATTTAATAATGTGCATGGGGAGCTGGGCTCTGCCCTGGGAGATATGTACAAATGTTTAAGGTCAAACAGTAAAAATACAAGATTGCTTTAAATAACATGCTTGCGGGTTGTCCCTAACCGTCCTGTGGCACACCTGTACAGTATATACAATGTACTACAGTAAAAATGGACACAAAGAAAAAAAATGCAGTTTAAATAGTTGGTATTTGACATTTAGCCATTTTGTTCTGTTTGTAAACTATGCAGATGGGAATTCCCTTCATCTATACCACACCCTATCCTGGATGAGAGTCAGATTTTTCACATTTTGTCATGTTACAACCAAAAACATAAATGTACTTTATTGGGATTTTGTGTGATAGACCAACACAAAGTGGCACATAATTGTGAAGTGGAAGGAAAATAATAAATGGTTTTCAAAAAATGTTTACACGTAAATACCTGAAAAGTGTGCTGTGCATTTGTATTCAGCCCCCTTAAGCCCGGGTTCAGACTGCTGCGATGCGGGAGATCGGATATGATTCGCACAGCACTGCAGTGCAAATCATATGCGATCTCTGTGCGATGCGATTTCAGCCATACAGATAGTATGGCTGAATTTGCATCGCATTCGTCCAAACTCGCACAGGACCCTTTTTTTGGTCCGCAGCAGAATCGGATCGCATGGGTGTTCTCACCATGCGATCCGATTCCTGTCCGAGTTTGCAGATCGCACTGCGAAATGCGAACTGATATGGGGGTGTCATTAACATTTCACTGACACTCCCAGCAGCTCGCATAGGGCAGTGTGAACTGCCAGTGGGCGAGACATGCGATGCGGGAACCCGCAGTAGATTTGCAGCGTTCCCGCATCGCAGCAGTCTGAACCCGGCCTTACTCTGATTCCCCTAACTAAAATCTAGTGGAACCAATTGCCTTTAGAAGTCACCTAATTAGTAAATAACATTCACCTGTGTGCAATTTGATCTCAGTATAAATACAGCTGTTCTGTGAAGAGCTCAGAGGTTTATTAGAGAACCTTAGTGAACAAACAGCCTCATGAAGGCCAAGGAAACACACCAGACAGGTCAGGGATAAAGTTGTGGAGAAGTTTAAAGCAGGGTTAGGTTATAAAAAAAAGATCCCAAGCTTTAAATATCTCACGGAGCACTGTTCAATCCATCATCCGAAAATGGAAAGATTATGGCACAACTGCAAACCTACCAAGACATGGCTGTCCACCTAAACTGACAGGCCAGACAAGAAGAACATTAATCAGAGAAGCAGCCATGAGGTCCATGGTAACTCTGGAGGAGCTGCAGAGATCCACAGCTCAGGTGGGAGAATCTGTCTACAAGACAACTATTAGTCGTGCACTCCACATATCTGGCCTTTATGGAAGAGTGGCAAGAAGAAAGCCATAAGAAGTCCCGTGTGCAGTTTGTGAGAAGCCATGTGGGGACACAGCAAACATGTGGAAGAAGGTTCTCTGGTCAGATGAGACCAAATGGAACTTTATGGCCTAAAAGCAAAATGCTTTGTGTGGCGGAAAAACTAACACTGCACATCACCCTAAACACACCATGCCCGCCGTGAAACATGGTGGTGGCAGCATCATGTTGTGGGGATGCTTTTCTTCAGCAGGGACAGGAAAGCTGGTCAGAGTTGATGGGTGTCAGGGCTGGGCTCAACCCTTCCTTCTCTGAGCTGGCCGATCAGCTGTCGGCTAATTGCCAGCTCCCATATCTCTCCACAGTTACTCAGCTGTTGATGATATCCCTCTCGTCAGTCCTGCCTACTGTCCAGTTCAGAGGATCTCTGCCTTCGCCTTGGTCAAAATCACAGAAACTTTCTCCTGCGATCCTGTTCAAGACTTGCTTTGTTGACATCCCTTCTGGCTCCAGATCCTGCTTGCTGTTCCACTACATTGATCCCTGACTTCTGGCTTGGCTGACTATTTGTTCCGGTTCATGAACTTTGGCTATGTTTTGACTACATTTGTTCTTTTTAGTTTTATTATTAAACAAGTGTGATTTAACTGTACTTCTGTCTCGGCCTGATTTCATGGTTTCTGACAATGGGAAGGTAGATGGAGCCAAATACAGGGCAATCTTAGAAGAAAACTTGTTAGAGTCTGCAAAGGCTTGAGACTGGGGCGGAGGTTCACCTTCCAGCAAGACAACGACCCTAAACATACAACCAGAGCACAATGGAATGGTTTATATAAAAGCATATTCATGTGTTAAAATGGCCCAGTCAAAGTCCAGACCTAAATCCAATTGAGAATTGCTGTTCACAGATCTCCATCCAATCTGACAGAGCTTGAGCTATTTTGCAAAGAAGAATGGGCAAAAATTTCACTCTCTAGATGTGCAAAGCTGGTAGAGACATCCCCAAAAAGGCTTGCAGCTGTAATTGCAATGAAAGGTGGTTCTACAAAGTATTAAAGGGGGCTGCATACAAATGCACTCACACACTTTTCACATATTTATTTGTAAAAAATGTTAAAAAACATTTATCATTTTCCTTTCACTTCACAATTAGGTGCCACTTTGTGTTGGTCTATCACATAAAATCCCAATAAAATACATTTACGTTTTTGGTTGTAACATGACAAAATGTGGAAAATTTCAAGGGGTATGGATACTTTTTCAATGCACTGTAGATGTTAAGGGGGTAGGCCCACAAAAGAAAAAAGACAAACAGCATGGTGTTTACCCTTATCCTAGGGTCTGGTATGGATTTTAGGAGGAACCCCATACAAAAAAAAAGAAACTATACATTCTCTTTACCGTATTTGTGACAAGAAAAGGAAAGCACAGAGTGATCTAATCTGAAATCTGCCTCTACTATTGCCCTTAAAAATATGTTTCTAAGTCGCTTTTGTCTATGTGAATGCATCGAAATGCTTGTTACACACGTAGTGAATGCAACTCAGGCACCTGTGCACTTACCTCTATGCTATTTTGCAAAAAGCTCAGTTTAATGTTAAAGTGGAAGTAAACCCCTCCTATCGTTTTCAGCCATCTTGGCCTCTGTTTGATCTTCAACTGCCATGATGCTGCACATGTGATCAGTTATGACCACAGCCATTGGATGGTTTGAAAGTTTGGTTGAGATCACAACCAATGTGGCAGTTACATTCCCGGCATGCCAGGGATGTAACGGTTATATAAAACCGTTAAATTGATGGGTTTACTTCCGCTTTAAACCAGCCTAACAATGTTAGGTAGCAAAAAAAAACATGCATCTATTGTTTTACCAATAAACAGTTGTATGTGTCAAAATACTAATACTTTTAGTACATATATTTTATCTGGGTCGATAAACTGGGTAGGATAGCAGCATGTACAATATCTCTTCCGAATGTTACCATTCCCCAAAGAATTTCACTCAGCAGCAATTAATGTAGATTTTATCCATTAACATTTGTTTATGATGGAGTTAAACCCCTAGGGTCTCTGACAAACACCAGCTGACAGGTTGAATGCAACCTCCTGAACTGTTTTCAGAAGAGCTAACAGTAAATATGGCTTAATCCCTGCAAGGCACTATGTTACCATGGGAACTAAAGTCGAAAAACATATAGATACTATTTTAAGCTATTTTAAGATGTCATTCCTAACATTTTACCTGTTAAATTTCCACCGCTTAATTGGTTTAGTCCTTGAGGGGCTTATAAATGTCCATACTTTCAAAAGAATATGGAAAATTAAAAGTATGAATGAATGTACCTAAAAATATAACTATTCATTCAAGTTGACAATATCTTGGACAAATAAGCTGCTTTTGCCATTATATATTGTTCTAAGCCCTCATGAAATTTCTATTGGATATGAACAGTTGCACATGATTTATGTCAAGTAAGAAGGAAAAACCTGTGGATGTGTGAATCATAATCGCAGTTGAAGGCTAAATTACCCAAGATCATTTGTGCTACAAAAGGAAATAGGTCATACATGTAAGTGTGTGTCCTAACTCTGCTACTGTCTTATTTCATAAGACAAAAGTACAAAGTGTAAGTCACATCTGAACTTTTAGCAATTTAAAGCGGTCAAAACAATAAAACATAATTAGTAAGTGGTTGGCAGTATTAAAGTAAATCTTGGGAATATGATAAAAAAAAACATTAACAAGAGTTTATGTAAGAAAACGGGATGTTGCCTTCTCAACGCCCTATTGATCAATGAGATCACCTATCATATTAATGCAATAAGACGGGGTTGCATTTCCCTTCACATTTACAAATCTTCTGGATGCCAGGAACTTGATCCATATGGCTCCAGACCATGCACTTTATCAATCAAATGAAGTTGATTTACTAAAACTTGAGTGTAAAATCTGGTGCATCTATGCATGGTAGCCAATCAGGCTTCTAACTTCAGCTTGTTCAATTAAGCTTTGACAATAAAAGCTGGAAGCTGATTGGTTTCTATGCAGAGTTACACCAGATTTTCCATTCTTCAGTTTTAGTAAATCAACCCCAATACCTCTAAAAGACTGATTATGCTGACTCGTTTAGGAGACAAATGCAAGATGCGTGACACCGGGGTATACCCTTTTAGCCCTCCTTCCAGTTGGATTCGTTATGCCTGTTGATTGCACTCTCAGGATTGCTCTAGACACACCCATTTATCTTCCTTATTTCTCTTCTCCACTCTTTTCTGCTTTTTCCTTTCTATCTTTTCTCCTTCTGTATTTGTAATGTAGAAGGCTCATATTGAAAATATGAATGGCATATGATGGTCCCGTTTCTCTCTAGCTGCCCCGCATGTGTGACTCTTTTGATCGCATAACTCAGCTTGATCTTTATGTTGGGGGTTTTATGTGTCTTATAATATGTCTTTGACATTCTATGTATTTTTCTGATTGTTATACGTTGCAATATTCTTCCTTTATCTAGATTTTTTTTCCTGTGCATTATTCTGACCTGATGTATGCCCCCCCCCCCATTCTGTTTGTAGAGGTTTGTTGGGTATTGTTTTAACCTATACTCACTGTGCATTTTGTAATACTCTATGCATTCTCTGAATAACAAATAATATTCAACCATAATAGACTGACTGTTAAGCTCACTCGACTGCTGGAGCAGTTTTTTTTTCTGTACGTCGCTATTCCCTATTGCCTACTCTCTCAATTTTACAAATGGCTCCACACAGATAACTGTCTGACCCCCTCTTTTACCACTTTTAGGAGAACAAACTCCAATTTAGAGATTAGCAATAAGACAAAATGTTATTTCTGCAAAATTAAGACTTTGATCTCCACTAGAGATCAAATTTTTATCTCTTTCGAATTATATCCCAGGAAAACTTCACAAAATTTTCCCAGACACCAGCTCATCATACTGGAGATGATCCAAGTCTGAAGGAACACGACTAATCCATCTATTTTTTACATCCCTGAACATTAGCCTCATTTTACAATCTCTCTTCCCTAGCAGTACATAACTGATATACAACCTTCAGACAACCCTATCTACTTCCTTATACATCCAAATGACACAGACCCATCCCCATATAAAAAATCTGTACTCATACACCTGATCATTGCCAATCCTGAAATTCTGGAAGCAGCCAAATACCCTTATTGGTATCTAGAACTAAAAACATTATGTGACTTGGAGGACCTAAATAAATCATGTTATGACCAAGATGAAAAATTCCAAAGCATATGGCACCCTTGGCTAATATTTTATTACTCGTAACAGCATAATTGTCCTAAAACTAGATCATGAACCCTATTGGAACTCTCAAGCATTATACCTTTCAATAACCTGGTTTCTGACTTCCCATAGGGAAGCTTTAAAGTCTATTTTCTCATGATTTACTTAAAGCGGTGTTCCAGCCGAAATTATACTTTTTAAATAAAAATATCCCTATAATACACAAGCCTAATGTATTCTAGTAAAGTTAGTCTGTAAACTAAGGTCCGTTTTGTTAGTGTATAGCAGTAGTTTGTTATTTTATAAACTTACAGCAGGCCGTGGCCATCTTAAGTGTGGGCATCTGAAGCCAGACTGTATTTCTTCCTGGATCTCATCCTTGCAGATCTCGCACATGCTCAGTGCAGCACAAGCAGTGTAATAGGTTTCAGGTCAGGTTTCCATAGCAACGGCAGTGTCAGAGGAAGTTGCTGCCCCTTCCCAGGAGGCATTGCAAACAGGAAATGATGCGATGGGCTGCGGCCAGGGAGGAGGAAGTGGAAAATGAATACAGCAGATATACAGTAGGTGCTGAGAAAAAAAATAAAAAAATATCCAATTCGTTTACAGTGCACACTTTGGTGAGGAATGCTGAAGAGTTGTAAAAGTGGGTGGAACTCCACTTTAATATCTGCATATTGCAGATTTATCATGGAGAAACAGGGTGTTTCTCCATGATATGTAAACTGTTACATAAACTGTTGGCACTATATAAATCCTGTATAATAATAATAATAATAATAATAATGTACAGTAGTTACAAATGCAGATTTATAATGTGGAGTCAAGAGGTAGTTAACCTAAACTAGTTTTTTGACTCGCTTTCACTCGCAGATGTATGTTTGAAAAATCTTTTTTTTATTGAGTTTTCATTTCATTCAAAACAAAACTAGCCCACGCAGGGGCCAAACATTATTTGCCCATGCAGGGGCAAGTCACATTTCACAGTAACATGCCTTAACATTGATACTATGATCAATTTAACACAAACAACTAAAACTACTACCCCAAGGTGGGGAGAGGCTCCAGCTCAGGGGAGGCAGATGTATGTTTAAGAGCAAATTCATACCTATGTGTGCTTTACAACGCAAGTGTTAACCGACACGTTTAGATGCAAATGGGCCCTTATAGCCTTCTTTAAAAACACACTAAACTGCAATGCATAGATGAGGATCAGACACATAGAAAATTGGGATTTGTACTTGAAATACACATTTATACACACTTTTATACATTAAGATTCATTTGTTTTAAATACAACTCATCATTTTGAAAAAATATGGGGCCCCTGGCTTCACTAAACCCATACTGTTCCTGACTTGAGTATAAGGGATGAAGGCTTTTCATGAATCAATCCTAACCCCTTGTAAACCTCTTGTGTTCCTTACCAAAAGTACTTTATACTGTACAAGCCATGAGTATTTTGTATTATTGCTTCTTGCTGTAAAATAACAATGTACCAATGAACAACTGAAGGCATCTTGGCTGTATGAGAACTGTTTATTATTGTATACTTTATACAAAATCCAATAAATATCATCTTTAAAAAAATTCATGTGTTTTATTGTGAAAAAATAGAAAATTATATTACCCCTTATAATCCTTCAAGAGAATCTTAAAAGAGTCTTAAAAAAAACAAAAACAAAAGTCAGCAACTACAAATACAAATACTGTAGCTGCTGACTTATGAAAAACACCTGGGTCGGTTATTCACTGGTCTTTGTATCCCCTGTCTTGGCATGTTTACTAAGGGAAGCTGACTGTAATTCCCTACGGCTTCACATCTGGATTCCCATTGTGCATGCGCAAGCAGCACTGCGCTTTGTGCATGGACCCTCTGCCTTTTGGGACCTGTGAGGTTTGCGGCCGGGGGGGGGGGGCTTTTGCCCTGATCGTCTAGAAGGTCAGAGCGGAGGTGGGAGCAGGTACCTGCTGAAACGGTGGCTTCCTATGGTAGCACATGGAGTAGAGAAGGAGCCCACATCACTGGCGAGGGACCCTATGAGAGGAGGAACCCGGGCTGCTCTGTGCAAAACCATTGCACAGAGAAGGTAAGTATAACATGTCAGTTATTAAAAAAATAAAATAAAACTTTACAATCACTCGTATGAATTTTCAAAAGTATATGGGTACACATTACATTATTATTGCTTGTGATATATTTGGAAATCATAACTGTTTAGACATGTGTGGTTCATTTAGTTCTGAATTTAAATTTGGACGAATTTTCGTTAATTCAGAAATTCGGATGTATCCGAATTTCCGAATTAGAATAGTACCGAATTTAAACGAATATGAAATAAGGAAATTCTAATTCTGAGGAAATTCAAATCGTACTCGAATCATTTTCAAATTCAAAAACTATTCAAATAGTTTTCAAAGAGAATAAAATAGAATAGAAAATAAAGGAATAGAATAGAAAAAAATATTTATTTTTTCTATTCTATTTCCTTTATTTTCTATTCTTTTTTATTCTCTTTGGAAAATGGAAAACTATTCGAATTCGAAAACTATTTGAAATTGATTTGAAAACTTTTCGAATCGATTCGAAAACGAATAAACAAAACGAATCCCAAAAACGAATTAAACAAATTTAATTAAAAAAATTTATGTAAATAAGGAATCAAAATAAAACTAAACTAAACACATTTTTTCGTTCTGCACATGTCTATAACTGTGTCATGAAACATGTAAACATCCAGTAAAATACTTCTGTTCATGGATTTTTCCAATGACTTCAGCTGACCAACATGTTTTGAATACCATCTCTGAGACAGAGACAGGGTTCCATGAGGTGACAAGCATGACCCATAATAAACTGTATGTATTGAGAAATACAGTTCATATTAGTGACAGTTGTTTTGTGTATCATTCTCTTTATTTAGGAAAAAAATTGCAGTGGAAATGTTTATAATTACAAAATTCCGTATTAACTTAATTTAGAGGATCAAGCTGTACAAGCATACTTTCTTTTTTAGTATCCATTTCTATTAAAGATTTGCGCCGATCTTGCTGCAGCCAGTAAAGCATCTCTGTTTTGTCCCACTTCATTTTTTCAGTATACGGTCTGCCCTGCAATAGGTAAGAATATTGATTGTTAGCAATTAGCTCCAGTATTTGTAATTAGGGCTGGTGGGTTTAACCACTTAAGCCCCGGACCAATTTGCAGCCAAAGGACCAGGCCCCTTTTTGCGATTCGGCACTGCATCGCTTTAACTGACAATTGCGTGGTTGTGCGACGTGGCTCCCAAACAAAATTGGCGTCCTTTTTTGACCACAAATAGAGCTTTCTTTTGGTGGTATTTGATCACCCCTGCGATTTTTTTTTTTTGCGCTATAAACAAAAATAGAGCGACAATTTTGAAAAAAATCAATATTTTTTACTTTTTGCTATAATAAATATCCCCAAAAATATATATAAAAAAAACATTTTTTTTTTCCTCAGTTTAGGCCGATACATATTCTTCTACATATTTTTGGTAAAAAAAATCGCAATTAGCGATTATTGATTGGTTTGCGCAAAAGTTATAGCGTTTACAAAATAGGGGATAGTTTTATAGCATTTTTATTAAATTTTTTTTTTTACTAATAATGGCGGCGATCAGTGATTTTTATTGTGACTGTGACATTATGGCAGACACATCGGACATTTTTGACACATTTTTGGGACCATTGTCATTTATACAGCAATCAGTGCTATTTAAATGGACTGATTCCTGTGTAAATGACACTCGCAGTGAAGGAGTTTACCACTAGGGGGCGGGGAGGGTTAAGTGTGTGTGTGTTTTTTTTTTTCTGTAGGGGGGCGTGGCTTTGCATCTGACATCACTGATTGGCTTTCCCGATGACAGGGAACAGCCGATCAGTGTCAGTCACGCTAGGAAGCACGGGGAGAGGTTTGTTTACACAGACCTCTCCCCGTTCTTCAGCTCTGTGACCCGATCACGGCACACCAGCGGCGATCAGGTCCGCTGGTCCCACGGCCGCGGTCACGGAGCTCAGGACCGGGTCTGGGTCTGACCCACAGCTGGGCTCTTAAAGGGCCACATACAGGTACGTGATTGTGCCCAGCCGTGCCATTCTGCCGACGTATATCGGCGTGAGGCGGTCTTTAACCGCTTCCCGACCGCCTCATGTAGATATACGTCAACACAATGGCACGGGCAGGCAAAAGCACGTACCTGTACGTCCCCTTTAATTTGCCTGCCCGGGGGGCGCGCGCGTGCCGCCAGCGGCGCGCGCGCGACCTGGTCGGGAGCTCCGTGACCACGGCCGCGGGACCAGCGGACCCGATCGCTGCCGACGTATATCGGCGTGAGGCGGTCTTTAAGCAGTTAAGGCTGTTCTTATATGGGCATGAAGATCAAAATGCAAACTGATTTACAGACCTGTGTAGGGCCGAAAAAACGAATCGGTTAATCGACAACTAATCGATTATGAAATTAATCAATTACTATTTTCATAGCACATGGAGAAGAGAAGGAGCCCACATCACTGGCTGTCTACGGCATGCGCCGTAGACAGCGGTGCCCTTTTTTTGTAAAATATCTCCTTAACCGTGTAGGTTAAGGAGATATTTCTTGGACCCACAGGTAAGCCTTAATCTAGGCTTACCTGTAGGTCAAAGTGGTCTGTAAGGGTTTACAACCACTTTAAGGTTATTAACCGATTAATCGAAACAATAATCGGCCAACTAATCGATTATGAAAATAATCGTTAGTTGCAGCCCTAGACCTGTGTTGCCATTCACCAAACTGATGTACAGACCTGTGTATGACATCCACCAAACTGATGTACAGACCTGTGTAGGACATCCACCAAACTGATGTACAGACCTGTGTATGACATCCACCAAACTGATGTATAGACCTGTGTATGACATCCACCAAACTGATGTACAGACCTGTGTATGACATCCACCAAACTGATGTACAGACCTGTGTAGGACATCCACCAAACTGATGTACAGACCTGTGTATGACATCCACCAAACTGATGTATAGACCTGTGTTGATATCAACCAAACTGATGTACAGACCTGTGTAGGGCATCCACTAAACTGATGTACAGACCTGTGTAGGACATCCACTAAACTGATATACAGACCTGTGTAGGATATCCACCAAACTGATGTACAGACCTGTGTAGGACATCCACTAAACTGATATACAGACCTGTGTAGGATATCCACCAAACTGATGTACAGACCTGTGTAGGACATCCACCAAACTGATGTACAGACCTGTGTAGGACATCCACTAAACTGATGTACAGACCTGTGTAGGACATCCACCAAACTGATGTACAGACCTGTGTAGGACATCCACCAAACTGATGTACAGACCTGTGTAGGACATCCACCAAACTGATGTACAGACCTGTGTAGGAAATCCATATGTCCTACAGCAAACCTATTTTCATTATAGCGGTTAACAAATATCTACAGGCAGATGGTGAAGAAAAACTGTGGTTTCCAAAGATAGGAAGCCGAAAAAAGGGGGGCTCATTGAGAAGTCGCTTGCATCTTATATATAAATAATTATAAGTATCCAAGATTTTATGAAAGAATTCATTTGGTATATTTATTAAGAAATTATTAAGTTAAATTAAATTACATCACATATATAGAAGGTTTAAATTAAAGCACAACCATATGACTAGACATAATTACATATGTTTTCTTGGTTCAATTATGAACCAGATCAAAACAGACACATACTAGGGGGGACACATACAAACATATAACATATAAAACAAATGTCGTCCGGACGCCAGGGAAGACTTGCAGTATATTATCCCACTCAAAACCGTAAGGTTGTATCAAAATAGTTTTAACGAAAATGGGAGACAACCTCCCTTTATATCGAATGTTTGTGGGGTGAATACTGCATGTGCTCCATGGGTGGCTCGAGCCTGGTGGGGGGGAGGAAAAGGAAAAGGTAGGTGGAAGGGAAAAGGGGAGGGTAACCGCGGAATATGAACCTGATATGCGCAGTAATACTCAACCGAAGCAGTCCTGATTGAGTTAAATTAATGAAATAAACAAGAAAGTCATCCAATTCATGTTGTGTTGATTTACATATGTTTGTACCCAGGGTTGTTTATATATTGGATGGTTCCCTTAACAGGGATTGTCCATGCTGCTTGTTGTCTCACCGAAGCAAAAATATGGGTATATAAAACAAGTAGATCATCCACTTAATACTGTATTGGTTGGCGTGTATTTGTACCCTCAGTTGTTTTGTATCGGCTGGTTCCCCTAGCAGGGATTATCCATGCTACTATTTAACTCATAAAAAGCAGAGTGCGGGTGTACAAAACAAAAATAAAGTCAATTCAAAATATATTGAGATTGCATAGGGTTGCCAGCATACGTTACCGCTTCCGTTTATTTGATATATTCCGTGGGCTGTGGGATGTTCCAAGGACCCATCTTCGTTTGTATAAGGAACCAAAATTCGCTGCTAGTAGTTTCCGTAGTCTGCAGCGCTGCTGAGTTTTTCAATAGCTTTGTTTGGTAGTTCCGTTTGGGTAGGTAACATCTATCCGCCCGTGGTCTTTGGAATGCGGCTTGCTGGTTAGTATCGGCTGGTTCGAAAAGTCAGCCTGGCGCTCTATTCATTTCCGCGTCCCTTCAACCCAGTGTTGCGGCTCGAGCACACCTGTGGGCAGTTGCGTCCTGGCGTGCGTAGGACAGTGACGTCGACTTACGGTTTTGAGTGGGATAATATACTGCAAGTCTTCCCTGGCGTCCGGACGACATTTGTTTTATATGTTATATGTTTGTATGTGCCCCCCCTAGTATGTGTCTGTTTTGATCTGGTTCATAATTGAACCAAGAAAACATATGTAATTATGTCTAGTCATATGGTTGTGCTTTAATTTAAACCTTCTATATATGTGATGTAATTTAATTTAACTTAATAATTTCTTAATAAATATACCAAATGAATTTTTTCATAAAATCTTGGATACTTATAATTATTTATATATAAGATGCAAGCGACTTCTCAATGAGCCCCCCTTTTTTCGGCTTCCTATCTTTGGAAACCACAGTTTTTCTTTAATATGTCTAGGGGTTGATTTGTCAACAGCTTAAATTAATGTCTTAAACCACATATATACAACAAGCCTCATCTTTGCTCTTCAAATTTTCAGATGGTGGTGGCTAGATGGTGGTGGCTGTCAAAATTGGTAGAAGGAGTGGGGGAATCCCATCTCCATATAAGGGCACCATAAATAATTGAATTGTCTATGATGGGTTACTGTATTTTTCTTATGCTGGAGGGAGGGCTGGTTTGCCCATACAGTACATACATGAAGATCCTGCTGCAACTCATTGTGTGTTTGTAGAAGTATGCAATATATGCACGTGCTGAACAAAAATTGTAAAAAATCACATGCAGACTTTAATATCCACTATGTTTGAATGCCATAGTTTACATTACTGGAAGTTTTTTTTTTTTCAGAAATGAGAGCCTGGCTTGGCATGGACAAGCTGTATTCCAATAAGGGGGAAGTGGAGAGAGCATCAACTATCTCAGGGTGAGCAGTAGTGACTGGGATAAGGTTCCTAACCAGCCCACTCAATATTTCCCTGGGAGCAACAAACTTTAATGTATCTGCCTCACCCGAAGACATGAGATGGTTGCCCAATTCAGCTGATTAGCAGCCAAAAATCCAGTGGTAAAATTCACAGTAAATAAAAAAGTAGTAATTGTTTAAAAGGTTTAAAGACTGATTAAGGGTGCATTTAGATGGGAATAAATGTTTGAATCTTCATGTCTGTTCTCCAGCAAAGTGTCTACCTGCAGGCCTCAATTTATCTCTAATGCCCCATACACACGGTCGGACATTCCAACCACAAAATCCATCAGGCCAGTAGCCAATAGCTTTCGTCTCTTAGTTTATTCTGAGCATGCGTGGCACTTTGTCCGTTGGAATTGTCTACACACGATCGGAAATGAAACGATCAGATCATGTTGTCGGAAAATTTTAGATCCTGCTCTCAAACTTTGTGCGTCGGAAAAATCAGACGGAAAAAATCCGATAGAGCCCACACACGATCGGATTTTCAGACAACATGATCCGATTGCACATTTTCCGTCGGAAAATCCAACCGTGTGTACGGGGCATAAGAAAAATGAGGTTACTGCAGGGTACAGGCCTGGAAATAATGTGCATTTCTTAATTTTCTTTCAGTTTTTATCCCTGCCTATGACATATTACAAACATCTGGGTACAAATAGTTGAGAATTAAAGAATATGTTTAATATTTCTGATATGTGCCTGTTGTACCATGTACTTTTGTTAAAAATGATCCTGTTCTCATTGTATGGCTCCCTTTGTGTGAATGACCTGGTGATTCCTGCCAGTTCCCCTGCTGTCTTATTTCAAACTGAGCATGCTAGGTATGAGAGCACATTCATCTCAGTGTGGTCAGTTTTCTGGCTGTGCTGGGAGAACAGCCTGCCTGTCCTCCCATGATTACGCTTGTGCTGACACGCTCCCCCTCCACACAGCCATTCACTGGGAAAATCAGTTTACGGCTGTTTCTCCACCCCCACCTCTCTAAGCCCCTTATGCGGCTGAGAATAGAAATTGTGTGATCATTTATAAAAAATAAAAAAAAAAGGTATTTATAACATTTATACATATATAACTGATTATTTTAACTGAATGGAGTGTTTTATAAGGTTAGGGTACACATATTCTTAAGCAGTTCATCTACTTTAGCAAGTATAGGTCTGCATCAACCACTTGCCGACCAGTGCACGCCAATTTACGTTGGCAGAATGGCACTGGTAGGCAAAAGGGCGTACAAGTACGTCCCTTTTAAGAAGCGATGTCCGCCAGGTGCCCGCGATCGTGTTACAGAGAGGAAGAACGGGAAGATGGTTTTGTAAACAAAGTATTTCCCCATTCTGCCTAGTGACAGGACAGAGATCACTGCTCTCTGTCATCGAGAGCAGTGATCACTGTCCTGTGTGTTAAAGCCCAGCCCCCTCACAGCTAGAATCACTCCCTAGGACACACGTAACCCCTTCAACGCCCCCTGGCGGTTAATCCCTTCACTGCCAGTGTCATTTACACAGTAAATCAATGCATTTTTTTAGCACTGATTGCTATATAAATGACAATGGTCCCAAAATAATGTCAAAAATGTCCGATGTGTCCGCCATAATGTCGCAGTCCCGATAAAAATCGCAGATCGTCACCATTACTAATAATAACATTTTTTTAAAAATAAAAATGCCATAAAACTATCCCCTATTTTGTAGACGCTATAAACTTTACGCAAACCAATCAATATACGCTTATTGCGATTTTTTTTTTTTACCAAAGATATGTAGAAGAATACATATCGGCCTAAACTGAGGAAAAACATTTTTTTATATATATTTTTGGGGGATATTTATTGTAGCAAAAAGTTAAAAATATTGTGTTTTTTTCTAAATTGTCACTCTTTTTTTGTTTATAGCGCAAAAAATGAAAAACCGCAGAGGCGATCAAATACCACCAAAAGAAAGCTCTATTTGTGGGGAAAAAAAGGACTTCAATTTTGTTTGGGTACAACGTCGCATGACCGCGCAATTGTCAGTTAAAGTGACGCAGTGCCGAATCGCAAAAAGTGCTCTGGTCAGGAAGGGGGTAAAATCCTCTGGGGCTGAAGTGAAGTGATTGTAAAGTCTAATTTTTTTTTTTTTTTTGTTAAAAATAATAAACATGTTATACGTACCTGCTCTGTGAAGTGGATTTGCACAAAACAGCCCAGATCCTTTACTTCTCGTATCCATCTTCAGTGCTCCTGGCCTCTCCCTCCTTTTGAGTGCCCCCACAGAAAGCAGTTTGCTATGGGGGAACCAGAGCCGAGCCACAGGTCCCTGTGTCCATTCAGACACGGAGCCGCAGCCCAGGTCAGCCCCCTTTCTCTCCTCAGTTGCAGACTGACTTTGATTGACAGCAGTGGGAGCCAATGGCGCTGTGCTGCTATCTCAGCCAATGAGGAGGGGAGTCCCAGGCAGCCAAGACACTGCTGCAACATCGCTGGATCAACATTTACCTGGCTCATGTAAGCATTAGGGGGAGGTGCCTCACACAGAGGGCTTTTTATCTTAATGCATAGAATGCATTAAGTTAAAAAACCTTTTGCCTTTACAACCACTTTAACCACCTGATTACTTTGCACTTAAACCCCCCTCGTGACCAGACCAATTTTCAGCTTTTGGCGCTGACGCACTTTGAATGACAATTGCGCGGTCATACAACACTGTACCCAAATGAAAAATTTTTATCATTTTTTTCCCACAAATAGAGCTTTCTTTTGGTGGTATTTAATCACAGCTGGGGTTTTTATTTTTTGCTAAACAAACAAAAAAAGATGGAAAATTAAAAAAAAAAAAAAAATCATGTTTAATAGTTTGTTATAAAATCTTGCAAACAGGTAATTTTTCTGCTTCATTGATGTGCGCTGATGAGGCGGCACAGGTGGGCACTGATAGGCTGCACTGGTGGGCACTGATAGGCTGCACTGGTGGGCACTGATAGGCTGCACTGGTGGGGACAGATAAGTCGGTACTGGTGGGGACAGCAAAGATGGCACTGATGGGTGGCACGGATGGGTGGCACAGATGGGTGGCACGGATGGGTGGCACCGATGGGCACTGATGGGTGGCACTGATGGGTGGCACTGATGGGCACTGATAGGTGGCACTGATGGGCACTGATAGGTGGCACTGATGGGCAGTGATGGGCACTGGTAGGTGACACAGATGAGCACTGGTAGGTGACACAGATGAGCACTGGCAGGGGACACTGATGTGCAGCACTGGCACTGTGGGCACTGAGAGATGGCACTGTGGGCACTGAGAGATGGCACTGTGGGCACTGAAAGATGGCAGTGTGGGCACTGGTAGAAGGCCCTTTAATAGGGGCAAAGGTGGGCACAGTGGATCGGGCACATTGCAGTGAGAGGGACTGATGTCCCTCTCACTGCCTCCGGTGATCGGCTTTTTTTTTTTTTCTCCTGGCGCTGTCAGCGCGAGGAGGAAAAAAAGCCGATTACCGGCTCTGTTAAGATCACATGATCAGCTGTCATTGGCTGACAGCTGATCACGTGGTAAGGGGGGCGCGCAGGCAGCTCGTGTCCGGGACGACGTCAATAGACGTCGTCCCGGCACAATAGATCCACGCTGTAGCCGTCATTTGGCTATAGCGCGGATCTCAGGCAGTTAAGTAGAGTAAAACATAGGTAATGGACTATTCACTTACCTTGTAGCTGACTATATCATTAAATGTCCTCTTTATAAATTGTAATATTTTAGCTATGACACGCTCAGTGTCTGACATTTGTTTGTATAGCTTCTTTCTTTGCTTAGACTCTTCCATCCGTGCAACTGATGTACCATTGTAACCTAAATAAAAAAATAAAAAAAACAGACGTGTGCTTATTGGTTGGTTATTTGAAGGCCACCTTTATTTCCAGTTCTCTGTAAAATCAGTAGTGCCAGATTAAACTCTGGGGAGGCCCCAATGCAAACAAAATCTTGGGCCCCCCCAAAGGTTTCTGGAGGTTTCTCAAGCACACTCTAGTGGAATAACATTTAAATAAGTAGTGTGCACATAGGGTGCTAGATGGAGATGATCATCACTACTGTACATTACTCATACATAGGTTGCACCAAAATAATTTACAAACTGTACAGGTTTGTATGGCTGTGAAAATAGTGTGTGAATGTTACATTTTTGGTTTTGAGTTTTTGATTGGATGATGAATGTCATCAGAACCTCACCCCTTCCAGTGTTGCCAACCGCCCATAGATTTACGGGCAGCCCGTAAAAACAGGCTTTTTCTTCTGCCCGTGATAGCCTGTAGAAGCGGAAAAGTGGCAGTAAAAACGGCTGCGATTGTCGCGGTGTGAAGTGCGCATGCGCAGCTCCGGAGTTCCCCGAGACGATCCGATCCTGAGTTTTTACCGCCCACCCCGCCTCTGCCTACTGCTGATGTCACGTCGCAAGTCGCATTTCCCACTACATGGCACCGGCCAGAAGATTTAAAATGCCAGGAGCCGAGCGGGATAATGGTGGAGGAGCCTGTGCAGTGTGTGGACAGTATAGTGGAGCCAGCGGACTGGCAGAACCAATGCACCATCACTGCAAGAGAGATCAATGGATAGCACTCACACACCCCCCTGCCCCAGTCGGACACACACGCACACACAAGGCCCACTGACCAGTGCCCTGGCTGCAGCCCACTGCCTGGTGAGTGAGTGAGTGGAGTGCATACATACACAAACCAACTTGAACTTAAAGAGAGTCCCACCACCGGACCCCTGGCCTGGCTGCAACATCCATCAATCCATCCATCCCTTGGCTGGATGCCATCTATGTGATGTCTACAGGCAGGCACAGGCAGCAGTTATCAGACAAGATGTGGTGTGATTGTACAGATTCACAGATGTTCACAATCTTTGTCTTGCTATCCCCTGTATCCATTCCACCTTCTGTCCGCCATCTTCTGACCACCTCCTGTGTCCTGTCCGCCATCTTCTGACCACCTCCTGTGTCCTGTCCGCCATATTCTGACCACCTACTGTGTCCTGTCCACCCATCCTCTGACCTCCTCCTCTGTCCTGTCCGCCATCCTCTGACCACCTCCTCTGTCCTGTCCACCTTCCTCTGATCACCTCCTCTGTCCTGTCCGCCATCCTCTGACCACCTCCTCTGTCCTGTCCACCTTCCTCTGACCTCCTCCTCTGTCCTGTCCGCCATCCTCTGACCACCTCCTCTGTCCTGTCCACCTTCCTCTGATCACCTCCTCTGTCCTGTCCTCCATCCTCTGACCACCTCCTGTGTCCTATCCGCCATCCTCTGACCACCTCCTCTGTCCTGTCCGCCATCCTCTGACCACCTCCTGTGTTCTGTCCGCCATCCTCTGACCACCTCCTCTGTCCTGTCTGCAATCTCTGACCATCTCTTGTTTTTTTATCATGTCTGCAGTCTGAGGGGGGAGTCTGGAGTGGAGTCAAGAGTGGGAGTGAGAGTGACGCCGGGATTGGGATTATGGGAGAAGTCAGATGTGTGTGGACTGTGGAGAGGAGACTATGGAAAAAAACAGAGCCACCAACCTGACTGTCGGACTGAGCCCTGCATGGTGCACCTGAGAGGAGGTCAGTGATAGTGCCACCAGGCCAGTCTGAAGACGGGGGTCATTGATGTAAGGGGTGAGTGTAAACAATAATGTAAGGGTCCCCCCCTTATATCAGTAACCCACCCTCCTTACCTTAGTGTAAACACTCAGCGGAAGGTGGTCTCTGGTCACCAGAGCCCCCCCCCCCCCCCACATCAGAGTTCCTGACATTCCCCTTTACTTCAGAGTCTGCAGGATTCTCATCTTACAGTGCAAGGTGGAACTTTGATGTAAAGGGCAATGCGGCAGACCCTGATGTAATTGGGAACTCTGATGTAAAGGGTAATGCAGTGGACTCTGATATATCATGATCTGCAGCATTCTCCTTGACGTCATAGTTCCCTTGCACTGTAAGGGGGAATCCTGCACACTCTGATATATGGGGGATCTCTGTGCTGGCTTGGTTATATTAACCTGACCTTCATGTAAATGGAGAAATGTGTTTTTTTACTTTTGTTTAACTTAAACACATTGCTAATAGCACTAGCTACATGTTTATATATTTAAATGTTGACATTTGCTTGGTTCAGCAGTGAAAATGTCCATTCTAAGTACTTTTTTGCAGTGTCAGTAAAAAATGCGGCTCCGCCAGTAAAGGTCCCAATTATTTGCCAGTAAAAAAATAAAATTGGTGCCGTTTGTAAATTTTGGCTTTCTGCCAGTAAATTTCACTCTGGGGTGTTGGCAACACTGCCTCTTTCTTTAAGCTTTGGGGAAAAAATCACTTGAAAAGTGCAACTTCCTTTTCAGAGTGAACAGTCAATTTGCCTTTAATAAATCAACCCAAAAGAGTCTATAGTCATGTTTAGACATGTGTAATTATTTTCGGTCCCAATATAAATACGGACTAATTTTTGGTTATCTCTGAATCAAATAGTAACAAATATTTGTATATCGTTTTTTAACAAATTCCAGATTTTCGGAAAGATTCGAATTCCGATCAGTGGAAAAATGATTGACCAATTTGTAATTGTGTGTGAAGAATAGCTGGTTGTTAAGGAGCAGGCCAGGAACTGCTGCCGCATCCTTAACAACTGATGACTCATCAGCTGTAAACAGAATTACGGGCAAATAAAAATTCAGAAAAAAACAGTGTGGCGGGGGGGCCCCCAATCCATATTAGGCCCTTTGGGTCTAGTATGAGTTTTTTAAGGGAAACCCCACACCAAAATTTTAAAAAAGTGTCGCGGGGTACCTCCCAAAATCCATACCAGACCCTTATCCGAGCATGCAGCCAAGAAGGTCAGGAAAGGGGGGGGGGGGAGAATTGGGAAACAAATTCCCAAACAAATCAACAAAACGGAATTAGTAACATAATGAATCTATCCAAAACAAATTTTTTTTTCCATTCTGCACATGTCTAGTCATGTTTAACTACAACCCCAGTGACTTGTAGCTTACATGGGACTTTCCCTTGCTCCCAGCTGCTGAAAAGAACAGTGGGGGAGTGACAGGAAGTATATGTGTTAGTTAAAGTGACCTTGTTCCATTTACAGCTGTGCTACTTATGAGAATTAAAATGCTTGTGAGTCCTTCATCTTAGCATTCATTGTTTTCATCTTACTGTCCCAAAAATGAAATTTCTTTTGCTGCATCATCTCATATTTAAAGGTTCGTTCTACTCAAACATAAAAACTTAAATGCACCCATTTAACACAAGCAAACTATTGAATGGCTGCAGGTCTGGCAGTTGTGTTGCATTGCTGATTGCAGTGCTATCTATGTCTTTACATTTGCTAGAATTCGCTGAATACTGAAACCCTTGAAAGTACAGGCTGCTAAGGTTTATGGTTCCAGTTCCTTCCTCTCATTGGGCCAACTGTAGCCTTGTCCCAGCACAAACTAGGCAGGGTGTCAAACTGGTGGCCTTCCAGCTATTGCGGAACTACAAGTCTCATCATGCCCCTGCCTGTGGGAGTCATGCTTGCAACTGTCAGCCTTGCAATGCCTCATTGTATTTGTAGTTTCGCAACAGCTGATGACTAGTAGTATGGATTGAAATATGTGACAAGAGGCTGCTGTCTTACCCAGCATAAAGTGTGTAAGTAGGTAGGGGTTTAATCTTACAAATAGGCTGAGCAGATTTTCTGACTTTACACATTGACAATGCTTTCTGGATACCCTTAAATTGAATGTAAACCCTCTCCTATACCCTGTGAAGTGAACAGCCTCAGGTGATACACAGGGATGAAACAAATCTCCCTACATAAGTTTTACATGTATATCTGCTGTCTTAAGCTTGCTATAGTCTTTAGAATTCTTACATCGTGTTAGAATTTTTATTCCTCATTCAGCAGTAGGAGTGTAGTCTTGGCTTATACTGTGTGACGGCTGATTGGAGGAAAGGCACATACCCCCAGTTCACATAGGCAGAAGAACAAAATTACTTTCAGAGCTGTGCTGTGACAAGACAAGCTCTCTGCTAATCTATTTACCCCTGACACACATTTCAGGCTGGCTTTATTCCCCATCTTGGAGAACTTGTCAGATGTTATGCTGATAACAGAGGAACGAAACAGCAGAAACACAGGGGACTCAGGGCTTTGGAGAGAGATAAGTAAACACTACAGGTACATGTGCCTAGGTCAAATTTCATAAAATGGGGTTTACATCCACTTTAATAGTTCACTTCTTTTACTCTGTACTTTTTCTTTTGTGTGCTGCATTATCCTTGAAGTCAATACTGAGCTGTTTCAGTACACTTGTTATGGCTCATTTACGCACTTCCACAATATACAGTTATTGCTTACAATACAAGAATTATTCCCATCACTACCAGGGAACTGATACAGCATACAGCAAGAACATCTGGGGTAATTACAGTTTGTTGTATGCTTTATTTCACATTATGATGATTTTTTTTATTTTTTTTAACAAGAAGACATTATGATGAATTTACCTTTGTCGAAGAATCTATTAGGATCAGAGGCATCTCTCTCAAACATCTCCAGCTCCGCTAACATTTTCTCTCTTTTCTGGATGAGTAATACTGCTTTTTCCCACATCCGTATTGCCTGAAAAATGAAACAGGACACTAAATCAACTTTTTTACATGTCATTCAATAAAATTTGGCAAAATTGGCACTTTGCAGGCGCTACAGCGCTAAAAATGGCGCCTGCAATGCACCCTGAAACAACCGCTGCTGTGTCTCCAGTGTGAAAGCCCGAGGGCTTTCAAACTGGAGCGGTGCGCTTGCAGGACGGTCAAAAAAGTCCTGCAAGCCGCATCTTTGGAGCGGTGTATTTACCGCTCCTAAAGCGCCCCTTTCCATTGAAAACAATGGGGCAGTGCTGCAAACCCGCCTGCAAAGCGCCGCTGCAGTGACGCTTTGTGGGCGGTTTTAACCCTTTTTCGTCCCCTAGCGGCCGAATAGCGCACCTAGAACGATGGTAAAGCCCCGCTAAATATAGCGCCGCTTTACCGCCAGCGTCTGCAATGCTTCAGTGTGAAAGTAGCCTAACAGAGATGCTCATAGCAATGCGGATGTCCTCAGAAGCATCTGGAACAATGACCCAAGAAAGGGCAAACAGGTGGCAATAGAGGAGCACTAAATAGACTCCTTGGCCATGATTAATTAGGCTACAACTGCACATAAAGCTTTTTTAAATGGTATTTCAAAATATATCACATATAATAACATTGCTTGAGAGGTCACTTTAGCATGTTCATCTTCTATGTCATCTCTATCCCATGACCTCTGCAACCCAGTTTACAAATTAAATAATGTAAAGTGTTCTGAATAGCCATACTAGTATTACAATTTAATATTTTAAGGATAACTTTACTTTTAAAATATGGTAGCAATGCTAAAATATCCAGAGACACAAAACTACTTTTAAAATGTACCCTCTCTCTTTTCTTTCCCTGTGCTTTAGGCCTCATGCACATGGGGCGTTAGAAAAAACAAGCGGCAAAGCAACTACCAACACCAGGAAAAGGCGACTGTAAAAAACACGCTTTTAGTAGCTTTTTGGATTGGCGCTAATGTGCGTTTAGCCGCGTTAGCTTTTAGCAGCGTTTCTCTGCCTCTATTCAAAATCAATTGTTCCCTATGAGAGCCGTCTTAACTGATCTGACTTTCAGACCATTGATTTGAATTGAAATGGCATCCAAGTCGCATCCAAGTCCGATCATCATGATCTGACTTGAAGGGGAACCCCATGCCAAATTTTAAAAAGAAAACGGCGTGGGGTCCCCCCAAAATCCATACCAGACCCTTATCTGAGTATGGAGTCTGGCAGGTCAAGAAAGCAAGCGCCCCCTCTCCTGGACCATTTCAGGCCACACTCCCTCAACATGTGGGTGGGTGCTTTGGGGCAGGGGGGCTCTGCGCCCCCCCACCCCAAAGCACTGTTGATAGGGACAAGGGCCTCTTTCCGACAACCCTGGGCGGTGGTTGTGCGGGTCTGTGGGCAGGGGGCTTATCGGACCTGGAAGCCCCCTATGGCCATCCGCTGATGTCACCATTAGACCCTGCCCCTTATGACAGCACGTGACAGCAAAAGGGGGGGTCTCATGGTGACATAACCATTAGGCAGTGGCGGCTGGTGCTTCATCGGTCGGGGGGGGGGCGGCAGACAGACCTGACCACAGACCCCCCCCGTCGCTCAAGCCCGCCACCCCACACTAACCCCCCCGTCATTTGAGCCTGCCACTGCACACCATTGACAACACCGCCCACCCCCCAGTTGCTGGCTCGCCCTCTCGCCCGCCAGGCCCCCATCAGCCCCACATTTACCCCGTGCAGGTCAAAGCTGCGGCGGTGGTGGCTTCCCCCCTCCGTCTCCTCCGTGTCCCGGCCGTCGCTTCTCCTCCCGGCCAATGGGGTCTCAGGACACGCTTCCTGATTGTCCGGGAGGAGAAACAGGAAGACATTAGCGAATATTAATTTGCTAATGTCACACAACAGGGTGGGCTCAGGGTGCAGTGCTCTGCGCCCCGAGCCCACCCTTTTTTGAAACCAATTAGAGCCTCAGACTCTAATCATGTCCTTCTAAAAAAAAAATCCATAGAAATCCATGCATCCAGCACCCCGCATGTAGATTAGGGGCCGGGCGCATTGATTAGGGGGTGCGGTGCCCGTGCATCCCTAATGAGCGGCGGAGAAGACTGGAAGAAGAAGACCGGAGGAAGAAGACCAGGGGAAGAGCACCGGAAGAAGAAGACTGGAGGGAAAAGAATAGAGGGATAAGAACAAAGGGAGAAGAGTGGAGGAAGATTTTTAAGGACTTGTCAAAACTCTCTTGTTTTTATTTACACTACACTGCCTTTTTTTGGGTGAATTGTTAGGGGTACAATGTACCCCATACTCATTCACATGGGGGGGCCAGGATCTGGGGGCCCCCTTGTTAAAGTGGCTTCCAGATTACAATAAGCCCCCTGCCCGCAGAGCCCCACAATCACAGCCCAGGGTTGTTGGGAATGGCCCTTGTCCCTATCAACATGGGGACAAGGTGCTTTGGGGTGGAGGGCGCAGAGCCCCCCTGCCCCAAAGCACCCACTGGTTAGCGGCCCTTAATGCAGGGTTCCCTAATAGACATGCGTCTGGGCCCTCTAATCCATGCGTCTGGCCCCCTAATAGACATGCGGGGCGCCGGACGCATGGGTTCTAATAGGCTTCAAAAGAAAGGATGGGCTCGGGGCCCACCCAGTTGTGTGACAATAGCAAAATAATATTCGCTATTGTCTTCCTGATTCTCCTCCCTGGCCAATCAGGAAGTGGGTCCTGAGACCCGTCACCTGACTGGCCGAGAGGAGACGCAATCCTATTGGCCACCGAGGAGGAGTTGGGAGGAGACGCAGGGTAAACTGCTGTAAAGCACCAGGAGGAAGAGACGCCACCTGTCACCCGGAGGAACCACTGCACGCGACCTAAATGGGGTAAGTGTGGGACTGGTGACCGACCGGGGGTGGCTTCGGGTGGATTGTTTGCCGAACCCCCCCAAACAATATACCACCAGCCGCCACTGGCACCCAGCCCCCATGTTGAGGGCATGTGTGGTATGGTTCAGGAGGGGGGGGCGCTTGCTGGCCCCCCCTTTCCTGACCTGCTGGGCTGCATGCTCGGATAAGGGTCTGGTATGAATTTTGGGGGACCCCAAGCCGTTTTTTTTTTCATTTTGTGTTGGGGTTCTATTTCAAGATCTATACCAGGCTCAAGGGGGCTGGTATGGATCTTGGGGGGACCTTCATTTGGGGTTCCCCTTTAACATCTTCAGAGCACAAGTCAGTTCATGATGATCCGACTTCGATTCGACTTCCATTCAAATCAATGGGCTGAAAGTCAGATCATATGGAATCATTGATTTGTACAAGTCTGCAAGATCCAGATGAAGTGAATTATCTGCTATGGCAGGGGTGAGCACAGTGTGGCAAAAAATGTTTTCAAATAAATTGAGCATGACGATTTTATAACAAAAAATTTCAACTTCACACACTCAATCACAAATTATTAAGACCCCTTTCACACTGGAGACGTTTTTCAGGCGCTTTAGCGCTAAAATAGTGCCTGTAAAGCGCCTGAAAAAAGCCTCTTGCAATCTTAGTGTGAAAGCCCTGGCAGGGCGTCACACAAAGTCCTACAAGCAGCTTCTTTGCAGCGCTGTAGGAGTGGTGAATCCGATCTGCACTGGCATTTTGCGGGCGGTTTTAACCCTTTTTCGTGCGCTAGCGAGGGTTAAAACCGCCCTGCTAGCGGCCGAATAGCACCGCTAAAACGTCGGGAAAGGTGCTAAAAATAGCGCTGCTTTACCACCGACACCCGGGCGCCGGCATTGTGAAAGCACTCTAAGTAAATAATGCAAACTACTTGCGTAATAGTGACAAATTACCATCCTGCACTCTCACGCATCAGATCAGCCACAATTCATGCAACTTCACACCTCAGATCACTGTACCCCCCTGCACATCTGCCCCACCACTGTAACCCCCTGCACATCTGCCCTACCACTGTACTACCCTGCACATCTGCTCCACCATTGTACTACCCTGCACATCTGCCCCACCACTGTAACCCCCTACACATCTGCCCCACCACTGTACTACCCTGAACGTCTGCCCCACCTCTGTACCCTCCTGCTCATCTGCCTCACCAATGTACCCCCTTTTTCATCTGCTCCACCGCCGTACCCCCATGCTCTTCTGTCTCACTGCTGAACCACCTTCTCATCTGTCGTAACACTGAACCCATCTGCTCATCTGCCCCACCACTGTAACCCCCTTTCTCATCTGCCCCACCACTGTACCTCCTGCACATCTGTCTCACTCCTGTACCCCTGCTCTTCTGTCCCACCTCTGTTCCCCCTGTTCTTCTGCCCCACAACTGTACCCCCTACTCCTCTGTCCCACCATAGTACCTCCTTTCTCCTCTGCCCTTCCATTGTACCCCCTGCACATCTGCCCCACCTCTGTACCCACCTGCTCTTCTGCCCCATCAGTGTAACCCTCTGATCATCTGTCCCACCAATGCCGCTCCTTACACATCTGCCCCACCGCTGAACCTCCCTGCTCTTCTGTCCTAAGGCTGAACTCCCCTGCTCTTCTGTCCCACCACTAAACCCACTTCTCACAACTGTACCCTCCTGTACATCTGCCTCACCGCTGTACCCTCCTGCTTTTCTGTCCCACCTCTGAAGCCCTCCTGCTCATTTTCCCCAACGCTGTACCCTCTTGCTCATCTGCTCCACCGCTATGCCCTCTTCTCATCTATGATATGCGTGATATGCAGAGTGGTGCAAGGAAGCAGAGATGAGACACCACTGTACCCCCCTGTACATCTGCCTCACTGCTGTACCCTCCTGCTATTCTGTCCCACCGCTGAACCCCCCCTGCTCATTTGCCCCAATGCTGTACCCTCCTGCTTTTCTGTCCCACTGCTGAACCCCCCTGCTCATTTGCTCCACCTCTGTACCCTCCTGCTCATCTGCTCCACCGCTGTACCCTCTTCTCAATTGTGATGTGTGTGATATGCAGAGTGGTGCAAGGAAGCAGAGATGAGACACATCTACCTGTCCTTGCACAGTCATCCCAGCTGATCCACCTCTCGCATCCAGCCCACGTGCATCTGGAATGGATGCGCAATGATGTGCTCAGGTCAGGGGCATTTTCTGAAAGCAGTGGGCCTGTGTGCAGGATCATAAGTTGGGCCCCCCCAGATGAGAAAAAGTTTGGTGCTCTGCAAAAGTTGGGTGTGATTTTCATTGATTTGAATACTGGCTGTGGCTTAAAGGGACACACAGTGCAGGGGTTCAGTAGTAAGTGACACAAAGGTTCAGGTATAAGTGATGCAGAGTTCAGGGGTTGGGAGTAGTGATGATGCAGAGGTTGGTAGTAGTAGATGATGCAGAGCTGAGGGGTCAGTAGTAAGTGACACATACCATAATACATACTGTGTATATATATATATATATATATACATATATATATATATATATATATATATATATATATATATATATATATATATATGCCCCCACTCAGTGCAGATGTGGTGTGGGGAATTCTGAGATTGGAATGCATTAGTGTCTCACTGACACTTCCCTGCACTGCTCTGCTGATGGGGAGGGAGTTGTGTGCGGGGAAAAGAGGCTTTGCATGCCGCATGTGGCACCCATGCTGGAGGTTGCCTACCCCATACTATACCATAGACTCTTAATAGACAAAAAAAAATGCATGTACCATGTGTCAACATGATTTGACCTCATAATAGCTGCATACATATTTATCAAACAGGAATGTAAATTGTGATATGAATACTACAAAACAGTGTAGCTCTACTCACCAAAGCTATGTAAAAAAAAAATCACAAATTAAATAAATTGTACACATATATAGCATAAGAATACATTAATCTCATAGTGCTAGATATAAAATTATGCAGCATGAAATCCACAGTGAGTCCCCAATAACCAAATGGTGCAATAATCTTCAAATAACAAATAAGTGTCATAAATAAATACCGTAAAACAAGACCGAAGTGCAAATGAGTTCAAAGTGATCAAATCTTAAACAAGCTGAATCATCCGTGATGTACTGAAGAAGTCCTGATTGGCAGACATAACACATAAATGTGGCAGAGCTGTGCACCCATGACATCATGCTTGCTGTGCCAGAGCTATTACATATTGTGGTGAGCAATTTGTCTATGGGAGCAGACTTATATCAGTGGAGTATGCTTTATGACGAGAGGTGTTCTTTGCTTTCTTTGTGAGTGTTTTTATACATATATTTTCTTTAAATAAAATCCACCAGGGAGGACTATTAGTTAGATTTTTTGTTCTTTTCTTGGTGGTATGAGTTGGGAATCATCTATGGCAGAGGGAGAATGAAGATTTTGCCATCACTCATACCTTTGTTGGGGGGGAACGCACTGTATTGACTTCCTATAAGTTTTGCGGTCAAGACCTGCAGGTAAACAGACTTAATTGTCACTGGGTGGAGTGCTTCTTTCATCAAACAGTTGGAATTTTGGAAAGAAGATCACAAATGGCTCACCTTGTTTAAGATTTGATCGATTTGGACTCATTTGCACTTTGTATTTATTTTTATTTTTTTATTTATGGCATTTATTTGAGGAATATTGCACCATTTGGCTATTGGGACTCATTGTGCATTACATGTTGTACATTTTTATATCTAGCATGAGATTGATATATTCTTATGATAATAATAATTAAATTTAGTAGCAATACACTCCTAAATAACACTGTTGAAAATATGTTTCTAGATAACTTAAACTACAAGTGTAATGATATGTTTAGGAATACAAATCTATTACCTCTGGCAGCCGGTCTCTGTACTCATTGGAACTATATTTAATAGCCATATCCAGCCGCTGGCCTTCTGGTATGTGAAGTGCATTCCATATAGCATTTATCGTCTTCTGAAGATCTACATGACTGGCAGGTATATCTACCTTAATGCATAAATACAAGAGGATGCATAATAGTAAGAAAGAAATGTAGAAAAAATATAAAAAATCCTCTAGGAATAGATCACTATATGAAGCAATATTCCTATACAGTGCCTTGAAAAAGTATTCATACACCTTGAAATTTTCCAAATTTTGTCATGTTGCAACCAAAAATGTAAATGTTATTTTAATGGGATTTTATGTAATAGACCAACACAAAGTGGCACATACCGTAATTGTGAATTAACAGGAAAATGTTTTTCAAAATTATTTGCAAATAAATATCTAAAATAGCTAAAAATTGTGGCATGCATTTGTATTCAGCCCCCCTGCAAGTCTTTTTTGGCTATGTCTCTACCAGCTTTGCACAATTAGAGTGGCATTTTTGCCTATTCTTCTTTGCAAAATAGCTCAAGCTCTGTCAGATTGGATGGAGAGCATCTGTTAACAGCAATTTTCAAGTCTTGCCACAGATTCTCAATTGGATTTAGGTCTGGACTTTGACTGGGCCATTCTAACACATGAATATGCTTTGATCTAAACAACTCCTTTGTTGCTCTTGCTGTATATTTAGGGTTGTTGTCCTGCTGGAAGGTAAACCTATGCACCAGTCTCAAGTCTTTTGCAGACTCATCACTAACACAAAGAAGCATCTCATGCAGAAACAAGTAAGATCATAGAAATAAGCATTTAGTTTTACCTTTTGTTCCTATATTTATAAGTGGATTCTGTGCTTCACCTATAGTCTGAATGCCATCCTTAATAATTGCAATCCAGAGAGTGATGTCTCTGCCAACAAGGAAAGAAACTGCAGGAGCTGCACTTACCGTCAGCCTTGGTCAAACTCAGAATGCTGAAAACCATACTGCCACAAAATGTGGGCAATCATTTATAGCCCTTTTCGGTTCACTTTGCTGTTTCCGTATAACTAAGCTCTCATCTTCATTCTTGGTTAGAGCTCAGAGAATGCCCAGATAGATGATAAGGAACCCATTTAGTTCAACAAGATAGGCACTGTATTTGACTATATTATGGAAGGCACAGCAGTCAAATTTGGCATCCAAAATGTTGGAAAAGCTTTGACTTTGATAAAAAAAAGTTGTTTTGCCAGTTTTTCAAACATATTTATATGTCTGATGCTAAAATGTACAGTATATTCAAACATAATTAGCTTTAGAGGGGTTATGGAGAATGTGCTGCAGATTGGTTAAAGAACTGTAAAATACCTGAGATGAAGTATTCAGTGATCCTTTTAGTTCCAAGTCAGCATCTGAAAATAAGCCAGGTGAAAACTATGGTTCATTAAATGGCCATACTGTAATTGTACAAAGAACACACTTTGAAGAAGAAAGATATATGTATTGTTATTCAAGTTCCTGAACCTCAGCAACGGAAACAGATTTTCTGACAGCTCTGCTACTATCAGCACATTATGATGTCATTATAAAATTCAGTGTCAGTTACATTTTATTTAATAAAGCAAATCATGAAGGTTTTCTAAACCTTCTTCTAGGGAAGAATCTTATAGAATCTTGATAGTCGGTCTTACTTGACACCTCACTGAGCATACCGATTCCAAGGCACAATAAAGCTGATTGCTTTCAGCTTCTCCATGCGCACAAAGCATTAGACTCCAATGAACCAATCTTTTTTCTTACTCTTTTTGTATTTAGGGCACACGACTTTCAAGGCCTATTCCCGAACAAAGGGGAGAAGGCCTAGGAAACCTTTATGCCCTGCCTTATTACACAGTGCACTAGGCACAGTTTAACTAGCATAGAGCTTCATACTGACAAAATGCCTCTAATTACATTTTTTGTCTCTTGAGTAACAGTGTGGAGGAGCTTATCTATACCAATAGTATAGAGAATGCTATGATTAAAAAGCTATGCTAAGGATGCAATTCCAACAACCCAGTTGAGGTATCCAATGTGTATATTGCCTATAGACACCGACAGATAATTTCCTCTGGCCACATTAAGATAAGATATCTACCGTCATTGATGTCTTATGCAGCTCAAAGACAACCCTTGCATGGGATGCAGTGGGAGGAGCCATCTGAACACTGAACAGAAATACGGTAAATGTACAGTTGTCACACCTAGTGTGTACATGGCCCTATTAAAGTTACCATTAATATAATTGTTGGATAAACAGCATTTCTTAAAAAAAAAGCATCCTATAAGATAAACATTTACAGAGGTTTTAAAGGGTCTGTTCATTCAAGTCATAGTATAGTGAAAGTATAGGTGTAGCCTGGTTGACTGAGCTATGTCTACCTTTTGAACACTCCAACAGTCAGATTTCTCTTTCACACTGCCCAACTCTGTCCTTGTCCACCTGTGAGTTTTGGGGAGTTCCTGGCTATCATTGCACATCCCAGTACTTCCTGTTGCATTCTACATAATGCAAATTTAAATAGAGATCCAGAAACTCAAGTTTGTAGATCTCACCAATAAACTCCCCATGAAATATAAGAAGCTTTCACGTGGTTTGGGGTGGACTAACCATTTCAGGTTCATAGTCTTGAGCACCACAGGTGATACTTATGTCCACTAGCTCCCTAAACATTGCTGTAAAATGAAACTGGGGTACAGGATTACTTTACAAATGTTGATTTAAATTCTATTCATCCCATTTTCACCTCCCCATTTATGGCCTCCTGTCTAGTCAAGCATCAAAACAAAACTGATTTCCAAGCTCTCTTTTCTAATCAAAGATGCTCATACATAGTTAAAAGCTGCACTCCAGGAAAGTAGCTAAATATACAGCTGAAAAGCAATATAAAAATGATCTTACATGTTGAATGATTTCTAATAATGTACAGCCAAATCAAACACAGGCCAGGTAGCATTGCCAGGTCTAGGATCTCCGCTGTATTTACAGCACTACAGCAGGACCTAAACATATTCCGAGATTTCTGATTAGACAGTGAAGGAGCAGCAGGACACCGGTATGCTAACCTCTCTGCTCTGCCCTACTGTCAGCATGTTTTCTGCCAGCACATGTGCATGCAGTAGAGCCTGACTGGCTCCTAGTGCTGCCCCCCCCCCCCCATTTTGAATCCTGCTATGTGGGGATTACATAAATCTTAAATCAGATTGAGTTTCGGTATTACACTGGGTACATTTCAAAAATACAACCTATTCCAATCAATCAGGCCAAGCTATACAATGGACATTTAGCCTTAGTGAGAGCTATAGTTAGAGCTTCTTTAGTATTAGTGGTGTAGCTTATAGTAAAAGATCTGAGAGGTAAGATTACCTTGTACAGGTGGGTCTGATCCAAGACCCCCAAGCATTATGCTGTTGACATTCCACATGCCGGGACTGTAACTTTGTTTCTCTGCTCTGAGATCTGCAATCTTTTTCTCCCGTTGCCTATGCAAAAATATTTTTAAATTATCATTATTAGCAGCAAGAACACAATCATTTTACTATGAATAAAGTCAGCCTGTTATAGACCCCCCGTCGAATCTGGCAAATTAATTTGGCAAGGGAAATGCAGAACACAAAACAATAAGGGCTCTACAATGTAAAAGCTTTCCCTTGTTCCACAGGGGTTTTTAATTAACAGAAAGTACAAATGTTCTGTACAATCACAACCCTGTGGATGTATTAAGAAAAAAATAAAAACCTTTAAGCTGCTGCTGATAAAGTGTTCCCATCTGATTAGTAAAAGCGCAGTGGTATAAAATAATATTACTACAGCAGGATAAATCAATCTACCTTTAAAGGCTCAGCATTAAAAATCACAATCCTAGTAGTCAATAATCAGCACTTTAGTTGAATTCAGTGTAGAACAAGCTCAACAGTCTGGCGTCATATATTATCCAAACCTTGTTCTTACAGGTAATTCTTCATTATGTCTAAAAACTATGGAAAATAAATAATCTTGGATATGGTGACTATGGAATACAGAAGATTGGAGTAAAGTGGACCTGTTACAGATAGCAACCAATCACCTTCCTTGTTTCTTTGAAGAATAAAAAATCCAGTATTTATACTACAAATTAGACCAAATCTGAAGGTGAATTGTGAACCATATGAATTTCATGTTTTAGTTTTTTATATGGTTTAAACAAATAGATGCTAACACCGAAACTGCTATAGTTAGCAACAGTCCAATTTCTACTTTACTTTATGATGACATAATTTAGATGTCCAATGGCATATTGGGTAATTCGCAATGGATTTTATGATCGTTATGTTACAATTGCTCACTACTGTTGTGAGTAAGGCTGATGTGCGAGAACACTCACCTGCTTTTGTATGTGTCACTCCCTCGCTGGCTTTGGCAGCAAGTCATCACTGCTTAATACCGATAGCTCTGTAGAACGTAAATCGGCATCAAGAGAACAATGCCTTGCTCATACAGCTGGCGATGCATCAACGCATGCAAGTGGGTGAGAATTAACGTTGTTTTGTTCTTCATAGCAATCCTGCCACTGGCAATTTCTCGCCAGTAGCAGGATTGCACCAATGACATCAGCCTAAGCAGTCAACATTTGATAATAGCAGATGACAGCGATGTCAGAAGCAAAACACCCAAATGATCATCTAACAGCTTGATCATGTTAATTCAGTTCCCTTGAACTTGAACACTGAAAAAAGTAACCTCTGTGATTGGGAAAAAGCATTAGGCTTGAAACCCACAACTTCAACAGAATTGTAGACTTTGTGAACAACAGTGTATATTTCTCTCTGGTTTTATAGACCATTTTATGTCCAAAAAAAATGTTCACAAATTGAATAATTAAATGTATTTTTCCTTTATCATAAAACCACTAATTATACTGGTGTTTATGCATAGGGTAATTAAATATTCAAACCTCTTTTTCTCTTCTTGCTTCTTTATTAAAGCAACACGTGCTTGCTCTTCATCTTCGGAATCACTGTTGTATAAATGGTAAATCACCTTTAGGTAATCCAGGTCCTAAAACAGGCATGTAAACTTAGAAATAAACCAACTAACATAAATTACTTTGAAAACAGTGTAGTAGTGATCTGGCATCAAGACATCAACAAAATATGTTTGAAAGTAGCCCTAAGTTTAAAAAAGTGAAGAGTTGCTATGTTATGGGGAACATTTTGAAATGTTAACTGTGCATAACTTTCTTGAATGCCTCTTGAAAAGTAGCAGTCCACTTCCTGGTATACGAGGGTACCTAGGCACTTCTGTGCATGCAGTCTTATAACTATGGATTTCAGTGTGAGATCTAAGGCACTGCATGCCTCTGACTGCTTGTAAGAGACCTAGACTGGCCAACTTGCTACGGGGGCACCCAAGCAGAGCCGCAGCTCCCTGTGCCCATTCAGACACGGAGCCATGGCCTGGCCCCACCCCCTCTCTCTCTCCTCATTGGCTCACTGACTTTGACAGCAGCGAGAGCCAATGGCGCATTGCTGCTATCTCAGCCAATGAGAAGGGAGGGTCCCGGACAGCTGAGGGTCTCGTGCAACAATGCTGGATCGAGATGGGCTGAGGTAAGTATTAGGGGGGCTGAGGGGGGCTACTGCACACAAAAGGTTTTTTTATCTTAATGCAAAGTCTACCTTTACAACCAATAACCACGTTTTCTTTTATTTTAATTAAAAGTTATCAGCTACAAATACTGTAGATGATAACTTTAAAAAATCTGGTTACCAGTCTATGGATTCCAGCGCTGTCTTCCCGAAACCAACTTCTTTGGGTACCTGGAACCGCCATCTTGAATTTGGGAGCTGGCGGTGACTTCATGATGAATAACAGCCAGCTCTTCACCATACATTAGCGAGATTGTGTGGCGACTGGTGGACTGGTGACTCTTTCCAGAAGGCTGCGGGGGGGGGGGGTTATACCAGCTGGTGGTTAGCTGGTATTCCTGTAATAATTGTTCGTATGTTTTTAATACCTCCCCCCTCGTATAGCTGTGGGAAGTACCATATGCCCTTCCCTCCAGTGGGCAAACCCTTGCAAGTCTTGGAGCTCTGAGTAATTAGGATTATTCCATATAGGTGTGATAGGCAATGGCCCCTCTATCTTTGGACTCCTAGATTTGACACATTGCTACATATATGAGTAACATTTCAGGCTGAAAAAAAAAATAAAGCCCGTAAAAGCAGTGTTTTTTGCGCTCTCTCTGCATTAGCCCTAAAGGTATATCCTAGAGCTGCAACTTCTGAGCCTATATTTCTGCACTATTCCTTGCTTGTAAATAGCCATATCTAACAATGTCAAATGGTTTATACATATCTTTAACCACTAGATTCCAGGGCGATTTTTTAATTTTCACACACATGGTAAAACCAGCATTATTTTTGCTAGAAAATTACTTAGAACCCTAAAACATTATGTTTGTTCTAAAGGAAAGAGGCCCTGGAGAATAAAATAGTGATAGGTTGTAATTTTTTATATCAGTTAATATTTCTGCAGTCGATTATGAAACACACAATTTTAGGAAAAATACACTAAAATAAATTTTAGTGCACACAAACACAATATAATAACTATTTTTTTTTATTTAATCTATTTATTGTATTAAAAAAATTCTGAAGCCCCATATGTGATAGGCTTGGGCAGATGAAAGGTACTCTTTCTAAAGCTATCAGGGGTCTACTAGACCCCCAATGTCTCCCCACACAAATGTTCTCTGAACTTTCTACTGTCAAGAACGCGGTGACGTACAACACTACGAAGCGCCGAGAAAATTAAGTTCATTGTTTCCGAGCATAAGTAGGAATTTTGCGCGTCGGAATTTCCGATCTAAACTTTTTCCGACCGAAAAATTGAGAACCTGCTCTCAATCTTTTGCTGGCTGGAATTCAGCCAGCAAAAGTCCGATGGAGTATACACAAACGATCGCATTTTCCGACCAAAAGCTCTCATCGGACTTTTTCTGGCCGAATTTCCGATCGTGTGTACGTGGCATAAGCACGTTTTTTTACATTGAACATGACAGTCTGTTATCCATTACAGTCCAAGGTTTGAACATTGACCTTGAGTTATCTTTATTCTGGAGATGTCTGGCTTCTGCACTGACTATGAACCCCCATTCTTGCTTAGCTAGGTCTCCAAGTTAGAAGATCTATTTTAAAAGTTTTTAAAAGTGTACAAAATACCAATGATTTCTTCGTTGGTATTTGAATTTACTTGGACACTTGATGCATTATATGTGCAGCAAGCCTACTTACAATTATTTTGCAGAAGAAAACAAAAAAAAAAAATGAGATGAAAATCAAAAGACTGTACCTGTGTAGATACATATTTCATGTAATCATCAGTGTTGACAACAGACTTCCACCAAACAAGCCAGGAATTATAAACTCTAGAAGCTTCTTTGTCAGTAGGCATGTGTTGCACGAGACTTGATAACCAAGCAGAAAGCAGAAACAGAGAGGTCAAATAATTCAACAACAATAAATGTATTAAATACCGTACATTTAAATAACAAAAATTTTCCATAATCTACTTTAGCTTTGTTTTTATACCACCATGCCCCCTGGATTTAACTCCTTCCATGTATGTAATAAATTATATGATACACTAAAAACTGACAGATACAGTAGGTTAGACAACGAAAACGTAAGCCCCAATCTTGTGCTATAGATTACAACTCACCGCACCATTTCAAGACGTAGCCAGCAATAATTTTCCGTTAACATCCTGACAAAATTAAAAATTGTCTTCCCAAAATCTATGGAAACAGTAGATTTCCCACGACTCTTATACTTTGTAATTGGCTCACTGCCCCTTCCAGAATTCTGCAGAGTTCAAATTATAGGCATTGTGTTCTGATGTGACATACTTAGCAAATTCCCGAGGTTTATGAAACTAGGAGTTTCATCTACTGTTTAGTTGTAGGAGATGCCAAAGCGGATATGGATCTGATTATTTGGTTATAGTAAATGCCCTGAATCTCCATAGAACTAGTTTTTGAACGATATTAGCAAGTGTCCTGGAATGGCTTATCTAAATATCAGATCTACAAAACGGAATCAAGCAAGATTTAGAAGTTAAAGCAGAACTAAAGGCACCATACTCACCTCTCTCTAATGGTCCAGGGTCCCTTACTGCCCAGTACAGAACACATTGGACAGAGCTCTGCATACTGATGTCACATGCTTATGGGGAGGTGAAGCATGGTGTGGCAGCAGTAAACATTCACAGTCCAGTTTCAGAGAACAGAACTTGTATTAACATTAAGTTTGCAAATTCACAACAAGCCCGGCGGGAAGGCACACGACTGGTAACACTCACAGAATACAAACAGCAATGTGTAGCAGAACAGGTCTCAGATGTGCGGACAGCATCTGGTTTGAGGGGTGGAATGTGGCCTGGCCAATCTGTGCCCAAATGGGAAGGTCTCAAGGAAGGGTGATGTGTCCCTACCTTTTCCCTACTCATCTGGAACCTCTACCTGTCACTAATCACTGTCACTGTCAGACGGGTGACCCTACACTACCCACACGCAAAATGCATGCTAAGCCTGGGAGCCAGGGGGGTTATTATAGCTGCTGCAGTACTAAGAAACAATACCATGGGAAAGACCCCAGAGCAAACAGCAGTCAATCCCTCCCCAAGTGGCTAAACCAGTAGATAATTTGTAGAAAGAGACACTAGGGGATATATGTAAAAATTATCTCTTTATCGCTAAAGCTTAAAACTATACAAAGAGTTATCGAACAATTGTAATTCTACCACCCTAATAATCAGTAGCCAAACCCACCATAGTCTTAAAGAAACAACAATATTGTCAACAATTATGTCTCACAATATAAAAGCAATTAGGTCCCTTTACACAAGGCGGACTCCGCTTAGCTTCCTCAGTGACCCAGGAAACCATACAGGAACCATGTTCCTCTTGACTTCCCCTCCAACTGCAATGCCGCTGTGGTCGAACGCCATCTACAGTGGAGAAAATAGACTGCAGCTGCCTGCTCGGGTTTGGGCGACAGCATTCTATGTACGTTTCTGCTGGTAGCTTTTATAGTTTTTATTCTTTAGTTTTAATAGATAATATTGTTGCACCAAAGAAGTGTCTTCTCTCTTTTTATGATCATCTGGGGCACATGTTGTAATCTATAAATGCAGTGAGGTCTTCAATTACCTGGTGCTGATGATGATCTTCATTAATGAAGCACTTCTATTAATTTACTTATTTGACCTTTTATATTCTGAGGTCAACACATGAGTGGTTGCAGTTATCTATCGAGGCTGGATCGGTATGTAAGCAGAAGATAGTGGAAAGGAAGACTCACAACTGGAGCTGCAGTTGTGGTTTACTATGCATTTGCATTGCTCTGACTCCTGTATAAATTGCTTTGACCTACTTTTGACTCGCTCCTAAGGTGTTTATGATAGGCTTACAAATTGCTTCTGAGGTTTCTTTGCGCAGTGAAATAAATCTGGAATTAAAAAAAATACTGAAAATTTATACTAACTTCTAAACTAAACTTTATCCGAAGGTGGTTATGGATTTTGTCTATGTATCCCATATATGTATTAATTTGTCTATTCCTATAATTAGCTATTCTATTAAAACCCTGATGACATGTTACTGTTGATAGTACAATAATATAAGGTTAGCTATGAAAACAAACACACTGCTTAATAAAACAACGTCTAAGAAAATAGGAAAATGCTAACATGAAACACTAAAGGAAGATATTACAAAGCATATAACAGAATATCACATATACTTATAGCAAAGGCTGTTCTCTAGATATGGTCTCCTCGGCTGGGCTCAAAATGATGGTAACAGAGAGCCATGAGGCTCAGGCACGAGCCAAGAGCGAAAAAGGGGGTGACTTCCCTTCTGTGTGCACTTTTTATACTTTAATCATACACCGTTCAGACCCAACTCCATTGCCTGCGTAGTTCCAGGCAGTCCTTCTCAATATATTATATTTCTGTCCGTCCTGCTGTATTGGCCTCTAGGGGCAGCATTGTCCATGTCTTTGTATATTCAATGCCTTTTGATCCTTTGATCTTTGTAGCAGGACATGCATCAATCATCTTGTCAGCTATGGTCCTTTTCAAGCTTGCTTGCAGAGGGCTAATCAAGGATTTCCATGTTATCACACCAGACGGACAGGAGCCAAGCTTTTGTTCAGCATTGCTTCTTTCAGATGAATAATCTGATAAGTTGCACATCAAAGCTTTGTAGCATGTTACATTCCAAACAGCCCCCAAGGATGTGAAGGTCTGGTATAGCCATCGTTCATATTTCAAACACCTCTTGTATCATGAACTAAAACATGTTGCTTTCCAACAGGCAGCTTACGAGCTGCCTCAAGTTTCTTTTGAGCTGTTTTAAGCTGCTTCTGCATTCTCATTGACTTGTATGAAGTAGGAAAGAAATTTGGAAGCAAATTCCTGTGTACATTAGCAATTATTCTTCTAAAACGACTTAAAGTGGTAGGAAAGTCCTCTTTTTTATCCCTTTCACGCCTAAGCCTATTTCTGACATTTGTTGCGTACCAGAGTTAAAATCAGTATTTTTTGCTAGAAAATTACTTAGAACCCCCCAACATTATATACTTTTTTTTAGCAGAGACCCTAGAGAATAAAATGGTGATTGTTGCAATATTTTATCAAGGATGCATGCACTGTCCTGTCACCATTTGAGGAGGCCACAAGGATGGTGATCAGCGACAATGCATGCATCAGTGACACTGTCCCTCTAGTATTCCTGTTGGAGCACACGCTTCATGGAATCATGGACAGGGCACTTAAGGCAGAACAGCGGGAGGAAGAGGAGGACTTTCTTACCTCTCAAGGCCCGCTTTATCCAGATAGCATTTCTGTGGGCCCGCCAAACACACAGAAAGAAGAGAAGGAGGAGGATTGTGTGAGCATGGATGTAGAGGATAACACTCAGCAGCAGTCTTCAAGGGATGGTTTTCAGTCCCCAGAAACCCAAGGAGTTGTACGTGGCTGGGAGGAGGTAGTTACAGATCATGTGATCCTTAGTGACCCAGAGGACTCACAGTTGAACGCCTCTGCAAACTTACGCTGCATGGCCTCCCTGATTCTGCAAAGCCTGCGAAAGGACCCTAGGATTCGTGGTATCAAGGAGAGGGATCATTACTGTCCGGTAACCCTTCTTGATCCACGTTACAAGGGGAGGGTTGCAGAACTCATCCTGCCTTCACAGAGGGAGCAGAGGACAAAACATCTTCAGGAGGCCTTGAAGAAAGTTTTGTGCAACGCATTTCCAGACCCTGTGAGATTACAATTTCCTGGTGCTGGACAAAGTGTTGCTGAGGCTTCATTCAGTCAGAAAAAGAGCGGTGGAAAAGGTGGCTGGCTGACCGATGCCTTTAAACGATTTTTCAGTCCTCAGTGCCAAGGTCTGATCGGTTCAGCAACCATCGCCAGCGTCTGCATTACATGGTGCAGGAATATCTAGGGGCAAGAGCAGACTTGGAGACCTTTTCAACAGAGCATTCACTGGGTTACTGGGTCTTGAGGATGGACCACTGGCCAGAACTTGCTCAATATGCAATTTAGCTACTGGCCTGTCCTGCATCCAGCATGCTTTCTGAACGCACATTCAGTGCTGCTGGAGGGTTTGTAATGGATCAAAGAGTGCGCCTGTCCACAGACTCCGTTGAAAGGCACACATTCATAAAAATGAATCAGTCTTGAATCAGCAGCTATCAAGCACCTAATGCTGATGTAACTGATTGAATTTGCTATGGCTGTGGGATCCCTTGAATACTGCCTATGCTGACTATCCTATTCCTCCTCAATCTTGATAATGCTAGCTTCCAACGATATTTTTGGTTTAGGACACCACCACCACCCAAGGCCCAATTTTTCTGCCCCTATTTAACAGGGACATGTAATTACAATTTGTGATCTAATATTTCACAGCAGAGCCTGTTCCTGCACCCAATAAGAGTATCTGTGAGGGATTACAGTGTTGTGGCACCACCACCACCCAAAGCCCAATTTGTCTGCCCCTGTTTAACAGGGGCATGTAATTACAATTTTTGATATATTATTTCAATGCAGGACCCGTTCCTGCGCCCAACATCATCAGAAACCTCTGAGACAGCACATCGCCAAACTACATTATTTCCACAAAACTTCTGAAAGAATGTACCGACATCTTGGCACCCATCATAACATACCTCATAAACCAGTCATTTAAAGAAGGAATCGCCCCGACCTCCCTCAAGCAAGGCACAATCAAACCCCTCCTAAAGAAGCCTAACCTCGATCCCAAAGACCCAAACGACTGCAGACCTGTCACAAGCCTCAACACCATCTCCAAAATTATCAAGAAAGCAGTAGTACAACAGCTACAACTCCATCTGGACACCCATAAACTCTTGGACCCACTACAGTCTGGTTTCCGCCCTGGCCATGGGACAGAAACTGCACTCCTCAAAATCTAGGATGACACCCTCAAAGCAGCAGATGAAGGAGAATCGTGTCTCCTGGTGCTGCTGGATCTCAGTGCAGCTTTCGACAAAGTAGACCACAAAACCCTGCTCACTCGTCTCACAGAAGTAGCTGGAGTTGCAGACTCAGACTTACCCTGGTTCGCATCCTTCCTAGAGAACCGATCTCAGAAAGTGAAACTAGGAGCTTTCACTTTGGAAGCATGTAAAATTACATGCAGAGTCCCTCAAGGATCACCCCTGTCCCCTGTGCTCTTTAACATCTATCTCCGCCCACTCCTCAAAATCATCAGCAAACAGGACCTGCTTTATCACTCCTACGCTGATGACATCCAACTCTACCTATTCATCACCAACAAAAAAGACCAATACCAGGCACTGGAAAACATTCTCTCATTGATCGACAATTGGATGAAGGCAAGCTCCCTTAAACTCAACGGATCCAAAACAGAACTCCTCTTCCTCCATGCAAACCGAAACAAAAACCCTGGCACGATGTCCACACCACTCACCATCCTCAGACAACCCATCACCCCCAGCACTAAAGCCAAAAGCCTTGGAGTCATCTTTGACTCAGACATGACAATGGATGCACAAATAGGATCAGTAGTCAGCGGATCCCACTACCTTCTTCGCCTATTGCGTATACTCATCCCCTTCATCCCGGAAGGAGATACAGCAGCAGTAGTTGGAACAATCATCAATTCCTGACTCGACTACGCAAATTACCTCTACCTAGGACTTCCCAAATACCAAATTTCACGTCTACAAATCCTCCAGAACACAGCATCCAGACTGGTAACTGGTAAAAAAAAAACCTGGGAATCAATCACCCCGTCCCTGAGGACCCTCCAATCACCCCGTCCCTGAGGACCCTCCATTGGCTAGCCATGAAGGACCGGGTTACATTTAAGACCCTCTGCCTCACTCACAAATGTACACAAGGAAAAGTCCCGCAATACCTCTGGGACAAAATAAAGCACTACACCCCAGGTCGCCCTCTCCAGTCAACTAACCAGAACCTCCTCCACATCCCCAAGACCCGTTATAAATTAAAAGGTGAACAAAGGTTCACAGTCCAAGGACCACGGCTATGGACCGCTCTACCCGCGGACATCTGCTCGGAAGAAAACCATCTGGCCTTCAGGAAGAAGCTCAAGACCCATCTCTTCTGAAGACCCAGATGGACACTGGCGGCAAAGCACCTTGAGGCGAATTAGTTTGCATATGTAGCACTATACAAGTTATTCATTCACTCATTCATTCAACGAGAGTATCTGTGAGGGGCACCACCACCACCACCCAAGGCCCAATTTTTCTGTCCCTGTTTAACAGGGGCATGTAATTACAATTCTTGATATAATATTTCACAGCAGGGCCTGTTCCTGCACCCACCAAGAGTAACTGTGAGGGCTTACAGTGTTATGGTACCACCACCACCACCACCAAAGTCCCAATTGTTCTGCCCCTGTTTAACAGGGGCATGTAAATAACATTTTTGATACAGTATTTTACAGCAGGGCCCGTTCCTGTGCCCACCAAGAGTAACTGTGAGGGCTTACAAAGTTCTGGTACCACCAACACCTAAGGCACAATTTTATGCAAAGTATATAGGACAGGCTGTATAGTATATTTACTGCTGTTCAGAGTATATAGTGCCTGGGGTTCCCCTTAATATCCATACCAGACCCTAAGGGCCCGTTTTTAAACCCTTTTTTTTTGCATTGAAACATGTCCCCTGGGGCAGGACCCGGGTCCCCAAACACTTTTTATGGCAATAACTTGCATATAAGCCTTTAAAATTAGCACTTTTGATTTTTCACGTTCGTGTTCCATAGACTTTAACGGTGTTCAAACTAATTTTTTGCCTGTTCTCATGTTCTGCTGCAAACCGAACCGAGGGGGGAGGGGGGTGTTCAGCTCATCCCTAGTTAGCACTGCCAAGTACAATATTTTTTGTCAGGTTCTCTCTGTCCTTTCAAGACTTTTTCACATTAAAAGAGACGTACGGCCAACGATTTATTAGCCATACTTCACGTCTTCTGAGTCACAGGAGTGTACTTGCTTTTCCACTGCTGTGTCCCAAAATCAGCCGACAATAGGCTAAATCCTGGCTGTTGGCTAATGTTACAGAGCCGGTCCAGGCCCCTGAAGGACACTGACAATAATGTCGGGATTCACCCAGATTCCTGACCAGCAGCTGGCTGTGAGGCTGAGCCAGCCACTCCTGCCTACTTCACAGCCCAGTGCTGCAGTGAGTGCTGTAGGGGCAGAGCACAGAGCAGTGACTGACAGTCAACGCTCTCTGCTCAGACTGGACTGATAACTGTCAGGGGACAGCTGCAGCACTGCATGGATGCTGCAGCAATAAGGATGAGTATTAATGTTTATTTTCTTTTACAGTTCCACACTTCTCCTTTAAGGATAAATGACAAGACCATCCAAAACTGGCATTTTAGTTTTTTGGTAATATTGTAGCTGCTGCAGTAAATGCTATCTCATAGGGACTTCATATTACCTGTTGGTCCTTGCCCTACTCTATGCTACATCTAAAACAAAACAAAATAGTTTCACCTATCCTGCTGATGTCTCTAAAATGTAAATTCATATAAAATGCAATAAAAACAACACACCCTCTTAATAGGTGTGACAGATAATCAGAGCTGGGAACTAGGGTGCAAAGATTTCTAGATACAAGTTCATAAGAGCTAAAACTCCAGAGCTAGGAAGGGTGAACCTACTAGCTTCCACTTGAACTTATACTTTATTTGCTTCAAACTGATAGTGTTATAGATGCAACAGACACACAGACAAGAAAATGTATTTAGTTATTGGATATGCAGTAGTTAAAGCAGGTCAGCTTCCCCAGTGCTATAATAATTTACAGTCCTGATGGCATAATAGAGATTCTAAAGAGAACAGAACCAGAATGGGCATTTGTCAGAATCAAAATCTCCACACATAAAATGCAATAACAGTGCAGCCTTACTTTCTAGGAATAACTGTCATTCTTGTTATTCGCACGTATTCTCTCTGAGCAGAAGTGTCAGATCAATGTCAGTACTGAAGGATGCCCTATTCCAGCCTCTACTCATAGCAGAAAACAACCCTATTTCTGAGTTGCTGAAGTAGGGTATAACTGTCAATTAATAAAGTCTTTTGTTTCCTTTCATTTAATCCTGACAAGATCTTTGTTACTTGGAAGTTTTGTGAACGTCTTATCAGCGCACAGTTGAGGAAGAGTAAGCCAGCCTTTGTGGGTGGTCTTACAATCTGATAATGAGCTGACACTTCTGCAACAGAACAAATAACAATCCCTGAACTATCTGGCTATAGACTAGTAGATTTTTGAGCCTTCCCGCCGTGTCAGGTTGACACGAGCGCATGGGGGTTGTGCCGCTGCGCGGGCACGCGCGGGCGATCCCCCTGCTTCTGAAGGACGTTCCTGAACGTCCACTCAGAAGGAGGAAGCTCCCACCTGGTCACGGCACATTTACGGCCGGTGGTTACATGAACAAGCTAAAGTTAGAAGCTGGTTGGTTACAATGCACAGCTGCACCAGATTTTGCACTCTCCAGTTTTAGTAATTCAACCCCATTGTCTACCTAGCTTTTGTGTATGTATAACAGGGCCCCATAGTTGTTCATGTTACTTCAATGGAAACCTGTTATAAAATAAATAAGTAAATTTCCATTGCGCACCTTGCCCGACTGCTATGTGACTGACTGCCAAGCTATGACCCAAAACAAGCATACAGAGCAGACATCTCTGCTCGCTGGCTTTATACTTGTTCATGGTCAGGGATCCAGAAAGCTATGAAACAGAGAATAGGATGTCAATCTAGCATTTTTAGAAGTAGGTCATCAATGGCAGCCCACCCATTTCCCTCGTGACATTTTCCTAACCCAAGGCTAAAATTAGATATGGTAAGCTTACTCAGGAACTGGGAGAGCACTTAGGCCTCATGCACACTGAGTGTTTAGTCTCAGTGCATGGGTGAAAGTGGAAGGCTGGATGGTGCATTGAGTGGTGTTTAGGTGCAGGCAGTAGTAGGTTGGAGTAGTAATTATGTTTAGGGCAGTATGGGCCCAGAACTTAAGTTTGTGTTCCAGGCATTTGTCCCTTGGCATATACTGCCCTAAATCTTAGTATCACTTGGTGAACCACCCAGCCCTGTCCAGCTGTAGCAGATTTTAGCCTTTCATAGAGTTTAACAGGCTGCTGGCAGTGGAGCTGGGTGGTGCTCCTGTGCCTTCCGCCAGCACCTGAACACCGGAGTCTAATACACTTGGGAAAAATGCTCAGTGTGCATGAGGCCTTGACAGCTTGAGACCAGGCAGTTCAGAGGGCAGTAACTTTTAGATCTGGAGGGCGGTAGTTGGGGTCTCTTATACTTTATCTGACTCCTCAGATAAATTAAGTAAAGCTAAATGAGGGGCAGTTATAAACAGTAAATTTCATGATTAGGTCTATATAATAATAATACTAAATTATACAATTATACTAATATATAATAATATATAATATAAGTATACAAACCCCTGCATAAACCCAATCAAACCTACTTCTCTGTTCTTTTGTAAGCAATATGTACACATTTCAGAGGAGTATGTCCCTAGATCATTACAGAGTACAATGTCCCCAGATATTTAATTTCCTACATAAATACTCCTCTGATCATTACCTTTCAGACTCATTAAAGGCGGCCAATGAATCTAGCTTCCTGTTGATCACTCGCTGATTTGTTTTTTTGGTTAATGTCGATGAAGCTGTACACACAGAGAAATCCAGTTTTGTTGCATATGGCTCAAATTCCAAATCCTTGAAAGATTAAAAAGGCAAAAATGTATTGATGAGGTGAAATAATATTCACTTAAATACACTCACTGAATTTCATTTTGTTCTGTTATAATAATGTGGTTGATAGAGTGCTTGAGCATTATGGAAAGTATAATGCATATGAAATATCTTGCAGCAATAAATAGGGATAATTCAGATCACTTTCAAAACAGGTGGGCATCATAGACCATCTAGAAACTCCCAACACTTTTCTTGTTAAAAAAAGAAACTCCCAACACTATAAAGATCACATTGTTCATTTCTTAATTTTCTAAGCTGCCAGCAAAATCCTGCGTTACAGTTCTCCATATGCTGTATGTATATACAATGTAATCAGGGTTTACATGCATAGAGCCACACAGAATATATGGTTTCTGTTGGCCACCAGCACTGCACAGATAGATGCTAGGTCACAGGTGGCCTTTGCCATCTGCATCCTAACAATGGAGAACGCCAATCCTGACATAAAACAGGCAGTCAGTTCTCCATCAGGTCTCCTCTTACAGCTGGTTGGAGGAGATATTTTGGCCTGTATGTTATTGATTAGCTGGACCAATCAAATTGTACATAGGCAAAAATGGCTCCTCCCACCAGCTGTCAGAGCAGACCTGATGGGATATGGGGTGAAGCCAGAATAGTTTTGAAGTTTTGTGGTTCCCCATCAGGACCAATCAAATTGTACATAGGCAAAAATGGCTCCTCCCACCAGCTGTCAGAGCAGACAGCTGGTGGAAGTTTTGTGGTTCCCCATCAGGTCCCATCGGGCAGGTAGGAGGAGCCAATTCTGTACAAGTGAAATTTGATTGGCTGAGCCATAAGAGTGGACCTGATAGGGTATACCACAAGCTAGATAGCCACTAGCTCCTCTACTTTCACAGCCAATGAATGAATGACTGACACGTAAAATCAATAGTGTATAATCAATGACACTGTTTACACAATATTGATGTTTGCATTTCAGACATAAGCAGCAGAAGTAGCCAAAAGGGCTGCTGTACACTGTATGCCATTATGCATGTAAATGCTACACAAATGTTTACATGCATACATCGTTAATTATGGCTGAATGTATGGCCCTTGTGTCCTACTTTTCTTTTTCTACGCTGCAAAAACAATAGAACAGACTCAGCCGTGTGTTTAGATACATAGGTGTAGCACCCTCCTTGCTAGGCTGTTAGGTAAATTTCGTTTTCGGCTTCTGCCATAATCACAGCGATTGTTTAGATTGGTGTGTTCAGAGCTTCACAGGCCGAGAGTTTTATTGCTTCCCCCTACCTCTGAGAGAAGCTTCTAGAGCTTAGGTCAGCAAAATTCAGGTGTCCAGCCTGAATATTCAGCAGGGCCTAGCCAATCCCGGGGGAGGTGTGCCTAGATGGTGGTTTGGTTGCTGTTAAATAGTCTGAAGCCTTGAAGAGGCTGTCTTTCCCATTTCACAGAGGGACTGACTATGAGTCAGGACTTTGTGAGTAGAGCCTCTATGCTACATACACCTGCATGGTCTTCAGCTGTGCACTCATAGACTGTCCAACTCTTAACTACATGTACTACATAGTCCTGTATGGTCTTCAGCTGTGCACCCATAGACTGTCCAAGTCTTAACTACCTGTGCTAAATACTATTGCATGGTCTCCAGCTGCGCATGGTCTGCAGCTGGTCTCCAGACTGTACTAGTCAACTGGTCCTTGTACTACTGCTACTGATCAAGAAGTTTCCTCCTCAAGCTGTGCTAAGCGTTTTTGGAGTATCCCACACCCCACTACCCTTTCCTGTTACAAGTTTCCTTCAGCAATAAATTACAAAAAGACATCACCTAGACTTATTTCTGAGACTGTTGCTGTGTTCCTGGCTGCCTCTGACTGTGTGGGAAAGAACCTTCAGGGGGAGCGCTACATTGGCTTAATTAGTGCTGGGTTTGTATGCATACAAAACTATTTGCTGTACACCTCTGAACCCAGCATTTTCTACATCAATGTGAATAAGCCCTTAAACACAAGTGCATGTATGGCAGCTTCTGCCGCACATTCTAGTAATTTGATATCTTTATACTGATATTCCCTATTTTGCCATATTATTACTTCTTCCTTTAGGCCGGCTTCACACTGGGGCGGTGCGGGCGGCGACGGTAAAGCAGCGCTATATTTAGCGCTGCTTTATCATCGTTTTACCCGCGGTATGCTAGCGGGGTGGTTTTAACCCCCGCTAGCGGCCGAAAAAGGGTTAAAAACCACCGTAAAGCGCCGCTGCAGCGGCACTTTGCCGGCGGTATCCCCGCGGTCTCCCATTGATTTCAATGGGTAGGAGCGGTATAGGAGCGGTGAATACACCGCTCCTTCACCGCTCCAAAGATGCAGCTAGCAGGACTTTTTTTACCGTCCTGCTAGCGCACCGATCCAGTGTGAAAGCCCTCAGGGCTTTCACACTGGAGACACAGCAACAGCTGTTTCGGGTCGGTTTGCAGGCGCTATTTTTAGCGCAATAGTACCTGCAAACCGCCCCAGTGTGAAAGCAGGCTTACTGATCTATTCCTTTTGTACATGCGCTGTACTGTATACATACTATACAACTTGTACTTTATTCTTTAAAAAAAAAATTCATTGTGCTCCTATTAATTCAATTTGTTTAAAAATGTGACTGATGCAAGACAAATGTCCCCTTTTTTTTTTTAGAAACGATGGGGAAATAGATTATGTAATACCCTCATATAAAGTTAAATTAATGCTGCTACAATATTTTTATAGTACTTGCACTGGGCTGGTATTAGGCTGCTAACAGACAAATCTATTTTTCTTGGCTACAACAGATAAGAGAAAGAAAACAGATGGCATACCTGGTCAAACCTCAGGTGGTTTGTGGAAAGGTTCTTAACAAGTTCTGTATACACTTCCTCTAGCTCCTGCCCGACGTACAAGTTTCTATCCAGCTTCTTCACAGTAGCAGATTCAATCTGCAACAAACATTGGTTTTTACAGAGGCAGATGTCAAAATCTAGGACTTATTTGACATAATTAGATATGATTGAGCTAGCAAAACATTCAGAAATTCAGAATAAACATATACATCCCTCAACCATTCTCCATTCTTCTGACATGCACACATAGGTGTGCGCACAGGGTGTGCCAGGTGTGCCTGGGCACACTCTAATAACCCTGTGTGGTGCATATTTCCTCTTTAGAACCCTGATATTCCACCAAATAAAAAAATATTCTCCTTTTTTCTCCTAATTTTTTTTTTTTTAAATATTAATTAAAAAAATACAATTGTAAAAATAAATATAAAATAATAAAAATAAAAACTACTGACACCAATCTCTGCCCTTATGACACCATCCACTGCTCTACTGACACAGTCAGTATATATACACATGCACACACACACGAGTGTTTGAGCTTTGGGGTGCACACCCTAATGCAATAGGCTGCGCACACCTATGCATGCACATCTGATGTTCTGAGCATGTTGTGTAATCTACCTATCAATGCCTGGAAGGCAGACAAAGGGGAGTGCTCAGTTTTCTCTCTTTATCTCCATATTAACCTATAGTGATGCCAATACCTTTTCTTAGTTGATGCACCATACTGCAGTTAGAGCATTACCTGGATGGAGGGATAGGATGGATTACTGTTGGATTAAACTGCATTACATGTAAGCCCTCTGGCAGACATATTTTTTCCTCCCTGGATACCTACAGTAAGCTCGGCTCGGGGGGAAGCAGCTTTCAAAACATGTCTAAATTTTGCACGTGTGTTTAGGCGCATCAAGCGTCTGGGCCAGAATATCCATTTATTCTGGCCATCAGGATGAAAGAACACTCAAATGCTAAAGCCTCTAGATTTTTTTTCTGCCTCTAAGGCCTCATGCACACTGGACGTTTTTTAAAGTGGGTGTTAGAGGCATCTAGCTCTTCTTTTTTTTTGCCTATAAGCCCCCCTGCATGTTAGCCATAGGTGTGCACAAGTGGTGTGCCCGAGCTCACCCTAATCACTATGTGCAGGGCCTATTCCCCCTACTGCCCAGGCTTCAACCCTTGTTGGCCCCGCAGTGCTGCTGGCTTACCTCCCCTCCTCTCCCCCCAGCTGCTCTGGGGGGATGTTTTTAGGATGAGGGGTGGGGGAAGGGGCTAGTAAATATGTCATTTACCAGCGCCTTTATTTTCTAAAGGAACACAGTGAACACATTCACTCACTGTGTTCATTCATAACTGAAGTATAGTAAACTGTTTACTATGCTCCATCTATGAATGAACACAGTGAGAGAATGAATGGGCAGCCACTCAGCACAGAGCAAATTCTATTCATTCACTGTTCCATGCAGCTGAGGCTGCAGAGAAAGGCATGTGTATTTGAGCTTTTGGGGTGCACACCCTAATGCAATAGGCTGCGCACACCTACGATGTTAGCCTATGTGTCACACATAGGAGTTTAGAAGCAGGAAAAAAAAACACAGCTGGTGCATCCAGGACCAGAGGTTTTTTGCAGGAAAAATGCTTGACGTGTGTAAACACGTGTACATGTGTCTAAATGCATGTTGATTATAGGCGTGTTTATCCCTTGAGCATTAAAGTGATTGTAAAGTCTTGTCTTTTTTTTTTTTTTTTTTAAATAACATGTTATACTTAGCTCCTCTGTGCAGTTGGTTTTGCACAGAGCAGCCCAGATCCTCCTCTTCTCTGTCCCTCTTTGGCTCTCCTGGCCCCTCCCTCCTGTTGAGTGCCCCCACAGCAAGCAGTTTGCTATGGGGAAACCCAAGCTGAGTCACAGCTCCCTGTGTCCATTCAGACACAGAGCATTGACCCGGCCCCTGCCCCCTCTCTTCCCTGATTGGCTAACTGACTTTGATTGACAGCTGTGGGAGCCAATGGCGCCACTGCTGTGTCTCAGCCAAATCGGGGTGAGAGTCCCGGATGGCTAAGACACTCGTGGACATCGCTGGAGAGAGATGGGGCTCAGCTAAGTATTAGGGGGTGCTGGGGAGGCTGCTACACACAGAAAGTTTTTCATCCTAATGCATAGAGGCAGAAGGTTTTTTTTATCTTAATACATCCTAATGCATAGAATGTATTAAGATAAAAAAAAAAATCTGCCTCTACAACTCCTTTAATTCATTTCAGTAGCCAGCTTAAATTATTATTCTGGCCTATGATATGAATTAACACCCAAGCACTTGACGCACCTAAACATGCCGAAATGAGTTACGTGCGTTTACAAGCCTCAAGTATCTATTCTGTCAAAACGCTGCTGCCAGGAGGAAAGGAGTCTAGAAGAGTTAGCAAAACATCCTGTGTGCATGAGGCCAAAAACATTTCTGCCTCTAAACGTCTGTAAACGCCTATGTGTGCAAGGAAACGTTTAGGCCCCTTTACCGTCATTTTAGCTGCGGTCAAAAAAGGGTTAAACCCCCCGCAAAGCGCTGCTGCAGCGCCGCTTTGCCGGCGGTATTGCCGCGTTATTGCCGCGCTGTCCCATTGATTTCAATGGGTAGGAGTGGTATAGGAGCGGTGAATACACGGCTCCTTCACCGCTCCAAAGATGCTGCTAGCAGGACTTTTTTTACCGTCCTGCTAGCGCACCACTCCAGTGTGAAAGCCCTCCGGCTTTCACACTGGAGTGAAAGGACCCGCTTTTTTCAGGCGCTATAGAGGCGCTATTTTTAATGCTTCGTGTGAAAGGGGCCTTAGAGGCAGAAAAATAAAACATCAAACGCCCTTAAAAGTGGCATTTTTTGATGTCCTGTGTGAACTAGGCCTTGTTGTTTGCTTTTATCTGAGACCAGAGGCGTTGCTATGGGGGTGCGGGGGTGCGGCCCGCACCGGGTGACACCCACCAGAGGGGTGACACCGAGGCCGCCACTAAACGCTATAGCTTGCAGCGGAGCGAGCAGGGCATTTAGCCGTGCGGGGGATGGGGGGAGGCTGCCTATAACACTCCCCAGCTGTCACTCAGGGATCTCCATTCTCCAATAGCTCCTGTGGCAGCCGGATTAGGTGGGCGGGGCTGGGGGTGTGGCCACCTCCTCCACTCCTCCCACAGATCCCACAGCTGAAGGAGATAGACCAGAGGACACAGCAGCCCCGCCCACCCGCCCGGGTCTTCATCTGCAAGCATGAGGTATGCTATAAGTTACTGCACAGCACACTGTCACACATCCCTACCTGCCTTGTACCACCCTAAACCTGCCCTGTACCACCCCCAACCTGCCCTGTGCCACAGCCAACCTGCCCTTTGACATCCCCAACCTGCCCTGTGACACCCCAAACCTGCCCTGTGCCACCGCCCACCCTGCCCTGTGCCACCCCAAACCTGCCCTGTACCACCCCCCAACCTGCCCTGTACCACCCCCCAACCTGCCCTGTGCCACCCCAAACTGCCCTGTGCCACCCCAATCTGCCCTGTACCACCCGCAACCTGCCCTGTACCACCCGCAACCTACCCTGTACCACCCCAACCTGCCCTGTACCACCCGCAACCTGCCCTGTACCACCCGCAACCTGCCCTGTACCACCCCAACCTGCCACTATACCACTCTATAATACCGTAACCTGCGTCACCCCCAACCTGCCCTGTACCACCCCAACCTGCCAATATACCAATCCAACCTACCCCATACCACCCCAACCTGCCACTATACCACTCATACCCTAACCTGCGTCACCCCAACCTGCCCTGTACCACCCCCAACCTACCCCATACCACCCCAACCTGCCACTATACCACTGTATACTACCCTAACCTGTCACTATACCACCCTATACTATCATTTACAGGGGCTGGTTTTGGGTGCGCCCCGTGACCGTGCGCTGCCTGCAGGGTGAGGGCAGCCTAGGCAGGAGGGGGGGGGGGGTGACACCATGTTTTACCGCACCAGGTGACACCAACCCTAGTGACGCCACTGTCTGAGACAGTCGTAATTTCTAGCTATGACCCCAAAACTTCCTTAAGTCACAGTCTGTTTCAAAGGTTATATAATATAAAACAGTATAGGTTCCATAAAGTATAGGTAAACGTACAGTTATACTGTAAGCTGTGAAATGATCAAATAAGTTAAAACTCATAATCTTGTACAAGGTTCATGCCTGCTATTAAACTTTGCTGTAAAAAAGATTGTTTGACCTTGCATGGCTCTTATTTATAATCATTAACCAAGTTGTGCATGACTGGTATTCATATAAAATCTGCTACATTACATTCTCTCACCCAGAGATACACACCGTCTCCAGCAGTTTCTGCAGTACTCTAGAGACAGGAGCAGTACATTACCCCCAGGCTAGTTCACTAAAGTGAAGATCGCTGCAAACCAAATAAACTTGTATTAACCAAACCAGCACTTTGACATTGACTGATATTAACTGGGTTTTCTATGATACCTTTAATAGGAAAGTCATATGCCAAACTAAAAAAAAAAAAAAATCAATCTGTTTTTTTTAAAGACAAATTTCTGCATTGCTTAACCCAAAGTAGTACTTATAGAGATCATCGGTAATGCCATTTGTTGTATTATTCAGGACATACTGATCTTTAATGAGCAAGGTTTACTAGACTTTTCTATGATTAATGGCTGCCATCTGCAGGTATGTCATGGTATTTCTGGTGTACTTTGTATAAATTGAACTAGTGTTTCTGAACTTTTTAAAGCCAGGGGCCTTTATCGTCTTCAGCTCTGGGAAACTAATGTGGTCACAAATTACAGCATTCTCCTGGTATTCTAATATCTTGTTTTTTTAGCCTTGTTTGACATTATGTATATAGTAGGCACTTCTAGAAAGGCTCTTAGCTAAAGCACCTGCTTATAAAAAAAATGTCCTCTACTCATACTTTCTGCATGTTAAAGAATTTGTTACCCCAAAGTTTCATCTTCCTGACGTGTACTTGTATAAAAAGGTAATCTGCCCTCTTTGTATTGCTTCCTTTGTGTGAAATACCTGGTGAACCTGCTAGTCCCGCTGCTTTCCTATTTCAAACTGACCACACTAGGCATGAGAGCACAGCGTGGCCAGTTTCTGGCCTGCTCTCCTCCAATGGTCAGACTTTTGCTGACACCCCCCTCCAACTACACAGCCATTCACTGGGGAGATCAGTGTACTGCTGTTTCTCCTCCTACAGCTCTCTGAGCTCCTTATGCAGCTCAGAATAAAGATTATGTGATCACTTATAAAAAAAAGGGAAAAAAGTATTTATAATTGTTTTATATATATATATGTGTGTGTGTAGCGCCGGTACTTTTCCTAAGTACGCGCTATGCATTTAAATTTAGTTTTTGCCCAAGACCGTAATTATTCTAAATTATGCTTTGCCATCAGTTTGGCTGGGTTGTATTGAGGTTCTGCCTGCTCATAGATGGGGTGCACCTGTGACCAGGCCTTAGAACACAGTCTGGTTGGACGCATTGGGTACCAAGCTCTGCTCGGAGCCAATCAGTGGGCGCGCTTTGTCCCGCTGTGTATTCCGGGAGAGGGTACTTAAGGTCCTGAAGTCACGTGGTTCGGGGTTCTGTTCCAGTCCAGGAGTGTCTGCTGACTCCATGGTCCTGGTCCTCCTGACCAGCCCCAGGGGCCCACATGGTCTGGGGTGGGGATCCATCCGTTTCCGAGCCTCGGAACTGGCTAGTTTGAAGTGCAGTAACTGAAGGAGGATTCTGAAGTGTTTTCCGGTGCTGTCTCAGGATTGGAGAGGCCCAGCAACTCTACATGCAACCAGGGGAGGACTCTTCAGAGGAGGGCCACGCACGAGGCTGGCTGCTCGGTAAGAGCCTGGAAGCTGAGCTGTATGGACACTAATTGAATCTGCATTTCTTACGGTATCGCTGGATCGGCTGTGAGATACTGGTACTGTAAGAAAGGTTCCTAACCTATCCTTCAGTTGCAACTAAGTTCCTGAGAGAGACTTTTGTGTGTTCATCTAAAGTTTCACAACCAAGTCTGTGGCAGAGACTTTGCTAAGCTAAAATCACTTGTTGGCTGCTAGATCTACAAACAAGGATTTATCCAACAGTTGAGATATCCAGTTGCGAGTGGCTACTCCCTGTATCAGATAAAGAGAGACATTTATTTAAGTGTCAGCAAGTTCCAAAGTGCCTGAGCTTCTCTACCCTTGCCTTCTATTTCCAATTGAGAGACTGTGTTTTGTTCAACGTTTCATGCAAATAAAAATCCTAAACAGGAATTCAAGTGTCAGTCTCCACAGTTACTGGGTATCAACCCTGGGAACCCCTAGACAAGAACGACGAGCTACAAGGCGGAGGAGGTAATTGGTAAGCCCAGAAAAATCCAGCGCCAGGGGTTATGGCGCTACATACACACATATATATATATATATATACACACACATATATATATATATATATATATATATATATATATATATATATATATATATATATATATATATATATATATATATATATATACACACATATATATATATATATATATATATATATATATATATATATATATATATATATAAAAAATGGGATTGCTGCACAAACACTATTTATTAGAAAAAGTTAATCAAAAGGACATCAACATGACATCCTAAAATCAGACATACATGATATAAAAGTTTTTGGGCTACTGTAGATCGCGCCCTTCTTCAGAAAATCAGGCATGTGCAGCAATCCCATTTTTTTACATTTTCTCTATATTGAAAGCCCGTGGGAAGGCTTGATTGCTAAGCACAACCAACTGTGACTGATGTGCACCTCACCCCTTGGATTGTTTCTATATATATATATATATATATATATACAATTTTTTTTCCTTTCATTTCTATTTGTTGGGGTTGTTTTACAAGGTAAGTGTTCCCATATAATTTAAAGACCCTCAAGCTTGCTGAACAACTGCTAAAAAAATCTTCAAGGGCAGTTATGCATCTTATATAAAGGAGAGGTTCTAGAGTCTAATTTTCGCAAATGTGTGCGGGGGATAACATATTTTGCACCCATACCATCCATTCTAAAGGGTAGCTCTGACAGACCTCACTTGATATCTATTTTAAACAAAGGATTTTATAGATTTCCTTTAAAATGGGACCTATAATTTCCTATTGTTCCAACACAATGCAGTTAAAACATACCTCCCAACATTTTGAGATGGGAATGAGGGACACCTACTATCAATCTTATGTAGGCATAGAGAACGCCCCCTGCCACACCCCCTTAAAGGAGAATTAACCACCAAAAAACGGTTAAATAAATACACGGGCTTTTTTTACCACTACTATTCCTTTATGTTGGTTTTTATATATATTAATTTATATATTGTACAAATGCAGCCATTTAGAATTTGGATGAAAGGTTTAGCACTGGGAAACACTTTTTAAAAGATAAAAAGTGCATTTTATACACAACTATATAGATCAGACCAAAATGAGACACAAAGGAGGAGGAAAGAGTGACGGATGCACCAAATCAGGGACAGTCCCTCAAATCAGGGACAGTCCCTCAAAATCAGGGACAGTTGGGAGCTATGGTTAAAAGTATTGAGATACTTCTCTACCACCACTCATTCTACTGCTAGAACAAAGCTACTGCAGAAGGGACACTTGACAGCTGTTAACAGGCAAAGCCACTGATAAGTTGACAGCAGTCACATGACTCCCCGCTTGCTTAGTCACAGCTCTATAATAGTTGTAGCTTTTCCAGCCCTTGAGCAGTGGTAGTTGGCATTTTTGTAAAATTTTCACAGCATATTATGTGTTAGGGCAACATGGAGGATTATAAATAAGAGGTTATGTAGTGAAGATTTTGGTCTGGTTTAAGCCGCAATCATATTTGTGAAAATTAGGTGAAACTTTCATTTCAGATACAAAAGTGCAGCCGATAATTATTTCTTGCATGTTTAGCACCAGATATTCACAACATTTTTGTATGCTACTAGTCACTGTTTATTGTAAACTGCTTTGCGCGGAATAAAGTTTTTTAATGCATACATATACGCACCTGCATATGCAGACCAATTTTAAACTGTGGTGTGTGCAATGGTTAATACAATTTCTTTATATGCAATTTCCTCATTACCTACATACTGTATTAACATTTGATGTCAGAATCACAATGCAAACATTTTGGGGTTAATATGCCACGTACACACGAGTGGAATTTCCCTCTCAAGCTTGTCTTGCATACACACGGACACACAAAAGTTCTCTGAACTTTTGACCGTCAAGAACGGGGTGACGTACAACACTACGACGAGCCGAGAAAACGAAGTTCAATGCTTCCGAGCATGCGTCGGATTGTTTCCGAGCATGCGGGATTTTTTGCGCGTCCTAATTGCATACGGACGATCGCATTTTCAGATAGGAACTTTTCCCGACCAAAAAATAGAGAACCTGCTCTCAATCTTTTGCTGGCTGGAATTCCGCCAGCAAAAGACCGATGGAGCATACACACGGTCACATTTTCTGACCAAAAGCTCACATCGGTCTTTTGCTGGTGGCATTTTCGATTGTGTGTACGTGGCATAACAGTTACAGATACTGATGGGGTTGGCTTGGAAGGTATTCCGAAGGGTATACAAGACTCCGATACCTGTAAATTGTTTGGCCATAGACCACATAGAGAAATAATAAGTCAAGAAGACCAAAAAAAAAAAGATATTACAAATGCCACTCTACTTGCAAAACAGCTTCTGTCATTTTTTTATGGGTTCCATTTCAAATAAAAGATGATTTGCCTGCAGTTCTATCGTATATGTATGTGGAAGAGGTGTAATACATACCTCTGATGCAAAGTCATTGTATATCGGTGGGTATTTCTGAATTTCAGTTAAGTGTATAAATACTCTGTCAGAGGCCTGGACATCAGCTCTCCTTACTAATGGCCTGTTGGGGACCTGGACGTCAACTGTGAAGGCCTGTGGATAGGAGCTTGTCTTTGTCGTCTCTCTTTCTCCTAGATCTTCTGATTTCTTACTTAAATTCTGTGGAAGAGAAGCACACATTTATTATAAGGGAATGTTCTGTGATATTTTAACATATGCTCCACATGTAAAAGAGATCTGCTTGATGTACATCTTACAAGTGTCTTTTTTTTTTTTTAATCTTGTATAATATGTAATTATATATGTACATACTGTACATAATTATATGCAGTGGTTTCTCCCAGTAGTCAAATGGATTGAAACTGGTACCCCTGTGCAATGGTTCCTGTACTTCGGACTAATACAATCCCTGCAGCAGCTGAGGAGCACTCAAAAGGCAGCGTTTCAAGAAACAGGCCCTCTGAAAAGTACGTATAATGCCTATTTTTTTTTTTTACACAGTGGATGTTTTTTGTTAGTAACCTCATAGTGACAGGGTTACTTGAATCTTAATTTAACTTCATTTAATACAGTAACAAAAATATAGAAGTATGTGATTGGGTATTCTTTGCAATGTGAAGCTTTACTGTATTTACTAACAGTGCCGATCCTGACCTCCCTGGGGCCCTAAGCAAAATTCTGCTAAGGGGCCCTCTACTTGACCCGTGATGCCGTGAGCTATGTAAACCATTTGCCATTGCCACACAGTCACACCTGACACTTCAGTGCTCCCAAAACAATCCTCCCTACTTTAAACAAAACAGTCAAAGAATAAGTACAACAATATAGAACAGAATGAGGTCCCCAGAGAGCCCCCCTTACATCAGGGTCCTCAGAGAGCCCCCCTTACACCAAGGTCCCTAGAGAGCCCCCCTTACACAAGGGTCCCCAGACAGCCCCCCTTAAATCAGTGTCCTCAGAGAGTCTCCCCCCTACATCAGGGTCCCCAGAGAGCCTTCCCCTACATTAGGGTCCCCAGAGAGCCCCCCTTACATCAGGGTCCCTAGAGAGCCTCCCCCTACATTAGGGTCCCCATAGAGCCTCCCCTTACATCAGGGTCCCCAGAGAGCCCCCTCCTTACATCAGGGTCCCCAGGGAGCCCCCCTTTACATCAGGGTCCCCAGAGAGCCTCCCCCTACATTAGGGTCCCCAGAGAGCCCCCCCCTTACATCAGGGTCCCTAGAGAGCCTCCCCTTACAGCAGGATCCCCAGAGAGCCTCCCCTTACATCAGGATCCCCAGAGAGCCTCCCCTTACATCAGGATCCCCAGAGAGCCTCCCCTTACATCAGGATCCACAGAGAGCCTCCCCTTACATCAGGGTCCCCAGAGAGCCCCCCTTAAATCAGTGCCCTCAGAGAGTCTCCCCCTACATCATGGTCCCCAGAGAGCCTCCCCCTACATTAGGTTTCCCAGAGAGCCTACCCTTACATCAGGGTCCCCAGAAAGCCCCTCCTTACATCAGGGTCCCCAGAAAGCCCCCCTTACATCAGTGTCCTCAGAGAGCCCCTCCTTACATCAGGGTCCCCAGTGAGCCTCCCTACTTACATCAGGGTCCCCAGAGGGTATCCCCCTACATCAGGGTCCCCAGAGAGCCTCCCCTTACATCAGGGTCCTCAGAGAGCCTCCACTTACACCAGGGTCCCCAGAGAGCCTCCCCTTACACCAGGCTCCCCAGAGAGCCCCTCCTTACATCAGGGTCCCCAGTGAGCCTCCCTACTTACATCAGGGTCCCCAGAGGGTATCCCCCTACATCAGGGTCCCCAGAGAGCCTCCCCCTTACATCAGGGTCCTCAGAGAGCCTCCACTTACACCAGGGTCCCCAGAGAGCCTCCCCTTACACCAGGCTCCCCAGAGAGCCCCTCCTTACATCAGGGTCCTCAGAGAGCCCCTTCTAACATCAGGGTCCCCAGAGAGCCCCCCCTTACACCAGGGTCCCCAGAGAGCCCCCCCTTACACCATGGTCCCAAGAGAGCCTCCCCTTACATTAGTGTCCCAAGAGAGCCTTCCCTCTTACATTAGTGTCCCCAGAGAGCCCCTCCTTACACAGGGTCCCCAGAGAGCCCCTCCTTACACAGGGTCCCCAGAGAGCCCCCCCCATCTGACATTAGTGTCCCCAGGGGGCCCCCTCTTACATCAGTGTCCCCAGAGGGCCCCGTCTTTACGTCAGTGCCCCCAGAGGGCCCTGTCCTTACATCAGTGTCCCCAGAGGGCCCCGTCCTTACATTAGTGTCCCCAGAGAGCCCCCCTCTTACATTAGTGTCCCCAGAGCCCCCTTCCTTACATTAGTGTCCCCAGAAACCCCCCCCTCTTACATTTGGGCCCCCAAACAGCTGACTCCCCCCCTTGCAGAGGTTCCCCTGCACCTGGCTGGTGGAGGTGGGAGGCGGCGATCGGCAGCTATATGGTGTTCACAGGCAGGGGGATCTCCCTGGGGCTAGTAGTTCTATCTCCGAATGTATACAGCGGAGAGGGGAGGGGCCTCTGACCCGGGCATCAGCAACAGTGTTCAAGCAGAGTGAAAGTGAAACTGATACCTGCCTGGGTCAGAGGCCCCTCCCTTCTCTTCTCCACTGTATACACTGAGAATACTACAAACCCCAGGGAGATCCCGCCGCCCACTCAGGCACCATAGAGCTGCCGATCGCCGACTTCCACCTCCTCCCACCTCTCCTCACTGCACTCTAAACGGCCAGCCAGAGGTGCAGGGGGGGGATGCTGGGTCTTGGGGGCCCCCCCACAGCGGCGGGGCCCTAAGCAGCTTGCATAGTGTGCCTATAGGGCCGATCGGCTCTGTTTACTAAGCTCTGGAGCAAATGCCCTTGCAGAGTGTACAGCCTATTTGCATTTGGTAAATCAACCCCTCTGTGTGTAAGCAGCGTTTACAACTGGTTTGCAACCGATGCAATCTTCCATGCCAATGTAGCCTAGCTGAACAAGCTAAAGTTAAAAGTTGATTGGTAAACAGCTACTCCAGATTCTGGCTGCTTTATTTATTTTTTTTTAAGTAGCCACAGTCTGAATAAAAGGCCTGTCACCTGCCAGCATGCAGCAAAGAAAACCCTTGCTTTTTTGTGGAAGCTGTGGTCACTCTGTAGAGTTCCAACATGCTCCTTGCTGAGCCAGAGCTCTCCAATCAGCTAGGCTCATCCTCCCTGCTGATTGGAGAGCTCTAGTTCTGATTTAGCAGGGGTGCATTTCAGACCTCTGCAGAGGTGCGTCTGCTTATACACTCGGATGACAAGGGTCATTTTGTTCAGCAAGATGGCAGAGAACGGACTTTTCTACTCAGGATGTGGGTTCTTTCTAAAGAAAAAACTGTAATGCCGCGTACACACGATCGGATTTTCGAATGTTCAAATGTTGGATGTGAAAGTCTGACCGTTTGTATGCTCCATCAAACATTTGTTGGCGGACTTTCCGCCAACAAATGTTGGCTAGCAGGTTCTCAAATTTTTTGCTAACAAATTTTTGCTGTCAGACTTTCCGATCGTGTGTACACAAGTCCGTCGCACAAAAGTCCACGCATTCTTGGAATCAAGTCCACGCATGTGGCAATTATAGGCTCTTTATAAAAGGTGTACTAAAATACAAGTTTTTTCTATATCAGGGCACAGAACTGAAATATGGTTCTGAACACGGCATCCTAATGCCCCATACACACGAGCGGAAATTCTGCCAGCAAAAGTCTGATGAAAGCTTTTGGTCCAAAAATGCGACCTTGTGCATGCTCTATCAGACTTTTGCTGAAGGAATTCCAGCCAGAAAAAGTTCAGATCGGAAATTCCGATCGTCTGTACTAATTCCGACACGCAAAATTCCTACGCATGCTTGGAAACAATTTGACGCATGCTCAGAAGCATTGAACTTAATTTTCTCGGCTCGTCATAGTGTTGTATGTCACCACGTTCTTGACGGTCCAAAGTTCAGCAAACTTTTGTGTGACCCTGTGTATGCAAGCCAAGCTTGAGTGGAATTCCGTCAGAAAAACCATCCAAGATTTTTCCGACGGAAATTCTGCTCGTGTGTACGCGGCATAAGAAGGTAAATGTTTTGTTGCTAGTGCAGTGGTTCTCAACCTTAATGCCCCAATAGCTAAATCATTTAAGCAGCTACAGCAGCAATTTCAGCTCTCTAACACCATGTTTTACTGATTCTTATAACTGAGACATAATGCCTGGTTACAAAGGTATACCAGATTTTATAGCATTGTCATGGATGTTAAGGGACCTTGGGGACTTGTTGCATATATGTTGGCACTGTCCAGAATTAGAACAGTACTGGCATTCAGACACCTTTCAGTTAGAGTCCACCCTTCATATTCTTGTTCCCAAAACCCCTGTGGTTTGTGTTATTGGTGTCCTGAAAAGATCATCTTCCCCCTACCAACCAGCAATGGATTGATCAAATGAATATGTATTTGGTAATTGAGAAGAATATCCAGTTACTGTACATAGGGGGGCCCATACTAAGTTTGAAAATATATGGGGACAATGGCTCAACATCCCAGAGTAGCTACTCTTGAGTTGGCCCAAGATAGACATTTAGATGTTAAGGGACCTTGGATACTTGTTGCATATTTTTTGGCATTGTCCAGAATTAGAACAGTACTGGCGTCCACCTTTCATATTCTTGTTCCCAAAACCCCTGTGGCTTGTGTTCTTGGTGTCCTGAAAAGATCGTCTTCCCCCTACCAACCAGCAATTGATTGATCAAATGAATATGTATTGATTGGTGATGGAGAAGAATATCCAATTACTGTACATAGGAGATCTTATACTAAGTTTGAAAAAATATGGGGACAATGGCACGAAATCCCGGCCTAGCAACTCTTAAATTAGTCCAAGATAGACTTGTGGATGTAAAGGGACCTTGGGGACTTTTTGCATATATTTGGCATTGTCCAGAATTAGAACAGTACTGGCGTCCAGTCATCTTTCAGTTAGACTTCACCTTTCACATTCTTGTTCCCAAAACCCCTGTGGTTTGTGTTTTTGGTGTCCTGGAAAGATCATCTTCTCCCTACCAACCAATGAATTGATCAAATGAATATGTATTGGTCGATGGAGAAGAATATCCAATTACTGTACATAGTGAACCTTATACTAGGGAACAATGGCTCGACATCCCGGCCTAGCAACTCTTGAATTGGTCCAAGATAGACTTATCCCTTGTTCTTATACATCTCTATTGCAAGTATATAAGGGTCAAGGTGTTGAGCTGAGAGTTCCCTTTGGACTTATTGTATTATGACAGGAAGCAATACTTTTGACTGTCTGTAACTTTACACTGTTGGAGTATATCATAAGTTGTAACACAACATGAGTTGAATAATGGATTTTTGACACAGTGCTGTACATTTTTATGTTTCAAAAACAAAACAAAACATTAAAAAAAAAAGAAATAGAATATATATACCTGTAGCAAAGCTTCCATTTTCTGACGTTTAGCAGGATTCCTGTATCCAGGACCTATAGCACCTATTAATGGAGGAATCTCCTCATCAGGATACAGTCTCTCTACATGATCCGAGCTTTGCAATGTGGCATCTCCTATTAACCTAAAAGATTACAAGACCTGTTTATAGGAAAATTCCAGTTCTGATCAAAATCACTTAGCAACATAATGTGACCTTCTCAGGACTCCTGAACTGCACACTTGTCCTAGGTCAATAAGTATTAAAGCCATTGGATCAGCATGACAGCTATGCAACACATATTTTCAAGAGAAGAAGTCAGCAATAGCAGCCTCATAGCAGCCTCATATGATCTCATATTATCTCAATCAGTGGCGCTGTTTTTTTTTTCCGGTGGCTTCTCTCCGGGCTGCTTTCTCGGTTCCCCTGCATCTCCTCCCTCCTCTCCTCCATGCGCTGTGCATCTCCTCCCTTCTCCTCCTGGTGGCCAATCTGATCGGATCTCTTTTGGGCCAATCGGGTGACGGGTCTCATGACCCGCTTCCTGATTGGCCGGAAGGAGAATCAGTGTTACAATACAGAATATTTATTTGCTATTTTTACACAACTGGATGGGCTTCGGGCGCAGTGCTCTGCACCCGAAGCCCACGCTTTTTCGAGGCAAAAACCCCCCAGATTGGAATCCATGCATCCATTGCCCTGCATGTAGATCAGGGCGCTGGACTCATGGATATGGGAGGCGGCACCCGTGCACCCCTAATGGACGAGCCGCCACTGGTCAGATGTATTCTAACAAGCAGGTACCTAAAATGTTACTGGTATTTTACACTGGGTGTTAATGGTTGGTAAATCATACTATTCAGTTCCCCCATGCTAACATGCTTTCCACTTTATTCCTCTGCTGGAGACAACTGAATCTTAGATTTCCCATCACTTTCTGTCCCGCTGAGAGTTGTTACCAGGGCCAGTAGAGAGGGTGATTTTTCCAAGTGAGGCAAGTGTCCTAACTCTTCCCTACATAATTTAACCACTTGCTTACTGGGCACTTAAACACCCTTCCTGCCCAGACCAATTTTCAGCTTTTGGTGCTCTCACACTTTGAATGACAATTACTCAGTCATGCAACACTGAACCCAAATGAATTTTTTGTCCTTTTTTTCCCACAAATAGAGCTTTCTTTTGGTGGTATTTGATCACCTCTGGGTTTTTTATTTTTTGCGCTATAAATGAAAAAAGACCGAAAATTTTGAAAAAAAAAAAACGCATTTTCTTTGTTTCTGTGATAAAATTTAGCAAATTATTAATTTTTCTTCATAAATTTTGGCCACAATTTATACTGCCACATATCTTTGGTAAAAATAACCCAAATTAGTGGATATTATTTGATCTTTGTGAAAGTTACAGACTCTACAAACTGTGGTGCGAATTATACAAAATTGATCACATCTGATGTACTGGTGGCCTATCTCATTTCTTGTGACCCGAACATGCCAGGAAAGTACAAATACCCCCCAAATGACCCCTTTTTTGAAAGTAGACATTCCAAGGTATTTAGTAAGAGGCATGGTAAGCTTTTTGATGTTGTCATTTTTTTTTCCCACAATTCTTTGCAAAATTAATTATTTTTTTATTTTTTATTTTTTTTCACTAAATTGTCATTCTAATAGGTTATTTCTCTCACATGGAATGTGTATACCACAAATGACACCCCAAAATACATTCTGCTACTCCTCTTGAGTATTACGATACCACATATGTGGGACTTTTACACAGCCTGGCCACTTAGAGAGGCCCAAAATGCAGGGAGCGCCATCACGTGTTCTAGGAGCATAAATTACACATCTAACTTGTTGATTACCTAGTACACTTTTGAAGGCCCTGGAGCACCAGGACAATGACACGTGACACTGACGTGGCACTGATGACAGGTGGCACTGATACGTGGCACTGATGACATGTGGTACTGGTGACAGATGGCACTAGTATGGGGCACTGATGACACGTGACACTGATGACAGACGGCACTAATGCGGGGCACTGATGACATGTGACACTGACAGATGGCACTAATATGTGGCACTGGTGACAGGTGGCACTAATACGTGGCACTATCATGTGGCACTAATACGTGGCACTGATGAGAGATGGCACTAATATGTGGCACTGATGACAGATGGCACCGACACGTGGCACTGGTGACACGTGACACTAATGACAGATGGCACTGATACGTGGCATTGACACGTGACACTGTTAACAGATGGCACGTGACACTGACAGGTGGCACTGATGACACATGGCACCGACACGTGGCACTGATGACACGTGACACTGATGACAGATGGCACTGATACGTGGCATTGATGACACGTGACACTGATGACAGATGGCACTGATACGTGGCATTGATGACACGTGACACTGATAACAGATGGCATGTGACACTGACAGGTGGCACTGATGACAGATGGCACTAATATGGCACTGATGACACGTGGCACTGATGACAGATGGGGACAGATGGATGGGGACACAAATGGGGACAGGTGGATGGTGACAGGTGGATGGTGACAGGTGGATGGGGACAGGTGGATGGTGACAGGTGGATGGGGACAGGTGGATGGTGACAGGTGGATGGGGACAGATGGATGGGGACAGGTGGATGGTGACAGGTGGATGGTGACAGGTGGATGGGGACAGGTGGATGGTGACAGGTGGATGGAGACACAGATCGCACATTTTTTTTTTTTTTTTTTTTTACTTACGGCGCTGCAGCCGTTGATCTCTTTCTCCCCACGCGCTGTCTGTGTGAGGAGAGAGAGCGGCGCTGACAGATGATCTCATATGTTTCCATATGAGATCATCTCTCATTGGACACGCCGATCCTCGCTGTAAACGGCCGCTGTGATTGGCCGTTTACAGCGATCTGTGACCGGCTGTGTCCGACGGACACGGCCAGCACAGAACTTCCCCAATGCGCGCTCTCAGGAGCGCGCATTAGGGAAGTAAACAACAGGACGTCCAGGGACGTCCTCCCTGCAGGGAGCGTCCGCGCTGCAGCCGTCTTTCGGCTATATCGCGGGCGTGAAGAGGTTAAGGCTAACCCTTTTAGGAAAACTTACACAAACATTAAGAAATGAAAAGCCTTTTAACATCACACACCATTACTAAAATATATACTAAAATATATTGCTATAGGATGAACATAAAAAAGGGGTTAAATACCTTCTGAGATCATCTGATACAGGATTTCCCTCTACTTCTCTCTGTGATTTACTTAGAATGTCTGGGCACTCAGCTGGATGTTGTCTAAATATTATCCTCAGTTCATCAGCCAGCAGATCGCCGATCCTCAGATTGGGGCAAGAAACACTTTTCTGCAATGATTCAATATTTAACAAAGGTGTTACTGATAGCCCTTTTCGGTAGATACTGTGATATCATAACAAATCTGCATATTTATTTTGAGGTATATGTCATTATTGGGTTATTAAACCCAAAACCAAAAATGTAAAATATTGCAATCCTTAGATGTGGTGACTGCATTATTTTTCTTTTTGTAGGCTTTTTTCCCCTCTGTTTTCCCCTGGTGATATGGCCAGTAGCACACCTCCTGTATTAGAGTGCCATCACTCTGGATGAAGGAGCACAGGGGCACTTTTGGACAGCACACATATGCATCTATGGTTGTCTGAGGTTGTGTGCTGAGAGCATGCTCACTATGAGCTCCAAGCATACTGACTGAGCTGTCACAGACAGCTCTTGGTCTCAGCTTTTGATTGGTAGCCAGTGGGACGAGCTCCCTATCATGAGAGCCAATCACAGCAGTCACATGATTGTCATGAATCTGTAGTAATACTTGCATGCCCTGTCTGTCTGCTTACCTCTGGTCTGTGTATCAGCCTTAGGGTCTGCACTCTCACACCTGCATGGTTAAGTAATCTTTCCTCAGCATGGCTCCACCCTAGCCTCTACAGGATACACTGTTTAACACCATGCTATCCAAGCCTGCCTTACTGATCAATATTGTGTGTTTGGCTTCCTGTGTGTGTCTTGCCATGTGCTCTACGTCTGATCCTGTTTACCGACCTTGACTTGTTCTTGACTGTCTCTGTCTGCTTCATACCCCGACCTTTGGTGTGTTCTTTGACTATCCCTGCCTGCTTGTTGCCCTGACCTTTTGGCTTATCTCCTGACTATCCCTTGTTGTCCCGGTCTGCTGCTTCCTCTCTATCCTCCAGTAGCCTACTGTGAGCGTGAGCTGGGAGACCCTGGGGGCCGTGACCTGGAGTCAGTTGCAGTGAAGTCCATCCCCACCATCAGGGGCTCTGGTGAACACCTGCTGGCACTTAGATTCCATGCCCTGGGGAATCTCATGCTCTAGCTCCAAGTGTGATCCTTGTTGGTGCTCCAAAGGATCTGCTTTCCTGAACCACCCATAGCTCCATCCACAGAAGTCAGCCGTAGGGTCCACTACCTTAGCGGTGCACTTCTGACCCCAACGGGGTGCATCTGTCATCTGGCTTCAGGTGACCTGACAATGATAAAGAAGCCCCAGCACTTTCTGGGCATTAAAACCCACTTAAAGGGCTACCAAGAGGCAGTTTGAGGGGTTTGAATAGAGAATGTATAAGAAATACTAACAAAATTCAGCTTCCTTTAATAAATGAGCACAGCACATTTCACAGTTCACACACTGATTGAGGTCTGAATGAGGGAGATTCTCTAGTCAAGACCACCAGTCCAACATATATTATTGGTATTGACCCAGAGGCTCCTTGACTGATGTGTGTTCTCTCTGTACTCCATAACATGTATCTACACAAAAATGGACTTATGAAAACGAATACCTTACAGGTCTATGGGAATGCAAAATATGCTTAAAGTAGAGTAGATAACCTTTAAGTCAAATGCATCTGTCAATAAGTTCTGAATTAATTCAGAAGTTTCTCAAACGGAGGCCATGGACACAAACCCACAGTCCATCGAAATTATTTTCAGCCCTGTACATATACAATAAATACTTTTAAGTAGGTTCTACGTAGAAAAACAACCTTAATTAATGTGCACTTGGCATAACCATTCTCTTCTTCTGTGTTCTGCTCTTCCTCATGTCTGAATGAACATGGGGTTGTCAAAGCTTCACCTGTAAGAAAACAGTAAGATATACTTGGTAATGTGCTAGATGACATTATAACAACAGTATGTGTGTCTTTTCCTAATCAAGCTAAGCTCAAACACCAGCAAAAGTGGTCCATCCTAAAATTATGACAAATCAAGGACAGACATAAAATAGATAAGGTGTTATTAAAACCTTTATGAATTTAATGTTCCAGCCAAATGACTAGACATGTGCAGAACGACATTTTTTATTTTGTTTAGTTTTGGATCGATTCCTTAAGTTACTAATTTAGTTACATTGCATTCTACATTAAATTTGTTTTATTTGGTTTATGTGTTTTTGACCAGTTTAACATTTTTCCAATGAATTTGATGTATTGGAATCGGATTCGAATCTAAAATATCGAAACAATCCGAATTCATTGTGAAGAATAGCTGTTTCTATTCTATTCTAATTTCAGAAGAGGGTTATGTTTTTTCGATTTTATTCTATTCTCCAGTATTCGAATTTTGGAAGACGGCTATATTCTTTTTGTTTATTCTATTCAAAATTCAAGTTTCAGAAGATGGCTATATTCTTTCTATTTTATTATATTCAATTAGAAATTTGAATTTTGGAAGACGGTCATATTCTTTCTATTCTATTCTATTCGAAATTCTAATTTTGGAAGAAGGCTATATTCTTTCTATTTTATTCTATTCTATTCAAATCTTTGGAAGACAGCTATATTCTTTCGAATCAATTTTTTTAATGCTATTATATTCTTTTCTATTCTATTCTATTCTTTTATTTACTATTCTATTTTATTCAATTCTTTTAATATCTATTCTGTTTTATTCTATTCTATTCTTTTCAAAATTTTAATTTCAGAAGACGGCTATATTCTAATACACACGGTCTTTGAAGGAAATTAGCAATAGTCAGCAATATGTTTACATTTCAAATTTGGTTTCGAATTCGATTAGATTTCTGATAATAAAACTTGTTTGGTTATTTTGGAGTCATTAAAATTCGTTACTATTGTAATTCAGAAATTCAGATATATCCAAAACTCAGAACAATGAAAATATTGTCCAAATTTCAATTAGTAACGAGCCGCACAATGTCTACAAACGACCTTTTGTGTCTTTCTAGTAGGTTTCTAATTGAACTGTACTTTAATCCAACACAAAAAAATAACAATAGAAGAAGCTTAGGCTCAGTGTAGCAGAATATCCAACTCTGTTTTGTGGCAGTAGGATCAGCAAGTGAGAGATGTTTATGAAAAGGTAGTGTTAGGCAAAACCTTTTTTGTTAAGGTGATCATATTAAAGTGTCAGTGATCACCAACTTGACACCAGTATGTTCTTGTCTCAGATCCTAAATTATGGCCATACTGTCATTAATATCCTGGTCACCGCAATGATGAGTGTACCATTAACAAACATACTGTATATACTTGAGTATAAGCCGACCCGCATATAAGCCGAGGCACCTAATTTTACCACAAAAAACGGTGAAAACGTATTGACTCGAGTATAAGCCTAGGGTGAGAAATGCGCAGCTACTGTAAGTGGAAAAGACGGTCAACAATGCCCATTTGCAGCCTGACTGTGTCCATTTGCATGCCTCACTGTGCCCATTTGCAGCCATAGGTCCCCCGAACTTCAAACTCGGTAGTTAAGGGTTCCTAGATGCCCCCTAGCTGCATCAAAAGGGTCCCGAAATGGCATTGCTGCAGGTGGACACAGTTGACCGACTTTGGGGCCCCGTATCTCGGGGCCACTTAGTGCTAGGAACCCCAAATTTGGTGTGCAAACCCAGTGGAACCAGCACTACAACATATCCTAGGGTTCCTAGCACTAAGTGGCCCTGAGATACAGGGGCCCCAAAGTCGGTTCGGACAATGTTAAGCACTTTTCTGCAGCAGAGAATGACCTTTTCCGAACCGACTTTGGGGCCCTGTATCTCGGGGGAAGCTAGGAAGCCCCAAAGTCGGTTCCGGAAAATTTTATTTTCTGCAGCAGAAAAATGCTTGACTCGAGTATAAGCCGAGGGGGGCCGAGGGGGGCATTTTCCGTACAAAAAAAATGTGCTGAAAAACTCAGCTTATACTCGAGTATATATGGTACTTGGTTACAGGCTTTGCACATCTTCCTAATACATTTAAAATTCACAAAAATACTTACATTGTACATTCTTTCTGAATGTGCTGTAGTCTTCGGATTTGGGAAACAATTTATGTACCTTCTCTAAATCCAGTCCCTGTATACTTTTAATCTTAAAAAAAAAGGCATAAAAACAGTGTTTTATTTTATTTTATAAGGAATGCAATTTTACACTGCCCTGTTTTATATCAGGCAACAAAAATAGGCAATTTATTGCTAATCATGCCTTCAGGCTAATTTAATAATGAGAGTCTGAAGGATGATCAATGACCCATGACTGAACAGATTTCATCTTTAACTGGCTTCAATTAAAAGAAATCCACTAAATGCTTTTGTTACCTCAGTTTGCATTTTAGCTTTTCTCTTTTTAACTGTTTTATCAAATAAGGCTGTTGGTGCCTTAAAACACAGAGTTTGATTCACAAAATCTGCTATACAAGAACAAATAAGGCCGTAGCACCTATAGTATTACAGTACTAACCAATCAAATGTTAATTTTTTATTTAATATGTCTTCACAAAAATATAGCAGCTGGGATCAGATTAAATGCAATGGAAATTTTCTGCAGCTGCCATCTTTATACTACAAGTCAGAAAATAAACATGAGCATCCAATTGGTTGCAATGAGCAACTAATTGTCAGCGCTGGGCTCAGCCCTTCCTTCTCTGAGCTGGCTGCTCAACTGTCGGCTAATTGCAAGCTCCTATCTCTCCACAGTTACTCAGCTGTTGATGGTATCCTGCTCGTCAGTCCTGCCTTCGCCTTAGTCAACATCACAGACGCTGTTAAAAGACTTGCTTGGCTGACATCCCTTCTGGCTCTAGATCCTCCTTGCTGTTTTTCTACGCTCATCTCTGGCTTCCTGACATTTGGCTTGTCTGACTATTCGTTCCGATTCCTGAACTCTGGCTATGTTTTAAATATGTTTACTCTATTTACTTTTATTATTAAACAAGTGTGATTTTTTTTTTTTTATATAATCTTTATTTTAACAATGTTTTAACATCAACATACAAAAATACAGAAACAAAAATGAAATTGACAGAAACTAACATGTAGAGCTAATACACTCATGGTATAAAGTGCGGCGTATTTGTGGGGCCCATCTCTTGGGTAAGTCGCTTCACAAAGTACCCAGGGGGCTGCGCGCCCGGAAGCTTCCCAGGGGAGACATGTAGCACCATATGATCATCAATACTTCTGAAATCACACATCAATAAGTCTCTCCTATCTCTCTCCCGTGGGCTAGCCCTGGGGAAGGTCCGGTCCTTCATGTAGTAGCATGGGTCTAACAGTGACCCATAGTGCTGAAGCCAAATGGTGGCCAAAACCTAGAACTCAGTAAAGAGCATGTCTTTATGACCAATAAACCAAAACAGCAAAATTAAATAAGTGCAAATAGAAGGGATAGAAGGAAAAAAGAGGAAAAAAGAAAAAATAAGGAGAGAGGGGGGGGGGGGGGGTAATGCTACCTTCCTTTGCTTAATATCTCTAAGAAGGTGGTGTCGAGTCATCAGAGTTCGCCTGTGCCCCTCCAACCTGGGGAGGGGAGTTTGCTTTATACGTCCCTGAGGAGCTGGTGTAATGTATCCATGTGGCCCAAATAGAGTGAAATTGCTCGTACCTGTCCTTGCACTTCGCCATCCACTCCTCAGCCGCCATGATGTTGTTCACCATTTTTGTCCAATCACTGCGTGTGGGTATCTGTTTTTTTTTTTCCAATATATTGGAATTAGCCTACGGGCTGCGTTAAGCAAGTGGGGTAGTACTGATTTGCGATACTGACTTACTGGAATGGTGGGGAAGTGCAATAACGATTCCAATGGGGAATCCGGGAGCTCTATATCCGTAATAACTTTTATCTGGGCATGAATGTAACAAGTGGTGCTGAACCGAACTACAGGGGCATTTGAGCCTCTGAAGATAAATTGTTTGCCAACATCCCTGAGTAAATATTTGGAAAATGGAGCCTCTACTACTAGAGGACCATTAGTACCCTCCGGTACAATTGGGACTTTTCAGGCGAAACACAACAAAATTGTTGCACAGAAGCAAAAGAAATATATTTTTAGATAATTTATTAATAGAAAAACAAGTATATCAATGAATAAATATCAAAGACAACAAAATGAACACAAAAGGGGGGGGGGATTTAGATGTGTGCATACACAAATTGTTAAAAACAATTGTAATACAACCTTTTAGTTTACAGATATTTGCATGTAGATATGACATATACAAATGGAAAAAAGAAGAAAAATGGGAAAAAGAAAAAGAAAACACATCCCTCAATTGCCTAACATGTTTCGGGAAACTCTGATGATCCCTTCTTCAGAGGCATTTAGGTAGAGATTTAGTGTGGAGCAGGAAGTCTGGGAAAAAAACACAAACGACAAAAACAGACAAAAATGAGCATTTCAGGGGAACCTGGGGGGAAGGGAGACAAAGCCATTGCATAGAATGCCTGGACACCAGCGTTTATACATACCAATATCCATGAGGATAAAAGGTTAATTACACCGAAAGTCCGGGTGAATTTCTTCATGTGATGAAAAGTAGCAAAAAACCAGGAGTTGTTGCAAGAGGTTCTGGGACCATAATATAGCAAATTCTTAACCACTCAACACGAAAGGAGGGGGAAGGGGGGGGGGGGGAGAGGAATTAACTATTGAGGGTTTTTGTAGAAAGAGGGGGGTTGGTGGCCCTCCAAATGATGATCTCCAAGGGTGAGGCCCACACAAGGATCAACCCAATGACCCGTCTCCGCGTGGTGAAGCACAGTGGAAAACCGGGTAATCAAGATGTCTAAAAATATAGAGAAAGCGAAATATATATATCAGAAATTGGTACACATGAAATGTGCGTGTGTTCAAACTAATATTGAAACAGCCAAGAGACTATTTATTGCACAATAGCGAAGACACAAAAAATGATAAAAAAATATTTTAAAACTCCTAATGAGCAAAAAGAAGCTGTTTGTTATATTTTCATGGATTCGCATTAATGAATCACATGCTATATTTTAATGAGCCATCAGAGATCAAAGATATGTATCAAAAGGATCTCTTTAACAATAAGGAATGATGATAATTCAGGCAATAAAGATTATGCATAAGCCATAAACAAACTGAACTTACACAGTAGATGCACACCCCAAGAGTACTGCAAATGGAAAAACGCCTGGTTTCATCACAGCAGGAGCAATCGCTGCTGACCTGCTGTGTGAACAGTTATTTATAAGGCAGAGCAAATGCACTGCGCATAAGCAAGTCAATTGAATGACAATACAGAACAGCTGAGGTGGAGGCGTCAACTATGAGACTCGGTAACGGCCTTAAAATGTCAAAGGGCGAATCTGTGGCCAATGGGCGAACAGGGGCGGGGCTATTGGGGAAGAGCCTTTCTTATCCCTCCAATTATATGAGTCTCCTAAGACTCTATGAGAAAGAAAGAGGCCGGCGTCCAGCTGGACAGGAACGCAAACGTGTTACGTTGCGTTCCAAGAGAAGTGAGAGGCGACGCGTACGTCAGAGGCATGCGTATGGCGCATGCGCGATATGCAGAACACGGCGCATGCGTCGAGCGTGAAAGCCGTCGTTTGAAATACTGCGCAGAGAGGACGACCAAGAGTGGGTGGGATTAAAATTGGCATGTTATTAAAGAAATTCCGAGAGGCTTCCAAGGAGACAGGGCAAAAGGCAATGATCCCCAGAGCTATAACCGCACGGCACCCCGTCAGAGAGAAAAATTTCAAGCTGGTGGGGCGTCCTGCGGTGAGAACTCACTGGCGCGGGAAGGCATTAGAACCCAAGCGGGCAACTCCTACAGGGGGAAGTCGCCAGCAATAGGTCCACAGCCGAAAAAATAGAGGGGGCATCTCCCACTCCCTTACGGGATAGGAGGTGGTACCCCTCTTACCCGCGCCAGGCGGGGCCAAAACCCAGGAGACCACAAAAACCAACAAGTATGGGGACAAGTTGGGATTAATTTGCAAATATAGCAAAGTGTAGATTAGAAAAATAGAAATAAAATTAAAAATGTTAATGCAACAATATATGGCAATGAAATATTAGTATGTGAACCAGGATCCACGCAATGGCAAGTTCTCTCCATACCCAGGCTCCTTATATGTTCTCATGGAAATATTTTAAACTTGGAAAAACTCCATATAGAATATTTGATTTGTCTGAAATGCAAAAAAAAAAAAAAAAAAAAAAAAAAAAACAGTAAAACATAATACTAATAAATAGAAACAGACCAGGGACTTGTAATAGTATGATACTGAAATACCAATTTTAAACAACAGTAAACATAACAACAAAAAAAACAAAAAAACAATTAACATAAAAACCTAACAAAACTAGATGCCAAAAAAAAAAAAATAATAAAATATGATAAAATGATAAAATAATTAGATATGCGTGAAAAAACCGGGGGGGGGGGGGGGGGGAAAGAAGTTCTATTCTTTTTCACAGCCACCTGACACAAAACCCTCAAGAAAAGGGCGAAAGGAAAGTTGGGTGTTAAGGCCCGGAAAGGAAGTTGCATTGAGGTCTGCGATCCATCTGACCTCTCTCTGGAGTAGAGACTTATTCCAGTCGCCACCCCTACTGTCGGGGTGGATTCTGTCAAGGATGGTAAAGAGTACACGCGGAAAGATACCGGCATGTTGGTCTCTAACATGTCGTCCCAGAGGGAGGTCAGGGTTAGCGACCTTCATGCTAGAGATATGGCGTGCAGCTCGCTTGTTAAATTCATTTTTGGTTTTGCCAATGTAAAAACATTCGCAATGACAGGTAAGTAAGTAAATGACCCCGATTGTTTTACAATTAAAGAAATGTTTTGGACTGTATTTTTTGCCATTCGGAAGTGTAAAATTGGACTTTGTGTTCATATATCTGCATATGGAACAGCCTCCACAGGTAAAGGTGCCAAAGCGTTTACACACATCAGTTCTAAAGGGGCCACTATACTCGCTTTTGACCAAATAATCTCTCAGAGACCGCGTGCGTCTGAAAGTAATAGATGGTTTGGGAGGAATATGTTTACTGAGATTGGGGTCTACATGCAGCAGATGCCAGTGTTTCTGTAAGATTTGTTTGATTTTTTTATGCTGTTTATTATAGGTAGTTATGAAGCGGGTGGTATTGGGAGATCTATTCAGGGACCTGTCTGGAAAGAGAACCTCATGTCTGGCCGAGTCACGTGCCCGCCTGAATGCTCTTTTCAGACAGGTGCCTGAATATCCCCGTTGTAAAAGGCGCTGTCTCAGAAGGTCTGCCTCAACCTTGAAGGCTGCTTCCGTAGAGCAATTTCGTCTGAGTCTCAGGTATTGTCCATATGGTATGGATCGTACCAAAGGCTCTGGGTGAAAACTGGATGCGTGTAGAATAGTATTTCCAGCAGTCTCTTTACGATAGAGACTGCTGGAAAGAAAGCCCTCTGGAGATTTCATAATCTTTAAATCCAAAAACATGACTGAAAAGGGGTCGCAGGTCATAGTGAAAAACAAATTAAAGGTATTTATGTTCAGAATGTTAATAAAGGCCTGCAAATCCTCCACTGAGCCATTCCATATCATTAAAATGTCATCTATATACCTATACCAGGCTGCCACATGCCTGGTATAGGTAGAGATGGTTTCGTCCGATAATATGGATTGTTCCCACTCCCCCAGATACAGGTTGGCGTACGATGGGGCACAACATGTCCCCATCGCCACCCCCTGTATCTGGAGGTAGTGGGATCCATCGAACGAAAAAACATTATTTGACAAAATGAATTCCAAAGCGTCCAACAAAAACCTGTTTAGTTTTTTATCATCCCGATGGGATTGAGAAATAAAGTGTTCAATTACTGGAAGTCCAAGATTGTGAGGGATAGAACTATATAGAGCTTCCACATCTATAGTTACTAAGATTGAATTCGGCAAGGTGTGTAGTTCATCCAAGTTTTGTAAAAGATGAATTGTATCCTTGGTATAGGAAAAGAGGCCTGCAACATAAGGTCTTAAGTGATTATCCACAAATTTGCTCAGGTTCTCAGTAATTGAACCATTGCCTGATACGATTGGGCGTCCTGGGGGATTTGATTGATTTTTATGTATTTTGGGTAAACAATAAAAAGTCGGGATACGTGGATAAGGTGTCCTAATGTATTCCCATTCATTTTTGGTGATTGCACCATTACAGAATGCTTCATCAACCATAGTATAGAAAGAAAGATTACTTTTCTCAATGATGTTTTTAGAGATTTTTTTATACCAAAGGTTATTCGACAGGACTTTCTGGCACATACCTGCATATTGATCATTAGACATAATTACTATGTTCCCCCCCTTGTCGGAGGGCTTAATAGTAAGGGAATTTTCCTTCTTCAATGATTCTAGAGCTTTTAATTCATTTTTTGTAAGATTGCTACAAGAATTAGATGTCTTTATCTTTTTGATTTCTGCTATGGTTTGTGCCAAAAAGGCCACTAAATTAGGACTATTTGTAAATTGCGGAAATTTATCAGACTTCTTTTTAAATTGTTTTTTTATAGTGTCTTTATGATCCATTGGTTCCTCAGAGACATGGGTGTCCAATAACAATTGGATGTCTACCATGTCAATGAGGTCACCACTTGTTACATTTAACGAACCGGGTAGTAAATACCCACCCCCTCCCCTTGCTTGAACCAAATTAATTCACTATGATAATATATTTCTTTTTTTTTTATATAATAATTTTTGTAGAATCTATCTTGGAGATACATTTTTTATGAAATAGATTATGTTTTTCTCCTTTTAGGGGTTTTCTTGCTTCTTTTGGGGTTTTTCTTCTTTTTTTCTCTTTGTCTCGTGTGCAGCTACAGAGTAGTCTTTCTCCTCTTTCGCTGCATAGTATATTTCCTATTATATGACATATGTACATATTTAGCATATATGTTTATACTTTTGTTTCTTTTCTAATTTGTACATGTGGTAATTAAGTCTGGGAAGGTGTGTTGTGTGTTGTTTTTTCCCCTTTTTTTTTTTTTTTTTTTTCCATAGCACACAAACTGTGAGCTTTGGTATAATGTTTCAGGGGAAAGAATGGGACACCCTCATGGCTGGTTTCTCCAGAGACTATGGAAAAAAGTCCTCATCATACTCGGAAGTATCTTCCCTGTTTTTTCAACTCGGTAAAGTCGTTGACAAAAAAGTGGCATGTTTTTGGCATGCGGATAGTTTTGATAGATATATTCAAGAAGACATAAATCCTATGGGTCTAAGGATCCAAATTTTTCCATTTCTTGAGGACGTAGATGCCTCATTTAAAACCAAATGGGAAAATAATTTACAAGTATGCACAAAAACGATGATGACCCTGTTGAGCGAGGAATACAAGAAACGTATTTCCTCGTTTGATCAGGAAATTGAAAGCATTTACGCCAAATTATTGCCATTTAAAGACTTACCCATTTATAAAGAAAATGAGGAAAAAATAAAATTACAGTTAAATCAAAAATCTCAGGAGAAGCTAGCCATGAAGGACAAAAAGTTTTGGCGCGATAAAAGAGCCTTCCAGGAAGGCAAAGCCTACAAGTGGAACCAAAATAATATGACACAACGAGCATATAAAAGCAATTATGCCAAAAATACTAGAGAATCGGGCTCGAACTCATCCCTCAACTCATCTGTCTCTTCTTTTCCCCAAAATAGACACAGGAACCGTAAACCACAAAAAAATAAAAGAATGTCATCTGGTGATGAACCGTATTTAAACAAAAAAAGAATTACTGAACCTTCAGAAACAGCATCTGGCTCACAACCCCCGGGTAAAGGTAATGCACGCGGTGTTATTCAAACTGTGTCCCTCACAGGATCTTCTGGTGCAGGTTCAACTATAAATTCTCTTTCAGGTGATGCTACACTACTCTCTAACTTATCTTTAACTGACAAAGATTTTTTAGTGCATCGTATGGAGGAGAGCCTCCAGAATACGTAAACGCACCCCCGGAGTTTTCGACGGATGCCAAATTAAACATTATCAATCTTTCTAACCACATACTCACCCAGTCAGAAATAAGTCTTCTACAGAAGGGTCTAAGCTTTTGCCCGGATAACAATGCAGATACTTTTGTATTAACAAAGGATCTGCATTTGTTCGCACGTAAGATCTATTACAAAAGCATGTTCTCAAAAGAAAAAGAAAAATCAGTTTCAGAGGCTAACATCAAAAAATCCGAAGAGGCTCTTGACGATCTTCTAACTTTATTGGAAGAACAGGATCCCAGTGACCTCATTGACATGGTAGACATCCAATTGTTATTGGACACCCATGTCTCTGAGGAACCAATGGATCATAAAGACACTATAAAAAAACAATTTAAAAAGAAGTCTGATAAATTTCCGCAATTTACAAATAGTCCTAATTTAGTGGCCTTTTTGGCACAAACCATAGCAGAAATCAAAAAGATAAAGACATCTAATTCTTGTAGCAATCTTACAAAAAATGAATTAAAAGCTCTAGAATCATTGAAGAAGGAAAATTCCCTTACTATTAAGCCCTCCGACAAGGGGGGGAACATAGTAATTATGTCTAATGATCAATATGCAGGTATGTGCCAGAAAGTCCTGTCGAATAACCTTTGGTATAAAAAAATCTCTAAAAACATCATTGAGAAAAGTAATCTTTCTTTCTATACTATGGTTGATGAAGCATTCTGTAATGGTGCAATCACCAAAAATGAATGGGAATACATTAGGACACCTTATCCACGTATCCCGACTTTTTATTGTTTACCCAAAATACATAAAAATCAATCAAATCCCCCAGGACGCCCAATCGTATCAGGCAATGGTTCAATTACTGAGAACCTGAGCAAATTTGTGGATAATCACTTAAGACCTTATGTTGCAGGCCTCTTTTCCTATACCAAGGATACAATTCATCTTTTACAAAACTTGGATGAACTACACACCTTGCCGAATTCAATCTTAGTAACTATAGATGTGGAAGCTCTATATAGTTCTATCCCTCACAATCTTGGACTTCCAGTAATTGAACACTTTATTTCTCAATCCCATCGGGATGATAAAAAACTAAACAGGTTTTTGTTGGACGCTTTGGAATTCATTTTGTCAAATAATGTTTTTTCGTTCGATGGATCCCACTACCTCCAGATACAGGGGGTGGCGATGGGGACATGTTGTGCCCCATCGTACGCCAACCTGTATCTGGGGGAGTGGGAACAATCCATATTATCGGACGAAACCATCTCTACCTATACCAGGCATGTGGCAGCCTGGTATAGGTATATAGATGACATTTTAATGATATGGAATGGCTCAGTGGAGGATTTGCAGGCCTTTATTAACATTCTGAACATAAATACCTTTAATTTGTTTTTCACTATGACCTGCGACCCCTTTTCAGTCATGTTTTTGGATTTAAAGATTATGAAATCTCCAGAGGGCTTTCTTTCCAGCAGTCTCTATCGTAAAGAGACTGCTGGAAATACTATTCTACACGCATCCAGTTTTCACCCAGAGCCTTTGGTACGATCCATACCATATGGACAATACCTGAGACTCAGACGAAATTGCTCTACGGAAGCAGCCTTCAAGGTTGAGGCAGACCTTCTGAGACAGCGCCTTTTACAACGGGGATATTCAGGCACCTGTCTGAAAAGAGCATTCAGGCGGGCACGTGACTCGGCCAGACATGAGGTTCTCTTTCCAGACAGGTCCCTGAATAGATCTCCCAATACCACCCGCTTCATAACTACCTATAATAAACAGCATAAAAAAATCAAACAAATCTTACAGAAACACTGGCATCTGCTGCATGTAGACCCCAATCTCAGTAAACATATTCCTCCCAAACCATCTATTACTTTCAGACGCACGCGGTCTCTGAGAGATTATTTGGTCAAAAGCGAGTATAGTGGCCCCTTTAGAACTGATGTGTGTAAACGCTTTGGCACCTTTACCTGTGGAGGCTGTTCCATATGCAGATATATGAACACAAAGTCCAATTTTACACTTCCGAATGGCAAAAAATACAGTCCAAAACATTTCTTTAATTGTAAAACAATCGGGGTCATTTACTTACTTACCTGTCATTGCGAATGTTTTTACATTGGCAAAACCAAAAATGAATTTAACAAGCGAGCTGCACGCCATATCTCTAGCATGAAGGTCGCTAACCCTGACCTCCCTCTGGGACGACATGTTAGAGACCAACATGCCGGTATCTTTCCGCGTGTACTCTTTACCATCCTTGACAGAATCCACCCCGACAGTAGGGGTGGCGACTGGAATAAGTCTCTACTCCAGAGAGAGGTCAGATGGATCGCAGACCTCAATGCAACTTCCTTTCCGGGCCTTAACACCCAACTTTCCTTTCGCCCTTTTCTTGAGGGTTTTGTGTCAGGTGGCTGTGAAAAAGAATAGAACTTCTTTCCCCCCCCCCCCCCCGGTTTTTTCACGCATATCTAATTATTTTATCATTTTATCATATTTTATTTTATTTTTTTTTTTGGCATCTAGTTTTGTTAGGTTTTTATGTTAATTGTTTTTTTGTTTTTTTGTTGTTATGTTTACTGTTGTTTAAAATTGGTATTTCAGTATCATACTATTACAAGTCCCTGGTCTGTTTCTATTTATTAGTATTATGTTTTACTGTTTTTTTTTTTTTTTTTTTTTTTGCATTTCAGACAAATCAAATATTCTATATGGAGTTTTTCCAAGTTTAAAATATTTCCATGAGAACATATAAGGAGCCTGGGTATGGAGAGAACTTGCCATTGCGTGGATCCTGGTTCACATACTAATATTTCATTGCCATATATTGTTGCATTAACATTTTTAATTTTATTTCTATTTTTCTAATCTACACTTTGCTATATTTGCAAATTAATCCCAACTTGTCCCCATACTTGTTGGTTTTTGTGGTCTCCTGGGTTTTGGCCCCGCCTGGCGCGGGTAAGAGGGGTACCACCTCCTATCCCGTAAGGGAGTGGGAGATGCCCCCTCTATTTTTTCGGCTGTGGACCTATTGCTGGCGACTTCCCCCTGTAGGAGTTGCCCGCTTGGGTTCTAATGCCTTCCCGCGCCAGTGAGTTCTCACCGCAGGACGCCCCACCAGCTTGAAATTTTTCTCTCTGACGGGGTGCCGTGCGGTTATAGCTCTGGGGATCATTGCCTTTTGCCCTGTCTCCTTGGAAGCCTCTCGGAATTTCTTTAATAACATGCCAATTTTAATTCCACCCACTCTTGGTCGTCCTCTCTGCGCAGTATTTCAAACGACGGCTTTCACGCTCGACGCATGCGCCGTGTTCTGCATATCGCGCATGCGCCATACGCATGCCTCTGACGTACGCGTCGCCTCTCACTTCTCTTGGAACGCAACGTAACACGTTTGCGTTCCTGTCCAGCTGGACGCCGGCCTCTTTCTTTCTCATAGAGTCTTAGGAGACTCATATAATTGGAGGGATAAGAAAGGCTCTTCCCCAATAGCCCCGCCCCTGTTCGCCCATTGGCCACAGATTCGCCCTTTGACATTTTAAGGCCGTTACCGAGTCTCATAGTTGACGCCTCCACCTCAGCTGTTCTGTATTGTCATTCAATTGACTTGCTTATGCGCAGTGCATTTGCTCTGCCTTATAAATAACTGTTCACACAGCAGGTCAGCAGCGATTGCTCCTGCTGTGATGAAACCAGGCGTTTTTCCATTTGCAGTACTCTTGGGGTGTGCATCTACTGTGTAAGTTCAGTTTGTTTATGGCTTATGCATAATCTTTATTGCCTGAATTATCATCATTCCTTATTGTTAAAGAGATCCTTTTGATACATATCTTTGATCTCTGATGGCTCATTAAAATATAGCATGTGATTCATTAATGCGAATCCATGAAAATATAACAAACAGCTTCTTTTTGCTCATTAGGAGTTTTAAAATATTTTTTTATCATTTTTTGTGTCTTCGCTATTGTGCAATAAATAGTCTCTTGGCTGTTTCAATATTAGTTTGAACACACGCACATTTCATGTGTACCAATTTCTGATATATATATTTCGCTTTCTCTATATTTTTAGACATCTTGATTACCCGGTTTTCCACTGTGCTTCACCACGCGGAGACGGGTCATTGGGTTGATCCTTGTGTGGGCCTCACCCTTGGAGATCATCATTTGGAGGGCCACCAACCCCCCTCTTTCTACAAAAACCCTCAATAGTTAATTCCTCTCCCCCCCCCCCCCCTTCCCCCTCCTTTCGTGTTGAGTGGTTAAGAATTTGCTATATTATGGTCCCAGAACCTCTTGCAACAACTCCTGGTTTTTTGCTACTTTTCATCACATGAAGAAATTCACCCGGACTTTCGGTGTAATTAACCTTTTATCCTCATGGATATTGGTATGTATAAACGCTGGTGTCCAGGCATTCTATGCAATGGCTTTGTCTCCCTTCCCCCCAGGTTCCCCTGAAATGCTCATTTTTGTCTGTTTTTGTCGTTTGTGTTTTTTTCCCAGACTTCCTGCTCCACACTAAATCTCTACCTAAATGCCTCTGAAGAAGGGATCATCAGAGTTTCCCGAAACATGTTAGGCAATTGAGGGATGTGTTTTCTTTTTCTTTTTCCCATTTTTCTTCTTTTTTCCATTTGTATATGTCATATCTACATGCAAATATCTGTAAACTAAAAGGTTGTATTACAATTGTTTTTAACAATTTGTGTATGCACACATCTAAATCCCCCCCCCCCCTTTTTTGTTCATTTTGTTGTCTTTGATATTTATTCATTGATATACTTGTTTTTCTATTAATAAATTATCTAAAAATATATTTCTTTTGCTTCTGTGCAACAATTTTGTTGTGTTTCGCCTGAAAAGTCCCAATTGTACCGGAGGGTACTAATGGTCCTCTAGTAGTAGAGGCTCCATTTTCCAAATATTTATCTGGGCATGAATGTCAAGCCAAAAGGGCCGCAATATGGGACATTCCCACCAAATGTGTAGAAACAAACCTCTGAGACCACATTCCCTCCAGCAGGCGGCTGACAGAGATGGGTAGATTTTAGCTAACTTCGACGGGACTCTGTACCACCTGGTTAAGATCTTATAGCTATTTTCTTTCATTTTGGTGTCAACTGTGCTTGAGTGTGTGAGACGGTAAAGATGGTCTAATTGGGGCTCAGTAAAAATGTGCCGTAGGTCCCTCTCCCACTCCCTAATGTATCCTGGCTTTCCCTCTGCTTGTGAGAGTTGTAACAGGTCATAGAGTACGGAAATTGCATGTGGGATACTAGAAGAGGACATACACAGTCGCTCAAAGGGCGAGGCCTGGGCTGGGGATCTCACCTCTTGGGGTAAGTTGTTAATGAAGTGTTGAAGCTGCCTATGGCGCCACTCGTCCATTGGGAAGGGGCCATAAAGATTCCTAAGTGTGTCCAGCGGCAACAAGCCCTGGTTTTGGATGAATCTGCCGCATCTGGACTCCCCGTCTGCCGCCCACGTCCTGAAGAAAGAGGGGTGTTCCCCCGGAGTGAACCACGGGAAGCCCCCTAGGGGTGCCAAGGGAGAGGTTGGTTGAGCGAGCCTGCCTTGTTTGTTTATAGTATCCCAGATAGTCAGGGCATGAGCGGCTAAGGGGGACACCAGTGCTGAAAGGCCCCTGTGTTCTCTAGGGACCCAGGGGGCGTGCGATAGGTTTCGACCCGCAAGGCATTTGTCCAGCGGGACCCATGCCTTGAGGGAGACATTGTGATACCAGTCCAGGATGCGTTGTAGAGCTATAGCTTCGTAGTATCTACGGACTGTCGGTACCCCCATGCCTCCGTTCGCCCTTGAGCGTTGTATCAATCTGAGGGCGAGTCTGGGGCATTTCCCAGCCCAAATATACTTTATGAATAAGCTGTTGAGGGATGAGAAGAAAGCCCGGGGCAATGTAATTGGTACCATCTGTAAAAAGAACAGGATACGCGGTAGCACATTCATTTTAAGGACACTGACTCGGCCCATCCACGAAAAGGCCACCCTGTCCCAGCTCTGTAGGTCTTTTCTTATGGCAGTAAGCAGGGGTGCATAGTTACACGCAAAAAGCTGAGAGCAGCTCGCGGGTAGGTGTATCCCCAAGTATTTCAGGGAGGACTGGCACCATGTGAAGGAAAATGCAGTCTGCAGCTGTGTACGCAAGTCCACGGGTATATTAAGTGAAAGAATCTCTGATTTGCTATAGTTTATCTTGAAGTTCGATAATAGGTTGAATTCTCCTAGTTCTGCCAAGATGTTAGGTAGCTGTCAGGGAAATACCAGGCCTCTTCGCCGGGTTCCAGGGTTGCGCACGCGCGGTAGAGCGGCGCAACGAATGTTACAGGTACGCCGGGTAACGGGTGCGCATGCGCGGGTCCGCGGCACTCGGGTATCTGACACAACCCAGCCAGTACGCCTCACCGCTGTGCGCGGCGCTGACAGAAGACGAGTGCGCATGCGCACTCGTCCGGGTATCCCACCTGACCATTTACCTGGCCTATAAAAGGCCTTCCCTGTTCGCTTTCAAATTGCTGGTTTGTTGTCTCTTCTGAGTCCTGTCTCCAGTCCAGTATCCTGTATCCTGTATCCCGCATCCTGTATCCTGTACCCTGTATCTACCTGACTACCTGTGCCGACCCGGAATCCGTCTGACTACCGCTGCCGCTACTTACCTGTGTTTGAACCCCTGGCTTGCTTCCTGGATACTTCTACTGCCTGACTACCTGTGCTTGACCCTCGGCCTGTCTACTGGACCTTCTGTGAGTTACTTACCTGTGTTTGACCTCTGGCTTGCTTCCTGGATACTTCTACTGCCTGTTTACCTGTGCTTGACCCTCGGCCTGCCTACTGGACATTCTCTGAGTTACTTACCTGTGTTTGACCCCTGGCTTGCTTCTTGGATACCTCTACTGCCTGATTACCTGTGCTTGACCCTTGGCCTGCCTACTGGACATTCTCTGAGTTACTTACCTGTGTTTGACCCCTGGCTTGCTTCTTGGATACCTCTACTGCCTGATTACCTGTGCTTGACCCCCGGCCTGCCTCCTGGACATTCTCTGAGTTACTTACCTGTGTTTGACCCCTGGCCTGCCTCTTGGATATTTCTACTGCCTGGTTGCCTGTGTTTGACCCTCGGCCTGCTTGCTGGACTATCTCCTGCTCCTGGTGCTGGACCCCCTGCTCAGTGTTCTGGACTTGCAGTTCCCTCATGCTCCCGAGGGTTCTCCTTCAGTATATGCTTTGGTACCTCTGCAACCTCTACCTGATCACAGCTCTGCCAGGTGTCTACTCCCAGTGCAGCTTCAGCCTCTCCTGGTCAACGTCGCTACTGCACACCACCTGCTACACTCCTGCTGGCAACCCGTGCATCTTTGAGCCCGGTGTCCTCTGTACCCACTCCAGAGGCATCGTGCGCTTAGTCGCAAGGGGAGCAGCTCTCAGCATATCGGCCCGGGTGAGTACCTCTGACAGTACAAACCAGCCAATGTCCGAGGCCGACAGAGCTGGTTCACCCCTTGAGGCCTTATGCCAGCAGGTGACAACCCTTACGCAGGCTGTACAACGCCTCCAAGATGGATACTTTCAGATCGAAGGGCGTCTTCAGCACCTGACCTTGTCTCCAAACCAAGCGGACCAGTCACCCCCTGCAGCCAGCACCTCCACTCTTCTATCAACACCTGGAGGTGCTCTCCCTGCCTATGACATGTCCCATCCTGATCCCAGGGTCCCCACACCAGAACGTTTTTCCGGGAACCGAAGGAAATTTCGCTCCTTTAAAAATTCTTGTTTGCTACACCTAGCACTACAACCCAGGACCTTCCAGTTGGAATCCACCGATTCGCGTCGTAGACAGCGGCGCAGGCGCACTGAGCATGCCGTTAGTGAAGGTGAACATGCTGTCGGTGACGGCTCCGGCGCACATGCGCCGGAGTGACGTCATCGCGGCTCCGGCCAGTCACAGCGCCGGAGCCGTGATACCCGGAAGTTACTCCGGGATACATGGCGACGGCGGAGGAGGCGAAGAAGTGGGTTTCATTATCTCTCTACTTTCAGATGACCCTCAATCCTGGGCACACCATTTGATGGAACAAAAGAGCCCACAGTTGAATTCTGTAGAGACTTTCTTTTCCGCTATGGCAGCACTCTACGAGGACTCCCAACGCACAGGTACGGCAGAATCTACCCTGCATACCCTATCCCAGGGGAGAAGACCTGTAGAGGACTATGTAGTGGATTTCCGCAAATGGGCAGCAGATACTGATTGGAACGAGTCAGCCCTAAAATATCAATTCCGTTTGGGGCTATCCGAGGTATTGAAGGATGAACTGGCTCGAGGAGAGATCCCAAGCACTTTCACAGATCTCTGCCAACTTGTTATTAAACTTGACCGTCGATTACGGGAACGACGGGCAGAGAGACTGCAGAGCCCTCGTCCCACCTGGACGATGCCCCGGGTCCCTCCGGCACCTGCTCCTTCTTGGAACTCTCGCTCTCCTCCTTATGGGGAACCTATGCAGCTGGGCCTGGCACGGTCCCCCCTATCTGCTGAAGAAAGGCTCCGTCGTCGTCAAGCCAATCTCTGCCTCTACTGCGGGGGCACGGGGCACTACCTACAGAAATGCCCCATAAGACCCAGTAAGTGCCCTTCTGGGTCCCTCTCGAGTTCGCACTCTGTTGGAATTCCACATTTTCATCTGACTGTTCCACTCTCCCTACAGGTAGCGGGAGAGTCTTTCCAGTTGGGAGCCATCCTTGACTCCGGAGCCTGCAGTTGCTTCATGGACCTGACCTTGGCACGACACCTGAACCTCCCTTTAACTACCAAGAAACAACCTCTTCAAATCCAGCTGGCTGATGGCTCTCCACCCTGCTCAGGACCGGTTACCCAGGAAACCGCTCCTATCCTGACCTGCACCAAATCAGGTCATCAGGAACTTTTACGTTTTGACATTATCCACTCCCCTATGTTCCCCATCATCCTGGGGTACCCCTGGCTACTGGCTCACAATCCTCGGATCGACTGGGTCAACAGGGAAGTGGAGTTCTCCTCTCCTTACTGCCTGCAGCACTGCCTTCCGGATCAACCCGCAGTACCCCTTTCTCATCTTGCCATGCAACCCAGTATCAAGGACCTGCAACACGTTCCAATACCCTACCGTGACTTCATGGACATTTTCGATGAAAGAAAGGCCGAAGTTCTTCCCCCTCATCGCTCATATGATTGTCCGATTGATCTCCTACCAGGGGCCGAGATCCCCTTCGGAAGGATTTTCCCCTTGTCCGAAACTGAGCTTGAAGCCCTACGGGTATATATTGACGAAAATCTTGCTAAAGGGTTCATCCAACCATCTTCTTCGCCAGCAGGGGCTGGGATTTTCTTTGTTGAGAAAAAAGACGGTTCCCTCAGACCCTGTGTGGATTACAGGGAACTCAATAAAATTACTATCAAGAACAGGTACCCACTCCCACTCATTCCCGAACTTTTTCAGCGGCTCAGGACTGCCAAGGTGTTTACCAAGCTCGATCTCCGTGGGGCCTACAACTTAGTTAGAATACGCTCTGGGGATGAGTGGAAGACGGCTTTTAGGTCCAGATTCGGCCATTTCGAGTACCTGGTCATGCCGTTTGGACTTTGTAATGCCCCAGCTACCTTCCAACACCTTGTCAATGACATTTTCCGTGAGTATCTGGATAACTTCCTCATTGTATATCTTGATGATATCTTGATTTTCTCCGATTCTCTAGAAGCCCACCGTCAACATGTCCGGAAAGTTCTCCTCATCCTCCGTAAACACGGGCTCTACGTCAAAGGAGAGAAATGCGAGTTCGAGACTGATACCATCCAGTTCCTGGGCTTTATCATAACCACCGGAGGAGTACTGATGGACCCCCAAAAGGTGAAGGCCATCCAGGATTGGCCTGCCCCCACAGACAAAAGGTCAGTCCAGCGTTTTATCGGCTTTGCCAACTTTTATAGACGGTTCATTCAGGGGTTTTCTGCCATTGTGTCCCCAATCACCCAACTGACCCGTCAGCAAGTCAAGTTCCAGTGGACTCCCCAAGCGCAAGACGCTTTTGAGAAGCTCAAAGAACTTTTTTCCTCTGCACCCATCTTGCAGCACCCTGACCCTGAACTCCCTTACGTCCTAGAAGTGGACGCTTCAGACTCTGCTATGGGAGCGATCCTATCGCAGAGAAGTGGCCCAAAGGCCTTACTCCACCCGGTCGCCTTTGCCTCCCGAAAATTAAGTCCCCCTGAAAAGAATTACGATGTAGGCGACCGGGAATTACTTGCGATTAAATTCGCTCTCGAGGAATGGAGATACCTGCTAGAAGGAGCTTCCCAACCCATTCTCATCTTCACAGACCACCGCAACTTGGAGTACCTCAGGGCTGCAAAACGCCCTAGACCCAGACAGGCCCGCTGGGCCTTGTTCTTCTCCCGATTTAATTTCCACATCACTTACCGTCCTGGCTCCAAGAATGGCAAGGCGGATGCTTTATCCCGTATGTTTCTGGACACTGAATCCTCTAAAGAACCTGCTACCATCCTGTCCGCCCACAATTTCCTCCATGCCATTCAGCCTGACTTGACCACAGCCCTTAAACAGGCTTCCAACCAGTTCTCATCTCCCACTTTACCCTTTCTTGAAAGGAAGCAGGATTTGCTCTGGGCCCATGCCCGAATCTTTGTTCCTCCTCCTGTCAGACTCCAAGTCCTGCAGACTCTTCATGATCACAAGATGTCCGGCCACTTTGGAGTACAGAAAACAGTGGACTTGGTAGGTCGATCTTACTGGTGGCCGGGCTGGAGAAAGGACTGTCAGGAATACGTTCTTTCTTGCAACACTTGTCAGAGGAACAAGGGGTCCAACACTAAGTCCTGGGGTCTGCTACGCCCACTATATGTCCCGGAACGTCCATGGAAGGAGATTTCCATGGACTTCATCGTGGACTTACCCTCCTCAGATTCCTTTACCACAATTCTGGTTGTCATTGACCGTCTCTCAAAGATGGCTCATTTCCTGCCCATGAAAGGTACCCCCTCGGCTTCTGCTACCACTGACATCTTCATCAGAGAAATTATAAGGTTACACGGAGTTCCAGCTAACATCACCTCAGACCGGGGGGTACAGTTCACCTCCAGATTCTGGAGAGACCTCTGCAAATCCCTTGAAATCAGGACTTCCATATCTTCAGCATATCACCCACAATCCAACGGTCAAACTGAACGCACTAATCAGACCCTCGAGCAATACCTGAGGTGTTTTTGTTCTTACTCCCAAGATGACTGGTCAGGCCTACTACCCTACGCGGAGTTTGCCTATAATAATTCTTTGCATTCTGCCATTAATCAAACGCCCTTCTGGGCAAACTACGGTTATCACCCTTCTTTTCTTCCAGATTCCATACCAGACGTCCCTACTCCAGCTGCACAGGACTTAGTCAAAAATATCCAAGACAACTTCCTCCGGATCCAACAGGCCATGAAGGAAGCACAGAAGGGTTATGAGGTACAGTACAACCGGGGCAGGAAGGAATGCCCGCCTTTCCAGATTGGTGAGAAAGTTTGGTTATCAACCGCTAATTTAAAACTCCCTTGTCCTTCTCGGAAATTGGGTCCCAGGTTCATCGGCCCCTTTGAGGTCAAGAGAGTGATCAACCCAGTAGCCTTTGAACTAGATCTCCCCAGTTCCTATAGGATTCATCCAGTTTTTCATGCCTCTTTGCTGAAGCCCGTAATTACCAATTCTTTCCCTGATAGGCAGACGCCACTTCCTCCTCCCATCACCATCCAAGGAGAGGAGGAATTCGAGGTTGAAAAGATTCTGGATCTCCGAAGAAGAAGAGGTCAGGTTCAATATCTTGTTAAATGGAAAGGGTATCCCCCAGAAGACTGCTCCTGGGAGCCATCTGAAAACATTCATGCCCCTCGCTTAATCCGAGAATATCATCAAAGGCATCCTGAAGTGGGCATCCGGAGGCTGCCCTTAGGAGGGGGGCACTGTCAGGGAAATACCAGGCCTCTTCGCCGGGTTCCAGGGTTGCGCACGCGCGGTAGAGCGGCGCAACGAATGTTACAGGTACGCCGGGTAACGGGTGCGCATGCGCGGGTCCGCGGCACTCGGGTATCTGACACAACCCAGCCAGTACGCCTCACCGCTGTGCGCGGCGCTGACAGAAGACGAGTGCGCATGCGCACTCGTCCGGGTATCCCACCTGACCATTTACCTGGCCTATAAAAGGCCTTCCCTGTTCGCTTTCAAATTGCTGGTTTGTTGTCTCTTCTGAGTCCTGTCTCCAGTCCAGTATCCTGTATCCTGTATCCCGCATCCTGTATCCTGTACCCTGTATCTACCTGACTACCTGTGCCGACCCGGAATCCGTCTGACTACCGCTGCCGCTACTTACCTGTGTTTGAACCCCTGGCTTGCTTCCTGGATACTTCTACTGCCTGACTACCTGTGCTTGACCCTCGGCCTGTCTACTGGACCTTCTGTGAGTTACTTACCTGTGTTTGACCTCTGGCTTGCTTCCTGGATACTTCTACTGCCTGTTTACCTGTGCTTGACCCTCGGCCTGCCTACTGGACATTCTCTGAGTTACTTACCTGTGTTTGACCCCTGGCTTGCTTCTTGGATACCTCTACTGCCTGATTACCTGTGCTTGACCCTTGGCCTGCCTACTGGACATTCTCTGAGTTACTTACCTGTGTTTGACCCCTGGCTTGCTTCTTGGATACCTCTACTGCCTGATTACCTGTGCTTGACCCCCGGCCTGCCTCCTGGACATTCTCTGAGTTACTTACCTGTGTTTGACCCCTGGCCTGCCTCTTGGATATTTCTACTGCCTGGTTGCCTGTGTTTGACCCTCGGCCTGCTTGCTGGACTATCTCCTGCTCCTGGTGCTGGACCCCCTGCTCAGTGTTCTGGACTTGCAGTTCCCTCATGCTCCCGAGGGTTCTCCTTCAGTATATGCTTTGGTACCTCTGCAACCTCTACCTGATCACAGCTCTGCCAGGTGTCTACTCCCAGTGCAGCTTCAGCCTCTCCTGGTCAACGTCGCTACTGCACACCACCTGCTACACTCCTGCTGGCAACCCGTGCATCTTTGAGCCCGGTGTCCTCTGTACCCACTCCAGAGGCATCGTGCGCTTAGTCGCAAGGGGAGCAGCTCTCAGCATATCGGCCCGGGTGAGTACCTCTGACACCTCCCTTCCCATTAGGGATATGGGCCTATAGTTTCCCGGTATGGTCTTTCCCGTCTTTTGGGAGCACCGTAATGTGTGCCGTCAGCGCTTCCTTTGGCATGGCTGTACCCGATGCCAGAGCATTAAAGTACGCGCACATAGGTCCGGAGAGCGCCCCCAAGTATTTCTTGTAGTAGGCATTCGTGTACCCGTCTGGGCCGGGCTCTTCCCATTAGGGAGTTCTTTAATTACTGCCTCAATTTCCAAGCTGGATATAGGTGTATCCAGTTGTTTGCCAATTGATGCTTCTAACTGTGGGGACTGGGCGTCTGTAAGGTATTGCAAGATGCGTTCCGTCCGTTGGGCTTCAGTCAGGCCAGGTCTTGCGTCAGGGAGGTGATATAGTTGGGCATAGTATTCCCGGAAGACGGTAGCTATCTTTGACGAATGTACCGTGGATTCCCCCTGGGGTGAGGTGAGTTTGTGGACATGTCCCGAGTCACGTTTACATTTAAGGGCTCTCGCCAGTAACCTCCCACATTTATTGCCATATTCATAAAATTTGTGTGCTACGTGGCGCAGTCGGGATTTTATTCTGTCGTCCAGCACTGTGGCCAGTTCGTGTCTGAGGGATAGCAGTTCTTCTGTCAGTGCAGGGGTGACCCGTCGCTTATGGACCAGCTCTGCTGCTCTTATTTTGCCCAGTAGGTTTTGCAGCTCTCCTTCTCTAGCTTTCTTAAGCCTAGCCCCCAGGGATATCAGCTCCCCTCTGACCACTGCCTTATGCCCTTTCCATATTGAACCCATGCCTACCTCGCCCACTTTATTCTCTCTGAAATACAGGGAAATAGTGTTGAGTACTTGTTTCTGAGCCACCGCGTCATCTAGAATGCCTTCGTTTAGGCGCCAGCTCCACACCCGTGCCTCCGCAGATAGTGGATGCAGGGAGATGGACACCGGCGCGAAACAAGTGTGATTTAACTGTACTTCTGTCTCGGTCTGATTTCATGATTTCTGACACTAATACAGTTCTCATTGAATGTCTATCATCAAATAATAATAATAATATACATTATTTATCTTACTTACTTGCATCAGATCTTTTTCTCTTTGGACTATTTTAACAGCAGTGTCTGGTCTTCCCAATCGTATAAAATATTCCATGGTAAAAGATTTTTTAGGGATTTTACATAGGACTCTCTTATTGTCTATGTGCTGAGAAAACTGGGCAGTTTGCTCCACAGTCACCTCATCGGGTTCATTTCCTTCCAACTCCTTTATTTCAGCAATTAGATGATGCCGGGCTGAAAAAACATTTAAGCTACAAATAATAACAAAAAATAAATTTACTATTTTCATGTCTCTGCTGAACAATCATAGATGTACAATATGAGGAACAATGACAAGCCACCAACTATATAACTGACAAGTATATTTTGTATTTTCTAACAATTATTAGTGACTTATTAAGGCAGCATAAGGACCTTATTGCTTTGCAGAGCTGGGGTGTTTAAATCTATCCACTATATTTATGGGGGATATATGTTGTCAGTGCTTGAGCGAGTTTCCATTGTTGTCTATGGTTGTTTGTTTCAGGTCTATATAGTCCAATGGAATGTCAAAGTAAATTAATATGCCAGACAGACAGACTCTGGAGATATAAAAAAGAGTGTCTATGACGCCCTTAAGCCGGTCATAAATGGATTGAAATGTGGCTGTTTCAGCAGGGACCGGACAAATTTTAATCCATATATGGAAACAGTGGTTGTACAGAAGTTGATCTACTTCTGTACAACCAGCCTGCCGGATAAATGTCATTCAATCAGTGCCGCTGTCTATAGCCTGCAGTGCTGATCCGTGTATTCTGATGGCGGGAAGTCTCCCCACTGTCTCAACACAATAGTTTAGTAGGACAGACTCGATGTGGATAGTGGAATCGGGTCAGGTTTTTTCTTCAATCTGCTGGTTGAACGAAAAAAATTGAGCCATCTATAGACTGCTTGAAGAATTTTTACGTACCACCACACGGCAAGTGTCAGCGCGGGTGACAGATTAATGTAACTTTTGGAAACCAGTACATGAATTTGGGGCAAGACCTGTGTGCAAAGACACACTGAGGCCATACGGACACTCCATCCTCAGTGCAGCTGAGCTTCCTCCCTGCTGCTGTAGCTGGACGGAAGTAGCCTAATAGGATTCAGAAACACTAATTCCCCATCAGGTCTGCTGCTCTTGTGATTGATACCAAATTGACAACAGATCACCTGCTATTGGCTACAGATTTTGCTCACTGCCTGCTGTTGATCACTAGGAGGGTGCGGACCTGATAGGGAACTAGTCCCTCTGTCCAGTTGCTCCATCCACTTCCAGCATCACTGGTTGTAAAGTGTCTGTCAGCTTCCACCGCAGCACAGGGAAATTGCAACTGTGTGGGTATTTCTTGGGGGACAGGGGGCAGAGGATGGAAGATTTCAAGTAAGAGCAGCCACCAGCACACAGGACACACATCATTTATATACAGTAAGTACCACCCCTGGTGCTGATTAAAAATAAATGAATCTCTAAACTTCAGCTTTAACTGTAGCTGTGATTCTTCACAGTGATCAAATGGTACAGACAGGGCCAATCACAGCCTATCTGTAACATGTGATTAGCTGTGGCCAATCACAGACAATCACAACAATACACTGCGAATAAATCAATTTTATTAAGTAAAAATGGTTGTTTATAACAGTGATATTCACTGTTATAAGCGATCATATTGTGTAAACAAAAAACAATCCTAATAACCCCCTCTATAGAAGTACAGTGTTACTATGGTTAAAAAAAAAAAAGTAAAAAAATTAATACAATTGTTTTTTTACATACTGTCACTAGTCAGTGTCTCTGATCACCGCCACACCAATTATATGATGACGCTGTATTGCACTGGACAGTATGTATTGTGAATTTTTTTTTTTTATTTCTTCGTTTTCCAAAAAATTGTGACAAAATATTACAACTTCAAAAAACTCACCGTGCCTCTTTGCTTGATTGATTGATTTTCAGATAAATATACACAGTACCATAGTTTGTGTACTCTATAACTTTCCTATAGACTAAATAATACACACTGATTTGCATTATTTTCACCAAAGAAATGCAGCAGAATACATTTTGGCCTAAATTTACAAAGAATGATTATTTATTTGCAAAATTTTACAACAGAAACAAAGAAAAACTATTTTTTTTTCTAAAGTGCTACTAAAGTCTAGTTTTTTTTTTAGTTAAAAATAACAAACATGTTATACTTACCTGCTCTGTGCAGTTGTTTTGCATAGAGCAACCCAGATCCTCCTCTTTTCGGGTCCCTCTTTGCTGCTCCTGGCCTCTCTATCCTGTTGAGTGCCCCCACAGCAATCAGCTTGCTATGGGGCACCCAAGCCGAGCCACAACTCCGTATGTCCATTCAGACACATAGCCATGGCCCAACCCCATCCCCTCTCTCTCCTCATTGGCTGACTGACTTTGATTGACAGCAGCGAGAGCCAATGGCGCCGCGCTGCTGTCTCAGCCAATGAGGAGGGGAGTCTCAGGCAGCCGAGACTGTCCTGCAACATCGCTGGATCTAGATGGGCTCAGGTAAGTATTAGGGGGGCTAGGGGGGGCTGCTGCACACAGAAGGCTTTTTATCTTAATGCATAGAATGCATTAGGATAAAAACCCTTCTACCTTTACAACCACTTTCATTTTGGGTGTTTTTTTGTTTATTTAACAAAAAATAAAAAAGCCAGGAGTGATTAAATACCACAAAAAAAAACTCTAATTGTGTGAACAAAATGATGAAAAAATTCATATGGGTACAGTGTTGCATGACCGCGCAATTGTCATTTAACATGTGACAACACTGAAAGCTGAAAATTGGCCTGGGCAGGAAGGGGGTGAAGGTGCCTAGTATTGAAGTGGTTTACAATAGTTTTCATTTAATCACGCTGGAGATTTCCCCTAATGCCGCAAACACACGACCGGATTTTCCTTCGGAAAAATCTTGGATATTTTTTTCGACGGAATTCCGCTCAAGCTTGGCTTGCATACACAGGATCACACAAACGTTCCCTGAACTTTCAACTGGCAAGAACGCAGTGACGTACAACACTACCGAGAAAATGAAGTTTAATGCTTCCGTTCCGAGCATGTGTCGAATTGTTTCCGAGCATGCGTAGGAATTTTGCGTGTCGGAATTGGTACAGCCGATCGGAATTTCAGATCAAAGCTTTTACTGACCGAAAAATTGAGAACCTGCTCTTAATCTTTTGCTGGCTGAAATTCCGCCAGAAAAAGTCAGATGGAGCGTACACACGGTCGCATTTTCCGACCAAAAGCTCTCATCGGACTTTTGCTGGCGGAATTTCCGATTGTGTGTACGCGGCATTAGGCTTGCCTATTTATCAAAGACTCCACCCAATGGTTCTCCTGGAAGTAATAAAAGGGGATTTATAATGTATATAATGAAGTTTATATGGTACCTCAAACTTCTCCTCAGGAAGGTATTCTCTTTCTGATAATGACAGTTTTATTAAGACATTTACATATTCTCAGATGTATTTCTCAGTGATAAATGAGATGAAATAAGACAATTTTACAGCCACTTGTCGGGACTTACAATTTCGAGCAATCAAGCAACAGCTGTGCTTTGCATCGTGTGAGATTGGCTTCTTCTGAGAACAGAGAATGTGATTTACTCCAATCCATTTTGTGTAAGTAGTGCAGGAACAGCTGCTCAGACACAATCATGATGTGACCAAGAAGACGGCGGTGCAGACGCTGCTTTTCTCTCGGATTTATTAAAGTAGTGCACAGAACATCTGGAATACCGTCACAGGCGACTTTCACCTCACTTAGAATAATCTCCTCCTGTCCAATGACAAATTGAACGGGTGATTAGCCATGACAAGGAAACCGCAAGTCTAATTCCAGTCTTTTTTCATATGTTGTAGAGATTCATTGATGGGCAGTGCAAGCTGCTGTCACTTATGTCAGGACATTACCAACAAATTAAATGTGGTCAGGGGAAATTAATAAAGCATGTATGTCTGGCAGTAGTTTCCTTTACAACTATCTGAGCCTGATTCAGGCAAGCTTTTCAGTTACATTATCGACACAACAAATTCAGGTAGTACTAACTACCTCCACTTTGCTTTGGGTGGTACTAACTACCTCCACTTTGCTTTGGGTGGTACTAACCACCTCCACTTTGCTTTGGGTGGTACTTACTACCTCCACTTTGCTTGGGTGGTACTAACTACCTCCACTTTGCTTTGGGTGGTACTAACTACCCCACTTTGCTTTAGGTGGTACTAACTACCTCCATTTTGCTTTGAGTGGTACTAACTACCTCCACTTTGCTTTGAGTGGTACTAACTACCTCCACTTTGCTTTGAGTGGTACTAACTACCGCCCCCTTTGCTTTGGGTGGTACTTACTACTTCCACTTTGCTTGGGTGGTACTAATTACCTCCACTTTGCTTTGGGTGGTACTAACTACCCCATTTTGCTTTGGGGGTACTAACTACCTCCACTTTGTTTTGGGCGGTACTAAGTACCTCCACTTTTCTTTGGGCGGTACTAACTACCTCCACGTTGCTTTGGGTGGTACTACCTCCCTCCACTTTGCTTTGAGTGGTACTAACTACCTTCACTTTGCTTTGGGCAGTACTAACTACCTAGTACTAACGTTGGCAAGAGTAGAGACGCAGTCTAGCTGGATGCATTGAATACCACTTATCTCTCGGAACCAGCCCAGTGGGAGTGTTTTCCTGCTGTGCATTCTGGGGGGTGGTATTTAGGGTACCGACGCCATGTTGGTGGGGGATTATTTTTCTGTCTTTTCGGTTCTGGTGGTCCTCCTGACCCAGCCTCATGGCCCTCCTGGCCTGGGGTGCGGGACTATGCATCCTGAGACTCGGGGCTGGCTGGCCCGAGGCAGCGCAACTAAGAGGATAGGCCCAAGCGGATCTTGGAGCCTATTGATCCAGGGATGGTCTGGTGCTGTATCTTGTGAAGGGAGAGGCCCAGCAACTGGAGGATCCAGGGGAGGACTCTTTCAGGAGAAGACCGTGCGCAAGGCTGGTTTCTCTGGAGGAGCCTGGAGACTTAGTTGAAGGACCCGGATCACATTGCCTACAGTATCGCCGGTTCGGCTGAAAGAGACTGGTATTGTATGAAATTATTCTTCAATCGCTCACTAACGCTAAAGCTTAACCTCACAAGTCTGTGGCAGAGACTGTGTTAAATACCCCACCGACTGCTAGATCCAGTGAGAGGGACTTATCCGGTGGTGGCTAGATCTATCAAGAGGAACTATTGTCTTCTAGATCATCAAAGAGAACTTAAACTCGCAGTACCAGGTGCCTGAACTCACCCTTACTCCTCTACCCTTTTGTTGAGAGACTTTACTTTTAATAAATAACCATCGAAAAAGAACTGAGTATTGGAAATCAACATTCTTTGGGCCACTTTCCACAGGATCCCCAAGATGGAGAAGCAAGCAGGTGAGGTAACGGTAAGCCCAAATAAAACCAGAAGCTCCTTTGGGGGTTAGTGCTACATATATATATATAGATATAAATTGGCCACTTACTTTACTAATCTGTATTCATCTGTATTCAGCACCCAATTATTCTGATGTGTGCAAAATGTCTGAGGAAAATTAGCAGGCCATACACTAGTAGAATTTAGTTTGAAAATGTTTATTTTAATAATGTTTGTTTGATTTTCTAGCGGCGGTTTGCGGGCGGTATCCCCGCGGTTTCCCATTGATTTCAATGGGAAGGAGCGGTATAGGAGCGGTAAATACACCGCTCCTTCACCGCTCCAAAGATTCTGCTAGCAGGACTTTTGTTTGCGGTCCTGCTAGCGCACCGCTACAGTGTGAAAGCCCGCCGGCTTTCACACTGGAGTGAATGGGGCCGGTTTTTTCAGGCGGTGTACAGGCGCTATTTTTTGCGCTGTACCGCCTGAAAACCGCCCCAGTGTGAAAGCAGCCTAAAACCTATAAAGGTGCCTGTGGCTGATTTAAGCTACGAGCGATCACTCAAACCAAAGTATCGGTTTACAATTAAGTCTGCTACACACAGCTCAAATTGGGGTTGATTGGGAGAATGAGAGAAAAAAAAATTCTCCCATCCACGCTAAAAAAATGCATGGAGGAGTCTCTAAAGCCGGCTATTGTATTCGGGCAGCCACGGCACCCACGACGGCTACAATGGTACTGCTGAACAGTGACTGAATCTGATATGATACACTTTTCAGCTGATAATTTTCCACCCAGCTAAGTACATTTTTAGAAGAAATCAGCCAGAATTTGAGCTGTCTATGAGCACCTATAGTCTTCAATGAGTGGAAGCTATGATTTTGTAATACAGGAAATATTAAATCAAGTGCAAGTTAATTCTAATGACATTATTTGATAAAACAAAAGCAATAACCCATAGTTATGATGCATACAAATACTTTCCGGACATCTGTGGATCCAGGGGTAAATGGCAATAGTTTGTGTAACCTTCTTCTGACCATATCACAAAGAACATCTGGTGATACAGTGCGCATGTCTTTCATGAATGGGGCGGCTGGATGGGCATAGACCTCATCTGCTCAAACAAAGAAAATCAAAATTATTAACATTTTAATAGAGCGAAACTCTAGAACAGATTCTTATGCCCCATACACACGAACGGAATTTCCATCCGAAAAATCTTGAATGGTTTTTCCGACAGAATTCCGCTCAAGCTTGTCTTGCATACACACGGTCACACAAAAGTTCTCTGAACTTTCGACCGTCAAGAAAGCGGTGACGTACAACACTATGACGAGCCGAGAAAATGAAGTTCAATGCTTCCAAGCATGCGTCAAATTGTTTCCGAGCATGTGTGATTTTTTGCGCGTCTGAATTGCATACAGACGATCGCATTTTCGCATAGGAACTTTTCCCGACCGAAAAATAGAGAACCAGCTCTCAATTTTTTGCTGGCTGGAATTCCGCCAGCAAAAGACGGATGGAGCATACACACGGTCCTTTTTTCTGACAAAAAGCTCTCATCTGAGTTTTGCTGGCGGCATTTCTGATCGCGTGTACGCGGCATTAGGCTACAGTCACATGGCAGTTTAGCCGCAGATAGTTTGCTGGGTTGCACTGCATTGTGTGCAGCCAAACATCTGACCCTGGATGCGTACTGGCTGCGGCCAGGATCAGTTGGAAGCTGTAATTACATGTAACTGCTAAGATTACATGTAGGTCATCATACATCTGTATGCATGTGCCTGTTTACGCAAGTAACACTGTATACCCATGAACAACAGCAATTGATTGTTTTGGGCAGCTGTACGCAGCCCCATGGGGTGTGAAAATGTGTCTGAATTTTATGTCATACAGCCCCAGATACCCACAATAAGCTAAATTAAGTACTGTGCAAAAGTTTTAGGCAAATGTTAGGAAATGCTGTAAAGTAGTAATGCTTTCAAAAATATAAATTTTAATTGTGTTTGTAATTATTTTTATCAATTTACATGCAAAGTTAGCAAACAGAAAAAAAAAATCTAAATCAAATTAGTATTTTGTGTGTACCCTTTGGCTTCAAACCAGCATCAATTCTTACACTTGCACACTTTGTATACTTGCACAAAGTAAGGGGATGAAGATCGACTGCACCGGACGAAACGTGCGTAGGGGGAGGCCAGCGGCATATGATGTTGTATACCCACTAATGATCCCTGGTGTGGTGTGTTTTGCCTGTGTAACTTTTGTGAGTATACAGTTATATACTAAGTATAACTAAAGGCAAAAAAGAGTGGAGAATGATCAGGGCCGATCCTAGGTTCACAGACGCCTGGGTGCGAAAATATTTCTGGCGCCCCCACGTGGGCGTGGTCTTACCAATTCCTCCCCTTTACAAATGTTTCTATGGCTATGACTCAAACACAGATATGCTCCCCTAAGAAGTCTTCATTACCCTGGGATCCTCCCATGATCTTTTAACAAAGAAAATGAGTACACTCATGGGACCTGGAGGGGGGTCTCTCTAATGCACACAGAGAGGGCTTCTGTTAGGCCCCTTTCACACTGGGGCGTTTTTCAGGCGCTTTAGCGTTAAAAAAAGCGCCTGTAAAACGCTTGAAAGATGCCTCATCTGCAATTCCAATGTGAAAACTCAAGTGCTTTAAGAGCCCTTTCACACTGCCAGTGGCCGAAAAACGCTCGTAAAGCGCCGCTTAAATTAGCGGCGCTTTACCAGCGGTTTTCGAGCGCTAGGTGGGCGCTTTTAACCCCTGCTAGTGGCCAAAAAAGGGTTAAAAGCGCCCACAAAGCGCTGCTGCTACAAGCGCTTCTCAGTCGTTTTTCAGGCGCTTCCCATTGATTTCAATGGGAAGAGGCGCTTTAGGAGCGGCGTATTCACCGCTCCAAAAGCGCTGCAAAGAAGCTGCTTGCAGGACTTTTTCTGATGCCCTGCCAGCGCAGCGCCTCAGTGTGAAAGCACTCGGGCTTTCACATTGGGATTGCAGTTGCAGCTTCTTTCAGGCGCTTATTTTAACGCTAAAGCGCCTGAAAAATGCCATAGTGTGAAAGGGGTCTCAGTGTGAAAGCACTCGGGCTTTCACATTGGGATTGCAGTTGCGGCTTCTTTCAGGCGCTTTACAGGCGCTTTTTTTAACGCTAAAGCGCCTGAAAAAAGGCTGAAATACGCCCCAGTGTGAAAGGGGTCTTAGAGAGTCTGTTAGAAAGAGCCCCCAGACATACTGCAGACATGATACATGAGATGGTCAGAGACTGCAAACATACTACAAGAGATGGTCAGAGACTGCAGACATACTACAAGAGATGGTCAGAGACTGCAGACATAGTACAAGAGATGGTCAGAGACTGCAGACATAGTACAAGAGATGGTCAGAGACTGCAGACATACTACAAGAGATTAGATTAGTGGAGTCTAGTACCGGAAGGTGTTCCGGTACTAGGCTCCACAGCAGTACTCAGACAGCACGGATTCCGGGTACAGTGGGAGCGGTATGCGCTCTTGTCATTTGCTGGCGGGATGGGGAACCGCAGCACCCGCTACATGCGCTCCACCTCCGCCTCTGGACACAGACAAGGAGGAGGGAGGGGAGCAGCACTCTGGAGCTTTGGCGCCCCCACCTCTGCGGCGCCTGGGTGCGGAGCACCCCATGCACCCTGCCTAGGATCGGCCCTGAGAATGATTTAAACACAAAAGAAAATCTCAAAATTTGAGTTGTCCCAAGATAAGTAATAGAGAGGAAATCCTCTCACTTCCTGTTTGGCTATGGGACAGGAAGTGAAGGGAGATCTCAGAAATGGGACACAGTGTAGCAATATGGATACATTTAATGAAAGTACAACATTTAGCAACTCACATGGTTGATGAATAAAACAGGCACATCTAAGTATGCAGGCAACCGGGGGAAAGCTGTCTTCATAGGCCTTTTGACACACATATTTTGTGTTGAACCCTACAGAGGTATTGGTTTTATTCACCTTTTAGATCAGTGATTGTTAACCAGTGTTCCGTGGTACCCTAGGGTTCCTCCAGAGGTCGCTAGGGGTTCCTTCAGCTTTGGGCAATTTCTGCCTCTCAGATAAGTTCCCACTGACACCATTGATCTTTTTAGCTATCTGTAAGGAGGTAATTCTTCCCAAAGACCACAAGTGTAAGGACCATTCCTCTCACTGACCATCATAATAATGTATCATGAGTTGTAAATTTCTAATTTTTAGTAGGGGTTCCTCGAGACCGGAGAACTATTTCAAGGGTTCCTCTGTGTTGAAAAGGTTGAGAAAGGCTGTTTTAGATGAATTGTTTAACCACTTCCCGACCGCCCCCTGTATATTTACGTCGGCAGAATGGCACGTACAGGCAGAATCACGTACCTGTACGTGACATTCTTCCGGCGGTTGGGGGGTCCGATCGGACCCCCCTCCGCCGGCGGGGACGGTCGGGATCGCTTCAGGAGCGATCCGGGACGAGGGGACGGCCAGTGGTTTCTGGCCACCCCCTCGCGATCGCTCCTGGCCAATGAGAAACTTCCCCTTCCTGTCTATTGTATAGACAGGAAGGCGGAAGTGATGTCACGCTCGGTGCGCCGGTCTATGTGACCGGAGACGCCGAGCGGCGAACATGTACAGGTTAGTGCACAACACTACACTGACACCAGTACAGTTAGGCACATATTCCACCCCCCTGTCACCCCCTGATCACCCCCCAGATCACCCCCTCCCCCCCCAGTCACAGTGTCACTAATTGCAGTGATCATTTATTTACTGATCACTGCATTTAGTGTCAGTGTGACTGTAATAACTGTCAGGGCAGTTAGTTTTAGGTCCAAGGTAGCCCCCTACCCCCCCTAATAAAGGTTTAACCCCTTGATTGCCCCCCAGGTAACCCTTTCACCCCCTTTTGCCAGTGTCACTAAGCGATCGTTTTTCTGATCGCTGTATTAGTGTCACTGCTGTCGCTAGGTAACCATTTTTTTTTTTTTAGGTAACCGCCATGTTTATATAGGTTCATAAATAGGTTTATAGGTCAGGTACCCCCATATTACAACCTAAATAAAGGTTTTAACCCCCTGATTGCCCCTAGAGTTAACCCTTTCACCAGTGATCACTGTATAACTGTCACTGGTGACGCTGGTTAGCCAGTTAGTTATTTCGTTATTTAGGTTCCCCGTCAGGTTTTTATATAGCGTCAGGTACCCCCATATATTACCTAATAAAGGTTTTAAACCCCCTGATTGCCCCTAGTTAACCCTTTCACCCCCTTTTGCCAGTGTCACTAAGCGATCGTTTTTCTGATCGCTGCATTAGTGTCGCTAGGTAACCATTTTTTTTTTTTAGGTAACCGCCATGTTTTATATAGGTTCATAAATAGGTTTATAGGTCAGGTACCCCCATATTACAACCTAAATAAAGGTTTTAACCCCCTGATTGCCCCTAGAGTTAACCCTTTCACCAGTGATCACTGTATAACTGTCACTGGTGACGCTGGTTAGCCAGTTAGTTATTTCGTTATTTAGGTTCCCCGTCAGGTTTTTATATAGCGTCAGGTACCCCCATATATTACCTAATAAAGGTTTAACCCCCTGATTGCCCCTAGTTAACCCTTTCACCCCCTTTTGCCAGTGTCACTAAGCGATCGTTTTTCTGATCGCTGCATTAGTGTCGCTAGGTAACCAGTTTTTTTTTGTATTACTGTTACGGGTGACGCTGGTTAGTTAGCTTGTTTTTTATACTGTCAGGGCACCCGCCATTTATTACCCAATAACGGTTTAACCCCCTGATCGCCCGGCGGGTGATATCAATTAGGTTTTAGGGTCAAATAAGGTCTGCGTCGCCCCAGGTTAGTGCCAGTACCGCAAACACCCACGCACAAAGCATACACCTCCCTTAGTGGCACAGTATCTGAACAGATCAATATCTGATCTGATCAGATCTATACTAGCGTCCCAGCAGTTTAGGGTTCCAAAAAAAACCGCATTGTTAGCGGGATCAGCCCAGATACCTGCTAGCACCTGCGTTTTTCCCCCTCCGCCCAGCCCAGCCCACCCAAGTGCAGTATCGATCGATCACTGTCACTTACAAAACACTAAGCACACATAACTGCAGCGTTCGCAGAGTCAGGCCTGATCCCTGCGATCGCTAACAGTTTTTTTGTGGTAGCGTTTTGATTCAGTCGCTTCAGTCAGGAGCTTTTTTACCTGTGAATCTCAAAAAAATAAAAAAAAATAAAATAGTTGTCGTTTTATTGTTCTCTCTCTCACTCTATTCTCTCTCTATTGTTGCTCTTTTTTTACTCCATTCTATTCTGCAATGTTTTATTATGTTTTATCATGTTTTATCATGCTTGCTTTTCAGGTATGTAATTTTGTTTACTGTGTTTTAGTGTTGAGCATTTTTTTGTTTTCAGGTGCGCCATTCAGTTGCAACGCGGATTTATTTATCTTGACAGCAACAGCGTTTGCTCCCACGATACATAAAGCCGCGACTCCAACGCTGTAGGAGGTGATTTCACCACCACAGTTAAAAAAAAGAGCATATATGCCGAAGCATGGGGGCAGCAGGGGGGGGGAGGAGCGATTGGCTCCTAATGCCACGTACATACGGTCGAAATTCCGACCGTGTGTACACGGCATAACTTTTGCGGGAGGATGCCCCCATGCATCGGCATATATAAATGGTGCATGTATGCCCATCATTAGAAGTGGGTGGATGAAGGGAGGTATTCTAATGGTGGGCATACCCACCAATCAATCTCTTTTTTTCGTTCAGCCAAGAGGCTGCATGAAAAAAAAAAGATTACAATATATGTCCAGTATGTTGCTGGACTTTGAATGGTTATACCAGAATGATGCCTGCAGGTTTAGGTATCATCTTGGTATCATTCTTTTCAGCCAGTGATCGGCTTTCATGTAAAAGCAATTCTAGCGGGTAATTAGCCTCTAGACTGCTTTTACAAGCAGTGGGAGGGAATGTCCCCCCTCCCGGATATAAACCGCGCCATTGGGAAATTGGGAAAGCATTTTATCACACCAATCTTGGTGTGGTCAGATGCTTTGAGGGCAGAGGAAAGATCTAGGGTCTAATAGACCCCAATTTTTTCAAAAAAAGAGTACCTGTCACTGCCTATTGCTATCATAGGGGATATTTACATTCCCTGAGATAACAATAAAAATCATAACAAAGAAAAAAAATGGAAGGAACAGTTTAAAAATAAAATAAAAAAGCTAAATAAATAAAAAAAAAAAAAAAAAAAAAAAAAAAAAAAGCACCCCTGCCCCCCCTTCTCTTGCGCAAAGGCGTACACAAGCGTTGGTCTGGCGTCATATGTAAACAGCAATTGCACCATGCATGTGAGGTATCACCGCGAAGGTCAGATCGAGGGCAGTAATTTTAGCAGTAGACCTCCTCCGTGAATCTAATGTGGTATCATGTAAAGGCTTTTAAAGGCTTTTAAAAATGTATGTAGTTTGTCGCCACTGCGTGTTTGTGCGCAATTTTAAAGCATGTCGTGTTTGGTATCCATGTACTCGGCCTAAGATCATATTTTTTATTTCATCAAAAATTTGAGCAATATAGTGTGTTTTAGTGCATTAAAATAAAAAAAAGTGTATTTTTTCCACAAAAAATGCGTTTGAAAAATCGCTGCGCAAATACTGTGTGGAAAAAAAAAATGCAACACCCACCATTTTAATCTGTAGGGCCTTTGCTTTGACATTATATATAGTGTTTGGGGGTTCAACGTAATTTTCTTGCAAAAAAAAAATATGTTTTCATGTAAACAAAAAGTGTCAGAAAGGGCTTTGTCTACAAGTGGTTAGAAGAGTGGGTGACGTGTGACATAGGCTTCTAAATGTTGTGCATAAAATGCCAGGACAGTTCAAACCCCCCCCAAATGACCCCATTTTGGAAAGTAGACACCCCAAGCTATTTGATGAGAGCAATGTTGAGCCCATTAAATATTTTTTTTTTTTGTCCCAAGAGATTGAATAATGTCACTAAATGATATATTGCTCAAACATGTCATGGGCATATGTGGAAATACACCCCAAAATACATTCTGTTGCTTCTCCTGAGTACGGGGATACCACATGTGTGGGACTTTTTGGGAGCCTAGCTGCGTACGGAACCCCAAAAACCAATCACCGCCTTCAGGCTTTCTAAGGGTGTAATTTTTTTATTTCACTTCTCACTGCCAATCACAGTTTCGGAGGCCATGGAATGCCCAGATGGCATAAAACCCCCCAAAATGACCCCATTTTGGAAAGTAGACACCCCAAGCTATTTGCTGAGAGGTATTGTGAGTATTTTGCAGATGTCGCTTTTTGTCACAAAGTTTTGAAAATTGAAAAAAGAAAAAAAAAATTTTTTTTTCTTTACTTTCTTCATTTTCAAAAACAAATGAGAGCTGTAAAATACTCACCATGCCTCTCAACAAATAGCTTGGGGTGTCTACTTTCCAAAATGGGGTCATTTGGGGGGGTTTTGTGCTATTTTGGCATTTTATGGCCTTCGAAACGGTGATAGGTAGTGAGGAGTGAAATCAAAAATTTGCACCCTTAGAAATCCTGAAGGCGGTGCTTGGGTTTCGGGGCCCCGTACGCGGCTAGGCTCCCAAAAAGTCCCACACATGTGGTATCCCCATACTCAGGAGAAGCAGCAAAATGTATTTTGGGGTGCAATTCCACATATAACTATGGCATGTGTGAGCAATATATCATTTAGTGACAACTTTTTGAAAAAAAAAAAAAATCTTTTTTATTTTTGTCTTTATTCAATCACTTGGGACTAGAAAAAAAAAAAAAATATTCAATGGGCTCAACATGCCTCTCAGCAAATAGCTTGGGGTGTCTACTTTCCAAAATGGGGTCATTTGGGGGGGTTTTGTACTTCTCTGCCATTTTAGCATCTCAAGAAATGAAATAGGCAGTCATAAATTAAAAGCGGTGTAAATTCCAGAAAATGTACTCTAGTTTGTAGACGCTATAACTTTTGCGCAAACCAATAAATATACGCTTATTGGCATTTTTTTTTACTAAAGACATGTGGCTGAATACATTTTGGCCCAAATGTTTGACTAAAATTGAGTTTATTAGATTTTTTTTATAACAAAAAGTAGAAAATCTCTTTTTTTTTCAAAATTTTCGCTCTTTTTCCGTTTATATCTCAAAAAATAAAAATCACAGAGGCAATCAAATACCATCAAAAGAAAGCTCTATTTGTGGGAAGAAAAGGACGCAAATTTCGTTTGGTTACAAAATTGCATGACCGCGCAATTACCAGTTAAAGTAGTGCAGTGCGAAATTGAAAAAAGACCTCTGGTCCTTTGGCTGCCAAATGGTCCGGGGCTGAAGTGGTTAAAAAAAAAAAACAATCGCCTGCAAAGCCTGATTTTACTGCAATGTCATTCATGTTTATCAAATATTTCTAGAACCTTCTTTGAATATTTAACACATCTACTTCCAATTCTCCCTAAAATTAGCCTGTGTATAGTCAGTGTATAGCCAGCTTAGAATACTGCACCTTTGCAAATGCTTTCATTGACATTTTCCTTTATCTTCTTGTCTCCTGGGTGCTTCTTGGGCTCAATGATATCTGCAATAAACAGAATTATAGAGTATTATTGTAGTCAGCGTTATCCTCTGGGGTAGCCCTATTCTAATCAACCCTATTTATATGCTTACATCCAGCCGCACAGTAAATGCTCTTGCCTTTTTGTTGAATGCATCATCATATACCGGTAACCAATTTTTACAAATATTAATGACCAATCAAAACAGCTCTCCACCCATACAGAATCTACACCATCTAGGAATACAACACTTTACGTATAGCTGTGTATATATATATATATATATATATATATATATTGTATTTTTTTTGTTGGCGTTGAGTTTAAAGTACAACTAAAAGCAAAACTTTTTTTCAGTTTTGGATGGAGTACAGAGGGATTAGAACGCCTGTCAGTTTTTATTGCTGCCTGTGCTTCCATTAAAGAGATTCACCCTCTCTCTTTGTCCTGTTTACCATAATTACTAAAAGTGAAAGTAAAAGAAAATCTCACATTTTGGGTTGTCTCCTAGAAACGTAATAAAGGGAAAAATCTTCCAATGGGGACACTAGTTCTGGTGACCTGGCGGTCCCCAAGGAATTCCCTTAATTTGCAGGGATTTTCTCTCACTTTCTGTTTGGCTATGGGACAGAAAGTGAAGGGAAATCCCCGCAATAGGACACAGATATCGAAAAAAAATCTGACCTGGGTTATAACCCTCCCTTACGCCATCCAAAAGAAAAAAAAAGTTTTGCCTATAGTTCTACTTTAAGGCCACCTTTTGGGTTGCTGGGCTACCAATAGTAATGGGTTAGGCTCCGCCCACATGCCTGCCCATTGAAAGGAGGGTACCACCTGACCTCACAAATGCGTTTCTGGAAGACTGGTCAAACATTCCCATAGACACACTCATAAACCTTGTGGACAGCCTTCCCAGAAGAGTTGAAGCCGTTATAGTTGCAAAGGGTGGGCCAACTCAATATTGAACCCTACGGACTAAGGCTGGGATGCCACTAAAGTTCATTTGCGTGTAAAGGCAGGTGTCCCAATACTTTTGGTAATATAGTGAATATCAATCGCTGGATCGACTTCTGTCAAAGGGACATGTTGGAAAATGTTTCTTGACCAGCGGCTGCAGCCACTGATCAGTGTATTCTGACAGCGGCGAATACAGCTGTCAGAATACAATGCCCCAGCAGGGAAGATTTCTCCATTCACCTCATTTGTGTAGATGGAGGAATCTGTTCATTTGCTGGTTCAAAGAAAAAAACTAACAGTGTATGACCAGCACGGTGGGAAGGAGCAGTAAAATATTGCTAATGTGTAGCACTGCAAAGCAGAAAGCAAAGCCTGAACATGTAATGGACAAATACAGTATGTCTACACCCATGTAAATATATAAAGATTCTACAAAGAACCTGGGTTTTAAAATATAAATGTGTATCATACATATCCTTTTATACATTCATCTAAAAAAAAATTAAAAAAATGAAGGCATTACACATTCACTTTCACCTTAACTTTCTGGGATACATACAATCAAAATGTAGCATGTAATACTTTTCCATTTTTGGATATGTCATTTTATTGATCAAATAGTGCTGTCATTTCAACAAGAGTGATATTATATAGTCCCGAATGATTATAAAGGTGGAGGTAAGCAAACCTTTTTTTTTCCGTGGAGTTTGATTTGGGAATAAAGTGAGGGGTTTTAGGATATCATTGTACAGCTGATGTAATCTATGGACATCCAGACTCTCCTCTGTGGATGGTGACGTGTGTTTTCTGTTCTTAGGGAAAGACTTCAGACCTCCGGTGTCATTTACCATGTTTGCAGTAATCTGGAATACAAATGTCACATCAAATCTAAATCAGAAACTCAGTGAAGTCTACACACAGCTATTAAGAGCACCTATGATCATTATAATGATGTCCAGGGATGTCTGTTGTGAGCAGTGCCCAGCAGACCTGTCAGTCTTGTGGTTGGTCCACTGTAGACTTGCAGTCCATTGATTACTTTCTCCAGCACCATATCTGAAGATCCATAACTTCCATACAGACCCGGGGATGGCATGTAAACCCTGCAGTGGTTGCAATGCTCTGCAGGCTTCAATGCAAAATTAAAAGTGATACTAAAGGATCGTTTTTTTTTTTTTTTTTTAAATAACAAACATGTCATACTTACCTCCACTGTGCAGCTCGTTTTGCACAGAGTGGCCCCGAACATCCATTTCTCATCCATAATGCTCCTCCCTGCATTAGATAACCCCCTTGCCCTTGGAGAAGTCCGAGGAGGTTACCTTGTGGGCGCACTCCCGAGTCCAGCATTCAGCGTCCATAGAGGCCCAATGCAGGACTCGCCCCCCCCCCCCGGTGCCCGTGTCATTGGATTTGATTGACAGCAGCGGGAGCCAATGGCTGCACTCAGGGCCACTGATAGGCCAGTACAACTGGCCCTGGTGTACCGGGCACTGCCAGCAGGGGGGCACTATGCCATTGGCAGCATGGATGGCACTGTCTGCAGCACAATATGGCATTGACGGGCGGCATGGCATTGGTGGCACTGTCTGCAGCACAATATGGCATCTGGGGAGGGGCCAGGGGTGGGGCTGAAGGAGGGACCAGGGGTGAAGCTGAAGGGGGGCCCCCCCGTCAGGTAGGCTGTACTGGGCCCCATGATTTCTATCAGTGGCCCTGGCTGCACTGCTATGAATCTATCCAATCAAGAGCCGGGAACCTGCGGAGAGAGGGACGGTGGGGACGCGCCAACGGAAATTCGGGGGTCGGGTAAGTAAAACGGGGTGGCTAGGGGGTTGGTGACTGCAAGCTGTTTTTTCACCTTAATACATAGGATGCATTAAGGTGAAGAAACACGAGTCTTTACAACCCCTTGAAATTAATACACATTTCTTATTTTGGTAATAAGTGAACATTTTTCCCATTTTTGTAAAAGGTGGTCGATCTCCTGTTACTTTGCCCTGCAAAATAGTTGTGAGGTTGCCTCATTAGTATCTCATCTGGTCTGCTAAGGACACAGTCATCTAACTTCTGTTGGCCCCTTAGTATAAAACCCTCTGTGTTTTTTAGTTTAGCACGTTAAGCACAACAAAATAAACATTTCCCAGTAATGTACTTGGTAATAATCTAATCCTAGCACTTGTGGTTTTATAACTCTCAGAGCTGCTGGCACCTGCTCTCTCAGTGCCGCTTCCCTGAACTTTCAATCCTTACAGTGGAGAGTGCAGTCTAAAGCCAGTCTGTAAACTTGAGGAAGAGAGGGGGGGGGATGAAGAGGGAGGAGAAGGGGAGTGCCTTGGCATCTTAGGCTATGGGGCTCCATATTTCTATTGATGCAAACAGTGTAGGGAGACATAACTCTAGTCCCTGAATGCAAGGGTGGCTCCATAGGATACTGCAAGAGACAGGAGTCATGCTGAAACAGGAAAAGAGAAAGAGAGAGAGAGAGAGAGAGAGAGAGAGAGAGAGAGAGAGAGAGAGAGACCACATTTCCAGATACAGGGACTGCTATACTGTATTTTATACAGTAGACTATTGGGTCATTTCCCTGCGTTCTGGCTGTTTAACTGTAGTTGTCCATAGTTTCTTGATGTGAATCCTAGTGGCAGAAAGGACTCTGTCCTATTGTTATTATCAAACATACACAGTGCCAGATAGCTAGATCTGTGCTACTGTATGTGTATAGTGGTCACCTTCCAGTATATTAGTAGATGAACCGGTTATTGCAATAGAGTTTATACATAGCTCCCAACTGTCCCTGATTTTGAGGGACTGTCCCTGATTTGGGAATGTCCCTCTGTCCCTCATTCCTCCTCATTTGTCCCTCAATTTGGGCTGATCTATATAGTTGTTTTTAAAATGCACTTTTTATCTATCAAAAAGTGTTTTCCAGCACTAAACCTTTCATCTGATTTCTAAATTGCTGCATTTGTAAATTCCAAAAGCCAATATAAAGGAATAGTAGTGGTAAAAAAAAGCATTTGTGGGTTTAACCAATCTTGTTTTTTTTGTACAATTCTCCTTTAACCGATTCCCGATCGGCGCACGACGATATACGTCGACAGAATGGCACGGACAGGCATAAGGACGTATAAATACACCCTCTTTAAGATGCCGCCATGCCATCGGGTCGGGACCCCGTGAGGCTGGTCGCGGGTCCCGCGGACTCGATCGATGCGGGGACACCCGCGATTGTCTCACGGGAAGGCTGAACGGGGAGATGCGGAAATAAACAGCATCTCCCCGTTCTGCCTAGCAACTAGTGGCGCCGATCTCTGCTCCCTGTGATTTGAGCAGAGATCAGCATTCACTAGCTGACAGCCACGCCCCCCCACAGTAAGAAACACACCTCTAGGCATACTTAACCCCTACACTGCCACCTAGTGGTTAACCCCTTCACTGCCAGTGTCATTTATACAGGAATCAATGCATTTAAATGTATAAATGACAATGGTCCCAAAAATGTCCGATGTGTCCGCCATAATGTCGCAGTCACAATAAAAATCGCTGATCGCCGCCATTACTAATATAAAAAAAAAAATTATTAATAAAAATGCTATAAAACTATCCCCTATCTTGTAAACGCTATAACTTCTGCGCAAACCAATCAATAATCGCTTATTGCGATTTTTTTACCAAAAATATGTAGAAGAATACGTATCGACCAAAACTGAGGAAAAAAAAATGTTTTTTTATATATTTTTGGGAGATATTTATTATAGCAAAAAATAAAAAAGAATGCGTTTTTTTCCAAAATTTTCGCACTTTTTTGTTTATAGCACAAAAAATAAAAACCGCAGGGGCGATCAAATACCACCAAAAGAAAGCTCTATTTGTGGGAAAAAAAGGACGTCAATTTTGTTTGGGAGCCACGTCGCATGACCGCGCAATTGTCAGTTAAAGTGACGCAGTGCCTTTCTTGTTAAAAAAAAGTGACGCAGTGCCGAATCGCAAAAAGGGGCCTGGTCCTTTGGCTGCAAATTGGTCCGGTCTGAAAGTGGTTAAGGGGGGTGGCAGTGGGGTATCCTATGCCTGCACACTTTTGCTCATAGGTGTCCCTCATTCCCATCTCAAAAAGTTGGGAGGTATGGTTTATATGCAGCTCCTTTTATTTTAGTTAACCCTGTCCCTTCTGGTCTGGGATTACAGTCAGGTCCATAAATACTGGGACACCGACACAATTCTAATCTTTTTGGCTCTATACACCACCACAATGGATTTAAAATTAAACAAACAAGATGCTCTTTAACTGCAGACTTTCGGCTTTAATTTGAGTGTATTTACATCCAAATCAGGTGAACGGTGTAGGAATTACAACAGTTTGTATATGTTCCTTCCACTTTTAAGGGCTCTTTCACACGGACGGACCGTATGTCCGTTTTTCATCCTTCCGTTTTTGGATGAAAAACGGACATACAGGTATCCCTATGGGATAGCGGGTGTCAGCGGATGAGCATCCGCTGACACCCGCTCTCGTCCGTGCCCGCTCTGCTCCGTTTCTGCAGACGGATGAAAACCCCATTTTTTCATCCGTCTGCAGAGCGGATCGGGTGACGACGGACTCTGGGGTCCGTCGTCACCCGATCTCCCATAGGGGAGAGCGGCGCTCTGACAGGTCCGTCCCTGCACGGAGTGCAGTGACGGACCTGTCATCTTCCTGCTCAGCGGAGATCGCTCCGGCGATCCCCCGCTGAGCAAGCGGCTATCCACGGGGCGGATCTGCACTGATCCGCCCCGTGTAAAGAGCCCTTAGGGACCAAAAGAAATGGGACAGATTAACAATCATCCATCCAACTTTCACTTTTTAATACTTAGTTGCAAGCCTGAAGTCTGGAATGCATAGACATCACCAGATGCTGGGTTTCATCCCTGGTGATGCTCTGCCAGGCCTCTACTGCCTACTGTCTTCAGTTCCTGCTTGTTCTTGGGGCATTTTCCCTTCAGTTTTGTCTTCAGCAAGTGAAATGCATGCTCAATCGGATTCAGGTCAGGTGATTGACTTGGCCATTGCATTACATTCCACTTCTTTCCCTTAAAAAACTCTTTGTTTGCTTTCGCAGTATACTTCAGGTCATTGTCCATCTGCGCTGTGAAGCACCGTCCAATGAGTTCTGAAGCATTTTGCTGAATATAAGCAGATAATATTGCCTGAAACACTTCAGAATTCATCCTGCTGCTTTTGTCAGCAGTCACATCATCAATAAATACAAGAGAACCAATTCCATTGGCAGCCATACATGCCCACACCATGACACGCCATGTTCTTTCTTTTTAAGGATGTTCCAAACAGTTGATTTTGCCATACCTAATGTTTTTGCTATCTCTCTAATGGGTTTGTTTTTGTTTTTTCAGCCTAATGATGGCTTGCTTCACTGATAGTGACAGCTCTTTGGATCTCATATTGAGAGTTGACAGCAACAGATTCCAAATGCAAATAGCACACTTGAAATGAACTCTGGACCTTTTATCTGCTCCTTGTAAATGGGATAATGAGGAAATAACACACACCTGGCCATGGAACAGCCGAGCAGCCAATTGTCCCATTACATTTGGTCCCTTAAAAAGTGGGAGGCACATATACAAACTGTTGTAATTCCTACACTGTTCACTTGATTTGGATGTAAATACCCTCAAATTAAAGCTGAAAGTCTGCAGTTAAAGCACGTCTTGTTCGTTTAATTTCCAATCCATTGTGCTGGTGTATAGAGCCAAAAAGATTAGAATTGTGTCGATGTCCCAATATTTATGGACCTGACTGTATATTCACTTGATATGCATAATAAAGTGCACCGTGCTTGATAATTGAATATACAGTTGAATATATAATAAAATAAAATCCTTCAAAAGTCCATAAATTCTTCTGTGATACATTGCCAAATCATAACACCATCACCATAGGCAGTAATCTTTGCAGTTGCACCCGATGTGTGTGGTTGAATTTCCTACTCACCAGAAAGACATGACCTCTTTAACTAAGGTCAGAATGGGCTTGGTTTGTGGGTCTTTGAATTTGCTTGAGTGTCAACTGGAGATAAACCAAGATAGCCTTCCATACAACAACATCATCTCCACCATGTTATCCCATTAAAAATAGAAAAAAAAAAAAAAAAAAGTGCCATAGCGTAATATTGTTTATTTAAAAAACACGTATACAAATGCCAAATGGCTGCTTACATTTTACATTTAAAGTGCCTTAACATGGTGGAGAGGATGTTGTTGGATGGAAGGCTATCTTGGTTCACTCAAGCAAGTTCAAAGACCCACAAACCAAGCCCATTCTGACCTTCTTTTTAGTTAAAGAGGTCATGTCTTTCTGGTGAGTAGGAAATCTCAACCACACACATCGGGTGCAACTGCAAAGATTACTGCCTGTGGTGATGGTGTTATGATTTGGCAATATATTACAGAAGAATTGATGGACTTTTGAAGGAATTTATTTTATTATATATTATATCAACTGTATATTCACTTATCAAGCACGGTGCACTTTATTATGCATATCAAGTTGGAAATGTAAAGTTTGATTTGATGTTTGTGATAATTCACTGACTAGTTGTTAGCACTCTAGCGCCCCCTACCATTGTTTAAAAAAATCCCTTAAAGCGGAGTTCAACCTGAAAGTGGAACTTCCGCTTTAAGCACTCCTCCCCCCCCCCTTTTTTTTCGTGGGACTTCCTGTCCCACTTCCTGCTTCCTATATTCGGCCGGCTAGGCGAATCCTCCTCTCGCCCTAGGCGGCCCCTCCCTGCCAGCAATCTTCTGGGACACAAGTCAGGTCCCAGAAGATCGGCTGGCCAATAGGAGAGCGCAGCGTGGCTCGCACATGCGCAGTGCGAGACCGGCCCTGAAGCCGTAAGCTGTCATGACCGGGTGCCCACAGATACCATGATGGCGCCGAGGAGAGGAGGGGGAGAGAAGCTAGCCTCTGGGCGGGCACATTGCTGGACTGTGGGGCAGGTAAGTGTCGGTTTATTAAAAGTCAGCAGCTATGCTTTTTGTAGCTGCTGACTTCTAATAAACTAAAAAACTTTAGATTAGTATTGTCTACACTTTGAGGGGAGCAGCTTATACTCATCACATATTTTTACTATATCCATAGCGTGAGGTTTACACATAATTTCAATATGAGGAATTACCTAATCTAACCACTCCATTTTCATCCAATCAGGCAGGCTCTACAATGCATGTTTTTTGGCATATCTAAAGGAGGTGGTACAATCAGATTGTGCAGTGAGCTTCATTCCTAGATCTACCTTCAGCTACCTAGTAGAAGGACCTGCCTGGTTTTAGAACTTAAAGAGTTGTTTTAGATTTCTTCATATGTTCAGTAGGTTTGGTTAGGATAAAATAGAGTGTAAAGAGATTGTATAATCAGATTATATATTGTATGTTCAATTTAGGCTTCATCCACCCTGGCAATGACATACGTGTGTTTAACGCACATTTCTGAATGCATATAAATTGCAGATAATGATTTTAGGGCCAGTTCACACCACATGCAGTCCAGTGCAGTTTTTTCTGCATCAAAAACGCATGCATAGTAGGTTATATGTTTCCAATGGCATGATTCACACCAGTGTGGTCAGTTCCAGAACAAAAAATAGAACATGCTGCATTTTTCCTGCACTGGAACATGGTAAAACACATCAAAAACACACAGGACCCCAGTACAGTGAAACAAAAAACAGAGAAAAAAAGAAAAGCATCAGGAATGCATCGAAAATGCATCAAAAATACACCGGAACATGACAAAAATTTGTTAAAAAAAGGCATGCAGAAACGCACCCAGAATGGATCTGGAGTGCGTTTTTGTGGTGTGAACCAGCCCTTTAAATGTATAAAACAAACTGTGTTTAGGTGCATTCAGGATGCAAAGAAAATTGAATTCTCTGGAAATTACATACTCTAAACGCATCTAAACGCAAGTACATTTAAATGCAGAAAAATGTGATCTGGAAAGTATAAAGCTTTGATTATTCTTCCTAGATCAGTTTCTCTGTGTTTAACCCCTAATACTGGTGTAGCTTCTGTATCATGTGAATGCTGTGATTGTCTCTCTTAGTGATCAAATGATCTCAAACCTGTCCCGCTGGCTCCTGATCAGAAGCCTTGAGTGAGAGTGGTCAGTGAGTGCCAGGGTTGCCAACCGTCATGAAATTCAAGGACCGTTAGTAAAATCTGTGGGTTTTACATCTGTCCATGAATGTCCGTTATAGGGTGCAGTCTGCATGTCCATAATGGACAGTCATAGACAGATGTAAAAATCACATATTTTACGAACTGTCTGTGAATTTACTGACAGTTGCAACCCTGGTGAGCGCGCTCTCAGCACATAACTACAGTGGACATGTGTGCGGTTGCTGGGAGTTAAAGCCCACCTTTCATGCATGAGGCTGATGTGCCAACATGCCATTTTAGCAAATTGTGATAACTAGGCTCCATTCACACGGATGTTTTGCCACAATGAAAATCCCAGTGGCAGGAACCTACTGATTGCTGGTGCTGTGAGCGGATAGCTGAAAAGTGTGTCCAGCTACAGTCACTGCAGGTAATCGCTGGCTGTGCGAGCAGGCACAAATAGATGCGGTCACTGAGTCTTGGTTCACACTAGATGCAGTGCGAATTTGCTGAAAATCCGCACCAAAATAGCAACACATAGCAACGTACATGTGAACCGACTGCGGAGTGTATGTTAACGACAGCCCAAAATTGGTTTGCAGTGCGATTTAAAGAATCAGATCGCATGGGTGTGAACATCCATGCGATCTGATTCTGGTGCAGACAAAAAAAAACGAGTCCTGCACAAGTTTTCTGCAATTCCTGTGCAAATTACATGCGTTGTCGAGCATCGTATCAGTGTGAGCCCTGCCCGACAGTCTCATTGCATTGTATGGGCTTGGCGGCCTCAGCTATCCACTCGCAGCTGTCAAACCCAGAGGCTGGAATCAGTAGATTTCTGCTGCTGGGATTCGCACGGTTACAAAACGCCCATGCGAATGGAGAAAAAAATCTGAAGAAAGCACAGAAGTAAAATATGGCAGGTACAATAAAACCATGACATGCTATGTATCAATGGGCATTGGGTTCCCATGTAACACTTACTGATTGAAGGGTGTATATGAAGAATCCGAGGTAGTACTCTCATCTGCTGTCACCAGACTGATATAAACAGGTCATGGGAGCCGTCTAGTACATGGGAATAGTTCCTTCCAGAGCCGGGCTCCTGAGCACACCAGGAAAAAAGCAGCACACAATTGTGCTGGGACATCCTGTTGCTAAGCAACACCCAAACATTGCAGAGTCCATGCACTGCTTTCAGTGACTGATTTCTCTTCTGCTGGCTGCACTGCTTCCATTCTATTGTGTTCAGATGACAGCACATAGTCAGCTCTATGTGTAAACACAAACTAGGTGTCCCCATGTAACCAGCCTTCCTTTTCAGGCCCCATTCACACCTGCACAATTTTTTTTTTTTCTTCTGCATTTGTCACACGACAGCGCCCATTCACTTGTTTTGGCACTGAGCCAAGCGCATTTTCATTGCTTAATTTGGTTACATTTTTCGCAAATTTTGTCACATGGCCTGCATTTGAGGTGCCATTAAGTAGTAATGCCACCGCAATTGTGTTGTACAGCGTTTTCAAAAACACAGGCAGAAACGGGCATTTAGATGGGAATGCAGCTTTTGTTAACCACACACACTGAGATCTGTGCAATCCACTTAACATACATTATATCACCAGAAGTATTGGGACGTCTGCCTTTAAACGTACATGAACTTTGATAGCATCCCAGTCCGTAGGGTTCAATACTTAAGTTGGCCCACCCTTAGCAGCTATAACAGCTTTAACCATTCTGCAGACATCCCAACCTGCAAAAACGAATTTCATCGAGGTGGCAAACTTATTTCAGGGAGGTTTTGCGCCGCCATCAAAACCCATCCCCCCCTTCAAATAAATGCAGCCTCACCGTGCCCATCATTGCAGGCTTACCATGCCCATAATCGCAGCCTTACCATGCCCATAATCGCAGCCTTACCATGCCCATAATCGCAGCCTTACCATGCCCATAATCGCAGCCTTACAGTGCCCATAATCGCAGCCTTACATTGCCCATAATTACAGCCTCACCATGCCCATAATCACAGCCTTACAGTGCCAATAATTGCAGCATTACCGAGCCCATAATTTCAGCCTTACCAGGAGATGCGCTTTTGAAGCTCCTTGGCATCCCCCGCTGTGTCTCGGAATTCAGTGTGAAAACTGCTATGATAAAAGTCCCGCCCTTCTCCTAGACCAGCTCGTGTTATAGACACAGTGTTCTGGCTATCACAGAAGCTGGTCTAAGAGGAGGGCAGGACTTTTGCCACAGCGCGGCCAAAGTTTTTTACACTCAGCTCCGACCGCTCTGTGTGAGGAGGGAGGGGAGCGCCTCCTGCCACTCAGCCACAGACAGAGCAGCCCGAGCGGCCGCACTCCATTCTCTCCATGCCCTGTCTGTGGCTGAGTGACAGGCGCAGCCGGGAGATCACCCGATGCTCACGGGGGACCGGGAGCCGGCACCCAAATGCGGGAGACTCCCGCGACTCGTGGGAGAGTTGAGATGTCTGCTTCTGGGAAGGCTGTCTACAAGGTTTAGGAGTGTGTCTATGGGAATGTTTGACCATTCTTCCAGAAGAGCATTTGTGAGATCAGATACCAATGTGGATGAGAAGGCCTGGCTCGTAGTATCCACTCTAATTCATTCCAAAGGTGTTCTATTGGGTTGAGGTCGGGACTCTGTGTCGGCCAGTCAAGTGCCTCCACCCCAAACTCGCTCATTCATGTCTCATGAACCCTGCTTTGTGCACTGGTGCGCAGTCATGTTGGAACAGGAAGGGGGTCATCCCCAAACTGTTCCCACAAAGTTGGGAGCATGAAATTGTCCAAAATGTCTTGGTATGCAGACCCATTTCACACTGAGGCAGTTTTCAGGCGTTTTAGCGCTAGAAATAGCGCATGAAAACTGCCTCCCATTCATTTGCATGAGTGCTTCACACTCGGTCGGTGTGCTTGCAGGATGTTAGAAAAAGTCCTGCAAGCAGCATCTTTGGGGCACGTTACAGCGCTCCAAAAACTCCCCTGCCCAAATGAATGTGCAGCGCTTTCGAAGCTCCTTAAAAGCACTTCAAAAGCGCAGCAAAACAGGTACTTTGAGGATTTTTTTAAAGGCCACGTTTTCACGTGACCTTAACCACTTACGGACCGCGCGCCGCAGTTTTATGTTGGCTGTTTGAAGGAGGATAATTGTTGTTATGGCAGCAGCTAGCTGCCATATCGTCGTTAAGCCAGCAGCTAGCTGCCATAACCCCGGTATCCTTATCTTCAGTGGGCGGTCCGCTACAAGATAAAAGTGGTCTCTGCGGCGGATTCGGCGCAAAATCACTTTTAATCGGCGGTAGGAGAGGGCCCCCCCCCTCCCGCCGCAATCCAGCGCCCTCCGTCACTTACCGGAGCCGTCTGCAGAGGCGGAGACGATCGCGTCCTGTTACTAGCTGGGTATGGAGACAAGTGAGGGGAAGATGGCCCCCACCTGTCTCCATACAATTGCTGGGTGGAAGCAACGTCAAAAACGTCACTTCCGCCCATAGCTCTTAAAGGGCCATTTTTTTTTTTTATTTAAATTTAATTTTTTAATCGCATTTTAGTCTAAATATGAGGTCTGAGGTCTTTTTGACCACAGATCTCATATTTAAGAGGTCCCGTCATGCTTTTTTTTTTTTCTATTACAAGTTATGTTTACATTCCTTGTAATAGGAATAAAGGTGACAAATTATTATTATTTTTTTTTTTAGGCAAAATTAAAAAAAAAATAAAAAAAAAAATGCGCCCCGTCCCGACGAGCTCGAGTGCAGAAGCGAACGCATACGTGAGTAGCGCCCACATATGAAAACGGTTTTCAAACCGCACATGTGAGGTATCGCCGCGATCAGTAGAGCGAGAGCAATACTTCTAGCCCCAGACCTCCTCTGTAACTTAAAACATGTAACCTGTAGAATTTTTTAAATGTTGCCTATAGAGATTTGTAAGTGTAAAAGTTTGTCACCATTCCACGAGCGGGCCCAATTTTGAAGCGAGACCTGTTGGGTATCAATTTACTCGGCATAACATTATCTTTCACAATATAAAAAAAAAAAAAAAAAAAAAAAAAATTAACTAACTTTAATGTTTTCTTATTTTTTTTATTCAAAAAAAGTGTATTTTTTCAAAAAAAAGTTTGCTTGCAAGACCGCTGCACAAATACGGTGTGACAGAAAGTATTGCAATGACCATTTTATTCTGTAGGGTGTTAGAAAAAAAATGTATAATGTTTCGGGGTTCTAAGTAATTTTCTAGCAAAAAAAATAAAAAATCTTTTAACTTGTAAACAACAAATCTCAGAAAGAGGCTTGGTCCTTAAGTGGTTAAAAAAACCTCCCCACTAGGGCCCGAAAAGTGCTTCAGTGTGAAAGGGATCTTAAGAGTTCCCTTTACTGGAACTAAGGGACCAAGCCTAACCCCTGAAAAAACGCCACACCATAACCCCCCCCCCCCCCCCCTCCACCAAATGATTTGGACCAGTGCACAAAGCAAGGTCCATAAAGACATGGATGAGTGAGTTTGGGGTGGATGAACTCGACTGGCCTGCACAGAGTCCTGACCTCAACCCAATAGAACACCTTTGGGATGAATTAGAGCAGAGACTGAGCCAGGCCTTCTCGTCCAACATCAGTGCCTGACCTCACAAATGCGCTTCTGGAAGAATTGACAAACATTCCCATAGACACACTCCTAAACCTTGTGGACAACCTTCCCAGAACAGCTGAACCTGTTATAGCTGCAACAGGTGGGCCAACTCAATATTGAACCCTACGGACTAAGACTGGGATGCCAATAAAGTTCATGTGCGTGTAGAGTCCCAATACTTATGACAATATAGTTGATGTTTCATTTAACTAAAAAGGCAAAACTTTTTTTTATTTTTTTATTTTAGGTTTGAATAGAATGGAGAGGGATTAGAATCCCTGTCAGCCTTTTTTTTGCTGTGTGTCTCCCCATTAGGGGGATTCATCCTCTCAATTTTTTCTCTATAGTGTTATCACCAAAAGTAAACATGAAAGAAAATTCCAAGCTTTGAGTTGTCACCAGAATAAGAATAGAGGAGAAATCTTCCAATGGGGACACTAGTTCTGGTGACATCCAGGGATTCCTTAGCTTTGGCTGTTTTGGTTATGGGACAGGAAGTGAAGGCAATTCTCTGCAATGGGACACAGATAACAAAACAAAACAAAAAAAAAACTGGCAGGGGTATAACCCTCCATTACTCTATCGAACGTGGAGAAAAAAAAAGTTTTCCCTTCAGTTTGGGAAGCAAACCATTCCTTTACTAAGGCAGGCCATATGGGTCGAATTCCGAACGATTTGTCAATAACAAAATTCCTGCTTTTTGGAATCCAATGGTGCCACCATTGATTTAAAAATCCAACCAATCCAATAGCAGCACCCAAAGCACGATAGCACAATTTGGCCACACCCAACATTTGGGGTAAGGCGAGCTATAGACGGTGTAAATTTCTTTCCTGCAACCATGGGTTAGGGGGTGGGGGAAGCCGTCCCTATCAGGAGAAGATAGTGATTATTGCTAGCGGCTATAGCAGCTGCTAACGATAATCGCAGGTAAATCTGGCAGGTTGGTTGTACCCAAGTTAAAGATCGATCAACTTGGTACATTCAGCCTGCCCATACACTATTCAAAACATCTATGGCCAGCCTAACGGCGAGGCTTAAAGGGGTATGGTTTAAAAACGCCTAAAGTCTACTTTACTGTGGATCAAAAGTGCATAACACGCAGAGTGTAGAGGCCAGAAGTAAGTAAAGCACAGAGTGCCTTCCAAAACATATTCCTCCCTCCATCCAATACAAGCCTCCACCCTCATGATTAAGCTCCAAGGGGTGGAGCGAAACACATTGGGGGCATGGACTAGCTGGAGTCCAGGCTGAGGCTGCCATTCATCCAACTTCATGCACATGGGCCTGCTTCATGATGTGTGGCTTATTGACCTCTTCCTTTGACATTAGGTGAAGCATGTCACCTCTCCAACACCCCCCTGCTTAGGCAATGACCAACATGTGACCGGACATGAACCAGGTTGCATTTAGAGGTGGCTGCCAGTAGAGATGGAAAACAGCAAGTGCCATTGGTGTCTGTTGCTGCTGATTTACTTATTTAGACAACATGCAATAATATGTGTCCTCAAGGATCTAGTCACATAATTGTAACCACTTTTTAACCATAACAAAAAAAAAAAAAAAAAAAAAAAAAAACTTCATGCAGATGTCTATGCAAGTTGCACCTGAAAAAGCAAAAAAATTGTGCAGGAACCTTTTTTCAAAATCAGTGCGGCACCACAAAGTCATCGTATAACGGTTATATTGCTGACAATAGGGTGTGACTTGTCATGCTTTTTGACAGGTCCTAATCACATGATAAGTCACACCGGTGTGAATGGGGGCTAATAATTAGGTTTGTGAAAAGTTGGCCAACACACACACACACACACACACACCACACACACACACACACACAAACACACACACACACACACACACAAATACTGAAACAAAAACAAAAAATTTTTTGCAACTTTTTATTGCATTATTAAAGTTTGTAAATATACAGACGTTACAATGACATAATATTTTTTAAAAAATGAAACAAATTTCACTCTCTCCCGTGTTAAAACAGTTTTTTTTTTTTTTTTTGAATCATGGCAAGAATTATTTTACTATCTAAATACTTAAGTTTTGGTAAAATCCCAGTATTGTCATGTTTAAAGAGTAACTCCACTGGGAAAATCAGTAAGCCAATTACACAAGTAGGAAATGGCATATCTGGGGGGCGTTCTGTACACCATCTGTGTACAAAACAAATCCAGGTAGCCATATTGCCTTTTACAGAAAATGACAGCGTTGCCGATTGAAAAGGAAAGGCAATTTTTAAAGACATTCAATTACAATATGACGTGTCACAATTGTGTACGCTATAGTATTTTTTTTTTTACTATTTTTTTCTCCCACAAAAGTGGAGTTACCCTTTAATGATAGTAGAAATGAAATGTATATCAACATTGTTGTCAAATGACCACCGGCCACAATAAATGTCCTTACCAAGTATCTTTTCATATGATCTGGACAATCGAAAAACTCAGATCACTTACAGTATCTCCATTACATTCCAACTTTATCTATATAACAATCCTATAACCCAAAGCAATCATTCTTCCTAACATGGGTCAGCCAATAAATTATGACATGATATTGGCTGCTGTGCTTTACTATAAAGCATTGCTCTAAGTACTTTTATTACATAAGACCAAAATGTCAAGCACATTTAAAAACTGCAATAATACTTCATCATGGTCTAAATAGCAGTGCATAAAAGTTAATTGTGCGGATTTAACTGAACTGTATTGCATTATACGGGTTTTTCATTCCCTTTCATGTATGATATATAGGTGATTATAACGATCTCTGTAATGGTGTTATTCCGTGCTAATCAGTGGAGGAAAACAAATATATTTGTGTAAATCTGATTAAACTTTTTTTTTCCAAGATTTTCTTTCATAATAGTTGAAAATGAAAAAAAAAATTACTTTCTAAACACAAATTATAATTATATATTCCAAAATACACTAGAAGTTTAAATAAGTAACTTATCTGGACATGTCATAATAAAACAAAATTCAAATATTATATAGAGCATGCAAAACTAAAATGGTTGGTGAGTGGGGCATGCTATAAGATCAAGCAATGAAATATAAATGAAATGCATCTTTTCAGATTATATTACAGTAGCGATAACACTATACATGTGCATGACCATGTATATACTTCACAGCCAGTTTTCCTAGAACATGAAACATGGGGGGTGTCTTGGATCTATAAAGAGGGTCTGGATTTCAATTCTGTGCTGCCCCAGACCTCTTCAACATTACCACCCCCCTGACCACGTTTGCTGGTGACTGTTTCCAGCACATTGTATTAAAAAAAAAGTAAGGTTATTAACACATAAACCTTTAGTACATACTCCTCCTTCTATGCTTGCATTCTACTGCAGGAGTCGGATTAAATGAGAATAAGCCTCCTTCCGTCTGAAAATTTATACCCATCACCCTAAGCCGCAGTCTATGTCAGCTTCCCACATACTTGCGATTGGATCAAGGAAGATACGCCAAACATAAGGAAGCCATAGCAACCCACATGGGGGCCAATGAGAAATAAGGGTTTGCTGCAGGTATTCCTTTATCACTTTGTTTGCTCAAAATTAGATCTTATCAACTTCAAGCCCCCATCTGATAGGGCTCTGAAATGAGCCCTTTCTGTATTTCCTCAATGTTGTTGTTTTTTTTTTTTCTGATTTCAGATTCCCGCTGATGGGTAGTAATGTACATCTTTACAGATTCTGAACATGTAAACAAAGTGATATTTCCATATCCAATACATTCACAGAATGGGAAGTCGGAGAGATGGTCTGCAGTATGGCATCTTTACCTTTACCAACACTACTCCTTAAGTGCCCCAACTTACATAGAAGGCTGGATAGCAAAAAAAAAAAAAAATGCTTGGTGCCAGCTGGACTTTTGTTCGGTCCAAGAACAGAGTGGTAGACTGCAACTAATAAAGCCTGCTATCGTTGTCAGAAAAACAATCTTATACGTTATAAAATACAGGGTATGTATTGTGAAAGCAAGTAAAACATATAAAAACAGGTCTATCAGATGGCTCTCTGCCCATGACTATGCAAATTAAAAGATAGTCAATCAGAACATGCATAATATCAATGGTAAAAAAGCAAATAATTGTTTAACAGATAGAGTATGCATGCATGCATGTATGTATGTATGTATTGCATAATGCAAATATATGCAGCAGTTGCAATAATGTAGACATTGACTTTAGATAACTACTTAAAAATGACACTAGGCAGCCATGGCATCTGGATCACACCAATAAAAATGCCACTCTGTCCTGCAGAAAGTCTATACAGCACACATAGAACATGAAAATGGCCACAAAAGGTACAGCCATTTACTTGGAATTGGACTTAATCTATAAAGCAATGTTAACAGTGATCATGGTCCAAAGTGTAGTAATGCACAGCAACCAATCCAATTTCAAATGGCTAAAGCCAGGTTTGTGAAAAATCAATTGTCATTAGTTGCCATAAGTTACTACACTTTGCTGCCTTACTGAAAATACCATATACTGTAAGTATTTCAGAGAAAAATAAATAAAAATAAATTGTAAATATAAAAGCTAATGGCATGACACAATATTAGGCACATTCTCATAACAATCATCAAGAGCAATAAGCATGTATAGCATAGTAATTTCTATTTGATATATCTGTAGTCTACAGGCTGCAATTTTTTTTTTATATTTTAATTAATAAAGATTAATTGAGGCAGTAGTAACAATGAACCCAATGTGTTCATTGACTAAAAAATAATTCTAATTTGTCAGAAGAAAGTAGACAAACTGTATTTTTGTGCATCGATTGATCATTCAGACACCTAGAAATACCATTTAACCATTCATCGATAATCATAAAAAAAAAAAAAAGAATTTAATGGGGTTTTCCATTTGAAAAGAAAGATGTGGAATTCTGTTACCCATTGTGCAATTACATGTTGGCATCTAAAGCTGATGGAGGCATATAATGGTCTAGCTTGTGATTGAGTCTTTCAGGGAAATGGCTATGGAGTTAATAAGAATGGTGATGTTTTCCAGAATAACCAATTGGCAGTATAAACATTTTATGAGCATTAGGGTAAAACTGGTTGCTTATTACAGCAACGCAATTTCATTAAAATATAGTTCTGAAAAGTATCGTCTACTTTTGAGTGCTCATGGGTAATCCAACATTCACCATTAGCCCAGGTTCACACTGCTCAGACATGAAAGTCGCACGACTTCCAATCCGACCTTGCCCTGCAACTTCAGTCCCACTTTGATCGGACTTAATGTAACTTTTTACACTCTATGGCATAGAAGTCGTATCAAAGTCAGACCAAAGTAGCGCAGGAACCTTTTCTAAAGTCGGAACAGCTTGTGTCAGATCAGTTAAGACGGCTCTCATAGGGAAACATTTAATTTGACATGTCGTGCTACTTGTGCTCTCACAAGTTGGATCCCATGTCGCACCACTGGGTCTGGAGGCTGGGTTCACACTGGTATGACATGACTGTCGATCCGACTTTGCCCTGCGACATCGGTCCTACTTCCATCTGACTTGAATGAACAGGATACAATTTTGCTCCGACTTTGAGACAGTTCAACTTGTCCTTTGACCAATTAAAACAATCCCAGTGTGACATAAATTCCTTTTCCCGCTGCTGTGTCACAAGAAGGATGGTTAGGACGACGATTCAACTTTGATCCGACTTCAATGATATTGAATGGGCTGAAAACGGACCAAAGGAGTGCAGGAACCTTTTTCAAAGTCGGACCAGTTAAGACGGCTCTCAAAGTCGGAGCGTATGTCGCACCAGTGTGAACAAGGCCTAAAGAGTAGAAGAGTAGGACATGCTCATATTTTTAAGTAGCACCATTTATCCAAACTCAAAGATTCAGACAAAACGAAAATATTTCCGTTTTTGTTACAGGATAAATAGCTGAAATCCCTGAACGCTTCTTTAATTTCTTGGATACTTTGGGAAGTGAAGAACAGAACCCATTTCTAACTTTCTGTAACAGCCACTGTGATGGGTCTTACTATACCTCTAAAATTCTTAGTATACACCAAAATGTAATTAGGCCCCCCTCCCACATCTTCAGGAGTGGAGAGACTTTAGAAAGACTTGAAGGTTTAGAAAGATCTCAAGGTGGGACAAACAAAGGCAAAAAGCTGGTGGAATCCTTGGGATAAAAGAGGAAGATGAGTGATTCAACCCATCAAAGTCTACTAAATGTTGACATAATGCCAAGTGGAATGACATTTCTGATAAGGCATTTGTCCTATGTCTGCATCTAGCTGGGTGGGTTATAAATGTTTGTTGTACTTTGCCGCAGTCACAAATATTCAGATAAATCTCACTCATCCTAATAATGAGTGTTCTGCATGACAGGTCTATGACCTGACTAGTGGTCATTGCAGGAACTGAATGTGAATTGCAAAGGTCAAAAGCAGGAGCATACAAGAATTATGCTCACAGATTATTATTATTATTATACAGGATTTAAATAGTTGCAACAGTTTGCGCAGCGCTTTACCACTCAGATCATCAACGCTGAACAGAATATCCTGAAACCAACGCGCAATTAAAAAGGAGTCTTCAGTACATTCCAAAACTCACAAGCAAAAAGCATTTTTCCATTCGTCACGCAATGTAGGCTCCACTCGTCAACACTTTGACCTGTTTATAAAAATACTGGCTTCTTCATAAGAAACTTTTCTTTACAGCACATTTGCTCGGAACAGAGTTCAAGATAAAATCTATAAAATATATTTCTCTCATCAGATTACGTACTCTTTTGAGGAATTAGTATTTACATTATGTGGTGTGCAACTGTTTATTAATAGTCTGGCCTATGCCTGAGCCTCTGCCTTCCCTCCTTCCACTTCACTGAACAGCAGCTTCCGGAAGATTCCAGCATAGAATGGTCCATACACTTGTTTGTTAAAATTCACAATGTTGGCATAGTGAAATCCAATAAACTCCATTTCCTTGCGAACATTGGCAAGTCCCCCGGGGATTATGGGAATGCGCTTGTATGGATAGGGAAGACAGAGGAATGTTGTCACATACTCCTGGGTCCGTTTATCTAAAAAATAAAAATAAAAAAATATATATATTATTTGACTGGATGATGTTAGTTAATACATTATAATAGATACAGATGGATAGGCAGCAACGCTTAACACAGAACTTTACACATAACAGTTTAATAACAATTGCTGTTCTTTAAACAAAAGAACATACAGTGCAGTCCACATTAACAATTTTGTGCTACAAAACTATTGTGTGCTGTCAATTGCCTCCAGCATCGCTCCTGTATCTTCTTGTTGGAGGCCGCAATTTTGTTGAAGCCCAGAGCAGTCACTTCCTGACTGAGAACTCTTTCCCTCTCCTTCTTCTCAAAAAGGATATGCCACTTTCTGTAGTTAAAATATGCACATTTGATTGACACAGCCTTGATTGTATGTCTTGGCTCAGCCAGAGGGGAAGGCTGACAGAAGCTTTACAGTGCTGAAGTTCGCAGGTTGCTTCCACTGCCGGAAAGTAGGGGAGCTGCGTTTATTGGACAAGTGGCGTATCGGTAAGTAAAAGTACTTTCACTATCTTCTAAACAGGGCTTTTACTTTAGCTGGAGTTGGGCTTTAACATTTTCCTCTTGTAAAACTATGTAACTAATCTCCCAGGCAGTTATCTTGTCCCACATAGCACTACCTGTCCCTACCATGCTTCCTAAAATGTTAAAATGTCTTAGTCAGCCAGCACACTTCCTGATTAAAAAAATCAAGCCCACATGATATCATCATGCATATTGAACCTCTACTATGACTACTTCTTAAAAAAAAAAAAAAAAGGAAAATCCTCAAAACGATGGGGCGCACCAGGCCTTAAAGAGGAAGTAAACCCTGATGGGTTTTATTTCCTCTTTTGCTCCCTGCAAATTAAAAGCATAATGGGCTAGAATGCATCGCATACTAGCCCATTATATGACACTTACCTGCAAACAAATCCATCGCTTTCTCCTTTGCAGGCTGGGTCCATCTTTTTTTTTTTAACACAGGTAGGCTGCGTCCATCTTAGCCCCTCTTCCTTCCAGGGGCCGCGGACTCTGGCTCTGACTGGCCGGAGCAATGTGACGTCACTCCCGCATCAGTAACGGCATGCGATGGGGGAAGAAACGCTTCTTCACAGTGCATGCGCCGATTACATCATCGGCGCAATACAAGTGAAATATCTCCTAAACGGCGCACGTTGAGGAGATATTTCCACTACCTATAGATTAGGTAAGCCTAGAATAAGGCTTACCTATAGTTAAAAAAGTCACTAGGGAGGGTTTACAACAACTTTAAGCTGCACTCCTTTTGGAATAAAAATGCCAAAGGCAGATATAAAATATCTACAGTGGGATTTTAGGTGAGTAGGGGTCATGTAAAGACTAACCCGCCTTTCTGGGATGAAAATTGAGGATAGAGAATTCCCATTAACAGTACTATAAAGTAGAACAAAATAATGTTTCAAAGGTATAAAATATTGGCATTTAATATTCAAAAACTCACCAATCAAGTTGTAAATGGGATGATCTTTCTCAGTAAGGCTACAAATCTGCCCCATTAGGACAGACTCATCCTCACTGCTTAATGGAGGTAGATCTCGCTCTGTCAGTGACTTGTTCATCTCAAAGCATATTTTAGTACTCAGTGCATAGAAAGCCTCTTTCAAGTTAAAATTTCTGTAATGTTGAAGGGAAATAAAAAAAAAAAAGAAGGGATTTATTGACTACAATTATTTTAGGATTTACGCTTCACCCTTTGATCATTTTCATTACATCCCGATAGGCATCAGATAATGATGCACAAATAGGACCAGTTACTAAATGTTTTTATATGCTGCATTATGATCTATAAAAAAGGTAACAAGTAACCCCCTCTACCTTAGCATGTCCATTTAAAGTCTTGGGCACACAGCCATCAATTTATCATTGCTTCACGTGTAGTTCAAATATGAAATGCCCATTAGAACTACATAAAGAACAAAAGGTCTCAATGTAAAGATCCCTATTGTACCATTGTCCGCAGATAGCTCTCCTGTCCCCATTCGGGCCCAAGATCAGTTCATAAAAAGTTTTATACGCTACGTGTTTTGACAAAAAAAACATGACTGGTTGGGATAAAAGTTGCATGCCTCTAGCACTACACTATTCAGTAGTAAAGCTGACCACTAGAGATGGGCCGAACACCCCCCCCCCCCCGTTCAGTCCGCAGCAGAACTCCCAAACAGGGGAAAAGTTCTAACCCGAGCAGCGAACCCCATTGAAGTCTATGGGAGCCGAACAGGGAAAATCTAAAGTGCCTATTTTGAAGGCTTATATGCAAGCAATTGGCCATAAAAAGGGTATGGGGGCCTGGGTACTGCCCTTGGGGACATGTATCAATGCAAAAAAAAAAATTGTAAAAATTGTTTTTTCAGGAGCAGTAATTTTAATAAAGCTTAAAGTGCAACAATAAAAAAGAAAGATTCCTTTAAAAATATAGTGCCCCTGGGGTTACCCTTAGTCTGCCTGTAAAGTGGCACATCTGTAGCATACTGTATATAGAAAATGCTGCAGCAAAAAATGAATTTCTAATGAGATCAAGTCAAGTCAAATCACATTTAAATAGACTCACAGTTGCAATTGCCAGCATTCGGCAGAAAGAAAGAAAGGCAAAATATAATATTTTTTTTTTTTTTAAATGGCGTAGGACCCCCCAAAAAGCCATACCAGACCCTTACCTGGGCATGCAGCCTGGCAGGTCAGGAAAAAAGAGTGGGGGGCCCCTAGATCCTGCCCCCCGCTATGTGAATGAGTATCAGATACATAGTACCACTACCCATTCATCAAAAAAAAAGTAAAAAAAAATAAAAATAAAAATAAAATAAATAAATAAATAACACGTTAGAAGGGGCGGTGCCACCAGGTGACATAGCCAGGTGGCCCCGTCCCTTACCTATAGATGAACTGTCAAACAGCGGAGCCTGCAGTAGGCAGCCAGCCTTCATGTCGGCGGAAGCATTTATTTATATCTTTTCCGGGTGCGGTGTGATTGATGATGGATTTACATCGGGGGCACTATTTTTTTTATCTGGGGCCCCCTTGTTAAAGGGGGCTTCCAGATTCCGATGAGCTCCCCACCCACAGACCCCCACAACCACCGGCCCCGGTTGTGGGAATGAGGCCCTTGTCTCCATCAACATGGGGACAACGTGCTTTGGGGTTGGGGGGCAGAGACAAAATTTTCAAAAGTTCTACATTTTTTATTTGATTTTTCCAATTATCAAACCAATGTTCATACAAATATTTGTTTGAACATTCATTTAATTATCTATAGTGTGGCCAACTTTATCCCATATTTCTTGTAGTAAAAAATATCAAACATGCCTGTGAGCTTTACTATTTTTGCTCAACTTCCATTTACTATTCTTTTGCTTACCTGCTGCTAGCGCCTTGAAGCAAAACAGCTGAAATATCTTTAACTTGGTCAATGAATGCAGTAGTGTTAGAAGGACCCATGACATTCTGAGTAATGAGACACACGCAAGCTACAAGTTTAACTTGATGCAGCTTGTACTTTAAATCAAGAATGCGCAAGTCATCTGTAATCAGTGTCTAAAGAAGAAGAATAAGAAGAAATAAGGATCACAACACATAATGAATAAAAAATAAATAAAAAATGTGATGATTCATAATATAAATCTACAAAAATATCATAACTTCAATAGTAACTTACCTCTGGCACAGCACTGTCGTAGTCCAAATCCAGAAGTTTAGCAAAACCACTATTAAGCACCAGGGTTGGACTCAGGTTATCTACAGACTCGCCATTTACTTTGGTTGCATTTTCTTCTGACTTTGCTTCTGCTGCATGTTTAAGAGATTGCTGAATCCATTTGGTGGTTTGACTGAGTGCATCTGAAGGAAGATACATATACAGTACATGGTCATCACATTGTTATACTTTTAGATCTCCGTGACCAGGTTTACCAACAAAAGACACCAAAACATGCAATTTTTCCACATGTTGTAATTTAAAGGGGGTTTATTCACTTTTGCATTTAAAGCGTTTCTCCTTTTAGTAAAGGAAAGGCCCTTGGTTTAGTTCATCACAGTCCTCAACACAGCACAAGCAATCTGCCACTTACTGTAGCCACTCTGCCAGCTGTCTAAGGCTGGGTTTACACATATGCGGCTACAGTTCGCAATCTGGAGCATTTCTGTTCACCGGTTTAGGAGCGATTTTTTTTTTTTTACCTGAATTCGTACCTGAACCGGACCCAAAAACACACAGGATCCTTTTCAAAACTGCACCGCAGCCATCCCCCACATGTGATAACCGGCTCCATTGAAAGCCACTCACATTCACATGTTATGCAAACTGGATACGGTAAAAAGCACATCCAAATCACATATGTGTGAATCCAGCCTAAAGTTGCCTACAGACATAAAATAGAATGATAGGTGGTCCACCGAGTCTGTGCCTTTTTTTGCATTGGATGAGTGTGCATTTTTTTTATGCAGATAATCTAAAAGATTGAGTACACTATAGTATTCAATAAAAAAAAAAAAAATATATGTAAAGGGCGCCATCCAGACCAGAAACTACAGTTAAAAAACAATTGAATACAAAAAAAGGCACAGACTCGGTGGACCACCTATCATTCTATTTTATGTCTGTAGGCAACTTTAGGCTGGATTCACACATCTTTTAGATTATCTGCATAAAAGAATGCACACTCATCCAATACAAAAAAAAACACAGACTTGCAATTTCCATATTCCATTGCATATTTGATTGGAATCACCTTATCCCCATATGGAGGAAAGATTGAGAGGAGATCTCTGAAGGGGTTATACCTATGAAACGAGAAGTTTCTTAATCCATATGCTTTATGGTCACTTGCTGGCTGAAGCTATCTGGTGAGCGCATTTCAGTATCACTTCGGGTGAAACTTCACTGCATTTGGAGCACATTGCACTTTAGGAGCACGGTGTTGGAGTATCAACTGAAGAATTGTTTACAGTGTTATTACGCACTTTTTACACCTAATGAATTGTGCACTTTATTATTAAGATTGTACATATATGAATTTCTAAAGGTTTTTTTAACTGTAGTTTCTGGTCTAGATAGCGCCCTTTACATATTTATTTATTGATTCATTTGTTCATTACTAAATTTGAGGTGCAGCACTAGGAGTTCAGATAATTTATTGGCCCTGCTACCTTGATTTCTTTTTCACACTATAGTATTCAGCCATCATAATCTAACCCGATTGACCAACTATGCCTCTGACATTGGTCTACACAGACTGCATAGGGTCTGTAAAGCTGTGATTGGACACCAGATGGGCATAAAAGTGATGGGTAATGTGGCAGGACACTTACCATCACAGAAAAGAAAGGAAACATTTCCCATTTTCCATGGAAAAAAATCCCTTTAAAAGAGAACAGAGACAGATTGCTATCATGGAATGGCACAACTAGGGTCCCACTTACCAGGAGATTTCTCAAGGATGTCTTGAAATTTTTCTCTTTCATAATCAGCTAACTGTCGCTGAAGCTGTGGTCTAACATTCTGAATAGTGTAATTAACCATATCCATTTTCATGAGGTCCAGAACATGAAAGACATCCCTGAAGAATATCAAGAAATGTTAGGTTGAAACATTTTAACAGTAAGGGAAACAAAACAGAAATCAAAGTAATTTGGTTGATACTCATGGCAGCCTTCAGCCATCCAGTAACTTATGGACCATCCATAGGATTATAGTGCATCCGGAAAGTATTCACAGCGCTTCACTTTTTCCATATTTTTTTATGTTATAGCTTTATTCCAAAATTTACTAAATTCGTTATTTTCCTCAAAATTCTACAAACAACACCCCATAGTGACAACATGAAAGAAGTTTGTTTGAAATCTTTGCAAATTCATAAAAAAAAAAAAAAAAAAAAAAAAAAAAGAGAAGAAGAATCACATGTACAGTGCCTTAAAAAAAGTATTCATACTCCTTGAAGATTTCCACATTTTATTATGTTACAACCAAAAACGTAAACTTATTTTATTGGGATTTTATGTGACCAACACAAAGTAGCACATAATTGTGAAGTGGAATGAAAATGATAAATGGTTTTCCAAATATTTTACAAATATCTGAAAAAGTGTGGCATACATTTGTCTTCAGCCCCCTTTACTCTAATACCCCTAACTCTAAATAAAATCTAGTGAAACCAATTGCCATCAGAAGTTACCCAATTAGTAAATAGAGTCCACCTGTATATAATTTAATCTCAGTATAAATACAGCTGTTCTGTGAAGCCCTCAGAGGTTTGTTAGGGAACCTTAGTGAACAAACAGCATCATGAAGGCCAAGGAACACACCAGGCAAGCCAGGCATAAAGTTGTGGAGAAGTTTAAAGCAGGGTTAGGTTATAAAAAAAATAAAATAATAAATAAATTCTAAGCTTTGAACATCTCACGGAGCAGTGTTCAATCCATCATCCGAAAATGGAAAAAGAAAAAAAAAAGAAGGAGTATGGCACAACTGCAAACCTACCAAGACATGGCTGTCCACCTAAACTGACAGGCCGGGCAAGGAGAGCATTAATCAGAGAAGCAGCCAAGAGGCCCATGGTAACTCTGGAGGAGCTGCAGAGATCCACAGCTCAGGTGGGAGAATCTGTCCACAGGACAATTAGTTGTGAACGCCACAAATCTGGCCTTTATGGAAGAGTGGCAAGAAGAAAGCCATTGTTGAAAGAAAGCCATAAGAAGTCCCATTTGCAAGAAGCCATGTGGGGGACACAGGAAACATGTGGAAGAAGGTGCTCTGGTCAGATGAGACCAAAATTTAAGTTTTTGGCCTAAAAGCAAAATGCTAGGTGTGGCGGAAAACTTAACACTGCACATCTCCCTGAACACACCATCCCCACCGTGAAACATGGTGGTGGCAGCATCTTGTTGTGGGGATGCTTTTCTTCAGCAGGGACAGGGAAGCTGGTCAGAGTTGATGGGAAAATGGTTGGAGCCAAATACAGGGCAATCTTAGAAGAAAACCTGTTGGAGTCTGGAAAAGACTTGAGACTGGGAAGGAGGTTAAACTTCCAGCAGGACAACGACCCTAAACATTCAGCCAGAGCTTCAAAGTAATGGTTTAGAGCAAAGCATATTCATGTGTTAAAATGACCCAGTCAAAGTCCAGACCTAAATTCAATTGAGAATCTGTGGCAAGACTTGAAAATTGCTGTTCACAGACTCTCTCTAACCAATCTGAGAGAGCTTGAGCTATTTTGCCAAGAAGAATGGGCAAAAATGTCACTCTACAGATGTGCAAAGCTGGTAGAGACATCCCCAAAAAGACTTGCAGCTGTAATTGCAGTGAAAGGTGGTTCTACAAAGTATTGACTCACGGGGGCTGAATATAAATGCACGCCACACTTTTCACATATTTGTAAAAAAAAAAAAAAAAAAATTTAAAACCATGTCTCCTTTTCCTTTCACTTCACAATTATGTGACACTTTGTGTTGGTCTATCACATAAAATACATTTACGTTTTTGGTTAACATGACAAAATGTGTAAAATGTCAAGGGATATGAAAACTTTTTCAAGGCACTGTAATTATTCACAGCCTTTGCTCAATACTTTGTTTAAGCACCTTTGGCAACGATTACAGCCTCAAGTCTTTTAAAGTATAATCCTACAAGCTTGGCACACCTATTTTTGGGCAGTTTTTCCCATTCTTCTTTGAAGGACCTCTCAAGCTCCATCAGGTTGGATGGAGAGCATCGGTGCACAGCCATTTTCACATCTCTTCAGAGATGTTCAATCAAGTTCAAGTCTGGGCCACTCAAGGACATTCACAGAGTTGTCCTGTAGCCACTCCTTTGTTATCTTGGCTGTGTGCTTAGGGTTGTTGTCCTGTTGGAAGATGAACCTTCTCTCCAGTCTCCAGAGCACTCTGGAGCAGGTTTTTCCATCAAGGATGTCTCTACATTGCTGTATTCATCTATCCCACCAGCCTGACTAGTCTCCCAGTTCCTGCCGCTGAAAAACATCCCCACAGCATGATGCTGCCACCACCATGCTTCACTGTAGGGATGGTATTGGCTAGGTGATGGGCGGTGCCTGATTTTCTACAGACATGACGCTTGCCATTCAGCCCAAAGAGTTCAATCTTTGTTTCATCAGACCTGAGAATTTTGTTTCTCATGATCCGAGAGTCCTTCAGGTGCCTTTTGGTAAACTCCAGGTGGGCTGTCATGTGCCTTTTACTGAGGAGTGGCCTCCGTCTGGCCACTCCACCATACAGGACTGATTGGTGGAGTGCTGTAGAGATGATTGTTCTTCTGGAAGGCTCTCCTCTCTCCACAGAGAAAGCTGGAGCTCTGTCAGAGTGACCATCAGGTTCTTGGTCACCTTGCTGACTAAGGCCCTTCTTCCCTGATCGCTCAGTTAGACTGGGCAGCCTGCTCTAGGAAGAGTCCAGGTGGTTCCAAACTTCTTCCATTTATGGATGATGCAGGCCACTGTGCTCATTGGGACCTTCAATGCTGCAGATATTTTTCTGTACCCTTCCCCAGATGTGTGCCTCGATACAAGCCATGACAGTTCCCTTGAACTTCAAGGCTTGGTTTGTGACTGTCAAGATTTTGGAGGGGCTGCATGAGTGCTTCTATCTTTTTGTGTTATATTGTACTGCGTCTTCGGAGAAGACATTTGCACTGCCAGGGAGTGGTAAATGCACAGGAAGGGGTGAGCTGTATGCCTTTGTTTTTCTTTATAAACTAAAAGGGCCATTGTCCTTTAGGAAACAATATTGGAACTTGCAAGATTTTATTGGACAGCTTTTTGTTTGATCTTGGCCCACTCAAAATAACAGGATTAGTCATCGTTTCCCTCATTGCCTAGGAGTACCGCTGAAAAGCATGATGGACATGAAGCTTGATTCACATAGGACAAAAATAAACTTGCAGCTCTCCTAACACTTCTTAAATATGGTCGAGCTCAACACTATTAATAGATAAGCACTTGGACATCCTGAATTCAGGGAATGACCTTTGGGGCAGATGAAAACTAGCCAGCTCAAAAGAACTTTCCATTGATCTTATCAGTGTGTAACACAAGAGAGCCAGCTTTGTATCCCAAGTGTTATAGATTGTGCGTTGTGTGTTCTTACCTTTTCATTTATTCAACACATACAGAAAATAGGCTGTATTAGGGCCGGTTCACACTGGTGCAATGTTAGAGATCGGATGTAATTTGCACCGCAGTGAAAAATCACATGCAATCTCTGTGCGATGCGATTTCAGCCATTAAGATCGTATGGCTGAATTTGCATCAAACTCACCACAGGATCCTTTTTTTGCCCACAGCAGAATGGGATCTCATGGGTGTTGACAATGGGAAACATGCGATGCGGAAACCCGCAGTGGATTTGCAGGGTTCCCGCATCGCAGTAGTGTGAACCGGCCCTTATAACTGAAGGTCAGTCCATTTTGAACTGGAATCTCAGTCTAGCTAGCTACCCATCACATTCTTGTATTGTAGACTCCAGCATTAAAGAACACCTGTCATGAGAGAAGTGTGGAGGTTGCCATTGCTGGCCTTCCTCTGAAAATGCTAGTTGCCTGGCTGTTTAACTTCAGTATTTTTGAATCACAGACCTGGAACAAGCATGCTGTAAGTGTCAGCATTCCTGATCTTTATACCTGTTCAAGTCAAAAGCTTAACCTTGAAGCTAAAGAATGAGCATGACAGCGAGAAAAAAAAAGCATTTTAAAATGGAAAGGTCAGCAGTTGTAACTTCCATTATTCTCACATGGAAGGTATACTTTAAAAAGACAGTCAGACTATTTTAACAACAAATTTTCCATATAATTTTTTGATCAGTTAACATGTTTTTTTACATGTAAAATCTCCCTTGAGTAGACATCCAAAAGCGTTGAAACTGCTGCGGAGTGCCACCATCTTGAATGTGATGTTAGCAGTCCCAGAGCTGTCACTCAAGTGATGCTCTATAGCAGTCCTAGAGGAGCGAGTGAACCCCCTTTTAAAAACTAAAGTAAGTAGGTGGACCTGTGAAGTCTGGTGCAAGATTCTTGCTACTAGCCATTTAAGAAGTGGTGAAAACAGTATTAAACCCAAAAGCAAACATTTATTATATTGCAGCTTACCAATTCTTAGATTTGATCACTGCGTCGGGTTTCTTTTTTAAGCTTTCGTTGTTCTATTTTAATCTGGTAATCCAGCCAGAAAGTTTGTTTTTTTTTTTCAAAAGAACAAGCTCTTTTGCAGTTACAGGAATGAGACAAACCATTTAAAGTGGTTCTAAAGGCTTGATTTTCTTTAAAATAATAAACACATCATACTTACCCACTGCACAGTGGTTTTGCACAGAGCAGCCCCAATCCTTTTTTTCTTGAGTCCCCCGCTGGCGCTCTGTGCTACTCTCCCAATGGCTCCTGCTGGGGTTTGTCCGCCAATGAGGAGAGAGAGACCCAGGAGAGCTTCTGCTCTCGTGAACATCGCTGGATTGGGATCGAGTTGAGGTATTAGGCCGGAGGGGGGGGGGGCGAGGGGGAGCTGCACACTGAAGGTGAAAAAAAAACTTCACCCTTTACCACTTAACACTGGCAGTAAAAGGAAAAAAAACGGTTTTCTGTAACCGATTATAAAGTGTGAGCATAAAGTGTGAGGTCAAAACAGCGGTAAAATAGCCTAAAAAAAAAAAAACACGAATGCAGCCACCATATTGAATGATTGGTAAGCTGCAATATATTACATTTTTAGTATTAAGTCATTTGCCAATTATATATATATATATATATATATATATATATATATATATATATATATATATATATATATATATATATATATATATATATATATATATACACACACACACACACACACACACACACACACACCACAACCTCTATGACAAAGCATACATGCACACTTTACTAGAAGGACAAGCAGTTTTTAAATTTTAGGGGCATGATCACACCTCTGTAACAATGACAAGAGTTATTTAGTTATTTAGATTTGTCCACAGACACATTTTTGGCCAGCAAAGTACTTTTAAAGGATAAGTTCACCTTTCCGAAAAAATAGTAAATGCCTACAGAAGCATGCAAAGCATTGCACCCATGATCAGTGGACTATGGGTGCAATGTCAGGCTGCTGCAGACACATCCTCAAGCTTTCTGCGTCTACCTCTGTACGGGCCGTTAGAAAGCTGGAGGAAGTGTCAGTCAGTGACATTCAGAGCAACAAGTCCATCTGATGTGGTGGCAGACAGGACCTCTAGTTTCTTCATTCACAGATCCCTGAATGAATGACGCAGCTGTGCGGGCAAAGCCTTGGCACAGTAACGTCAATTTTGAATGCGACAGTGACTGCGGGGTAGAAGAACCCATGTCTGCTGTCACAGGGAAGTGGGGGCTCAGGGGGGTGCTTCAACATGTTACACCCCAAAACTGAACTTAGACTTTAATACCCTTGCTCAGCTATGGGGTCTGGGATGCTTAGAACTTTGCTAGTCGAATAAATTCCTATGAATCTAGTTGCCACCATTTTTGCAGATGGCAACATTCCTCTGATCCACTAGAGCCGCTAACCTAATCTTCAGGCATCCAAAATAAATAAAAAAAAAACTAAAAAAAAAACTGCTAGGATGATGACAAAGCAATATTGTAACAAGTATACATATTTTAAACAAATAGGACCATAAGACTGAATGACAGTGAACTAACCTCAACATTTGCACAATGTCACCAGTGGCTTTCAACTTTTTTACATCTTCATCTCTGACTGGAGCACATAATTTTCCCATTATGTTAATAATATAACTTCCAAGTTTGGGGAGATCAACTGCATTATGCTCCGCTTGCTGCCTTATTAGGTCCACATCTAAAACTTCACAGATCTGGGTCCGTAGTCTGTTTGTACCCCGCGATAGAAAGGAAAGCAAGATCTGCAATACAGAAATGAAAACATTACAAAATGTTAAAAATTCTGAAAAAAAAAAAAAAAAAAAAGATCCCACCATTGCACAAAAAGATAAATTAGAGCTAAAAGTGCCAAATGGCAATGGATGTACTGTATATCCGTCTACTACTGGTTTACAAGACCAAAATCCACATTGCAGAAAGCTTGATGTGACTTTTAGTGAGTTGGAGGAAGCAGTCAATTCAGCCATAAACCTGTATATTTAACCAAACAGGATTTTTGTTTGCACTGTTGAATTTTTTCAAAGTGGAACTTTAGTCAGAAAATTAAGTCCTGGTAGAGCATTTCATGCTGGCTTTTACTGTTTAACCACATGAGCTCCTTCACGACCAGAGCATTTTTTTGCTATTCAGCACTGCGCTACTTTAACTGCCATTTGCTCGGTCATGCTACACTGTATGCAAATTACATTTTTCATAATTTTTTCTTTTTTTGGTGGCATTTGATTATCACTGTTTTTTTTTTTATTATATAAATAAAAAAAAATAAAAAAAATTATATTATATATATATATATATATATATATATATATATATATATATAGTCAGAGTCTTGTGTTTATAAACACACACAGTGTATGTGTATATATATATATATATATATATATATATATATATATATATATATATATATATATATATACATACATATATATACACACACACACATACACACACACACACACACACCCCGTGTGTGTTTATAAACACAGGACTCTGCTGTGATTGGCTACAGCCGATCTCAGCCATAAATCATTGGCTGGGACCTGCTGACAAAATCTTGCTGTAGCCAGTGACAGTGTGGGTTAGCAGGAGTGTGCACATGCGCGCCCCTAACTCACAACAGGCCGAATCACGTACATGTACGCGATCCAGCATAACCATGCCCCCCGCCCACAGTAAATGTACTGTGGGCGGGCAGGAACTGGTTAAAATCCAATAAGGCCCTGTGTTTGCACATTCTCAGTTGCTTTCTATTCTCGACACTGTGCCTAAAATCAGAACTACTAAAGGCCGATTAGCTGACAGCTTTAAGATTTACAGTTCCTTAAGAGGAAAGAAAGGAACAGGAATGACACAGACTGTATGGAGGAAACACAGATTAAGAAGGGAGAAAAATAAAAAAGCAGAGGTGACCGGACAAACTTTGCTGCCAGGGAAAAACACAAAAAAAAAAAGTTAACGAGGCTGTAAACCTAAGACATGAAATATGAACAAAACATATCCCTGCATAGTGTGTACTTGTCTCAGTTAAGAGCTCTAAGTGTAATTTCTGTCTGTTGCTTCGTTTCTCTATCTGCATGAATAATTTCTGACAAGTTTCTCTGACACCTAGGAGAAAAAAGGTGAGGGGGGGGGGGGGTCCTCCAGCAGATTGACAGCCTCAGCTCTGTTGCTGTGTGAAGGAGGGGGGGGGGGCGTGTCCTTTCCCTCCAATCAGATCTCAGAGCTCTCCTCACTGAGCACTGCAGAGTGTAACTTCAGTAGGTGAAAGGGGCCCAAGAAAGTGACTGCTCTGGGCTTCAACAAAATGGCAGCCTCCAGCAAGAAGAAACAGGAGCAATGTTGGGGGCATATGGCAGCACACACTCATTTTGGTAGCATAATTAGAATTGTGGTATGCACGTTCTTTTGTTAAAGAACATTAATTGGTATGCACGTTCTTTTGTTAAAGAACATTAATTGGTATCCAATTGTTATGGGTAAAGTTCCACTTTAAAATACAGCAGTAAACTTACCTCTTTTATCTCATCAAAAAGTTTGATTGCATGTTCATACTGGGGAGGATCTTCTTTAAGTTCTGACTCCAAACAGTCCCAGAATGCTTTGTGAACAATCTCCTTTACCCTCCTTTCTAAGCTGTTAAACATATCAGTAACAAAGGGGGTTATAATACACATGTTTAGAATTTGCCAGCATGACAAAAAAAAAAAAAAAAAAAAATTTGATTTAAATGTCATCTCTCATTTTCTGCCTCTCAGAAATTCAGGCTGTACTTGTTAGACCTGTTCAATAATCTTTACAGTTTAAAACATAGCAGAAACTTTAGGCAGAATTGGGTCAGCAGAATAGCGAAGCATAATAAAAGCCTCTCCTTTTACCTACAGGCAATCAAGGGGGGTGTTTTGATGGGGAAAATCTTAACCTTAGGCTGGCCATACACTTAATACATTTTGACGAGCATCAGCTGCAGAATACAATAGCCGACAAGAGAGATTCTCTCATCCACGCTAAACAGCATGGATGAGAGAATCCTGCTTGCCGGCTATTGTATTCTGGGGGGGAATACAATAGATAGGGGAATTGATCAATTCAATCTGCAGGGTGAAAGAGAAATTTTACTGTGCATGTTCAGCTTAAAGCGGAGTTCCAACCTGGATGAAAAAATAAAATAAATAAAAGTCAGCAGCTACAAATACTGAAGCTGCTGACTTTTAATATAAGGACACTTACCTGTCCAGGGAGCCCACGATGTCGGCACCCGAAGCCGACCCGTCGATCAGCTCCGGGTGCAGGCGCCGGCATCTTAACTAAGGGAAACAGGAAGTTTACTGCACATTGCGCGAGTCACGCGGCACTTTCTGAATGGTCCTGTCGTCTTCTGGGACACACAAGTCCCTGAAGGCAAACGGGGTGGGGGAAATAACCGGTGGAAGTGAAGTACGTCACCGCAGCGCCATGGGACAGAAGCCCCGAAGAAAAAAAATATATAACGGCTTCAACTCTTTTGGGAAGGCTGTCCACAAGGTTTAGGAATGGGTCTATGGCAGAGGTCTCAAACTGGCGGCCCTCCAACTGTTGCAGAGCTACAAGTCCCATCATGCCTCTGCCTGTGGGAGTCATGCTTGTAACTGTCAGCCTTGCAATGCCTCATGGGACTTGTAAATCTGCAACAGCTGGAGGTCCGCCAGTTTGAGACCCCTGATCTATGGGAATGTTTGACCATTCTTCCAGAAGCGCATTTGTGAGGTCAGGCACTGATGTTCAACGGGAAGGCCTGGCTTGCCCTATAATCTTATCAATGTGTGTTAATGATTTAGAATCCTTTTCTCTCAGTATATTTTGTAATTAATCAAGCACATGGGGCAGCCACGACAGCTTGTTCCATATGCAACCTATGCCTCTTGGTGATATCTTAGGGTAGGTTCTGGCTGACTGAAGACAAGAGACCCAAGCTGGCCATACATGGCTCGGATTTCATCTGATTCCCGCTGAACTGTCCTAAATTTGAGCTGTGGGTGGCACTGTCTGCACCACAAAAGTAAAAATTTCAAGACAGATGGAAAATTATCATCTAAAAAAAGAATGCATCCTATCAGGTACAGTCGCTGTTCAGGTATTCAGGCAGCCTTGGGTGCTGTGGCTGCCCGAATACAATAATCGGCAGTGGAGATTCCTCCAAGCATGTGGTTTAGCTCATATAGGGGAATTGATTGACTCGAGGCTAAAGTAGCGAACATGAAGCGTGTATGGTTGCTTCAGTGTAGTCTCTGATCATGGCAAACACTCACAATGCACTGGTGCAACTAGGCGGCACTTAACTTTATGGCAGTGTTCTTTTTATTTTTAGTTTTTATTGATGGCAGGAATGGAATTTGTGAATGTTGCCAAATCTTCAACTGAATCTTGTGAAGTGTGATTTGTAATGATAGATTCATTTGTGCAATACTGAGCTTTTAGAAGAGCTGTAAATATACAGTGAAAGTCACATAAATTGCCAAGTTCGATGTAAAATATTTGATATCGGATTTGGCGATAGGCATATTCCATGAACAGCAAGAAGCGACACACAGTTATTCATAGTAACCAATCAGAATTTACTTTACTCAAACCAGGCCAGTACAATATGGTATCTTGTTAATACTGCATTTTTCTCCTTACAAGGGGTTGTTTACCAAGCCATACTGTGAAACATAGTTTAAAGTAAAAATTAGAAATAAAGGTTTCGATGGGTACCCAGTAATGAGTATGTACAGATCTGAAATCTCACAATATAGTTAACAGGGGAAAAGTCCATCTATGGCCAGTATGAAACTTCCTGAGGTGGAGTTTGGCAAATGCCCACACACCGCTATAAAGATTAAAGATGAGATTTTAGTTTCACCAATACCTGTTTTTAGGTGGATCGACGTTCTCCATGTGGAAGTTCTCATTTGCAACAATTTCATGGGCCAGTATTAAGTTTGACAGATCTCTTGTGGTTGACATCATTTCATCAAGCGTTGCTGTCTTTGGTGGACTTGCTATAAACAATGTTTCCAAAATTATGACAATTAAATAAATGTTTTCTTAGGAAAATTAGTAAAACTTTAAAAAAAACTAGAAAAAAGAACTAAAAAAGTAAAAAACAAAAACAAACCTGCTATCAGGTATAAAGAAATAGCATGTAGACTATAGGTCCCTGCATGTACCTCCTGTAGCTTACACCCCCCCCCCCCCCCGTGGCAGAATGCTGAGCTGTTCTACCATCTACCAGTCACATTCCTATTGGCCAATAGAACCAGGAGAACGGCAACCATTTGAAGCAGAAGAAGCAATGAAAGCATACATTATACCTAGCGATTTTTCTTTTTATGTGCTAGACCAGGGGTCTCTAAACTTTCTAAACAAAGAGCCAGTTTATGGTCCTTCGGACTTTAGGTGGGACGGACTGTAGTTAGAGCAGAAAAAGCCCCAGCATCAGTGGGCGTAGACCATGTCTTAGGCTTGGGGGTAAAAATTACATAGCACCCGTGGTCAGTAAATGGAGGAATAGTGCCCCATCATTGGTATTAGTGGGAGGAAATATGCCTCATCATTGAGGTCAGTGGAAGGAATAGTGCCCCATCAAGGGTGTCCACAGAAGAAATAGTGCTCCATCATTGGTGTCCACGGAAAAAATAGTGCCCCAATGTGGGTGTCAGTGGGAGGAATGGTGCCTCATCATTGGTGATCATAGAAGAATTTGTTCCTTATATCAGTGGGAGTAACAGTGCCCCAAGGGCCAGATAAAGGTAAACAAAGGGTCACATCCGTCCCGTGGGCCACAGTTTGAAGACCACTGTGCTATACCACTAGGGTGCCTAGGCTTTAGGGAGCTCAGAAGCAGCATTTTTATTCATTGTAAACAAAAGGTACTTTATTATTTAGCATAATGATATGTTTTGCCAATGTTGACATATGCACCATTGATTCATAAGAAATATAAAGTTTAATGATAGTTTCACTTTAAATGCTTATAGTGGCAAATTATTCAAGACACAAGAAGGCTGCCTGGGCATGTCCAACATAATATGAATCAGTTGCTGTGGCTACAGTAAACTATTCACACTGTTAAGAATGCTTATTAGGAACATTCACATTCCCCTGGAACTGATACACAGGAAGTTTCCATACCTATGAATATCAAATTGTCATACCAAGGCTACGATTGGCTAATGACAAATGACTACAGCCTAATAGGCACTTACACACAGGGGAAGCATGCTTGCTTGAAGAATCACTGGTAAAACTATCCCGTGGAGAATCGCTGTCACTAGATGAACAGGCCATGCTCTCAGAGAGGCGAGATGTGTCCGAATCACTTAGGTGGTCCTCATTTCCAAAGGCTTTTTCGCCACTGTATGGCATTTTAGTTGCTGTAAACAAAGAAGTCCAGCATATGAATGGCCTCAATAGGGAAGAAAGCTCAGGTTAAAAATACTACTTTAAAGCCAGTCATTGAAAGGACAATGGCCAGACAAAGATCCCAAGGTCTACTGCAACGAATAGAGCCAATGAACTCCAAAGTGTGGAGATGCCTTTGTGTTGAATTATTTCCCAAAATGCAGAACTGAAATTGTATGTGGATAGCATCAGGCATCATGAGGTGTAAATAGAATGTGAAATATGCTTGTTCAGAATAAAAAGAGTAAATGTCATTGCCTTGCAAGTATTTAGAGAACAACCAAATTCAGCATCTTTTGTTTTATCCGACGATAGATTTCTCTTTTTTTGGCGAGGGATCACCCATAAAATGATGCAACACAAGGTGTGGGAGGGGGATGGTTGCGCCCCTCTGATCCATGTTTACTGCCTACATTGATGTGCATTTTCTGAGTGTAATTGGGGTACATCCTGCAGAATAGAGTACCTAATGTAATTGGGGTGCATCCTGCAAAATACTGGAGTTGGAGTTTTAGAGTACGGAGTATAATTGGGGTGCATCTTGCAAAGTGTAAGTGGGGGGGGGGGGGGGAGTTGCAGAGTGCACTTAGGGTTCAGTCTGCAGAGTGAAATTGGGGAGGGGTGCAGGCTGTAATTGGGGTGCATCCTGCAGAATGTAATGGGGGGGGGGCAGAGTTTCAGAGTGCTGAGTGTAATTGGAGTTCATCCTGTAGAGTGCTTAGTGTGATTGGGGTGCATTCTGCAGAGTGTTGCATGTAATTTAGGGGGGAGGATGGGTGCAATCTGAAGACCGCAGAGTGTAATTTGAAGGGGGGGGGGGGGGAGTTGCAGAGTGCCAAATGTTTTTGGGGTGAATCCTGCAGAGTGCAGAGAGTATTTGGGTGGTTGGGGTGAGAGTGCTGTGTAATTAGGGGGAGCTGCAGGGTGCTGAGTGTATTCAGGGTTCATCCTGTAGAGCAGGGATATGCAATTAGCGGACCTCCAGCTGTTGCAAAACTACAAGTCCCATCATACCTCTGCCTCTGGGTGTCATGCTTGTGGCTGTTAGTCTTGCTATGCCTCATGGGACTTGTAGTTCTGTAACAGCTGGAGGTCCGCTAATTGCATATCCCTGCTGTAGAGTATAATTTGGGGGCGGAGTTACGGAGTGCAATTTGGGGGGGGGGGGTATTAGAGTGTAATTGGAGTTCATCATGTAGGGCCTTTAGTGTAAATTTGGGGTGCATCCTGCAAAGTGCTGAGAGCAATTGGGTGGTTGGGGTGGGAATGCCAAGTGTAACTGGGGTGCATCCTGCAGAGTAATGAGCTGAATCCAGATCAATAAAAGCTCTTACATTTGGTGCTCTGCAGTTATCAGCACTGAATGTAAATACAGAAAGTACTCTGATCAAGAATTGCCTATCAATTCCTTATTAATACTCAAAGATTTAGCCTGCATCCTGGTTCATAGCCTATTTCTGAACTGTACAAATGTGCACTAGAAAGTGTACGTGTGTGTCAGACACATAAAAGATGTTTCCACTACCTGATCATTTCCTGCCAAACATCTTTTGCCTATGGGTGGGTACCCTTCAAGAGGAAGACGAATGTAGCAGCACAGCAATAGTACATTTAGCATGTGCTCAATGCAAAACACTTATCACAGTTCAGAGATCAAAACGGTTTGCCTGGGCTCACATTTGTGCGATGTAGACACTGCATATGAATCGCACCGCATTCCTGTGCATATCACATGCAATGTCTGGGTGGTGCGAATTCAGGCATACATTTTGTATGTCTGAAATCGCATTGCATCTGCCCCAAAATGGTGCAGCATCCCTCCCCCCCTGCAGCTGAATTGCATCGCATGGGTGTTCACACCCATGCGATGCGATTCTGACAATCGCACTGCGTTTTGCGATCTGTTTCGAGTTGTTGCCAAGATAACATTGACACCTGCAGCAGATCGCATGTACTGCAATGCGGTGCGGGAAGTCACATGATTTGCTGAATTTCCTGCATCGCATAAGTGTGAACCAGGGCTTTGAGAGAAATCAACCTGGGTAAAAGTGAAGCGTGCAAAATCCGGTGCAGCTGTGCATGGTAGTCAGCCTCTAACTTCAGCTTGGTCCTGGAAGTTGGTTTCTATGCAGAGCTGCACCAGATTTTCCACTCCCCAGTTTTAGTAAAATCAAGCCCTTAAGACAGTATAATTTTACCCCCCCCCCCAAAAAAAAAAAAAAAAATAGGTAAAAAGTGTATATACAGTATATATCTATCAAAACAGAAGCCATGCGCTCAGCATTACCACCTGTATAACCAGGCTCTTGACCTTGACTCCTACATCCCAGCCTCAATCTTAACATGTATGTATAACCAAAATGTATTTTTTTCCCCAATTTTGATAGTGTAGGGAAGGATTAGACTCTCTGTCCCTACTAGGGATCATTTGTCCTGGTGGCCATTGTCACCAGAGCCGAATGTAAGGAAAGATCCAACAGCTGTCACTGCAACGGGAAGAGAGGGGATATTAGTTTCAGTGACTATTAAGAGGGATTTCCTTCACTTTGAAGGCCTTTTGTCTCCATTCCTGTTGTGTTTTTTTGGTCAGAAAGTGAAGAAATATAAAGAAGGAAAATTAACAAACTGACAAGGTTTAAACCATTCCTTAATGTGTCCAAAAGTAGAAGAAGTTTTGGCTTTAGATATACTGCAAACTACTCCAACTAATCCCCGACTCCAATGCTAACCTAACCCTTAGACCCGGTTCACACAGGGGCGACCTGTAAGGTGACTTAGCCGCCTGATAAGTCGCGCTCAATTCTGTACAATAGAACCGTTCTAACAGGAGCAACTCAAGTCGCTCAGACTTAGAAAATGGTTCCTGTACTACTTTGGGGCGACTTCAGAGCGACTTGCATTGACTTCTATACAGAAGTCGTTTTGCAAGCCGTGCTGTACAGGTGGCTTCAGAGTCGAGCGACTTTGAAGCCACCCCTGTATGAACCGGCACTAAAGGCTAAACTAAAGCTAGACATACACGCATGCGGTCATTCAGCTTGCAGTCTAAACAAGACTAAAGACATCCATGCTAAAAATGTCGAAGGAGGAATCTCCACTGCTGGCTTTTACGTTCTCACAGCCTCAGCACCCACAGCAGTCTGAATACCTGAACAGTGACTACATCTGATTGGACGAAGTCACAGTTTATCCAAGAATTGTCCACCTCGCTCAGTCAGAGCAAATGCTTATCTGAGCTGTTGAGTTTGCCTGGTGTTCCCTGGGACCAATGTCAATACTCATAGTTGTAGTGCGATAGATCCCTAACAGATGTCTGTGAAGGATCTTTTTTTATCCAGGTGATGAAGGGGTTGATTTACTTAGCCCTGGTCCACACTGCCGCGACTTGAGAGTTCAAAGTTGCATGACAAGTCACTTTCCTCTCACTTAACGGCAATGGGACCGTTCTAATAGATGAAACTGAAGTTGCTCTGACTTAGAAAAAGCTTCCTGCACTACTTTTGGTGCGACTTCAACATGACTTGCATTGACTTCTGTTAAAGAAGTCGTACGCAAGCCACGATGAATTTGCGCAGGGCAAAAATTGAAATAACACTCCTAAAGCCACATCCGTATAAACTTGATTGGAAGAGAGAAAGGGTAAAGGGCCACGTGGCCCTAATTCGGACTTTACAGGCAAGATGGACAATGATATAGTACAAAAATATATTTTATTAAAGTCATATCAAACAGGTCAAGTAAAAAAGAATTAAAAACATATATGATAGGCATATGATAGTAATGAGTATCTAGTGTAAACAAGAGAGTTGACACCAAATAAATGGCGCTGAGCAGCATTTCAGTCTTTTTCTTTCAACTTTCCATCCATTAAATCTTCTGCCCTTGTTGTGTTAACTTTGGATAGTAAAACTTTTTTTTTCTGCCAGTAAAAACCTTATCCACTTAAAGCGGGGCTCCACTGCCCCTAACGTTTTTTTTTTTTTTTTTAAAAGCCCTTAATAAAGAGTATATTTTGGCATTTAATAACTCACCAGTCCGGGTTGTAGGAGTTGTGCCTTTCGATTTTTCTAGTAAAATAGGACTTTGTAAAGAAGCTGTTGTGGTTCTCCATCTTGGCTGTGGGCGAGTGAAATCTCCAGGCGTTCTCTTCCTGGATTTCACTGACGCCCATTCATTCTAATCTCGTGCATGCGCCGTCAGCTCCTGTTGCCATCACAACGGCGGCGGCGGCAAAAGTCCCGCAAGTCTCGCGCGATTTTGGGCCAGGCAGCCGCACTGACTCCTGGGAGTCATGACACAAGCTCCCAGGAGACAGTGCGGGCTAGGGGATATTACGTAATAGCCGTAATATCCCCGCCCATATCCGAGGGACCAAGAACCAGGAATTGATGGATGCCAAGAAGAAGAACAACTAAAGGTAAGTTTAAAAAAAAAAAAAAAACTGCCGTTTCGGATCGAGGAAGGTGAGCACTTTTTTTTTTTTATAGGTTTTAAAAACGAGTGGCGCTCCGCTTTAACTGCTTTTAACTTGTAAACAACAAATCTTAGAAAGAGGCTTGGTCCTTAACCACTTGCCGACCGGCGCACGACGATATACGTCGACAGAATGGCACGTACAGGCAGGAGGGCGTATATATACGTCCCTCCTTTAGCCTGTCCGTGCCATCGGGAGCGCGCCGGGAGCGGCGCGCTCCCGCGCCGGGAGCGGCGCGCCCCCGCGCCGGTCGGGACCCCCGTGAGTCCGGCCGCGGTCCCCGCGGACTCGATCGCCGCGGGGACTCCCGCGATCGTCTCACGGAGCGGCTAAACGGGGAGATGCCGAGATAAACAGCATCTCCCCGTTCTGTCTAGCAACTAGTGACGCCGATCTCTGCTCCCTGTGATTGGAGCAGAGATCAGCATTCACTAGCTGACAGCCACGCCCCCCCACAGTAAAAAAAACACCCCTAGGCCTACTTAACCCCTACACTGCCACCTTGTGGTTAACTCCTAAACTGCCAGTGTCATTTATACAGAAATCAATGCATTTAAATGCATTAATTGCTGTAAAAATGACAATGGTCCCAAAAATGTGTCAAAAATGTCCGATGTGTCCGCCATAATGTCGCAGTCACAAAAAAAAATCGCAGATCTCCGCCATTAATAATAAAAAAAAATTATTAATAAAAATGCTATAAAACTATCCCCTATCTTGTAAACGCTATAACTTCTGCGCAAACCGATCAATAATCGCTTATTGCGATTTTTTTTTACCAAAAATATGTAGAACAATACGTATCGGCCTAAACTGAGGAAAAAAAATGTTTTTTTATATATTTTTGGGGGATATTTATTATAGCAAAAAATAAAAAATAATGCATTTTTTTCAAAATTGTCGCTCTATTTTTGTTTATAGCGCAAAAAATAAAAACCGCAGGGGCGATCAAATACCACCAAAAGAAAGCTCCTATTTGTGGGAAAAAAAGGACGTCAATTTTGTTTGGGAGCCACGTCGCACGACCGCGCAATTGTCAGTTAAAGCGACGCAGTGCCGAATCGCAAAAAGGGGCCTGGTCCTTTGGCTGCAAATTGGTCCGGTCTGAAAGTGGTTAAAGTGGTGTTTCCCCCTAAAAAAAAAAAAAAAGGCTTAAAAATCCAAAAAAAAAAAAAAAAAAATGTTTTACATACCTCTAAGGCCCCTTTCACACTGGGCGTTTTTCAGGAGCTACAGCGCTAAAAATAGCGCCTGTGTAGCTCCTGAAAAAAGCGGGTCCTTTCACTCCAGTGTGAAAGCCGGGTGGCTCTCACACTGGAGTGGTGCGCTAAAAAAAGTCCTGCTAGCAGCATATTTGGAGCGGTGAATTCACTGCTCCTACCCATTGAAATCAATGGGACACCGTGGGGATACCGCCGGCAAAGCGCCGCTGCAGCGTCGCTTTCCGGGGGGGTTTTAACCCTTTTTCGGACGCTAGCGGGGGTTAAAACCACCCCGCTAGCGGCCGCATACCGCGGCTAAAACGATGGTAAAGCAGCGCTTTACCGTCGCCGCCCGCACCGCCCCAGTGTGAAGCCGGCCTAAATGCCTGTTGCTAGGGGGTCCCTCGTAGTCTGCCTTCTGCCTAGCCTAGGCTGGTGACATCACTTCCCCTCGGTGCAGGAAGTGCTCCCCAGTCATCTGGACCTGTCACGTGTCCCAGATGACTGTGCGGCCAATCACGGTGCCGCCAAAGGGATCGGGGGGCTAGCGGAGCTTCGACCCCCCCGCATCGCTGGACCCTGGAACAGGCAAGTGTCCGATTATTAAAAGTCAGCAGGTGCAGTATTTGTAGCTACTGACTTTTATTTTTTTTTTTTTTTTTTTAAGGGACACACCTCTTTAAGTGGTTATACAGCCCACTTCCTGTTTCTTGTCTGGGGAAAAAAGCCTAGGCTTAGGACATCATGCACAGCTCTCTCTCTCACTCTGGTCAGAGTTTGTCAGGAAGGGAGGAGAGAGGAGGTTGAGTCATAGGAGGGCCAATAAGAGCTGTAGAGCTGGAGGTGTGTGTCTGCGTAAATCCAGAAAGTGAACAGGCAGCAGCTTCCGCTGCCCACAGTTAAAATGGTTGCAGCCAGACAGTGGAGGGAGATTTTTGCAGCATATTTGGCAAGTACAGAATCACAATATATAAAATAAATATGCAAAGTGGTTGGAGAGAAGCTTCAGAATGGCAAATATGTTTTTATCACAAATTATGTGAGCAGACTGCAGTTCCTTTTTAACTGGACTTGTTCTGTAATGTTGAAGTTGTTTTGTAGCTTGTGCGACCCAATGAAGAAGGGGCTTGCTAAGCTTTGAAATGTCTTCAACATTACAGAAGCAGTCGAGTTGAATGTGAATAACTACTACTAGATATCCCTAATGGATTTGTTTTATAAACATGATTTAACATAGTAATCTTCATCAATAAAGACAAACGATAGGCTTTTCATCTGTCTATAGTTAGCACACACAAGCTCTACAGCAGGACTAATCCTGCTCTGGATCCTACTCGGTGTAGTCTGTCTTCTGAGCTGTAAGGTGATAGTGCTCAGACACCAGCTGGTAAACAGCAGCACTGCCCCATAGGAGGTGATCACTTTGTTCAGACCTTACAAGGCAAAGCTTTGCAGGATATCAGGATCTGCCATTCAGACATCAGTAAACATATAAACATCTAAAAGGAAACCATATACACAGGTGGTGCATCAGCTACAGTGCAGATAGGAGCTGCTGAGTTCAAGTGAACAGGCTCCAAGATTGCTGGGTGTTGTAGTCCACATGTATCAGCAGTAGGCATGCTCTCTTATGGAGAGACGGAGCCCCTGTTTATTAAAAGGGGTGCGTGCGCACCAGGTGTGTTGGGACTGTCTTAAATACCTTTTTTTACTATCAACCCCGTTCACACCACTGTGATGCGGTGGTGTGTGCTGAACAAGAAAAAAAAAAAATAAAAAAAAAAAATACGGCATGGAGTACCTTTTTTTTTTTTTTTTAGCGCAGTATGATGCGATGCAATTGACTACATCATACCACAATGCTGTTGATGGAACAGAATGAAACGTCACTAAATATTAAAATTGGGGGCTCTGTTTCCAAAGCATCACCACTGCCACCTTCTCATCACACACCAGTGGCTGAGATCTAAGGCTGGCCATACATTATACAATTTTCCTTTTAGGATTTACCGAAATCATATACTATAAAAAGGTCAAAGCTAAACACTTTTAATTTGTATGCAATGAAGCCGACCCTTGCACTACATAGTTGAAGGTGAATCTAAACAAGAAAATTGTATAATGTATGGCCAGCTTAAAGCGGTGTTCAGCCCAAAAAAGAAAAAGAAAATTAAAAGCCAGCAGCTACACATACTGCAGCTGCTGGCTTTTAACAATAGGACACTTACCTGTCCTGGAGTCCAGCGATGTCGGCATGTTTCCATCAGCTGTCAGGTGCTGCCGCTGCCATTGCGGGTAAGGGAACCCGGTAGTGTAGCCATAAAGTGGTTGTAAACCCTTACAAAACACACTTTCACCTACAGGTAAGCCTAGATTAAGGCTTACCTGTAGGTGCTGTAAATATCTCCTAAACCTACACGGTTTAGGAGATATTTACAATTCCCCGTAGGAGGATTCATTCTGATGTATTCGGCGCATGCGCACTTTAGAAGGGTCGAGGCGTGCCGTTTTCATTAACCACTTTAAGACCAGCCTCGTTTTGGATTTTAGGTGTTTACATGTTTAAAACAGTTTTTTTTGCTAGAAAAAAAAAACTTAGAACCCCCAAACATTATATATTGTTTTTTTTCTAACACCCTAGAGAATAAAATGGCGGTCGTTGCAATACTTTTTTTCACACCGTATTTGCGCAGCGGTCTTACAAGCGCACTTTTTTTGGAAAAAATTCACTTTTTTGAATAAAAAAAATAAGACAACAGTAAAGTTAGTCCAATTTTTTTATATATTGTGAAAGATAATGTTACGCCGAGTAAATTGATACCCAACATGTCACGCTTCAAAATTGCGCCCGCTCGTGGAATGGCATCAAACTTTTACCCTTAAAAATCTCCATAGGCGACGTTTAAAAAATTCTACAGGTTACATATTTTGCGTTACAGAGGAGGTCTACGGCTATAATTATTGCTCTCGCTCTACCGATCGCGGCGATACCTCACATGTGTGGTTTGACCACCGTTTTCATATGCGGGCGCTACTCACGTATGCGTTCGCTTCTGCGCACGAGCTCATCGGGACGGGGCACTCTAAAAAAAATTTTTTTTGTTTTTCTTGATTTTATTTATTTTTACACTGTTTTTTAAAAAAAATTTAATTGGCTCACTTTTATTCCTATTACAAGGAATGTAAACATCCCTTGTAATAGAAAAAAGCATGACAGGTCCTCTTAAATATGAGATCTGGGGTCAAAAAGTCCTCAGATCTCATATTTGGACTTAAAAGCAAAAAAAAAAAAAAAAAAAAAAGACATTTGGAAAATGTTCCTTTAAGAGGTACGGGCGGAAGTGACGTTTTGACGTCGCTCCCGCCCTGCTATGGTATAGAGACAGGTGGCGGCCATCTTAGCCTCACTCGTCTCTATACCCAGCACGGAGGAGGAACCGATCGCTTCCGCCGCTGCCGACGGCTCCGGTAAGCGGCGGAAGGCGCTGGAGAGCGGCGGGAGGGGGGGGCACCTCTCCCGCCGCCGATAACAGTGATCTCGCGGCGAATCTGCCGCGATGACCACCATTATCGGAATGCCGACCGGCACCTGAAGAGATTGATATCTCGGTTGTGGCAGCAGCTGCTGCCGTTACCGAGATATCCCTCTTCAAAAAAGGGACGTACATCGTCGTGCGCCGGTCGGAAAGTGGTTAAAGGACATGCCGTGGCTTACGGCGCACATGCAGGAGTGATGTCACGCGACTCCGGCCAGTCACAGAGCCGGAGTCCGCGACCTCGGAAGGAAGATTGACTCTTCCAGACGGCAAGGAAATCGGGGACATCGCTGGCTCCTGTGTCAGGTAAGTGACACATAATGGGCTACTATGCGATGCACAGTTTGCCTTTGCAGGGAAACAAAGAGGAAGTAAACCCATCAGTGTTTACTTCCTCTTTAAGGCTTTATGCCGGGAATCCTACTGCGCATGCGCGAGGCCCCGCTCCTCTCTCCTACTGGCCCAGCGACAGGGAGAGGAGGAGGGAGCCCCGCAGTGATGTCACGGGCCGGGGCCAGGACTCCCAGAAGTGGGAACAGGATACCTGTCAAAGACAGATATCCTGTCCCCCCTATCCCCCCCGAAAGGTGCCAATTGTGGCACAGGAGGGGGAGAGGAGACAAATGAGCGGAAGTTCCACTTTTAGGTGGAACTCCGCTTTAATGCAGCTGCTGGTGTGAAAAGGCCCCAAGTGCTCATGCAAATGTGCATCAAAAAATACTGATATCTATGCACGATCTTGCTGGCAGAAAGCGCCTGTGCAAAAAACAAAACATATAACAGTCTGTAAAGTGCTTCTGTTTACAAATGTAATAGTTTTCTTCTATTCCTCTAGCTCTGTTTTCAATCCCACCACATACATGCATTTACGTGCATAGATTACGTAGATATACTAACAGCAGATGCAGAATTTTCTACTCTGATTTTATGCAAATCGTATAATACTGCTGTGTTCAGATATGTAAAAAAGGAAGTTTACGCTGTACAGATCTGAACTCAACATTTTTATGCCCATGATGTGCACAAGCCCTTAGTAGGGATGGACTCCGGCGGGGTTCTCACATCTCAGCAGGCACACATCGGGAAAACGTCTCACTGCCTGTGATTAGTGCAGTGCCGTGCCGTGCCGACTTCCTGGCGGGCTCTGCACGTTGAGTGTGCGAACATGCCGGAGCCTATCCTTAGTCCTAAGGCCCCATGTACACAAACATCTAGAACAGCCTTTCTTAACCTTATCAACACAGAGGAACCCTTGAAATAACTTTCTGGTCTCAGGGAACCCCAACTAAAAATGACTGTGGTTGATTTACTAAAAGGCAAATCCACTTTGCACTACAAGTGCACTTGGAAGTGCAGTCGCTTTAGATCTGAAATGATGGGGAAGCTCTGCTGATCTTTTCCATCCAATCACGTACAAGCAAAAATTCTGTTTTTTATTTTCCTTGCATGTCCCCCTCAGATCTACAGCGACTACACTTGTAGTGCAAATTGGATTTGCCTTTAGTAAATCAACCCCCATATCTACAACTCATGATACATTAGAATGATGATCAGTGGGAAAAATGCTCCTTACGCTTGCGGTCATTGGAAAGAATTACCCCCCTACATCTAGCTTAAAAGATCAATGGTGTCAGTGGAAACTTGCGCAACAATGGTATGGTTAAGGGCAGTGATGGCAAACCTTGGCACCCCAGATGTTTTTGAACTACATTTCCCATGATGCGCATGCACTCTGCAGTGTAGTTGAACATCATGGGAAATGTAGTTCCAAAACATCTGGGGTGCCAAGGTTCGCCATCGCTGGTCTAGGGAGTCCAACCAAAAATTATACTAAATAAAGAGGCATCTTTATGATCTGGGTGGGGTGTAACCAACCATGCATATAAACCAAAAAAGAGAAGAAAAGGGATACGCAGCTACCTCAATAAAAAAAGGGAAGGAGAAGGTTTATTGATATCAAAAACACTTACAAATATAACACTGCATCACAGATCCTGCCGCCCACCGGATACCCATGTTCGGGGATACCCAAGCCCCTGAGGGTGCCCACCCAGAACCGCCACCCACCTGTTTCACGGGAGCTGGATGAACCACTCCCCCCCCCCCCCCAAGACCTCACCCCCTAAGATCCTGACCTGACACTGCAAACTAGGAGTAAACCCCAGCAGTGGGAGATGCCTGTGAACCAATCCCAGCACCTCTGGTGGAGTAAAGATGGAAAAGCTGAGGTACATCTAAGGTTGCCACCTCATCCCTTTAAACCCGAACACATATTACACAGCTTCTGTGGTTGATAAAAGGTGGTAACTAAACTCACTTGGTGCCTTATCTGCATTACATTAGCCTCAGAACCTGTGTAATTCATATGCGTTTGGGTTTAAAAGGGATGAGGTGCCAACCCTAGGTACATCGCTAAGTAATGGTCAAGGCATGAACCACAGTGCCCGGCTAGAACTGAAGTAACCCAATAGAGAAACCCAAACTTGGTAGGGCAAAGGGGGGGGGGGGGTAATGGCTACAACATCCCAACAATAGGCAGCATAATACTCGTATATCAAACTATGCCTACATATTCTACACAGAGCAGCAAAGACAAACCATGAGGCGGATCATTAACCTATAGTAAATCTAACTATAATTCCTCTATATATATATATATATAGTATATATATATATATATATATATATATATATATATATATATTTATTTATTTTATATTCCTATAATTCCCAAGTCCTCCATAGGATGATCAGTGTGCACAGAGACCTGCTGCTGTAATATGCCAGTAGGGAACTTACCTGAGAGGCATAAATTGTTCATTGCTCAAGGAACCCCATAGCAACCTCTAGAACCCTGGTTGAGAAAACCTGATCTAGAAGCTGCAAAGTCCTCTGGTGCAAATTGCCAGTTGCTGCCTACAGCCTCCTATTCAACTGAAGTGGCTGTAAGTGGCCATCAACAGATGCCTTCTGCATCAAAGTTTAGCCACGCGTGAGCACACAGCATTATTGCCCCAAAGGGGCGCACCACTTTGATGTTTGGGGTACATATGGGGGTAAATGCTGATGCAGAAGCCCTCAATGTTTACCAGAGTACAGCTGGGTACAACCACCCACTTGTATGGTAGGCTGTATGTGGCACCTGCAGCTTCCTGGGGCAGTGCCAGGGATTTTGCACTGGAGGACTTTACAGCCTCTAGACCAGTGTTTTTCAACTCCAGTCCTCAAGGCGCCCCAACAGGTCATGTTTTCAGGATTTCCCTCAGCTGACACAGCTGTGGTAATTACTAAAAGGTAGTGAAACTGATCAAATCACTTGTGCAAAACAATGGATTGCCTGAAAACATGTCCTGTTGGGGTGCCTTAAGGACTGGAGTTGAGAAACACTGCTCTAGATGTCCACATACACAAGTCCTTCTGTTTGGCTATGTTTATATACCTTCTAACAAAGTAACACAGTTGGAATGATCACTGGTATTAGAGATGAGGGTTTTCTTACCTTTGTGTCAGGGTGGCCAAGCAGCTGATGGAGAAGCACACAGTGGCCAGGTAGGTACTGATGTCAGGCTGCAGGTAGGTGATGAGATGGGATCTAGGAGTAGTTGATGGAAGGTTCTGTTTGTTGTACTGTCAGTCTTGCTGTGTGTAGAATGTCCTGTGATCACTGTACGGTGTACACAGCTCAGTCTTTCTCTAATGTTTTTGTTCAGCTCCAGCTGATCTCTGGGGGAGGGGGGAGGAGGGGGTGGACTGTACCAAGTGAAGCACATGGGCAATAATAAGAGTACAGACCTGTGTAGGCCCACCCTGGCACTCCCACACGTCGGGCTACATTTTGCTGTCACTTGTATACACAGATCCTGACTTTGTACCTCAAACAACGAGCTAAACTGGGAGCGGAGTAGAAACTAACAGAGATCGCACACAATGGTACGGCCCGAGCCGTACGTCACTTATTTACGGAAGTAATCTTCCATTGCAGGCAGGCCCCTCCCCCTCCGAAGGCTGTTGCTGGGAGAAAAGTTCTATAATAGACGGCGTGGACACGCCCCTCTCCAGCATTAACCCTAAAGAGAAAGCGAAGCTGGATTCATAATGAGCGGCTCGTGGATTGTATGGCTCGGGGAGGGTTAATGGGGAGAGGGGCGGGGCACAGAGAATAGCAGTTGTACAGTGACAATAGGAGGAGAGAACATAGAGGTCATTGCCCGGGGCTGTGAATAGAGAGCGGGCTGGACCGCGGGAAGGGCGCACGTTAGGCCAACTGACGCATCCTCACTACATTCTTCTATACCAGGGGTCTCACACTGGCAGCCCTCCAGCTGTGGCAGAACTACAAGTCCCATCATGCCTCTACCTGTGGGAGCCATGCTTGTTACTGACAGCCTTGCAATGCCCCATGGGACTTGTAGTTCTGCAACAGTCTGGGACCCCCCTGTTCTATACTGTTTGGAACTTCAACTGTCATTTCTGATCTTTTTACATCACTTAACTCTGGTTCTAAAAAAATAAAACAATTCCGTTTGCATGTATTGTATTCTTAACCACTTCAATACTGGGCACTTTTACCCCCCTCCTGATAATAAATGAGGTGTCATTTTATGCACTTTAAATAAAGTTGGCCAAAAAAAAAAGAAAGAAAGACGGGGGAACTGTGTGATGCGCTAAAATGCAGATCACACTGCCACCTGCTGCACTTCACTGCAACTTAGGATTGCCACCTGTCTGGGATTCACCCGGATAGTTTGGGTTTGGAAGCATGCGTCCGAATTTCAGAACGCCTGAAACCTGGATGAGAGATGCTGACTACCAAGGGGTAAATGAGATCACCATCCATCTCTGTCTGTGACTGAATCTCCCCCCTTTTCTCTCCTGCCTCTGAGTGAGTACACTAAGATAAATCAGGGTTCTCAGAGCACCCCTTACAGCAGAGTTCTCCTTTGACACCAGAGACCACAGTGTTCCCCCTTACATCAGAGTCCTCTCCGTACATCAGAGTTCTCAGGGTTCCCAGAGCATCCCTTACATCAGAGTCTGCAGAGTCCCCCCTTACAGTGTAAGGGAACTCTGCAAGTTCAAATGTAAAAGGGGAACTCTGCGGATTCAGATGTAAAAGGGGAGCTTTCATCAGTTTCCCATGGCAACCTGATTTCAAGTCACATTTTTTACAGAGGAGAAGCGCCCATTAATGACAAGGATTCGTCCAATTTCTGACCACAAGTTCATACCCAGCTTTTCTGGCAGTGGACGGTGCCCCCCAATAGCTTGCACCATCACAGCACAATTGTGCATCGCAGGGGGGTTACTGCATGACCCCAGTCACTTGGTACGGGGGGTAGTTAACGCTGCATTACAATGCAAAGCATTGTAGCCGTGGCATGTTTACCCCTGCACAGCTGCCATGCCGAGGGTGGGGGGTGAAGGTCATTAAAACCACAATGTTTTTAGCTCACCCTAACCACAAGTGTAAACTAAGCCTAAATCTCATCTAAAACTAAAAATACAAACATCCCAAGTCTCCCTCGAGTCGCGGGAGTCTCCTGCATTTGGCTGTGGGCTCCCGGACACCTGCGAGTGCCAGGCAATCTCCAGGCTGGGCCTGTCACTCAGCCACAGACAGAAGACAGAGCAGCCCAAGTGGCCGAAGGAGTACGGCCGCGGCGGCGGCCACTTGGGCTGCTCTGTCTTCTGTCTGTGGCCAGTGGAGGGGGCGGGACAGAGCCGGGAGCGCTCCGCTGGTGGACACTGAGGCTGCACTAGTGGACACTGATGAGGTGGCACTGAAGGACACTGATGGGCTGCACTGATGGACACTGATGGGCTGCACTGGTGGGCACTGTGGTGGCACTGATGGACACTGATAGGCTGCACTGATGGACACTTATAGGCTGCACTGATAGGCTCTGATGGGCTGTACTGGTGGGCACTGATGAACACTGATAGGCTGCACTGGTGGGCACTGATGAAGTGGCACTGATAGGCTGCACTAGTGGGCACTGATGAGGTGGCTCTGATGGGCTGCACTGGCAGGCACTGATAAGGTGGCACTGATGGACACTGATAGGCTGCACTGGTGGGCACTAATGAGGTGGCACGGAAGGACACTAATTGACACTGATAGGCTGCACTGATAGGCTGTACTGGTGGGCACTGATGAGGTGGCACAAATGGACACTGATGGTCACTGATAGGCTACACTGATGGACATTGATGGGCTGCGCTGGTAGGCACTGATGAGGTGGCACGGATGGACACTAATAGGCTGCATTTATTTGGCACTGGTAAGGCTGCATTTCATTGGGGGGGGGGGGGGGGGGGCGTCGGTGCAAAGTGTCACCTCCCTGAAATTCGTTTTTGCAGATTGGGATGTCTGAAAATATAAAATTTGCTTTAACAAGGGAAAAAACACTTTTTGTAGCAACCGATCAAAACTCGCCTTTCTCAGTTCTGACAGCTATAAACAGATTAAAATGAAATCTGGTTGCCATGGGTTACTGCATCTAGAATGACTACGCTGAAGTTTAATGAAATAGGAACAAAATATTGCCTCAGGGATGCTCACAGTAACCATTTCAAGAAGGCATTTTTCAAGTGCACCTTACAGAAAATGTAGCAAAGGCCTATTTGGTTGCCGGGGGCAAATATGAGGTGGTTTGTGGTAACTGGGCTGGCACTCTGTGCTGTTCCATGGCGAGGGTCGCTCGAAGATCCAGTCAGGTCTCTGGCTCCTGTAAGCTGTAGGAACTTCTCTTCAGTACACTGGAATAAAATATAATGAATCTCCTCCCCGCCCTTCCTGTCCTCCTCCTCTACGCCCTCCTCTCAGCTGCTCATTCCCAAATATTCTGTGTGCTGAAGACGTCGGCTCTGGGAGGCAGGCGGGGAGAATGTTGTGTAAAAACAAGTCATTTTATGAAAGTTACATTCACAAGAACACGCCTGCGTTTAGGTTATTTACACATAAGGAAGCGTTATCTGAGAGGAATTAGGCCTCATTCACACTGGCTCATTTCAACCTGTGTTTACATGTGTTTAGAGGACATTTATAAGAGTATATTCACACCAGATATGGTGGGACTGTGTTTTGCTGCTATTCCAGCAGAGTCCCACCACATGGACAAGGCAAAATGCCTTGTCTCCTATGTGCTCAGTTCACAACGCTGCTCTGAGGAAAAGGACTGCGTGTCGTACTTTTTTATCAGCGCAGCACAGTGAAAGGTAATTCCTGCCCCGTCCCCGCGTGACCAGCAATTAACCCTTATGAGGCATCTGTGTGACATCTCAGTAAAGTTTATTTAACAACTTGCCGACCGCGCTATAGCCGAATGCTGGCTACAGCCATGGTCGTACAGTTCTGGGTGGGCGTCTATTGACGTCCTCCCAGAACCGCACGCCGGCTGTGGCGCACACTCTGTGATTGCTGTGTCTTTTGGACACTGCTGATCACAGTTCAGGGTAAAGGGCCAATCACAGTGACCCTTTACCACGTGATCAGGTGTGTCCAATCACAGCTGATCACAATGTAAACACACTTGCCGGTTATCAGCATTTCTTTCCTCGCGCTGTTACAGCGTGAGGAGAGGCAGAGCCTGTAACCGGCAAGTGTGAAAGGGGACATCTGCACTGACAATCAGGGCACTGATCATCAATGTCCTGATGATCAGTGCACACCAACAGTGCCAATCAGTGCTACCAATCAGTGTGCATCACTGCCTCCTATCAGTGCTGCCCATCAGTGCCTCCTACCAGTGCTGCCTATTAGTGCCATCAGTGCCGCATATCAGTGCAGCCTTATCAGTGCCCACCAGTGCCGCCTTATCAGTGCCACCTATCAGTACTGTCTCACCAGCACCTATCAGTGCTCATAAGTGCAGCCTCATCAGCGCACATCATTGAAGGAGAAAAATTACCCATTTGAAAAATGTTACAACAAAATCTAAGAAAATTATTTTTTTCCCCCAAATTTTCTTTTTTTTTTTCATTCATTTATTTTGTAATACAAAAAAAAAACAGAGGTGATTAAAGGAGAAGTCCAGCCTGAGCTTTTTAGGCTGGACTTCTCCTAAGGATCACAGGAGTGCAATAAGTTTTGCACTCCTGTGACCCGTTTTCAGCGGAGAACGGTCTGAAGTCCGCTCTCCGCTGACGTCACCAGTAGGGATGGACCAAATGGACCCCTGTTCGGTTCGCACCAGAAAGCGAAAGTTCGGACCCGAATATCGAACCCCATTAAAGTCGATGGGACCCAAACTGCAAAAAGTGCCCATTTAGAAGGCTTATATGCAAGTAATTGGGCATACAATGGTTATAGGTGTCCGGGTCCTGCCCTGGGGGACATGTATCAATAAAAAAAAAAATTGGTGAAAAAATTCATTTTTAAATGAGCAGTGTTTTTTTGATTTTTAAAGTGAAAGCAGAAAAATTAAAAATTCCTTCCAATATAGTACCTGGGGGGCCCCTTAAGCCCCATACACACGCGCAGATTATCCGAGGACCAGGTCCGTCAGACCATGTCCGTCATACTTTGTCTGATGTTGGTTTTGCGTACACACGGTCGGACAAAGTTGTCGGAAAATCCAATCATTCTGAACGTGGTGACATTTGTTGCCTACGACGGGACTACGTAGAGGCTAGTAGCCAATAGCTTTGGTCTTGTAATGTGATCTGAGCATGCGTAGCACTTTGTCCGGTCGGACTACCATACACACGATCGGATTTGGTGTGATCGGACCTTGTTGTCCAAAAATCTATCCAGCAGGAGATAGGACTTTGTCCGTCGGACAATCCGATGTACACTGTCCGATGGTGCATACACACGGTCGGATTTTTCGACAACATTGTCCGATCGGACAGAATCCATGCGAAAATCCTACCGTGTGTATGGGGCTTTAGTCTACCTGTAAAGTGGCAGATCTGTCCCATGTCTAGAGCCTGCTGCAGCAATAATTGCATTTATAAAGCCAAAAAAAAAAAAATATTCCCTGCAAGCTGCTTTTATTTTGCTCAGCAACAGCTGGGAGCCGGTGTGTATGTTGAGGCCACAATGTAGTGAACTGGGAACAAGATTCGAGATTTTGGTCTTTGGGTGTCAGTGGCGCCTTCCCACCGTAACTCTATGATGAAAGCAATAATTGGCCCTGCTGTAAAAAAATGCAACGATATGCACCTGTCAAACAATGATCACTCACTGTGTTCATTCAGAAAAGGGAGGGAATGACATATTTACCTGCCCCTTCCCCTGCTCTCCATGCCGAAGCATCCCCACAGCAACCGGTGGGAGAGTAGTCAATCTGGCAGTGCTTTGGGGGGGAGAACATGGGGGCCCAGTCAGCAGGGGTATTCTGTGCTTTATGGGGTGATTAGAGTGTGCCCAGACACACCCGGCGCACCCCCTGCACATGCCTATGCCCCCATTATTTTACTTGCTTAGATAAATCTCCCCCTGACCCTTTTCATACTAACTGCATCCCTCCAAAGCTTTACTTTCTAAGTTGAATTTGTGCACAAAAAGAGGAAACCACAGAGGGTGCTAGCGTCATGACATATGTAGGAAAATATATTAAATGCGGTACTCACAGATATAGAAGAACAATTAGCAAATTGAAAAGAATCACCACATCACATCAAAGGGAAGGATCACACATGCAGGTTATAAGATGAGGCCAAGTTCAGACATGTATTTAATACCAGAAAACAGTGACTAGCAGGGAGTAGGTTAACCACCTCAGCCCCGGAAGGTTTACCCCCCTCCTTCATGACCAGGCCAGTTTTTTGCAATACGACACTGCGCTACTTTAACTGACAATTGCGCGATCATGGGATGCTGTACCCAAATAAAACGTATGTCCTTTTTTCCCCCACAAATAGAGCTTTTTTTTGGTTATATGTTATCACCTCTGCGGTTTTTATTTATTGCGCGATAAGGCACACTGGACGTTTTTTGGCGTTTTTACAGCTGCTGTTTTTGGCTTCAGACGTTTTTTTTCTCCAGTCAATACATTCTCCAGCATGTTATCCTATGTGTCCATGCACACATAGGCTGTTATCAATTGTTTTTGGCTGTAAAAAACTCCCCCAAAACGAGTGGGTTCTGAGGAGTTTTTCAGCTGTAACAAACGCTCTAACGTCGAAAAATGCAGAAAAACACTCAAAAAACGTGGCTCACCAGCATTTTTTAAATGTTTTTGATCCCATTGAAAAAAAAAAAAACGCTTAACAAAAAGCTAACACTTAAAAACGCAAAAAAAAATTATTGCAAAAATGTTGAAAAACTCACTGCAAAGCTACTGGCGTTTTTATAACGTTATTATAAGGTCCAGTGTGCATGAGGCCTTAACAAAGAAAGAGTGACAAATTTGAAAACAAAAATATATTTTTCTACTTTCTGCTATAAAACACATCCAATAAAAAAAATTTAAAAATCAAATGTCTTCATCAATTTAGGCCAATATGTATTCTGCTACATAGTTTTGGTAAAAAACAAAAATCCCAAAAAGGGTATATTGATTGGCAAAAGTTATCGCGTCTACAAACTATGGGTTAGATTTATGGAATTTACATTTTCTATTTTTTTTTTACTAGTAATTAGCGGCAATCAGCGACTTATAGCAGAATTGCGACATTCGGACACTAAGTGACACTTTTTTGGGGACCAGTGACACTAATACAGTGATCAGTGCTTGCCAACTGTGTGGGGGAGGTGCTTTGGCTGTTGCAAGGCAGAGAACCGTGTTCTTGCTCAGCAGAAACACAAGACCTCTGTCTCTCCCTACGGCAATCTGCCTTGTTTACAAAGGCAGCAGGGGCGGCCCGTCCATTAGGGGCACCCGGGTGCCGCCCCCTCTATCCACGTCTGCCACCCCCCTATATGAATAGCTAGATTCATTCATAGCATTAAAGCGGGACTGTACCTGAAATATTTTTTTTAAAAGCCAGCAGCTACAAATACTGCAGCTGCTGACTTTTAAAAAAATGGACACTTACCTGTCACAGGTTCCAGCGATGTCGGCAGCAGAGGCCGATCAACCAATCGGCTCTCTGCTGCTGCCGGCGCCATTCTCGGTGAGGGAATCAGGAAGTGTCGCCTTTGCGGCTTCACTTCCCGGTTCCCTACTGCGCATACGCGAGTCGCGCCGCGCAATGAGAATTGTCAGCGCTGTCTGCCGGGACACGTGTGTGTCCCGGCAGACAGCGAGCCGGGATAGGAAGTTGCGTAAACTCCCGTGGGAGTTTATGCCTGGAAGTGGGTGCAGATACCTGTCTTAGACAGGTATCTGCACCCCCCTACCCCCTGCAAGGTGCCAAATGTGACACCGGAGGGGGGGAGGGTTCCGAAAAGCGGAAGTTCCACTTTAGGGTGGAATCCCGCTTTAATATCCACGGCCACCGCGGCCACCCCCTATTCATGCGTCGGGCCCCTTTGAGGACGTTGGGCACATGAATTAGAGCGGCAGGGGTGTTCTTTTTTTTAAGCACTTGATTAGAGCCAAAATGGGAACAAAGGTGAACTTAGCCTTTAAGCCTTGACATGTTTGTATTCTATTTACTTGCCGCAACCTCATCCTTTATATTTGACCAAAAGAAAAAAAAATATGGTATTTGTACTGTATGTTCTAAAACTAACTATAGTGTATTTTGACTTACTAAGATTTTTCATTTCATAAACCACTATGCTAATATAGTGTGAAAAAAAAATTGGAACTGCTGCTATTTTATTTTCTAGGGTCTCTGCTTTCAGAATATATATAATATTTGGGGGGGGGGGGGGGGGGGGGGTTATGTCATCTTTAGGCCTAAAATTATTTTATTATTTTTTGTAAACAATAAAAAAAAAAAATATTTGCAAAAATGTCTCTGGCAGTGAAAGGGTTAAGTCTCCTTATTTCTGGTCATGTGACGGCGATTTTAAATTTTCCCTGGACTCAGGTCAGCCTGTCAGTTTGTTTTTTGTTTCCACTGTAAGAATTAAAAAAAAAATGCTAGTTTGTCTTGCAGTTTATTTATTTTTAAACATGAAATTTGGATGGACAGATAGATAGATATTAATGTATATAATATACAGTTATATTTTGTATATACAGGGACATGAAATCACCTGCCTGCACTATTTTTAAATCCTAACTGAAATTTTAGTTTAAATTAGCTGAATTTTTTTAATATTGATTTCTAACATGAAAGTCCTGCTTCTATACTAAACAAAAATTATATATATTTAGGACATGGTGCCCTTTGACCTTCCCTCTTCCCAGCATGGGTTATGGTTTACATTAATGACATACATTTATATTATTTCTATCATTACATTAATATCCCCATTGCATAGCACAGATGTCATGGCTTGGACACTTGTTTACTCATTTGCCCATATAAGGCTTTGCCCATATATGGTATTGTCACATGCCAAGATTCCACTATGACATCATAGTGTAAGGCAGAGGGTATAGTAGAGGTGAGTGTTAGGAACAGTAAGTTGTTGCTGGGAGTGTGAGGAGGTAGGTCATGCTTTGCATTGCTCTGCACAAATTGTAGAATATGTGTGTTTCTATAGAGAAAGGGGGGCAGGGATGGCAGATTTGTGACTTGAATTATTTTTAGAGCCCAACTGACTGTTCAGTTTAAATCACCTGCAAGCCGGTACATGAAAACCAAAGCTTGGCATAATTCTATAGTATGTTCTCCTTAGAAAACAGCCATAGTCTATATAGAAAAGCCTCTGTAAAATATTATTTATTGCAATATGACAATTTCTCTTTCAATTACATTACACTAATTACATGAATTATATTAATTAATAACATCGTTGCATTATCACATTAATTCATAACATTAATTTCGCAAATGACATCATTACATTAGATCAATTACTGCATTATATTACATTAGTTAATTGGAGAAAAGGGGGCGGAGCTATTTTTAGATTCCAACTGACCTTTTAGTTTAAATCACCTGCAAGCCGGTACATAATATCCAAAGCTGGGTATAGTCCTATAGTATGTTTTCCTTAGAAAGCAGCCATAGCCAATGTAGAAAAGCCTGCACTAAGGCCCCTTTCACATTGGGGCGGGGGGGTGTCGGCGGTAAAATGCAGTTAAAACAACGGTATTTGGCCGCTAGCTGGGCAGTTTTAACCCCTGCTAGCGGTCGAAAAAGGGTCAAAACCGCCCGCAAATCGCCGCTGCATCAGCGCTTTACGAGCGGTATAGCCGCGCTGCCCCATTGATTTGAATGGGTAGGAGCGGTTTAGGAGCGGTGAATACACTGCTCCTTCACCGCTCCAAAGATGCTGCTTGCAGGACTTTTTTGACCGCCCTGCAAGCGCACCACTCCAGTATGAAAGCCCTCTGGCTTTCACACTGGAGTGAAAGGGGCCTTTTTTTCAGGCACTATACAGGCGTGAAAGGAAAGAAGAGTGAAAGTTTGGGTTTGCCTACCTTTACCTCTCATTTCTTTACCTTTAAAAATCAATCCCACAATCATTGATGTTTACTGGCACTCTATACCCCCCCACACCTCCCAACTTTTAAACAAATGATCCCATCATCATAGGAAAAGGAAAAGGGATTAAAAATCTGTTAAAATCATAAGACGTTATTGCCTTTGCCTGTGTCTCTTGTTCAGTAGTTGTCTAATGTTTGCCATTAGTTGTAGTTATGGTCAATGACTTTGTGTGATGTCTAGTTACAAGAATGTATTACTAAATATTGTCTTTTTCTATCGTTACAGATTTTGCAACTTTTTGAGATTTGAGAAATTCAACGTTTGGTAGACGTTTGGTAAACGTATTTGGTAAACGTATTCATCGTATTAAAGAGCATCTGATTTTATTTGGAGTTTTCAGAGACAAATTTCAAGATGACCTATTCAGTAAGTATCTATATATTTTTTCACTATTATTATATGACTCCACATCCACAACTGCACATACACAAAGGAGAACGAAGGCTCTTGACATTATTGACCTAATATGGACACATTAGTTTTAATTTTCAGACTTTTTCGCTACATTTTCACTTCCTGTGAAGAACACATTTCCTATCCCTGGGTGGCTATGCTCACTCCTCCACTGTATCTATGTAAGAAGTCATCGCTGCCACCCAGGCAGGACTACAAATATGTTTGCCTTTGTTTATTCCAATTACATGGGAAAATTAGCAGTTTACAGAAGAAAGATAACTTTGATAATGCTGTCTATTCACAGCATTTTGTGACAGGTCAGCAGGTACTTTCTGTACTGTACTGTTCTGGACTATTTAACTGCAACATATTCCATTTTTGTTCTTGACTTTAATTGTCCTTTAAAATTGTATGTGAAGGCGTTTATAATTTTTGTATAGAGTGGTGAGAATTTAGACACTGTGTTGAGTTGTTATTGTTATCTGTGTTGCTGCTTAGGAGTGGTAATTCAAAAATTCAGAGCATTGGGTGAGGTAAAGTCTTCCAATGGGGACACCCAATCCTGTGACAATTAAGATGGAAATTACATTAATTTTAGAGATTTCCTCAAATTTCCTGTTGCATCTCCTGAACATAGGAAAAAAAACTCTATAGGGGTTTTAACCCTTCCCTATACTATCTAAAATTATAACAAAAGGTTATGGTTCTACATACACTTTAAGAAAACTGTATACAGTGAGGAACGATGCCAAACATAGTCAGACATAGAATAGGGGTTTACATACACTTCATGTAATGCAGATCAAATACAATTTTTTTTTTTCAGAAACTTCACAATTATATAACAAACTATACAAATCAAAATCCAAATGAATGCCAATGTTAACTTTTAAATATGAATTTAGGCTGATCTTCTTCTTTTCATTTATAGGGAAAAGGGAACACCATCAACTATAGGAGAGTTGATGAGGGGAGCAAATGGGAAAAACTAAAGAATGCAAAGGAGAAGTGGTTGGAAGAAGAACGCAAGAGAGAGGAGGCTAAAGAGAAACAGAGAAAAGCAGAGGCGAGGGCTAAAGAACAGAAGAGAAAGGAAAAGGAGGAACAGAGAAGGAAGGAACAATTCAGAGAGGAGGAGGAGAGAAAATGGGAAATCAAAAAAATAGAAGAGAAGAAGCTGCTGGAAGCAGTTCGCAAGAGGGAGGAAGCCAATTGGAGAAAAGCAGAGGAGGAGAGAGAAAAACAAAAGAGAGAGGAAAAAGAGGAAAAGCAAAGGGAGGAAAAACGCAGAGAGGAGGAGGCGAGAAAATGGGAAAACAAAAAAAGAGAAGAGAAGAAGCTGCTGGAATCAGTTCGCAAGGGGGAGGAAGCCAATTGGATAAAAGCAGAGGAGAAGTTAGATGAACAGGAAAGAAAGGAAAAGGAGCAACAGAGAAGGGAGGAAAAACTCATTAATGAGGAGGCGAAAAAATGGAAAAACACAATAGGAGCAGAAAAGAAGCAGCTTGATGGGGATCGCAAGTACGAAGAAGCTACTTGGAGAAAAGCGGAAGAGATAAGAAAAGAACAGAAGAGAAAGGAAAAAGAGGAACAGAGAAGGATGGAAAAAATCTGTGATGAGGAGCAGCGCAAATGGGAAAAGAAAAAAAGAGAAGAGAAGAAGCATCTGGAAGATGATCGCAAGAGGGAGGAAGCTCAATGGAAAAAAGCAGAGGAGAGGAGAAAAGAACAGACGAGAAAGGAAGAAGAGGAACTGAGAAGGAAGGAAAAATTCAGACATGAGGAGCAGCGCAAATGGGAAAACAAAAAAAGAGCTGAGAAGAAGCAGCTGGAAGAAGATTTTGAGAGGGAGGAAGCTAATTTGAGGAAGACAAGAGAAGAACAGGAGAGAAAGAAAGAGGAGGAACAGAGAAGGGAGGAAAAATTAAGAGCCGAGGAGGCGGAAAGATGGGAAAACAGAAAAAGAGAAGAGGAGATGCAAAGACTAGAGCAGGAGAGGCTGCAAGAAGATTACAAGAGGGAAGAAGCTGAATCGAAAAAAGCAGAGGAGAATAGAGAAAAACAGAAGAGAAGGGAAGAAGAAGTTCAGAGAAGGCTGGACAGAATCATAAATGGGGAGGCGAGAAAATGGGAAAACAGAAAAGAAGAAGAGGAGAAGCTGCTGGAAGGAGATCGCAAGAAAGAGGATCCTAAATGCAGAAAAGCAGAGGAGAAGAGAGAAGAACGGAAGAGAGCGGAAGAAAGGGAACAGATAACAATGGACAGACTCAGGGATAAGCAGACGAAAAGATGGGAAAACAGAAAAACAGAAGAGGAGAACAGGCTGGAAGAAGATCGCAAGAGAGAGGAGGCTAAATGGAGAAAGGCAGAGGAAAATAGAGACGAACGGAAGAGAAGAGAAGAAGAGGAAAGGAAAATCATGGACAAACTCAGAATTAAGCAGACACAAACATGGAAAAACATAAAAGCAAAAGAGGAGAAGCAGCTGGAAGAAGATCGCAAGAGAGAGGAGGCTAAATGGAGAAAAGAAGAGGAGAAGCGAAAAGAACGAAAGAGAAGGGAAAAAGAGGAACAGAAAAGGATGGACAAATTCATAGCTGAGCAGGCGAGAAGATGGGAAAACAGAAAAGCAGCACAGGAGAAGCAGCTGGAAGAAGATCGCAAGAGAGAGGAGGATAATTGTAAAAGAGCAGAGGAGAGGAGAGAAAAACTGAAAAGATGTGAAAAAGAGGTACAGAAAAGGGAGGACAAATTGAAAGAGGAGGAGGCGAAAAGAAGGGATAAAAAATTAAGAGAACAGTGGATGCGGCAGAGAGAAGATCGCATGAGAGAAGAGGCTAAATGGAGAAGAGCCGAGAACAAGGGGGCTGAAGAAAAAAGAGATGAGTAATGTGAAGAGAATGAGGGGGGTGATAGTTGGAGGAGAGGGGGAGAGTGGGGGGAGAGTAAGGGAGAAAAAGATAGAAAGAGAGGGTGGAAAGGAAGGTCTCGCTCCTTCCCCCTAGGAGAATGGGGGAGGAAAGGGGTGAGAGAGGGGGACATGCTCATGGGCGTGAGAGACGGGGGGGTCTCTTATGCCCATAAGCATGTCCTCCTCTTTCACCCCTCTCCTCCCCCATTCCCCTAGGGGGAAGGAGCGAGACCTTCCTTTCCACCCTCTCTTTCTATCCCCACCATTACCTCCCCCTCTGTCGCTCACGCCCATGAGCACGTCCCCCCTCTCTCACTCCTCTTCCCTAGGGGAAAGAGAGGGAGAAAGGAAGGTCTCTCTCCTTCTTCCCTGGGGAATGGGGGAGGAGAGGAGTGAGAGAGAGGGGGACATGCTCATCGGCGTGAGAGACGGGGGGTCTCTCACACCCATGAGCACGTCCTCCTCTCTCACCCCTCTCCTCCCCCATTCCCCTAAGGGGAAGGAGAGAGGCCTTCCTTTCCACCCTCTCTTTCTATCTCCCCCGTTACCTAAGAGAGAGGATGCTAAATGGAGAAAAGAAGAGGAGAAGCGAGAAGAACGAAAGAGAAGGGAAAAAGAGGAACAGAGAAGGATGGACAAATTCAGAGCTAAGCCTGCGAGAAGATGGGAAAACAGAAAAGCAGCACAGAAGAAGCAGCTGGAAGAAGATCGCAAGAGAGAGGAGGATAAATGTAAAAGAGCAGATGAGAGGAGAGAAAAACTGAAAAGTTGGGAAAAAGAGGTACAGAAAAGGGAGGACAAATTGAAAGAGAAGGAGGCAAAAAGAAGGGATAAAAAATTAAGAGAACAGTAGATGCGGCAGAGAGAAGATCGCATGAGAGAAGAGGCTAAATGGAGAAGAGCCGAGAAAAAGAGGGCTGAGGAAAAAAAGAGATGATTAATGTGAAGAGAATGAGGGGGGTGATAGTTGGAGGGGAGGGAGAGAGTAGGGGGAGAGTAAGGGGGGAAAAGATAGAAAGACAGGGGAGAAAGGAAGGTCTCTCTCCTTCCCCCTGGGAGAATGGGGGAGGAGAGGGGTTAGAGAAAGGGATGTGCTCATGGGAGTGAGAGACAGAGGGGGAGGTAAGGGGGGGAGATAGAAAGAGAGGGTGGGAAAGAAGGTCTCTCCCCTTCCCCCTGGGGAATGGGGGAGGAGAGGGGTGAGAGAGGGGGACATGCTCATGAGCGTGAGAGACAGGGGGGGGGGTAAGGGGGGAAAAAGATAGAAAGAGCGGGTAGAAAGGAAGGTCTCTCTCCTTCCCCCTGGGGAATGGGGGAGAAGAGCGGTGAGAGAGGGGGATGTGCTCATGGGCGTGAGAGACGGGGGGGTAAGGGGGGAAAAAGATAGAAAGAGAGGGTAGAAAGAAAGAAGGTCTCTCTCCTTCCCCCTGGGGAATGGGGGAGGAGAGGGGTGAGAGAGGGGGATGTGCTCATGGGCGTGAGAGACGGGGGGGGGGGGGGGGTAAGGGGGGAAAAAGATAGAAAGAGAGGGTAGAAAGGAAGGTCTCTCTCCTTCCCCCTGGGGAATGGGGGAGGAGAGGGGTGAGAGAGGGGGATGTGCTCATGGGTGTGAGAGACAGGGAGGAATAAGGGGGGGGGGGGGGGAAGATAGAAAGAGAGGGGGGAAAGAAAAGGTCTCTCTCATTATCCCTGGGGGAAGGGGGGAGGAGAGGGGTGAGAGAGGGGGACATGCTCATGAGCGTGAGAGACAGGGGGGGGGTAAGGGGGAAAAAAAAGATAGAAAGAGAGGGTAGAAAGGAAGGTCTCTCTCCTTCCCCCTGGGGAATGGGGGAGAAGAGCGGTGAGAGAGGGGGATGTGCTCATGGGCGTGAGAGACGGGGGGGGTAAAGGGGGGAAAAAGATAGAAGGAGAGGGTAGAAAGGAAGGTCTCTCTCCTTCCCCCTGGGGAATGGGGGAGGAGAGGGGTGAGAGAGGGGGATGTGCTCATGGGCGTGAGAGACGGGGGGGGGGGGGGGTAAGGGGGGAAAAAGATAGAAAGAGAGGGTAGAAAGGAAGGTCTCTCTCCTTCCCCCTGGGGAATGGGGGAGGAGAGGGGTGAGAGAGGGGGATGTGCTCATGGGTGTGAGAGACGGGGAGGGATAAGGGGGGGGAAGATAGAAAGAGAGGGGGGGAAAGAAAAGGTCTCTCTCATTCTCCCTGGGGGAAGGGGGGAGGAGAGGGGGTGAGAGAGGGGGACATGCTCATGGGCATGAGCATGCACATTTGGATTGACTTTGGCACCCAGTGACCTATGTAAGGTGAAGTCTACAGGCTTGGAAAGATCCATTTGTAAATGGATAGAAAACTGGTTAAAAAACAATATCAGAGAGTAGTGGTTAATTATTCTTACTCTGAATGGTCTAAGGTTATCAGTGGTGTACCCCAAGATTCAGTGATGGGACCCTTAATTTTAATACCTTTATAAATGATATAGGGTCTGGGATTAAAAGTACCATTTCTGTCTTAGCAGATGACACCAAGGGGAGGGTAGTGCTGGTTGTTTGCCACCCACCAGAAGAAAATCTCACCAGCTACCACTGCCCATTAGGGCTTTGGGCAGATATCAGGGATTTAAACATACCTCTGATTCTTCACCTCTGAGATAGAGAAAAGAGATTGAGGACACTGCCCTCAACCTCCATCTCTGCAGCCTCTGTGGCACAGAATAAATGGACAGGAATAGCTCTGTACAGAGCTTCCTATTCATTCACAAACTGAAGCATCTTAAACACAGTCAGTGATTGGCACCCAGGGTTTGTTTATTGTTTGAACAGAACGGTTTGATTTTAATGCTTTATGTTGCCACATTTGAGTGTGATTTTAAAGCTTTTGAATAAATGTGGTTTTAACCACTTCAGCCCCGGAAGATTTTACCCCCTTCCTGACCAGAGCACTTTTTGCGATTCGGCACTGCATCGCTTTAACTGACAAAGCGTTGCACCCAAACAAAATTGACGTCCTTTTCTTTCTTTTGGTATTATTTTAAAAAAAGAGCGTAAATTTTGAAAAAAACACAATATTTTTTACTTTTTGCTATAATAAATCCCCAAAAATATATAAAAAACTATTTTTTTTCCTCAGTTTAGGCCAATATGTATTCTTCTACATATTTTTGGTAAAAAAATCGCAATCAGCATATATTGTTTGGTTTGCGCAAAAGTTATAGCATCTACAAAATAGGGGATAATTTTATGGCATTTTTAATATAAATTTTTTACTAGTAATGGCGGCGATCTGAGATTTTTATCGGGTCTGCGACATTATGGCGGACACATCGGACAATTTTGACACATTTTTGGGACCATTGGCATTAATACAACAATCAATGCTATAAAAATGCATTTATTACTGTAAAAATGGCACTAGCAGTAAAGGGGTTAACACTAGGGGTGATCAAGGGGTTAATTGTGTTCCCTGTTTGTGTTTCTAACTGAAGGGGGGAGGGGACTGCGTAGGGGAAGAGATAGATTGCTGTTCATACTCTGTATGAACAGACGATCTGTCACTTCTCCCCTCAGAGAACTGGAAACTGTGTGTTTACACACACAGATCCCGGTTCTCCTTGTGTCAGCGGCGATCACTTGAACCCAGCGGTGATCATGACCGCCGGGTACTCGCATCGGCTCGGGGGGCGAGCAGCGGGTGCGCGCGCCCCTAGTGGCCACCGGGTGAAGCGACGTAACATAACGTTGCTTCACCCAGCCGTGCCATTCTGCCGCAGTACAACTGCGGCGGCTGGTCGGCAAGAGGTTAAGCAGTACACACTATGTGGTATATGTTTGTTTGCTTTGACTGCTGGTGTAGCAGTTTGCAGCTTACAAAGCCTGGACTCTAGGAAGGGAAAATAGCTTTATATGACCTCTATTTTGCAGAGTAGAGAAGGGACTGGCCAGAGAGGGACTACTTTGACCTACATGGCCAGCTTAAACATTGATTGCAATGCATGTAAACTAAAAATCCCTGTTTTTGTGCAACATTTGCTAGAAGGGGTGCATAGCAGTGTGCAGAGGATTCAGTCAGAATTTATAGTGTTAACATATAATCGCACCCCTTTAGCACCTGATGGGTTATATATATACACATATATATATATATATATATATATATATATATATATATATATATATATATACATACACTGTATGTGTATAGGCTACTTGGATTTGAGCACAAGCATATAACCAGACCTTAACCTGTAGCTCTCTAATAATTTGTGTCTATTTGCCCCATATTGGCATTATATCCACTGACATATGCTATAAGCCAGTATTTTGCAGAGTAGAGTAGGGACTGGCCAGAGAGGGATTACTTTGACGCAGTTGGCCGGCTTAAACATGTATTGCAATATATGTAAACTAAAAATCCCTGTTGTCAAAAATGTCAAAAGTTTTAATTTTAAGAATGTTTTTTTTTTTTAACAAGAAAAAAGAATGTTTGTTTAGATTTCTAATTGTTAGTGGGGTCAAATCAATGTTCATTTTCGATGGCAGTGACAGAAAATTTTTAATGAGCAGAAGGATTCCAAATTCACATGCTAGAAGCAAACAAAATTTTGAGGTATAATATGTTTGGTATTTTTAACACAAAAAAAAACGGAATATTTAGTATCACTTTAAGCTGGCCATGCACTAGTATAAAATCACAAAAAAGTTTTGGTTTCAAGAACGTTTGGAATTTCTCCATCGTTAGTGGAGTCAAATCAGCAATCGTTTTCAACCACAGTGAAAAGAAAATTTAAAAGAAGGATGGAAACGTTTTCTTGAGTGTACAAATTTCTAGCAAATGTGATTTTTTTTTTGGGGAAAGTCCATTCACCCCAAAATTGAATGTTTAAAGCGAATAAAATTGCTTTTGAATGACTAGTCATTAAATGTACTGAAAATGTTCGTATGGATATTTTTTGAAAATGTACTAGTGCATGACCATCTTAAAGTAAATTATCTGTAATACTGTTGGATTAATAAGGACATTTGTCTGCTACTTACCCCCAGGGTAAATAGCCGTTATATCAACTCACTCCCATATTTGAATGTCACACCCCTTTTGTATGGGGTTCCAGCTTTAATAAATCAGGGAGTCAGGTAACTGTTTCTCGGGTCTCTTTATACTTTTTACATTCAAGGCAGAATGTGATGGTACAAGATTGAGCTGTAGCATCATATTTAGTGATGGGCGAAATTTGCAGGGGTTCAATTCTTCATTCAAAACTTGGGGAACCCCAACTTAGAGATGAATCCTATTAAAGTCTATAGGGAGTGAATCTTGTTGCTGACGTCTGGCCATTCTTAGAGCCAATAGGCAAACGACTGTAAAAAATAAGCATAGGAAGCTGTGCACTGCCAAGGGGGACATGTGCCAATTAAAAAATACACTATACAGCAGCGACAGGGCATTTTCATGTGGCTCAAAAGGCAACATTGAAAATACACAAACCATTTTAATAATTTGCTTGGCGATGCACCAAAGCTGTATATGGTGTTACAGAACAGTATGATTTTCACTGACAGCTAATGACACTTACTATCTCTCCGATAAAGAAGCTGTGGGGTGTAGTCTCCGATTAGTCCACTGTAGGGCGCTGTGCTGGTTATGTCAAAGCCGTGAGAAAACACTCCCTCCGCCTGGCAAAGGCTTCCACCAATCAGAGGAAGCGTGAGACCCCTCTCCCCCCCACGCATGGGGCGCGCACTGGCTGTGAGTCCCGCTCAGCCCCGATATACAGTGACAGGAGGAGAGGAGTACGGACAGATAGCTGGAGAGAGGATTCAGCTTTCTCCTCCCTCCAGCCTGAAGGTGGCAATAGAGAGTGCCGATGTGCAGTGAGGGAAGTCTGCCGTTCTCCCTGTATCCCCTTGTCACATGACTGGAGGGAGGAAGAAGATGTTCCACAGTGTCTGTAAGTACAAGGAGGGGGAGGGGAGACAACTTACCCCACTCCTTCCCCCTCTACTCCTCACACAACACCCTCTATTCCTTACACCCCCCCCCCCCAGGCACCCCCCTCTCTTCCTCACCTCCCCCCTCTCTTCCTCACCTCCCCCCCTCTGTTCCTCACCTCCCCCCAGACACCCCCCTCTCCCTTGCACTGATCTGGGAACCAAAAAAAAGTCTTGATCTTTCTATTTTGTGTGAAATAAGGATTGCGCTAACTGTTACCACCAGTATAAAAAAAAATGATAAAATAGGAAATCAGTATAATAGACGTAATTTTGTGCTCAATTGCTCAACAAAAATACTTTTGAACTTTTATGTGCCGTACCTATGTGGTTATGTACCATCAACCTGTTTAGAAATCATAATAGCCACCAAACATGTCCTTTTTTCTAAGCAGTAGTCATTAAACATTAATCATTAACCACTTGGTGCCCGCGCTATAGCCGAAATACGGATATAGTGCGGACGCTCCCTGCCGGGAGGGCGTCCCTGGTTGTCCTCCTGTTTACTTCCTCAGTGTCCCTCGGACACAGCCAGTCACAGATCGCTGTAAACGCCCAATCACAGCGGCCGTTTACAGAGCGATCAGCGTGTCCAATGAGAGATGATCTCATATGTAAACGTATGAGATCATCTCTCATCGCCACTCTCCCTCCTCACACAGAGACAGCGTGTGAGGAGGGAGAGATGAACCGCTGCAGCGGTAAGTAAAAAAATAAATAACACTAAATAAATAAAGTGCCAATCTTTCCCCACTGCCATCTGTCCCCACTGCATCTGTCCCCAGTGCCACCTGTCCCCAGTGCCACCTGTCCCTAGTGCCACCTGTCCCTAGTGCCACGTATAGGTGCCATATGTAATCAGTGCCACGTGTCATCAGTGCCACATAGTGCCATATGTAATCAGTGTCACGTGTCATCAGTGCCACATATTAGTGCCAACTGTCATCAGTGCCACGTATCAGTGCCATCTGTCATCAGTGCCACCTGTCAGTGTCACGTGCCATCTGTTATTAGTGTCATGTGTCATCAATGCCACGTATCAGTGTCATCTGCCATCAGTGCCACGTATTAGTTCCATCTGTCATCAGTGCCACGTATTAGTTCCATCTGTCATCAGTGCCACGTATTAGTGCCACGTATAAGTGCCATCTGTCATCAGTGCCACATATTAGTTCCATCTGTCATGAGTGTCACGTGTCATCCGTGCCCCATATTAGTGCCATCTGTCATCAGTGCCACGTGTCACGTGTCATCAGTGCCACGTATCAGTGCCATCTGTCATCAGTGCCACATATTAGTGCCATCTGTCATGAGTGTCACGTGTCATCCGTGCCCCGTATTAGTGGCATCTGTCATCAGTGCCACATCAGTGTCACGTGTCATCAGTGCCACGTATCAGTGCCATCTGTCATCAGTGCCACGTCAGTGTCACGTGTCATTGTCCTGGTGCTCCAGGGCCTTCAAAAGTGTAATACGTAGTCAACAAGTTAGATGTGTAATTTATGCTCCTAGAACACGTGATGGCGCTCCCTGCATTTTGGGCCTCTCTAAGTGGCCAGGCTGTGTAAAAGTCCCACACATGTGGTATCGTAATACTCAGGAGGAGTAGCAGAATGTATTTTGGGGTGTCATTTGTGGAATACACATGCCATGTGAGAGAAATAACCTATTACAATGACAATTTTGTGGAAAAAAAGAAAAAGAAAAAAGAATCTTAATTTTGCAAAGAATTGTGGGGAAAAATGACAACATCAAAAACCTCACCATGCCTCTTACTAAATACCTTGGAATGTCTACTTTCAAAAAAGGAGTCATTTGGGGTATTTGTACTTTCCTGGCTTGTTGGGTCGCAAGAAATGAGATTCAGTGCATCAGGTGTGATCAATTTTGTATAATTTGCACCACAGCTTGTAGACTCTCTAATTTCACAAAGACCAAATAATATCCACTAATTTGGGTTATTTTTACCAAAGATATGTAGCAGTATAAATTGTGGACAAAATTTATGAAGAAAAATTAATAATTTGCTAAATTTTATTACAAAAACAAAATGCATTTTTTTTCAAAATTTTCAGTCTTTTTTAATTTATAGCGCAAAAAATAAAAAACCCAGAGGTGATCAAATACCACCAAAAGAAAGCTCTATTTGTGGGAAAAAAAGGACAAAAAATTAATTTGGGTACAGTGTTGCATGACTGAGTAATTGTCATTCAAAGTGTGAGAGCACCGAAAGCTGAAAATTGGTCTGGGCAGTAGGGGGGTTTAAGTGCCCAGTAAGCAAGTGGTTAAGGTGCTGCTCCATGAGGAGGAAACAAAATAAAAATAAAAAAGTGAAAAAAATATGAAACTTTTACTCTGTTACAATGAATGTCCAAAGTGAGTGATCACTTCAAATGCTAATCTATTTCTGCTGTGTTAAAAAGTGCTTCATTAATCATTAAAGTGCTACTCCAAAAAAATATAAAATTATTATTCCTCTGTTACAATGAATGTCCACAGTGAGTGATCACTTCTGTGCTGATCTATTTCCACAAATTTCAAGGGGTATGAATACTTTTTTAAGGCTCTGTATAATATCACTAATAAAGATTTGTTCAACTATCTGAGAATTTAATGGTGCCCGCAACCTGTGGTGCAGACAATCAAGCTTAGTATGAAGGAGGCAGCTCCTCCGCCTGTCACAGGAGGTGGCCTGCGTTCCACAATGGTCCCACCTAGACTTCGGAGGGCATCATTTAATGTAAGTGCACTTGTTTGTTTTATTACTTATTTGAATAAAACGTCTTATGGTTTTGTGTGATGAGTCTCTTTCTGCCTTCTCCTTTCCATCTTGTGGAGCTCTGTGGGTTTAGGGGAGCAGAGGATTGTACCTTATTATTTGATTGAACCTGTTTGACCTGTGTTCTGGTGGGTTTATGCTGTCCAGGGAGTTTGCCAGGGATTCCTAAGGCCCCTTTCACACTGGGCGGTTTGCAGGCGCTATTGCGCTAAAAATAGCGCCTGCAAACCGTCCCGAAACAACTGTTGCTGTGTCTTCAGTGTGAAAGCCCGAGGGCTTTCACACTGAAGCGGTGCGCTTGCGGGACGCTGGAAAATGTCCTGCAAGCCGCATCTTTGGCTCGCTGTAGGAGCGATATATTTACCGCTCCTATAGCGCCCGTTCCCATTGAAAACAATGGGGCAGCACTCCGAACCCGCCCACAAAACGCCGCTGCAGCGGCGGTTTGCGGGCGGTATTAACCTTTTTTCGGCCGCTCGCGGGGGTAAAACCACCCCGCTAGCGACCGAAATGCGCCGCTAAAACGATGGTAAAGCGGCGCTAAATATAGCGCCGCTTTACCGCCAGCGCCCCAACGCCCCAGTGTGAAAGTAGCCTAACACTTTCTCACAATGGATGGAGCACCAGTGAACTTTCTATTCTAGTTTTGTCACGATTTGGAAGCACATTGTTTGAACACTTAATATAATTTATAAGTGGAACACTTTTTGTGGATGGTGGAATGGACACCATGCTTGAATCAATTCTATTTGGCCTGTTTTTTTTTTCATATTTTCCATTAATTAATAATATTCCATTAATCAAATGTTGCTGATGTGCACTGTCTGAGTGTAAAAAGAATTACTAGCTATAGGCTTCAGATATTGTTTCATGGAGATCTTGTTGTCTATGTCTCTATAGATCATTTAATCCAAAAAAGAAATGGTCTCACTATCATACGATAGCACTAGCCAGATTAATTACTGTAAAAACCTTTGTGGTGTCAAATCCTGGATAACAATGTCTTGGTTCCAGACACTACTGCACAAGGGGATTGAAACACTTGATCCAATGCCCTCAAATCCTGCATTAACCTGTAAGCCTTTTCCCACACATCCACCAAGCAAAGATATTTGTGACTTCACCACCACCTGTTGCAATAGCCACTCACCAGAAACCCCAAAAAACTGCGCCTCTGGTTCATTGCTTCCTGATGACGCAAATTAGTCTGCGAAACGCGTAGAGGCTGCTGGGAAATCTCGTCCGTCACTTCCGGTCCGGCAACGAGGTGTGGAACGCACATGGAACACAGTGGAACGCACGCCGCTATACGGAGGGTGGTATACAGATCAGGGTGCGCACCTGAACCCCCTCATACACACAAGGCTGGATATGCTTAGTGTCGGCACACAGGCACCTTCAAATGTGAGTTGTTTGCACAATTTTTTAAGCTATATTTGAAATAAAACCTTAATATACTGCACCATGATGGTTATTCATATATCCCCATGAGATCATATCGGAGCAAGGAGTACATATACATTACCTGGAGACATTGCTGGTGAAGTCACAAATATTTATGCTTGGTGGATGTGGAAGCACTTTGCAATATAGTGGAAATAGATCAGCACAGAAGTGATCACTCACTGTGGACATTCATTGTAACAGAGGAATAATAATTTTATATTTTTTTGGAGTAGCACTAAATAAAAATAAAAAAGTGAAAAAAATATGAAACTCTTACTCTGTTACAATGAATGTCCAAAGTGAGTGATAAATAAACCCACTGGTGATTAAATACCGCCAAAAGAAAGCTCTATTCTAAAAAAAAAAATGTTGTCCTGCGCAATTGTCATTTAAAGTGCGACAGCACTGAAAATTGGCCTAGGCAGGAAGGGGGTAAAAGTGGCCGGAGGGAAAGTGGTTATTTACCAGTGGAAGTTCTATTATTTTATGTTACTTCTGTTGCCAGCACTGCATAATGTGTATACAGTTGCAGATGTATCCCTGATCGGTTTGTCTATTGTGCTTTTGAAAAACCACCAACAATTTTTTTTTTTATAGTAAATGGATGTACAAATCTTTTTGAATGTTTACTATACTTGTCTGGTGCTGATAACAGATGTCAGTAGATGGAGGTTGTGATGAATGTGATCTGTGACAGCTGTCAGCTGGGAATCAATGGCGGTGTCCCTATGAGAGCCGTACACACAGCGCTTCGCATCTCTCCCCAGCAGCCGTCAGGCAGATGCGCTCTGTAATCTGATCGCGCACTCGGCATCTCACTTTACGGCCGTACAGTCATAAGGAAACAGGCAGCCGCTCTCAGACTATCTATACCCGGGGAGGTGATCGCGGTCCTCCCATTTCCCACAATGCAGCGGGGAGAGCGGCGCCAGAATCGTACGGCACACGTCACACAATTCCCGGATGATCCGTACACTGTATGCGGGGTTTCCAGGCCCGGGATGACCACCTTGGTGCTCGATAATGGGGCCTACACCGCGAAGATCGGCTACAGCCACGGAGACGTCAGGTGAGAGAGGACCGGAGCAAAGAGCGCCCGCAGGCGGATTACCATAGAGTTCACCCAGAGCGGCCGTCTGCTGTACTGTCTATCCTGCTGCTGGCCGCTCTCACTGACTGCTGGGAGGAATGATGGGGCGTACAGCTGTGTGTGAACTATATGATGTCTGCATGTATCCAGGACTCTTCATAAAGTCATAATAAACACTCAGCCTTTTCAAAGCATTTTGAGCAGCTGATTTGATCAACTACAGAGTGTACACCTTATTCATCTGTAAATCCTTGCCTGTGTTCTTGTTTAAAGCGGAGTGCCACCCAAAAATGGAACGTCTGCTTTTTTGGATTCCCCCCCTCCCCCCCCCCCCCCCCCCTCCGGTGTCACATTTGGCACCTTTTAGGGGGAGGGGGGAGCAGATACCTGTTTAATCCAGATATTTGCTCCCACTTCCGGGCATGGACAGCCACAGTATCCGTGGCTATCTACGCCATGTCTGGTGCCTCCTCTGCCCCCCCCCCCTGCTGTCTTCTGGGACACACAGGTCCCAGGGGACAGCAGGGACCAGTGGAATCACGCAGCGCAACTCACGCATGCGCAGTAATAAACCAGACTGTGAAGCCGCAAGGCCTTACTTCCTGATTCCCTTACTGAAGATGGCGCCTCCACCCGAGAGCCGAGGGACAGATCGGCTTCGGGTGCCCACATCGCGGGCGCCCTGGACAGGTAAGTGTCCATATTTTCAGGCCTCATGCACACTGGATGTTTTTGGACGTTTTTACAGCAGCTGTTTTTGGCTGTAGACATTTTTTTCTAAAGTCATTAAACTCTCCTTTATGTTATCCTATGTGTTCATGCACACAGGGGATAATTTACAAAAGGCAAATCCACTTTGCACTGAAAGTGCACTTGGAAGTGCAGTCGCTCTCAATCTAAGGGGTAGATCTGAAATGAGTGGAAGCTCTGCTGATTTTATCATCCAATCATGTGCAAGATAAAATGCTGTTTTTTTAATTTTCCTTGCATGTCCCCCCTCGGATCTGCAGCGACTGCACTTCCAAGTGTACTTGCAGTGCAAAGTGGATTTTCCTTTCGTAAATAACCCCCATAGGCTATTATCAGCAGTTTTGGGCAATGACGTTTTTGAGCAGTTTAAAAAAAAAAAAAAAAAAAAGTGGGTTCTGAGAGATGTTTTTCAGCTGTAAAAAATGCTCAAAAACGTCACTCGCCAGCGTTTAATGTTTTTTGATCCATTAAAAAAAAAAAAAAAGTTTTTCTTCAATAAAAAACGCTAATAAACGATATTGCAAAAACGTTGAAAAACTCACTGCAAAGCTACTGACGTTTTTATAATGTAATTTTTAACGTCCAGTGTGCATGAGGCCTAAAAAAGAAAAAAAAATTGGTGGAGTTCCGCTTTAACCACTTCAGTACTGGGCACTTTCACCCCCTTCCTGCCCAGGCCAATTTTTCAAGTCGAGTTCAAGCCTGAGTGGAAATTTTTTTTTTTTTTTTTATAAAAGTCAGCAGCTACAAATATTGCAGCTGCTGACATTTAATATAAGGACAAGCTCATCTTTTGCTTCCAAATCTGCATGCTTAATGCAAAGTCCCAACTTCTTCCCAACTTCTTCTCTTGCTTCATTTTGATAGGGCTGGAGGCACTTGTGACGTAACTGTCCTATGCCTCATACAAAGTCCCAACCCCCCTTTTTCCTTTATAATATAAGGACACTTACCTGTCCAGGGAGCCCACAATGTCAGCCCCCGAAGCCGACCTGTCCATCGGCTTCACAAATTGTTTCCTACTGCACATGCACGAGTCACGTGACACTTTCTGAATGGTCCCGCCGTCTTCTGGGACACAAGCAGGTCCCAGAAGGCAACGGGGAGAAGGAGTGCACGACAAAAACTGCGGAAGTGACGCACCTCACTGCAGTGACATGTCATGGAAGTCCTGAAGAAAACATACCAAAAAGGTTCTTTTGTCTTAAAATTAGTTACATTTTTGCCTGGAACTCAGCTTTCAGCGCTGTCACACTTTAAATGACAATTGCACGGTCATACAACACTGTACTCATGTGACATTTTTATCATTTTTGAGACCGAGCTTTCTTTCGGTGGTATTTAATCACCACTGGGTGCTTTTTTTATTTTTTTGCTAAACAAATGAAAATGGATTTCTTCGCTAATGAGGCTGCACTGATTATCAGGACACTGATGTTCAGTTCCCTGATTATCATTGTAAACAGTGTGCTGACAGCCTTCTTGTTATCAGCCCTTCTTTCCTCACACAAACGGCACATGAGGAAAGGACTGGCAATAACCATCAAGTCTGTTTACATGTGCAGCAGGGATTGGACACATGGTAAAGGGTCACTGTCATAGGTCCTTTACTGGATCCGTGATGAGCAGTGTCCAAAGGACACAGTGGTCGTGGGGGGGGGGGGGGGCATGGTTCAGGGAGGACGTCACACTGTAGCTGCCTTTCAGGCATTAGCGCAGTCATGAGGTGGTTAAAGTGGATGTAAACACTATTAATGAAATTTGAGCTGGGCACATACAGTATCTCACATTTTTGTAAATGTTTTATTCTATCTTTTCATGTGACAACACTGGAGAAATTACACTTTGTTACAATGTAAAGTAGTGAGTGTACAGCTTGTATAACAGTGTAAATTTGCTGTCCCCCCTCCAAAATAACTCAACACACAGCCATTAATGTCTAAACTGCTGGCAACAAAAAGTGAGTACACCCCTAAGTGAAAATGTCCAACTTGGGCCCAATTAGCCATTTTCCCTCCCTGGTGTCATGTGACTCTTTAGTGTTACAATGTCTCAGGTGTGAATGGGGAGCAGGTGTGTTAAATTTGGAGTCATCGCTCTCACTGGTCACTGGAAGTTCAACATGGCACCTCATGGCAAAGAACTCTCTGAGGATCTGAAAAAAAGAATTGTTTCTCTACATAAAGATGGCCTAGGATATAAGAAGATTGCCAAGACCCTGAAACTGAGCTGCAGCATGGTGGCCAAGACCATACAACAGTTTAACAGGACAGATTCCAGTCAGAACAGGCCTCGCCATGGTCGACCAAAGAAGTTGAGTGCACGTGCTCAGCGTCATATCCAGAGGTTGGCTTTAGGAAATAGTTGTATGATTGCTGCAGAGGTTGAAGGTGTGGGGGGTCAGCCTGTCAGTGCTCAGACCATATGCTGCATCAAATTTATCTGCATGTCTGTCATCCCAGAAGGAAGCCTCTTCTAAAGATGATGCACAAGAAAGCCTGCAAACAGTTTGCTGGAGACAAGCAGACTAAGGGCATGGATTACTTGAACCATGTCCTGTGGTCTGATGAGACCAAGATAACGTTTTTTTTTTTGGTTCACATGGTGTGAAGTGTGTGTGGCGGGAACCAGGTGAGGAGTTCAAAGACAAGTGTGTCTTGCCTACAGTCAAACATGGTGGTGGGAGTGTCAGTCTGGGGCTGCATGAGTGCTGCCGGCACTGGGGAGCTACAGTTCATTGAAGGAACCATGAATGCCAATATGTACTGTGACATACTGAAGCAGAGCATGATCCCCCCCCTCCCTTCGGAGACTGGGCCGCAGGGCAGTATTCCAACATAATGACCCCAAACACACCTCCAAGATGACCACTGCCTTGCTAAAGAAGCTGAGGGTAAAGGTGATGGACTGGCCAAGCATGTCTCCAGACCTAAACCCTATTGAGCATCTGTGGGGCATACTCAAAGGGAAGGTGGAGGAGTGCAAGGTCTCTAACATCCACCAGCTCCGTGATGTCATCATGGAGGAGGGGAAGAGGACTCCAGTGGCAACCTGTGAAGCTCTGGTGAACTCCATGCCCCAGAGGGTTCAGGCAGTGCTGGAAAATAATGGTGGCCACACAAAATATTAACACTTTGGGCCCAATTTGGACATTTTCACTTAGGGGTGTACTCTTTGTTGCCAGCGGTTTAGGCATTGATGGCTGTGTGAGTTATTTTGAGGGGACAGCAAATTATACAACTTATACAAGCTGTACACTCACTACTTTACATTGTAGCAAAGTGTAATTTCTTCAGTGTTCTCACATTAAAAGATATAATAAAAATATTTACAAAAAAAAATGTGAGGGGTGTACTCCTTTTTATGAGATATTGTATATCTGCAGTGTTTTGTTATCTCTCCAAGTCCAGTGGCTTTCTCCTGCTCCGTTCCTCTATTATCAGCATAACTTCTGACCTGTTCTCCAACAACTGATGAAACCAGCCTGAATTTTCCAGGTGGGTGCTATAAATAGATTAGCAGAGAGCTGGTCTATTCGCAGCACAGCTCTGCAAGTCTTTCCTCCAATCAACTTTCTCAGTGTATGGCAAGAATTTCACACCCATAGGTGAATCGGGAAGAGAAAATTCTAACAGGAAGTGCACTTTCTAAACGTATATAAAGCTGAAGACAGCAGATATACAAGTAAAACTTATGTAGGAAGATTTGGTTCATCTCTGTGTATCATCTAAGGCTGTTCACTTCACTGGGTATAGGAGAGGGTTTACAATCACTTTAAGTTGGCGCCATGATCACAGTCCCAGGTTTCCTGTTTCAGGGTAACTCCTTTCTCTTGCAGCATGCTATAGTCACCCAGCCCCCCCTACATGTAGGGACTATAGTTGCATCCACCTACACTGTGTGCATCAATAGAAACACACAACATGATAGTCTAGGGTGACCAGATACTCCCCACCTTTCTCCAAGCTAACAGACTAGTTTCAGACTGCACTAAATTAGGAAGTTCAGGGAAGCAGTGCTCAGAGCGGGAGCCAGCAGCATTGAAAATTGTAAACTGCAAGTGCTGAAGTAACAATTTGAACAAATTAGTTTAGGAGGGACTATTTTTTTATTTATTTATTTTTCTGTCCCCAGCGTATTGAACTAAAAAACACATATAGTTCTCTTGCAACAGCCTATTCCCAGAGCTTAGTGAATGTGGTGAAATTTCACTTTACAAAGGAAAACGAAACAGAATTTTCGCTTGCACAAAATTGGATGATGGTAGTCGGCAGAGATTTACCCCATTCACAAAGCTCTAGAGGAAATTCCCCGGCAAAGCGCACATTTCCTTGCAAAGAAAAGTTTTTATCTTTAGTAAATAAGCCCTATAGAGGGAGCACTACTTGGAAGGTAGTGATACTGTCAGGCAATTCCATATGGACATCACTGAGGCAGGCCTGGATACATACACAAAATTGGCCTCTGTTTTCAGAAGTTCTTAAAAAATAAAAAAATAAAAGAGGAAAAGGAGGGCTACTTATACTTTTAAAGGACTTTGTCACCAGGCTTCTGTCACCAGACTATTAATTTCAATGTAAGGCTGACCTTAACCCTCCAAACTGCCAAGGACAGTGATATCTTAGGCTGGCCAATCGATGGTGCAGAAACTGATCCGATTTTCTCACATTCAGTCTAGGTTCACATCTATGCAGCTGCGCGTGATGCGTTTTTCAGGCATGGTTTGCAGTGCATTTTGCTTTTCTAAACCCTCATCTTTTTTTATGCGTCTTTGCATGCAGTTTCATGCATTTTGTGTTTCTTTTTTCTCTTTAAACACACTTTATATAGCTGGTTGCGAAGCAGGGGGCCAGGAAGCTGCATCCTTAACAACGGATGACCGCTGTCAGATGACTGTAAAAAAAATAAAATAAAAAATTGCGGAATGACATCACAAGGGGCAGGCTCCTTGGGTGATGTCATAAGATGGCCACGCCCCATGGCTATATAAGAGATGTGAGACAGCGGGCAAAAACACAATAGAGGAAGACAGCCACAGAAGAAGAGCGGCTTTTTTATTTTTTATTTTTATTTTTTATAGCGGGTAACCAGCGGCTCGGGGAGAAGACGGCTCAGCCATTTATTTTTTTTTTTTTTATATAAAGCCCGCAGACCCTGACAACCACTGGCCAGGATTGTTGGGAAGAGGCCCTTGTCCCCATCAACATGGGGGCAAGGTGCTTTGGGGGGGGGGGGGGCGCAACCCCCCCACCCCCCCCCCCCCCCATGTTGAGGGCATGTGGCCTGGTATGGTCAGGAGCGGGGGTGCTCACTTGTCCCCCTCCCTTTCCTGACCTGGCGGGCTGCATGCTCGGATAAGGGTTTGGTATGGATTTTGGGGGGTGGGGTCCCCCTCCGAATCCATACCAGAAAAATCGCATCACAAACAAAACGCTTTCGTTTCTGGTGCGGCACCAGCCACAAAACGCATAGATGTAAACCATTAATGATTAAAAAAATCGCATCAAATGCAACAGTTGCATTTCTGGCGCGGTTCCAATGAAATCCTATTACCCACAGTCCCGTGGAAAAAAGTCCCCGACCATTTCCAAAAACGCATAGGTGTGACCTAGGGTCAAGGTGGATGCAGGAAATTTTCCCACTGTGTCTTTGTATTCTGACAGATCAGTCCTGCAGTCTATAGCCAGCAGTGCTGATCAAGCAGCTTTTTTTCCAACAGGACCATTGAGCATAAGTCAATTGGTCCGTGCTGAACTGGCTGACATTCAATGCGTATATGGCCAGCTTTAGCCTCCTTTTTGTATCTGCAGTTGTCATGGTGCTGCACATGTGATCAGCTATGACACCAGCCATTTGGTGGCTTAAAAGTTTGCTTGTGAGCTGACATTAACACATGGGCAACGGTGACACTTCTCACTAAAGGCATGCCTTGATTGTAGTATACTGCACATTATTAGGCAGAATGTAAATGAAAACACTGCAGAAAACAGCATTGGTATATTTGATTTGGCCTCCTGCACACTGGGCATTTAGCCCCGCTGCATGAGACCCCAGTGTTTAGGTGTGGGTGGTATTAATGTTTAGGGCAGCCCAGGGACAAATGCTTGGAATGCAAGTAGTCTGCGTTCCAAGCACTCCTCCCTGGGCACACATTGCCCTGAACCTTAATACAACTCTGTGCACTGTCCAGCCTAGCAGCTGTCAATTTAATCAATGCCAAACAAATGTATAGTACTATCCAGTCAGTACTGACAAATAATACAGAATCAGAATGGCGTATAAAGAAAAGACCAAAAAATATAATCAATCGCGTATATGTTGTAAAATGCCATTGACTCAATTCCCCCAATGACTCCCTATTACAGAGGAGTCTTATTGTGCATGATGATAACAAAAGTAATAGATAATATCCGCCACTTCTCATAGGACTGTCCCTCAAATCCTCACGTGCAGACCATAAAAGAAAGAAGAGCCAGGTGCTCCAAGTAGTGTAAATCTGGTAACTGATTTTATTTAAAACAGATTAAAAACACATTTGGGGGGGGGGGGGAAGAGTAACAATACTGTATAAAATTACCATTCTGGGACACAATCCAGGTGCGCGCGTAAGCGTGGTGACGTCACAACTTTCAGCTCTGCCCTCTCTTCGTTTTTCTAGGTTTCTGGCTGCGGGGCTGGATGGTGTGCTTCTGCCTTTTACCCACATCTAAATGCTGGAGTCTCATGCATCGGGGCTAAAAGACCTGTGTGTATGAGGCCTGAAGCTTCAGTAACATTACTTACCTTTTTTTAATGAAGAGTGTACCACATCCTGCTGATTGATGTAGTGTAGAAGTGTAGAAATGTTCCCTGCAGTGATGAGAGCTTCTCTTCATAGCACTTTAAGAGGAACTGCAGTCGGCTCACATAATTTGTAATAAAAACATCTTTGCCATTCTGAAGCTTTCCTCCATCCACTTTTGCATATTATTTTATATATACTGTGATTCTGTACTTGCCAAATATGCTGCAGAAATCTCCCTCCACTGAGTCCGGCTGCAATCATTTTAACTGTGGGCAGCAGAAGCTGCTGCCTGTTCACTTTCTAGATTTACAGAGGCACATCTCCAGCTCTGCAGCTTTCATTGGCCCTCTTATGCCTCATCCTCCCTCCCTTCCTGGCAAACTCTCAGGAGAGAGAGAGAGAGAGAGAGAGGTGTGCATGATGTGATAAGCCTAGGTTTTTTACCAGACAAGAAACAGGAAGTGGGCTATATATAAGGAATTTATTGGCAGAAAAAAAAGGTTTTACTATCCAAAGGTTTAAACAAGGGCAGAAGATTTAATAGATGGAAAGATGAAAAAAATGACTGAAGGTCCTCTTTAACTTCTGGTGCTGCAGGGGTTAACTAACTCGCCTCTAACATTGTAGTACATCGTAGAAGTCTGAATGGCTACCTACCCCATTCGGTCCTTTCCTCCATTCAGAAAAGTGTTTGTTTTCACAGAAAGCTGCATGTTCTTTGGACAGTGGAGAGGATCCTATCATTCATCCACCTGACCCCTATTCACTAAAAAGACCCCAAAGCCATATTTTACTAGTTGTGTGTCTCATGGGCTTTAAAAATATATCTTTTTGAGGTTGGATTATTTTCTAATAACTGCCACTAATTAAAGATTCCTGTAGTATTATTTATTTACCAACATTATTTAATGTGTGTTGTTACAGGAAGACAAGACATTCCTTTTTAATAACAATTCTTTCCTATTTTCAGTGTCATTCCCAACTGCCAATTCAGATCGAAGACTGCCCGTTTAAAAACATTCACAGCTAATCAAATTGATGAGGTTAAGGATCCATCTGGCCTCTTTTATATTCTTCCATTTCAAAAGGTAATTGTTCTTTTATGTCTAGCTGGTAATATTCAGTAACCACAACAGACCAGTCACTAGTGGTGTACCACAAGGCGCTGTGCTAGATCCTGTTCTGCTTAATCTACACTCACCGGCCACTTTATTAGGTACAGCTGTTCAATTGCTTGGTAGCACTAATTGCTAATCAGCCGATCACATGGCAGTAAGAGCCGGTTCACACCAGGGCGACTCAGGATCCGACTTCAGGTCGCCCTGAGACGCCCCAAGTCGTCCCAAGTCGCGCTGTAATGTCAATCTATGGAGCCGTCTTAATGCACACTACTGAAGTCGCTCCGACTTCAAAAAAGGTTCCTGTACTACTTCAATCCGACTTCTAGGTGACTTGTACCCATTGATTTCAATGGAAGTCGCCTCCAAGTCGGATCTCCATCTATTTTGAAGCGACTTTACAGGAAAAGAAATTTGTTTACTCTTATTCTGTGATTGGCCACAGCCAAAGTCGCCTGGCCTGGGGGCGACTTGAAGTTGTGTTGTAAATAACTCAAAGTCACGTTGAAGTTGCTTCCAAGTTGCCTTGCTAAGTCGCGCTGTAAGTCGTGTTGCCCCAGTGTGAACCGGCACTAACTCAATACATTTAGGCATCTAGATATGGTAGCAAGTAATGGGATTGAACCAGTGTCCTGTCGGGTAGTGTCCCCCATCGGATACTGTCCGCTGTGTAATGCGCATGCGCAGTATGCATGACAAGCAGATTCCGAAGATGAACGGCGCCTGCGCCGTGAGTCCAGGTGCAAGCCCCACCATCCAAGTGGACATCAGCGAGGCTGTGCCCGAAGCATGGCGAGCGACGCGAGCCTGCGAGGGGCCCTCTAACTCTGTGCAGCCCTATGTCCACTTGGATGGTGGGGCTTGCATCTGGACTCACGGCGCAGGCGCTGTCCAACTTCAGAGATTTTCCGAATCTCCTTGTCCTCTGTACTGTGCAAGCGCTGCGCCTGCGCAGAACAGCCTGGACACTGTTCAATAGGCGGACATATTTTGACAGAACGCCGGCAACTCTGTAGTCCATATAGTGATTTTAATGGTTACAAAAAGTGACAAGGAAAACAGCTACACATGGTGAAGATGACTTGCTGAAGTTCAAACCGAGCATCAGAAAGGGGATTTAAGTGGCTTTGAACGGTTGTTGGTGCCAGATGAAAAAATGGGTGGTGGCGCTGCTAAATAGTATGAGATTTAAAACATTAGTCCATCAATAATAAGTCCTTGAAGTGGATACTCAATTAACAGTAACACTATGTTTACTTACTATTGGGATGAACCTGGTGGGAGGTTCATCCCAATAGTAAGTAAACAAGACAAAAGTATTTCATATGAAAACCATCATAAAGAAGAGATACCTAGGGAAAACAAATGGTATTTATTGTGGGAAAATTTTATTTTCTAGTAGATCCCTCTAGTTGCTCGTTTAATCCCCCTGACTAAATCCAATATGTGTTCGTAGTTTGCCTTGTAGTGCACCGATGTCATCGGCGCATGCACAGTGAAGAAACGGCCCTCCGTGCCATTTCTCTCCTAGCGTGTGCCATGACTGGTGGCTCCCGCATGCATGCGTGGGAGTGACGTCACGCGGCTCCGACCAGTCAGAGCCGGAGTCCGCAGCCCCAGAAGGAAGAGGGGCGAAGATGGATGCAGGTAAGTGCCACATAATGGGCTAGTATGCAATGCATACTAGCCCATTATGCTTTTACTTTGCAGAGGAATAAAGGAATAAAGTGCTTCAGTCATTAACAAATAATTTTTTATTTTATGATAACAGGGTTATTTAGTGAACTGGGATGTCCAAAGACAAGTATGGGATTATCTTTTTGGAAAGGAAATGTTCCAGGTAAGTTACTGTAACAAAATGTCCCACACTCCCGCTTGAGTGCTTTAGTCATATACCGCTTCCTCCCAGTCTGAATATAGATATCAGATATTCCAGCCGCTGACAACCAAGAACTAGACAATACTTGTTTTGGCTGCTGAACATGAACTGTTTATTGAAACACAGGTAACACTCGGGGCAATTTCTCCCCCCCCCCCCCCTTTGCAATCAGCAGGGAGAGCTGTTGGAGGAATTTCACTCCCTCCTCATAGCAAATACACATCCCATAATACTTTTCCCCCAAGGCAGACACAATGTAATACAGCCACACCTCAAATGACCCAGCTGAGAGCACACCATAGTGTGTGTGTGTGTGTGTGTGTGTGTGTGTGTGTGTGTGTGTGTGTATATATATATATATATATATATATATATATATTATAAAACATTCCAGTGTGGTTGTACAGGGAGTCCGATTTAGTACAGATCAGACTGGGCTGTCGGTCACCCTGTGCCTTTAATAGACACAGGGTGACTTAGCCATAGGAGGTGCATGGGGAGCTGAAACAAGGGTTTCCCAACCTCTCCAAGGGATTCTGGGTTCCAGGCAACCCCCCCCCCCCCCCCTCTCCTGCCCAAAGTGACTCCTGTCACAGTTAACTTTTATCTAATGGGGCAGTTAAAAAAAATGTATCCATGAAATTACGAAGAGCTCTTTTTAGGCCACAGGCATGTTGTTGTAGGTGTGATGTAACTTACTGGGTTCCTGTAAGCAGTGCTGGTAATCTGTATGTAGTATTGGGATCTAGTCTGTGTATAAGCATTATTTTCTTGTTTTTATTTAGTAGTGATCAGTTTTTTTTAATATATGTTGTCCTGAAAAGGTAGACTTTGGAGAAACAAGTATCATCATCACAGAACCATATTTTAACTTCAGTTCAATTCAAGAGTCAATGAATGAGATTTTGTTTGAAGAATATCAGTTCCAGGCAGCTCTAAGAGTGAACCGTGAGTATCTTCTCATACTTGGTCTTCTGCTTTGATTTACATTAGGTAAAGTATTTTAATGATGTTTTTGACTTCCATTGAAGCTGGAGCTCTCAGCGCACACAGATACTTCCATGACAACCCATCGGAATTATGCTGCATCATCGTGGACAGTGGCTATTCATTCACACACATTGTACCATACTGCCGAAGCAAGAAGAAACAAGAAGGCATAATAAGGTGGGTTGTTGGAGTGACTTGGCACAATCATTTGGAAAGAAATGGCATCTTGTGACTGTTGCTGTACAAGACCTGGCATAGCACATACATGTCTATATTGGATCATCACAGTTTGGCAGCAGTAGGTCAGCAATACTTAGCTTTTTTTTTTTCCACTGTTTTATTTTTTAGAATCAATGTTGGTGGTAAGCTGTTAACAAACCATCTAAAGGAGATCATCTCATACAGGTAAATACACTGAAAATTAACATGTTGCATATTTTTTGTGTTTCTCTGCACACCTTTTTCTGCCCCAACAAAAGTGTCTTCTTGATGACCTGAATTCTGTGTATTGCTTGTCCCACTACTGCTGCTATAAATATTAGAGGAAAGGAACACTGGAGGTTTATTTTAAAGAAACCTACAAGTTGATATTGTCTATAGAAACCAAATGCTTTTTAGTTTGGGGAAAATCACAACCAAAAACTGATTGCTTGCTACTGACAATACACTTTTTTTTATTTTATTATTTTTTTTTTTTTTCAGGAGGCCTTTTTTGCTTTAGTATCACAAGCCTTTATTATTATTATTATTTTATTATTTTTTTTTTTTTTTTTTTTTTTTTGTATTCTTATTTTCTTTCTTCTTCTTTTTTTTTTTTTTTTTTTTTTTTTTTTTTTTTACTGGTATATATGGAATATTGCAAATAAATATGCAATACTTTTATAGCCAGCAGGTGAAGCTTAAGGCTGTTTTCACGTGTTTACCAGAATATTCTTAGTCACTCTGTTGAAAACAACTATGTAAAGAACTCAATAGCACAAGCTAAAATTTGCATACATAATTCAGAGAATTAAATTACCCCTCCCTGCCTGCTCTGTTCAGAGGGGGTCCTTTTTAGAATTTCAGATTATAGGGCAAGCGGCTTCTGTGTTCTTTTAGAACCCATAGAGGGAGATTTACTAAAACTAGTGCACGCAGAATCTGGCGAATCTGTGCACGGTAACCAACCAGCTTCTAGGTTTTAGCCCTCACGTTCACATCAGGCCATTTTGACATGTCAAATCGCCGGCTTTTGCCAGCAACAGCACCGTCTGAATCAGTGCAACGCCGAATTTGCGGCACCGTAACCGAGTCCCAAAAGTAGTTCCTGTACTACTTTTAGCGACTTTGGTGGCAATTTAAATGGACATCTGTGCATGAATCTGCACAGATGTCTGTCAAATCGCAGTCGGACTGCATTGCCGTTTTTAAATCAAGTTCAGCTAAACGCTCACGATTTCAAACCAGCCCTCAATGTGAACCTGGGCTTATTGTCAAAGCTTCATTGAACAAGGTAATTGGTTACTATGCACAGCTGCACCAGTTTCTGTGAGCACCAATTGTAGTAAATCTTCCCCATAGTGTTTTGTGACACCAGTTCCATTGGTGCATCTTCTAATCAGCCTCAATGATTTTGTTACTCTAACAGGTAAACCGTTTAACATGTTACATTGGAAGTGTGCCACTCACTTTTCTACACACAAAAAAAAAACGCATACAAAGTGGTCCTTATTTAAAGTGGTTGTAAACCTCAGACATAAAATATGAACAAAGCATATCCCTCTATAGTGTGTGTTTTTGTCTCAATACAGAGCGCTAAGTGTAATTTCTGTCTGCTGCTTCCTTCCTCTGCTGTTTGCATGAATCACATCTGACAAGTTTTCCTGACGGCAAGATAAAGGTGACGGAGGGATCTCCAGCTGATTGACAGCCTCAGCTCTATTCCTGTGTGTTGTGTGAAGGGTGTGTCTCTTCCCTCTAATCAGCTCTCCTCACTGAGCATAACTTCAGCTCTCCGCCCAGTGTTTTTCAGAGCTGAGAGATCCTGTGTAAATTCTGCACTTTTTGAATGGATGTAGGGGAAATAGAGCTGCAGATAAACAGATACATCTTATGTAGGAGGATTTGTTTAATCTGTGTATCACCTGAGGCACTGAGTATATGGAAGGGTTTACAACCACTTAACAGTGTTCTCCATGTTAAATACGTTATTGAGTGTCTTCAATAAGAAAACATCTACCAGATTGATATAAAACCTAGATAACTTGTATGGTTAAGATTATTTCATAACTGAGGACCAGCGTGACCCACTTGTACTTCCCTCGATCCCATAGCTTGTAAAGGTTTGCATGCAAGCCTTGGTGATGCAACAATATTCTGCTTATTTGTTGTAAATGTTTATTTCTGCAGACAGTTACATGTAATGGATGAGACGCATGTTATTAATCAAGTGAAAGAAGATGTCTGCTACGTGGCTGCTGATTTCTATAAAGACATGGAGGCTGCAAAGTATGTATCCTGAGAAAAAGATTGCATTTGATCTGCTGAGACTGACAGAACTGACAAAAATATTTTGCTTTATAGATTGAAAGGAGAAGATAATTCTCTGATGGTGGATTACGTACTTCCAGATTTCAGCACAATCAAGAAAGGGTATATTAAGGTATGTTGTTCTATGTTCTTGTACCACCCCTAAGTGTAGAGCCCTTAAAACACAGTGGGCCTTTTACAAAAACCAAGGGGCAAGCTTAACCTGGCTGTTGTGGGCAAAAATCAGATTCTAGTGCAGTATGAGAAGCTATTTTCTTTGCGCCACGGGGACATGCTTTTCTATACCCACTGCCAATTATGAGACCCATCACCATGGTTTCCTATTACTATCAGTCATGTTTCAAATTGTGTAAGCCCTGTTTGACACAGACTTTAGCTGCTAAGATCAGTGTGAAGAGCACGTGTTTTATAAAGAATGTACAGAGCTTTCGGCAAGCTTTGTTGAAGCTTTTAAAGTACCATTCAGCTCCAGTTTGTAAATGTTGAACACAAATTCTAATAGGAGTGCTGATTGCCACTTTAAACAAGCTGCAAGCAGGCTTCAGCTTGTGGAAAGCCTGCTAGTACCTTGTTTAAAGTGACAATCAGCATTCTCATTAAGATCTATGTATAACCTTTCCTAACAGAAGCAAAGGGGTTAGAGAGAGCTGCTGGAAGCTTGCTATCTACTTTACTATTAACCCCCCCCCCCCCCCCAGCACTAGTGTCAGCGGATGCACTATTAACCCCCCAGTACTGGTGTCAGCGGACGCACTGTTAACCCCCAGCATTACTCCTACACTCCACAAATACCTCTTCACAAATCTCACTCAGCCTCTGTGTGATGGCTCGCTTACCTCTCCTCCTGGCAGTCAGCTGGTGGCCTGATCTTCTGCCTCCCGAGTCCTCTCCTCCTGTCGGGTCCTGGCTCAAAACAGGGCACCCTGAGAACGCCACGATCTCCCGTCCTGAGGTGACATCAGGACCCTGGATCTGGGGCTCTGGTCGATCATCAGTGCCTAGGTGGGCAGATGTGTCTGTATCCAGCTGGGCTGCAGCAGCATGCGGCGAAAAGGACACGGGAGAAGGAAAGATAAAGCTATTCAGCGTGGCACCCCCCCTGCCTGCGGGCCATTTGTAATCGGTCGGCAGGCCGCAGATGGCCAGCGGGCCGGTGCTTTCAGACCCCTGTTTTAGGGCTTTTTCGCACAGGGGGCACTAAAAGCAAGTGGTTTAGCTGTTGCTTTACCACCCCCTTGCTGCCCACATAAACTAGGGCATGCAGCCAGTCAGGGCTGCATGCCCTACACATGCAACGCCAAAATTAAGAGGCATGTCACATTTAAGTGGGCAGTACCGAGTACTAACTTTCACTCTAAAATAGCTAACAAGCTTCAAGCAGTGCTAGCAGCTTGTGTAAAGTGACAGCGCATCTAAGCTTGTTGAAAACTCTGCAAATGCTTTGTAAAAGCTCACTGTTCACACTACATTTATACTTCAGAAGCTAAAGCCTGTGTGAACTCTGTCTAAAGGATAGCTACAGTGCCTTGAAATAGTATTCATACCCCTTGAAATTTTTCACATGTTACAACCAAAAACGTAAATGTATTTTATTGGGATTTTATGTGATAGAACAACACAAAGTGGCACATAATTGTGAAGTGGAAGGAAGATGATAAATGGTTTTCACATCCATCATAGCGTCCTTGCTTTTAGGCCAAAATGTTCAATTTTGGTCTCATCTGACCAGAACACCTTCTTCCACATGTTTGCTGTATCCCCCTCATGGATTCTCGCAAACAGGGCTTCTTATGGCTTTCTTTCAGCAATGACTTTCTTCTTGCCACTCTTCCATAAAGGCCAGATTTGTGGAGTGCAAAACTAATAGTTATCTCTATAGTGGATCTCTGCAGCTCCTCCAGAGTTACCATGGGCCTCTTGGCTGCTTCTCTGATTAATGCTCTCCTTGCCCGGCCCGTCAGTTTAGGTGGATGGCCATGTCTTGATAGGTTTGCAGTTGTGCCATATTCTTTCCATTTTCGGACAATGGATTGAACAGTGCTCCATGAGATCTTGAAAGCTAGGGATATATATATTTTTTTATTAATATATACCCAACGGTGCTTAAAACTTCACAACCTTATTCCTGACCTGTCTGGTGGGTTCCTTGGCCTTCATGCTTTTTGTTCACTAAGGTTCTCTAACAAACCTCTGAGGGGCTTCACAGCTGTATTTTAGCTTAGGTTTATATTGATGCAGGTTTGAAATTTGTGCGAGTTCAGCTGAACTCGCACAATTTCAAACCTGCATGTCAGTCCAACTTCGGGAGCGATTTCAGAGACATCTGCAGGTTCCCACACAGATGTCTATTGAAATTGCCCCTGAAGTTGCAAAAAGTAGTGCAGGAACTACTTTTGGGAATCAGTGCGGCGCTGCCAAGTCGGCGTCGCAGCGATACGGATGGTGCCATTGCCGGCAATAGGAGGCGATTTGACATGCCAAATCGCATGTCAAAACGGCTTGCTGTAAATGTGGGCTTATACTGAGATTAAATTTAACACAGGTGGACTCTATTTTACTAATTAGGTGACTTCTAAAGGCAATTGGTTACACTAGATTTTAGTTAGGGGTATCAGAGTAAAGGGGGCTGAATACAAATGCACGCCACACTTTTCACATATTTATATGTAAAAAATTTGGACAACCATTTATCATTTTCCTTCCACTTCACAATTATGTGCCACTTTGTGCTGGTCTATCACATAAAATGGCAATAAAATAAATTTCCCCTAAATGTCTTTCAGGATAGCCACCTGAGAGACCTTGGCTACTCCCCTGAGTAGGAAACACCACGCCAGCCATCTTTAAATTTCCTCCTCCCCTGCTGGCTCGTTATTTGTGTTTCCTCCAGAGGGGAGACACCACCTGGAACCAAGCCAGGAGAGCGAGGGAGGCTCAGGCTGAAATTCCTGAAAGGGGGCAGAGGCTCTCTGGACAGGCCAGGTAAAACTTACCTGGTGAAGATCTCCAAACCCCCAGCCCCCCCCCCGCATCCCTGAGAGCAAGTGGAGGTCGGGGGGGGGGTGAGTGCGGTAGATGGAGGTGCAGGCCCAGTCAGCGGTTCTGGACCTGCAACAGCAACGTGGTAAGCACAGCAGTGCAGAGACCACACGGGGCTCTGGGACCGCACGGAAGTCGGGTGATGTCATGTCTGGTGGAAGGGGCGGGCACTTCTGGTTGACCCGCGGCTTCCGGTTTCCGGCTGTGGGATGCTGAAAAGGAGCCAGGCGTGGGCTGGGGAGGGGCTGCAATTGCTGTAGAGACAGCACAAGCTCCGGTGGCAGCACCAGTATGTCGGAAGTGAAAGAAAGGGACCAGACTGCTCCAGCTGAGGCCAGCTCCAGCCACGCTAAGGTAAGGGCAACTTGGGGTGGAGCTCCCCTTGCCAGAACCCATGGGACTAGGGGATGGTAGGGAAAGAGTCCCTCTGGTGTCAGAGGGAAGTTCATGGGGACCCTGGTGAGGCAAGCCCACATGAAAAAGTCTGTGCACCTGCAGTTTACTGTAAGGGGGGGGTAAAGTAATTCTTTAATACCTGTGGGTTTTTGACAGTATATAATTCTCCAAATTTGTATTAGATAGGCCACTGGTAATACTGGAAAAAAATTAAAAAAGACGCACCCAAAAACTAAAAAGAGGAGGGCAGACAATTTGAATTAAGATTTTTGGGTTAGAGTCACCATTTGAGTGACGTTTTAGGAGCATTCTTTAAATCATTGGTAAATGTGCTGTTTTATTAGCATCCCAGTTGGCTTGTTGGTTCTCATGCGCAGAATAGCAGTTTGCTATATATTGACACTTGGCAGTACTTGTTGTGTCAGTATTAGGTTGTGAAACCTATATCCTGGTGATTGACAGCAAACTGCTGCTAGGTGTATACAGGTTTCACTGTTAAAGAATATGTTCACCTTTTTTGTACAAAAAAATAAATAAATTCACGTTTTTTGCAGGTAAAAAAAAAGTGCATTTATTTTTTCCTAGGAGCCTGTAAAGCATTGCACCCCTGATCAGAAGATCGCGGGTGCAATGCAGGGCTCTTGCAGACTGTCTATGTAAGCTGTTTGCTCATACCTTGTATGAGAAGGGAGATGCAATGAACTACCTAGAGCACTCAACGGTGCCCTGAAATTTTATTTGAGAACTACAAGCCGATACCAATAAAGGCTGTTGGTACTTGTGGTTCTCCCATTCACAGAATTCTTCTTCTTTTTTTTTGATTGCGACAGCGAGTGTGGGGAGAAGATCTGCAGCAGTAAAATGTTATACCCTCAATATGGGTGTAACATGTTACAAAAGGTGGACTTATTCTTTTAATGTAAACATATTTCATTGGGTCCTCTAGATAAAATTTAACAGATCAAGTACAAATTTGTATATGCTTAACATTTCAGTTTCTTATTGTTATTTAAAGCGGAACTTCAGTCCATTTATATTTTTTCATCTTTCCATCTATTAAATATTCTGCCCTTGTTACATAGTAGATGAGGTTGAAAAGACAAGTCCATCAAGTCCAACCTATGTTGTTTTTTTAACTTTTGGATTGTAAATTTATTTTATTTATTTTTTGCAAGTAAATACCTTTTATACAGCCCACTTCCTGTTTCTCGTCTGGTAAAAAGCCTAGGCTTATGACATTGTGCACAGCTCTCTCTCACTCTCCTAAAAGTTTGCCAGGAACGGCGGGTGGATGAGTCATAAGAGGGCCAATGAGAGCTAGAGGTGTGCCTGTGTAAATCCAGGAAGTGAACAGGCAGCAGCTTCAGCTGCCCACAGTTAAAATGGTTGCAGCCAGACTCAGTAAAGGGAGATTTCTGCAGTATATTTGGCAAGTACAGAATCACAGTATATATAAAATAATATGAAAAGTGGTAGGGAAGCTTCAGAATGGCAAATAGGTTTTTATTACAAATTATTTGAGCAGACTGCAGTTCCTCTTTTAAAGTGGTTGTAAACCCACCTTTTACCTACAGGTAAGCCTAGATTAAGGCTTACTTGTAGGTGCAAGAAATATCTCCTAAACCTACACGGTTTAGGAGATATTTGCAAAAGACAGGCACCGCTGTCGCCATAGACATCGGCGCGCAGGCGCACTGAGCATGCCGCTGCTAACGGCGATGATACCGTTAGTGGCGGCTCCCGCGCGCATGTGCAGGAGTGACGTCATCGCGGCTCCGGCCAGTCACAGCGCCGGAGCCGCGATACCCGGAAGTCACTCCGGGATAGATGGCAGCATCAGAGGACAACGAGGGTCGCTTCGGGGGCTTCCATCTCAGGTAAGTTATTCACAATGAGCTAGTATACTATGCATACTAGCTCATTATGCCTTTTGCCTTGCATGGTCTTTTTTTCGTTTTTGGCTTTACTTCCTCTTTAACTTTAGTCTGTTTTTAGTATCGAAGAAAGACGGCAAATGCAGTTTAGGCACTCTATTTTACAGGCTGAAATGCATGCTCTCCTACAATTCAGTAGATAGCCACTATATAGAATTGTTTTTAATACGTTTTTATTGAAAATTTTCAAGACTATGCATACAGTACAGCATCAAGACTATGCATACAGTACAGCAGGTAATACACAGGGTCTTAATAAGCAAAATGTAGCCTATGTCAACAAGGTGCGGGGAAACTGGCCAAAAAGAGGGAAAATTGGAGAAGAATGAGGGAGAATTCAATGGGTGAGAAGGATTGGGGGGGGAATTGATGGCAGGCAGTGATATCATATAAGATAAGGGTATAGCATATCTATTTTATGACCTATGCCATTGCCTAGTACAGATGATGAGAAAATTATACGAAAAATACTGCTTTCAAAGCAATCATACAAAAATCTGATTGTTAATACACAACTTTCGAGTGCCAATCATGCGTAATTATCATAAAGGGACAAACATGAAAATTATCAAAACCAATGATTTAAAAACAAAAAATAAAATACATTTTGGATCACTTTTAGTCCTTTTTACAAGGAATGTAATCATCCCTTGTAATAGAAAAAAAAAAAGCATGACTGGACCTCTTTAATGTGAGATCTGGGGTCAAAAAGACCTTAGATCTGACATTTACACTTAAATGCAATAACATTTTTTTATTTTTTTTTCCCTTTTTTAAGACCATTGGATGGAAGTGACATTTGACGTTGCTTCAGTCATCCAATGGTATGGAGTCGAGTGGGGGCCATCATTCCTCACTCGACAGAGGGAATGATGGTAAAGGATCGGATCGTCTCCACCACTACCGATGGCTCCGTTAAGTGGAGGAGATGACCGGAGGGAAGGAGGTGGGCACTACTCCCGCCGCCGATGAAAGTGATGTCGTGGCGAATCCCCCCTGCAGAGACCACTTTTTTTTATCTGAAAGCGGACCACCCGCCATTTTTTAAAATACCGGGGGTTATGGCAGCTATTTGCTGCTATAACAACGGTATTCAACATCAAAGTACCAACGTATAACTACAACGGGCGGTCTGGAAGTGGTTAAACAGTACAGTATTCGTCTGTAAAAAAAAATTTGGTTGGAAGACCAAGACCACGCATGCTCAGAAACAAAAGAATACTTTACAATACAACACATTACATCACTCCCGAAGTTGTATTCTGTTGTTCAAGAATTTTATTGTAACTTTAGTAACCTCTTCATTTTCGATTATAAGACTAGCATGCAACAGAAAAACGGACGGTCAATTTGTTGACCATCTAGAATCGTAGGAATCCGAAGTCCTCTCCATATAAAAAGCAGAAGTTATAAACTCGAACCAACAGGCCTATATCTTGAGTGATTGAACTTCTGGCAATATGTGTAAACTCTTCTAAAGCCCCATACACACGGTCGGATTTTTGCATGGATTCTGTCCGATCGGACAATGTTGTTGAAAAATCAGACCGTGTGTATGCACCATCGGACAGTGTACGTCGGATTGTCCGACGGACAAAGTCCTATCTCCTGCTGGATAGATTTTCCAACAACACGGTCCGATCACACCAAATCCGATCGTGTGTACGGTTGTCCGACGGACAAAGTGCTACGCATGCTCAGATCACATTACAAGACCAAAGCTATTGGCTACTAGCCTCTACGTAGTCCCGTCGTAGGCAACAAACGTCACCACGTTCAGAATGATCGGATTTTCCGACAACTTTGTCCGACCAGGTGTACGCAAAACCAACATCGGACAAAGTATGACGGACATGATCCGACGGACCTGGTCCTCGGATAATCCGAGCGTGTGTATGGGGCTTAAGTGTGCAGTGAACTAACACTACCAACAATATAAAATAAAGAAGCTGGCACATTTTACTTTTCTGTTGCTTCCTCTTTAAACATCAGCTCCAATTACCACAGTCACCTTTTTAAAAAGGAACTGGTTAATAGACCTCTGAAAAATTATCTAAATTAATCTATTATAGTTTTATTTCCTACAGTAGTCTATAATTCCTGAGGATTATTTAATGGAAACCCTTCATAAGACAAACATTGGCGCATTTATTGCTTACTTTCATATGATGTGGATTGCCTGGCTGTCATGTCAACTGTCTTATTTCAGAAAATAAATATTTACCATCATGATCTCGGTCCTCTTGTCTCATTAGGTCTGCTGATATCAGTTTCTCAGTTGAACTTTTCATTATCACTTTCAAATAAACATTTTGTACCAGTCTTCATCTGATTGCAGGTTGATCAGGATTTCTTTACATTTGAGGACTATAGGTGTTTTGATCTACTTGCTTTGAAATTATAGCAAGACGTTTACTGAGTGATGTGATCTTTCAACAGCCAAGGGAGGAGATGGTGTTCAGTGGAAAGCCAACAGCCGGGGAGCAGATACTTCGTCTAACTAATGAACGATTTGCAGTACCAGAGATACTTTTCCACCCGTCTGATATAGGAATTCAAGAAATGGGTATTCCAGAAGCCATTGTGCATTCCATTAACAATCTTCCTGAAGGTTAGTGTGCGTCTTAATGTCGGTCTCCATTAGGAAGCAAATGGAAAGAATAGGCAACTTTTTTTTTTTTTTTTTTTTTTTTTTTTTTCCCCTTCTAGTTAGTTCACATGGAATATAGATTTATCACGCTGTTGATTACTAATTAGAACATATTAGTGTGCTAAAAAAAATAAGCTTACCAGAGACAGCTGGCATGGTTCCAGCAAAATTGGTTAAGTTCCAAGTTTGTTCCATAGGACTGATCAGTACCCATTTATTGCAATTTGTATGATGGGTATTACTGGATGTTAATGGTCACACTGTGGGTTACTTTTTATGAATATGAAGCTTGCTCAGTGACTTATCCATGATTAATGTTGTTCATTTGTCCAAGGGCATAAATATTTTTGTGGATTTTTAGCAGCAGTGCCATTGGCTCCTGTGGCTGTCAATCAAAATCAGTTAGCCAATCAGGAGAGAGGGTGTGGTGCCGAACAGCAGCTCCATGTCTTAATGGACAGCTCGGCTCGAGTTCCCCCACAGCAAGCTGCTTGCTGTGGGGGCACTCGACAGGAGGGGGCGGCCAGGAGCACCAAAGTGGGACTGGATAAGAGGAGGATCCAGGCTGCCCTGTGCTAATCCACTGCACAGAGCAGGTAAGTATAATATGTATGTGGTGTGTTTTTTTTTTTTATTTATTTTTTTTTTATTTTACAATCACTTTAAGAAGCCTGCTAGATACAGGTCTTAGACTATCTACGTAATTTTCCAGATTTACAAAGTTATCTGTGCTTTCAATAAGAGTAAGTGTATGGATATCAAAATTGAGTGCGCTTTTTTTTTTTTTTTTTTTTTTTTTTTGCTGTACTTTGTAACAAATATGTCATACACACTTTGTGACATTCATAGAACATAATATTTTTTATGTTTACTTGTATATTTAGTTTGAATACTCTTCAACAGGTCTATTTAGATTTCCCTATTCCACAGGATATGATGGAGTCCATCTGTTTTCATACTCATTGGTCATAAATAAACAACAATCTGGTTGTCTTGAGACACATTTACATGTGAACACACTGAACTTATTTAGTGATAGCAGTTCTCCCATGTATCAGAGAGGCTTGCATGCCAAAAGGAGTATATAGCAATAGGAACTGCACTACTATATTTGGATGTATAATGGATGCTGTAGACGTTCTATTATATTGGGTTTTTGGGTACTTTTTTGAGCCTTTACATATATAGAATAAGGCAATTGGTAAAATGTATAATTTGCAACTTTTGAACGATGTGTAAAATCAAATTGATTTTACTCTCTTGATATAATCAAAGTGATAATTAAATCCATCATGTTTCTGTTAATATTTATATAGTTCTTAGGAGCCTGTGTTGGCAGGCTTTTGTTTGCTTCAAACAAGTTTTGCATTAGCATACAGGTTTACAGGGGGTCCCCGGGTTACAAACAAGATAGGGACTGTAGGTTTGTTCTTAAGTTGAATCTGTTTGTAAGTCGGAACAGGTACATTTTTTAAGTGTAGCTCCAGCCAAAAAAATCTATTTTTAAGTTTTTTTTTTTTTAGATCACCCCTGTAACATTTGTTTTGCTGTCTGTGCCCCTGTTCAGAAGATTTCACCTCACCTTCTGTCCCAATGACAATTGGATTTTGAAAATATTGGGTTGTTAGGGAAACATGGACAGGTGATAAAGCATCAGTGGAGACACCTTTTTTCCCATATTAACTCTTACAGGAGTGAATTTTACTTCCTAGGGGTGGATTTCCTATCACTTCCTGTTGTCTCCCTCCGTTTGTAAGTCGGGGACCCCCTGTCTAGGAATGCAAAACCCACTTGTCAGCCTGTCTATTGATTTTTAACAGTCTCATTCCACCGATACTGGCCCTTGTAGTTAAACTGTTGTAGTCAGATGGAGGCTTTCATGTGTAATAAGCAATAGGCCTAAGGCCCCTTTTACACAGACGATCCGTTCAGGTCCGCCTGTCAGTTTTTTTTTTTTTTTTTTAGGCGGAACTGAACAGACACTCCATAGACCTCTAGATGGAGGGATGGATGTCCGCTGACATCCGACCCCCGCTCCGATCCAAAAAGTGTGACGGAGGAAAACCCTATTTTTTTTTTTTTTTCCATCCGTCATCGGATCGGGTGCTCGCACTCTGACAGGTCCGTCCCTGCACAGAGTGCAGAGACAGACCTGTCATCTTCCTGCTCAGCGGGGATTGACGGAGCGATCCCTCGCTGAGCAGAGCGGGCTCTGTACACTGACACGTCCGTGTGAAAGAGCCCTAATTCATTTATCTTTAGCATGTGATTGGCAGAACTCCCCTTTGCCAGCTGGCTATTTAAACTTCTTGTGCACAGGGATAGGCTCTGTAGGAGGAGCTGGGCCTTCTACTGCTTGCTACCCAGTCTCCTAGGTGGCAGGGCATTCAGTATACCCAGTGGTCTGTGCCACCCCATGAAGTTAGGTTTTTAGTACAAAATTTTATTGGAGCAGTTTTTTATTTTAATCGATTTTTGTATTACTAAAAAACGTTTTTTTTTTTTTCTTTTCCATAATAGAAATGCAGCCTCATTTTTATAAGAACATCATCCTTACTGGAGGCAATTCCTACTTACCAGGATTTAAGGGGCGAGTGTATTCAGAGGTGCGAAAGCTCACTCCTACAGACTACGATGTGTCTGTTATTTTACCAGCGAAGTAAGTATTGTGTGTTGGAGCATGGGGACACAGAGTTTGATGTGTGATCATCCCTTCATTGTGTCTAAATACTCCCAAGCAGCCTTTTTATTTATTTTTTGAGCTGTTGCTCACCTATCACTATTTTCTTTGTGGCTTTGCTGCTCTAGTAGTGCGTACAAGGCTTTACTTTGTCATTTACCTGGAAGTATTCACATTGGAAACTCTGGCTTGCCAATCTGAATACTTGTTACAGGACAGCTTCTCAAGGTATTAAAGCCAGAAACAGCCCTTCAAGTAGAGTTTTTGCAAAGCATGTTGGCAATGGCAGAGCCAGTATTATTCCCACAAGTTTCCTTTTTAAAGGGGTTCTAAACCCTTATGCTGCAGACCCCCCAGCCCCCCATTTTACTTACCTGGTTGCTGTCATCCTCTGTCCTGGAACGAGTGCACCATCTGTAGCTGGTGTCTCATGTCCTGATTGATAGTAGCACAGCCATTAGCTCCCGCTGCGGTCAATCAAATCCAATGACGCAGGGCCGAGTCCTGCATTCTGTGTGAATGGACACAGAATGCACTACTCTGGAGCACGCCCGCATGGGTGTCCACCAAGGAGAGCGATTCTCCAACATGGAAACTCAATGCAGGGAGGAGCCACCAGCACTGCCGTGGAACCCCAGAAGAGGAGGTTTGGGCCACTCTGTGCAAAACAAACTGCACAGTGGAGGCAAGTATGACATGTTTGCTATATTTATATAAAATAAAAAAAAAAAAAAAGGGGGGGGGGGGGTTACAACCCCTTTAACTTTTCTTTGCTGCTGGAGCCTTTTTAATTTATTTTTATTTGTGTGCAAATGCACATTTTCTACATAATGCAATGAAAACAGGACAAAATATATATTTTCCAAATGCAGAGACCCTTTAACAAAAAACTATTGGAATTGATATTACACAAAATGTGTGCTACTGTTGAAAAAAGGGTATATTTTCAGTAAAAAAAAAAAAATGCACTAATTTTAGTGCACACAGACCATATAATCCTAAAAAAAATTTTTTACTGCCCACAAAACACAAAGATGCCAATAGACAACGCTTTAAAAGCCTTTACAGCTCATCAATTTAGAGTTACTTTATAAATGATGGTCCTAGAACTAAAACCACTTACACTGGAGTGCATGGTGACAGCTAATCCTTCCCTAAAAAACCTACCGTATATACTCGAATATAAGCCGAGTTTTTCAGCACTTTTTTTTTTTTTGTGCTCAAAGTGCCCCCCACGGCTTCTACTCGAGTCAAGCACTTTTCTGCAGCAGAGAATGACATTTTCCGACCCATATCTCAGGGCCACTTGGTGCTAGGAACCCCAAATTTGGTGTGTAAACCCAGTGGAACCCACACTACAACATATCCAATTTGGGGTTCCTAGCCCTAAGTGGCCCGAGATACAGGGCCCCAAAGTCTGTCAACTGTGTCCATCTGCAGCAATGTCATTTCGGGACACTTTGGGTCCAGAGACCCCAAGTTTTGGCTGCAGCTAGGGGGCATCTAGGAACCCTTAACTACCGAGTTTGAAATTCAGGGGACATATGGCTGCAAATGGGCATTGTTGACCCTCTTTTCCACTTACAGTAGCTGCACATTTCTCACCCTAGGCTTATACTCAATACGTTTCCTATTTTTTGTGGAAAAATTAGGTGCCTCGGCTTATACTAGAGTATATACAGTAATAATAAAATTGGTTCCAGAGGGCCCAAAAAGCCCTAATTTAGTCTGCATCTGATTTCTTGGAGTAATGGCCAAGATAATCTCTAGGTAAAACAATCCCGATTTTATATAGCAGGTATTCAGTAAAACGATCTAGCATGACTCAGATCCAGAGCTCAAGTTCAGCCATGACAGAGTGTGATATATAAAAAAAGATTATATATATATATATATATATATATATATATATTTATTCATCATTTTATATTCTCTTGTGTTCACATGTCTTAAACCTAGTACACATGGGAAGAATGTCAGCCAGTTCAATAGAAACCTGACATTCGGCCTGTGTGTACGGCAGCTGGTCAGACAGAAGATGGCCATTTGGCCACCTTCTGTCGAGGGCTCATGACCGAGAAAGGTCTGCCGTTCAGCGCTCTTTGCCAATGGCAGACTGTGATGCTCAGGTAAGGGTTGGGTAGTTTTAATTGGCGTCTAAGCAGGGTATGTACCTCATCTGACTATACTTATCCTTTTAAAGCGCTTGTATAGTAATTTTTTTTTTTTTACCTACAGGTAAGCCTATAAGGCTTACCTGTAGGTAAAAAAAAATCTCCTAAACCTGTACGGTTTAGGAGATATTCCTCTCGCGATGAGCCGCTGACTGCAGCGGTGCATGCCCACAGATTCTCGGCTGGATAGCCCGGCAGACGCCAGGCGGAAATATCGCGGCTCCGGCCACTCGCATCGTCGGAGCCGCGATACCCGGAAGACATGCCGAGAGATGTCGGGGCCTCGTTCTAAGGTAAGTATTTCAATATGAGCTAGTACTACTATACTAGCTCATTATGCCTTTTCCCTTGCAGGTCTGAAAAATAAAAGTCAGCGGGTTTACTCCTGCTTTAAGGCATTTCTGCTATTCAATATATTTATCTTGTAACGTTATCAAAGGATCACTTATCCGGCGCTTAGGAAAATTATTATACTAAGAGAAGCAGCTGCTATAAATATAACTAAACATTTCTAAAAAAGGAAGCAATTAAAACTATAATTCCAATAAGATCCAAAAAAAAAAGTCTATCGAACTTCAACAGCGCTAAAAAAAATTATTAATAAAGAATCAATCTATAAATCCAAATAAAATCAAAGTTCAAAAACAGTCTTTTGCATGTAGTGGGTCATAAATGCTTCATCAGCTGTTTAAACATTCCACCATTAATGTGTCTAGTGCTTGTACTCCCTATAGGAATTGCACTCACCAGATCGATCAAAGCATCTTAGTATATATGGGGTGACATTGATCACTGCTAGATGAACATCCGTCCGATCCTTACTACACGATCAACCGTTATGCAGACAGACACTCGACATCCACTAATTTCAGCAGGATCCAATCAGCTGGAAGCTTTCCATAATACTTACAAGCTTTAGACTGTGAGACTCGGAGCAGATGTAAATGTAATCAGCTCAAGCAACCTGAGGCTGGGGGGGTCTCCTGCTATAGCCTGTTAATAAACACAGAACACCTTAACCACTTGCCGCCCAAGGGGGTCATATGACGCCCTGGATTTTTAGTGGGAATATCTGAATGATGCCTGCAGCTACATGCATTATTCAGATATCCTTGTTTTTAGCCGGTGATTCTGTGCACCATAAGAATGATCATAGCGGCAGTTCCGCCGCTTGATCCTTCTTACAGACGGGGACATCCCCCCCCCCCCCAGCGCTTTTCCGTGCCATCGGGGACCCGGAAAAAGAATTGTCCGCCACCGGATGACTTTGACGTCACGTCCGGCTCGCGGATGTAAAAGCCGCAATCCATCTCATGCTTTCCAGCCTGGAGGAGAGATGTGGGGTCTTACTGACCCGCATCTCTCCATAAAGAGGACCTGTCACAAATGTTTTCTATTACAAGGGATGTTTACATTCATTGTAATAGGAATAAAAATGATCAAAAATAAAAAAAAAAGGAAAGTACAAAAACATATTTTTTTTTTTTTAAACGGCCCTGTCCACAGTAGCTCACGCTCAGAAGTGAACGCACATGTTAGTCCCACCCCCACATATGTAAACCGCCGTTCAAACTACACGTGAGGTATCGCTGCATGCGTTGGAGCGCATGCAACAATTCTAGCGCTAGACCTCCTGTAACCCTAAACGTGTATCCTGTAAAAAAAAGTATAAAACGTCGCCTATGGAGATTTTTAAGTACTGAAGTTTGGTGTCATTCCTTGTGTGCGCAATTTTAAAGCGTGACATGTTTGGGTATCTATTTACTCGGCATAACAGCCTCTTTCACATTATCCCAAAAAATTGGACTTTACTGTTATTTTTTTAAATCATGAAAACGTTTTATTTTTCCCCAAAAATAACGCGTTTGAAAAAATTGTTGCGCAAATACCGTGCGAGATAAAAAAAAAAAAGTTGCAGTGACCGCCATTTTATTCCCTAGGGTGTCTGCTAAATTTTTATATATATATATATATATATATATATATATATATGTGTGTGTTTGGGGGTTCTGAGTAATTTTTATAGCAAAAAAAATTGGATTTTGCATGTAGGAGAGGCGTGCCAGAATAGGCCCGCTATTGAAGTGATTAACCGCTTCCCGACCGCCGCCTGTAAAATATACGTCGGCAGAATGGCACGGCTAGGCAAAAGCACATATACACACACACACACACACACACACACACACACAACACACACACACACACACCCACACACCCTTTAATTGCCTAGCCGTGGGGTCGCTCGCGACCCGATCGAGAGCTCCTCGGCCGTGGGACCAGCGAACCCGATCGTCGCTGGTGTCACGCGATCGGGTCACAGAGCTGAAGAACGGGCAGAGGTCTGTGTAAACAAACCTCTCCCCGCGCTTCCTACACTGCCCGTCACTGATCTGCTGTTCCCTGTAATCAGGAACAGCCGATCAGTGATGTCAGCCATGCCCCCTACTGTAAAAAAAAACACGTCTCACCAACTCCTCCCCGCCCCCTAGTGGTTAACTCCTTCACTGTCATTTACATAGGAATCAGTGCATTTAAATAGCACTGATTTCTGTATAAATGACAATGGTCCCAAAAATGTGTCCGCCATAATGTCGCAGTCACAATAAAAATGCTGATCGCCGCCATTACTAGTCGCAAAAAAAAAAAAAATAATAAAAATGCTATATAACTATCCTATTTTGTAAACGCATTTATTTATTTTTTTTGCCAAAAATATGTAGAATACGTATCGGCCTAAACTGAGGAAAAAAAGTTTATATATTTTTTTGGGGATATTTATTATAGCAATAAAAAAAAAATATTGTATTTTTTTCAAAATTGACGCCCTATTTTTGTTTATAGCGCAAAAAATAAAAACCGCACGGGCGATCAAATACCACCAAAAGAAAGCTATTTGTGGGAAAAAAGACACCAATTTTGTTTGGGAGCCACGTCGTACGACTGCGCAATTGTCAGTTAAAGCGACGCAGTGCCGAATCGCAAAAAGGGGCCTGGTCCTTTGGCTGCAAATTGGTCTGGGGCTGAAGTGGTTAATAAAGTGTGTCTCTCCCATTCTTAATTAAGTCACCTATTGTTTCTGGGGTCAGTGGAGTTGCACCTAAGTGAGCACAAGGAATGGGGAGAGTGTGGATGCACAGTAGCATGGGAATGCTACATCATTACACAGGAGCAGCTTATCTGTACCAGCTAAAGTTGGGACGGAGAGCAGAAGTATTAGGGCAGCTTTTGGTTGCACTGTGCTTTTTAATAACTGGTCCACTTTACATGAAATTTTTATTTTAAAAAAGGTAAACTAACACTTTAAAAAGTTTGAACTTCGCCAATTCTTTATAGAATACTATTCTTTATATACAGCATGACTAATTTTGTCTTTTTTTTTTTTTTTTTTTCCCCCATAGCCCTATTTCTTATTCCTGGGAGGGTGGGAAGTTAATATCAGAAAATGATGACTTTGAAGACATGGTAGTGACAAGAGAGGACTATGAAGAAAATGGGCACATGATCTGTGAAGAGAAATTTGATATTTAATTTGTGTACAGGTTTTTTTTTTTGAAACATTTTAGTACTGTAAATAGGAACCATTTCATGAACATTATTTATTTGATAACTGCTAGTTTTGTATGAATTAAATAGCCTTCTTTAAATGGTCTTGGAGTTGTATGTATCATTTGTTTTTGTTTTTTTAGATTAGAGACCTAATTTAAAGATATCAGCTTGTAGGGTAAATTACCTTTTTGGCTGTCCACTTACTGTTCTGTTGTGCATATACTGTAATGAAAAATCAACTATCATGAAGTAGGTAAAGGATCCTGGAGCTGGTACTTTAACAGTTTATTCCTAAAGTGTAGTTAAAATTATTTCACTTATACAAGGGTATCCAAATTCCTCTCAACAGTAATGAATAGATCGTAAAGAAAAATGCCATATTTCCTGGTTACTACAAAATAGTTGTTACTCAAGAGAACAGAGCACCTCACTGGGGCCGACTGTATCCTTGTTGCAGGTCAGTTATTCAAAGCAGTGAAGCAAGAGGGTCAATTATGATAGCCAAGCAGCTTGCATTTTCAAAAAAAGACAGATCAGCAATGGAAGCCGCCAGGTTTCCTTGGAGAATCAGTAGTTTGGATTTACTAAAGAGTAGAGCATTATCCACTCATGTGGAAGATTAAAATAATAATTTCCCCCTATTTTTCCTTGCATACGATTGGGTATTCTTTGGCTTCATCCTCATTCAGTAAGCAAAGTTAGTAAATAAAAGCACCCCGTTACATTTATTATTTTTTACTCCTTTATTTGCAGAGTTCACACAGGTTTAATTTATTGGATTTATGTGTAGTTTTTATATTTTTTCTTAAGTATTCACGCTGAAATATATTGACAGGGAATTAATGACTTGTGTACCGGTTGTGCATTAATTTTACATGGTATTGTACATGCCAGTGCACATTTTGATATTTTGGCCTTGACTTTGAAGGTACAGAAATATACCGTGAAGAAATAAACATCCAATAAAACATTTTTTTAATTAAACATTCCATATTACACTTTATGGTATTTAGGCACATACCAAAAACAGAAAATTTGATATAAATTACAAACACAGAAAACTGGGACACATGAGAAAATCATAGCAGTGATGAATGTAGCATTGATACAGGAAGTTATGATGTATTAAAAAAAAAAAACAAATCCCTTCAACACTTGAGTTGACAATTATACAGAAAGAACTGAATTCTGGAAGCTGTGCCCACAAAAAAAAGGTAGGCAAAGGTCTAGTCACTGGTATTACCTTTTGATCTTCCTTGCTGTCACAATCTTAAAAAAAAAAAAAAATGCCCATCCAGCTGAGTCATTCATTCAGTGTTCTCTTAATGTGGAAACTACAAGTACCGACAGCCTTTGCAAATGTTGGATTGTAGTTCTCAATGAGCTACCAGGGCACTGAGCACTCTGGTAGTCCATTGATTCTTCCTGTCAGAGTGTAATTGCCTGCCCGTATCGGCGGTACAGGCAAACAGTCTGCAGGACCGTGGCATTACACCACTATCTACTGATTGTGGGTGCAACGCTTTAAAGGCTCCTAACGATATATACCGTATTTATCGGCGTATAACATGCACCCCAAGTTTAGGAGGGAATATTAAGGGGGAAAAAAAAAAAAAAACCTACATTTAAATGCCCATCATTTGCAGCCTTGCCCAGTGCAGCCTTGATTTAAAATTGGCGCCGAGTGGAGAGGACGAGAGCCGCGTGACAACATACCGAAAGCCGCGTGTATTTTCGGCTAGTCTCGGGCCGGCTCCTCTCGCAGTCCCGCCCACTTCCACTGATTGCGAGAGGTGCCGAGCGCCGACAACATACAGAAATCTGAGTTCGGCTAGTCTCGGCTCTGCTCGCAGTCAGGGGCGGGACTGCGAGAGGAGCCAAACTCGGATTTCTTTATGTTGTCGGCGCTCGGCTCCTCTCGCAATCAGTTGAGGTGGGCGGGACTGCGAGAGGAGCCGAGACTAGCCAAAAATACACGCGGCTTTGGGTATATCGGCTCCGCTCGCTCCCCTCAAAAAATAAAAATAAATCAGCGGGGATCGGCGTATAACACGCACCCACGATTTTCCCCTGATTTGAAGGGGAAAAAAGTGCGTGTTATACACCGATAAATACAGTAATTATTTTTTGCAAAAAAAAGTGCATTTATTTTTTGTAAAGGTGAACTTATCTTTGAAGATTGCTTCCTTCTTACACTTAAGACCGTTGTTCAGGGGGTCATTCATGTGGCTCCCTCTGTGGGATCCCAATTTGGTGCGTCGCCACCAAGTTTTACAGGCCATTCTTTGAACTGAATCCAGTTCCTTGTTTTCTCCTTTTTAGGTCTGTGTTGCTGATATGTGCACCCCTCAATTGGACATACTAGTTCAAGAACCATGTGCCCCTCAAAGGATGAGAAAGAAAATTGGATTTTTGTGCCAACCATAAAATCCCTTGCCTCTGTATTTATAGCCATTGCTCTTAATACTGCTTTCCACAAAACAAGCATGCCAGTCAAGGGGAGGAGTTATACCCTATGAGGCTGGCCTTCTAAATTCTCCTGTAGGCAGCAGTATAACCCAGTTCAAGCATCCCGTCTCCCTTAAATGGACTGAGTGATTTTAGGGGTACAAAAAAAAAGTCCACTTGTCTTTCAGGGCAGCAACTGAAACAAAAAATCCAAATAGTCTCCCCTCTTTCCAAAATGAAGTGTCCCTTCTGCAATTAAATCTTGGTCTAAACCTTTGTGCAAAACATGCATCTCTAATCTGGTTAGAGAGTCTTCTTTCCAGTGAAGTGAGTTTGTTGTGTCGAAGGAGTTGGTGGATACTTTTTAATCTTTCCCATCTAGTTTCCTAATGGAGCAGACCTCAAGTCGATATGGTTATTCCACCCAATACTCTGCCATCCACCTCGGGTGCTAAAGAGGCTAGTGACTCAATGGAAGAGGAAAGCAGTATGAGGTCTTACTTTCACAAAGGCTCGAAGGAGAAGGAAGTGGAAAAGCAATCCAGGTACAAATTGTCATTGGAGAAAGTAGACAAAATTACTTAAGGCAGTCTACACTACTGTTGAAATACAGGAAGAAAAATGGAAAATTGTATACTCACCTTTCCGTAATTTTCCTTTCCTGACGCACCTTCATGGCAGCACACACTGGGTTGTGGCTCCGCCCCCACAACCTGACAGGATTGGATTAACTATAAATTTGAAGGGGAGACCCCCCGCTGCATTCTCTGTGTATATCATTACAAAACACGGGGAGGGAATCTGTGTGCTGCCATGAAGGTGCGTCAGGAAAGGAAAATTACGGAAAGGTGAGTATACAATTTTCCATTTTCCTGACGCCTTCATGGCAGCACACACTGGGAAATAACTCGCCAGTCGGGTGGGTGCAAGAAAAATAATTTTTATTCCTTATAAAGCGGAAGAATTGGCTCTAACCACGGATCTACCGAAGTCAGCCATAGCTAAGTGAGCAGAGTCCACTTTATAGTGTGAAATGAAGGTGTGTCTGGAGGACCACGTTGCTGCCCTGCAAATCGTCTCCGGTGATACTCTGCAATATGCTGCCCAGGATGTAGCCACTGCCCTTGTGGAGTGAGCCCTGATGTTTTCAGGAACCGCCAGATGTTGGATGGAGTAAGCCTTCTTAATGGACCTTATTAACCATGCAGCGATGGTGCGTGAGGTAGCTGCTTGCCCTCGTCTGCTTCCATGTGGGATAACCATGAGGGAGTCCGACTTCCTAAAGGAGGCTGTGGCTGTCAGGTAACTGATGATGGTTGTTTTAACATCCAGGGGGTGAGGATCGCCTTGATTGTTATTGAAAGACGGGAGGACAATGTCCTGATTATAGTGAAAGGAAGTAGCCACCTTGGGTATGAAGTGATCCGAAGGCCTTAGAACCACTCTATCGGGAAAAATTACCAGGTAGGGTTCTGATGACATTAGTGCCTGGATCTCAGACACTCTCCTTGCTGATGTTACTGCGATGAGGAAGGATAACTTTAGAGTTAGGTCCCACAGTGAGATAGGTTCTGTAAAAGGAGGATTGGATAAGGCATTGAGGACTACCGAGAGATCCCAAGATGGGAAGATTGGTCTCCTAGGAGGCTTAATTTTAAGACAGGCTTTAAGGAACTGGGTTACCAGAGGGTGAAAAGCCCATTTAACGCCTGTTTTGGCCGATAGGGCGGATACCTGTACTTTTAAGGTATTTGAGCTCAGTCCTTTGTCTAGCCCTGATTGGAGGAACTCTAGGATCTGAGGGGGACCTGGAGAGGCTGGGTTCCATCCCTTCTGCTGGGCCATGTCAAGGAACTTGCTCCAGACTCGTGCGTAGATGGTGTTGGTAGAGCTCTTCCTGGCCTGCATTAGGGTGGATATTACCTCCTGAGAGCACCCCTGTTCCCTTAGCCGAGCCCTTTCAATTTCCAGGCTGTCAAATGGAGTCTCTCTGGAGCTGGATGCCAGAACTGGCCTTGGGATAGTAAATCCGGGGTTATCGGAAGATGAATTGAAGGCTGAGCTGCAATAGAGTCGTGAACCATGGTCTCCTTGGCCAGAGTGGGATCACTGCTATCACCGTAGCCGAGGACCTCCGGAGCCTGGACAGGAATCTCGCGATTAGCGGGGTCGGAGGGAATATGTACCCTAGTCTGAAATTCCATGGATGTATTAGACAGTCCACTCCCTCGGCTGAAGGAAACGGGGCTCTTGAGAGGAATCTCTGACATTTGGCGTTCGCAGGTGTTGCTGCTAGGTCAATCTCCGGCATTCCCCAAGCCTCCGTAAGAAGGTAGAAGGCTTTTGGACTCAGGGACCACTCGTTGTTTGACAGAGTTCCTCGGCTCAGGTAGTCGGCTAAGATATTCTGAGTTGCCGGAACATATACTGCCCTCAAGTCTGTCAGGTGTATTTGTGCCCATTCCAGGATGGGATGAACCTCCTCCATCAGTGTGGCACTCCGGGTGCCTCCCTGCTTCTGGACATAGGCTACCGCCACCCTGTTGTCCATCCGGATAAGCACATTCCTCCCTTTCAGTATTGGAAGAAAGGCCATAAGAGCCTGAAATGCTGCCCTGAGCTCCAGTATGTTTGATACTATCCCCTGAGTCTGAAAGCGCCACTGACCTTGCGCTCCCTGATCTTGACAGTGGGCTCCCCAGCCCCTTTGGCAGGCATCTGAGGTGACCACTTCGGGTTCTGGAGGGACTATTGGTCTGTATTTCCTGAGATTGTGTGGATGTGTCCACCACCATACTGATTGCTTCACTGACCTGGAGATGGTAATGGTCTGGCGCATTGATGCTCCATTCCACTGCCTTAGAAAGGAGTTCTGCAGGGGTCTCATGTGCCATTGGGACCATTGTATCATAGGTATGGTCGCGGACATGGACCCCAGGACACTCAAACAGGTTCTGGCTGGTAGATGCGTTGCTGCCAATAGTCTCCTCATTTTTTTTATTAAGGGCAGTATCTTTTCCTGGGGAAGTTGTACCCTGTTTGATTTGGTATTCAGATCTGCCCCCAGAAATACCATATTCTGGGTGGGTTGCAAATTGCTCTTCCTCCAATTGATCAACCACCCGAAGTTCTGGAGGGTTGTTAGTAAAATCTTCCGATGGTGGATTAGTGTCTCCCGGCTTCCGGCTAGTAGTAAAATATCGTCCAGATAATGATGGACTCGTAGACCCTTCTCTCTGAGGAGCGCGACCAGCGGTAACAGGACTTTGGTGAATGTCCTGGGTGCTGACGAGATGCCGAATGGGAGGCAGCGGAACTGGAAGTGACATTGGTTGATGGCAAATCTGAGGAATTTTTGAAAGGCGGGGTGAATGGGAATGTGAAGATAGGCGTCTGATAAATCTACTGATAGCATCCAGTCCCCCAGGTTTATTGCTAGGAGTATGGATTGGAGGCTTTCCATCTTGAATGCTTCTATTTTTATGTGCCTGTTGAGTTTTTTCAAGTCCAGTACGGGGCGCAAGTCTCCCGTCTTCTTTTTCACTAGAAACAGGGGGGAGTAGAATCCTCTCCCCTTCTGATCTGGGGGAACTTCCAGAATTGCTCCTTTTTGTCTCAGTTCCCCTATGTATTTTACTAATAGTTTTCTCCTGGACAGTGAATAAGGTAATCTGGTTGGCTGGAAGTGGTTGTTTGGAACTCTGCGCATGAATGTCCATTTGTGTCCGAATTTGATGGTGGACAGTGTCCATCGGTCTTTTATGCAAGTTGTCCAGATTTGCGTGAAGTTCTTGAGCCTGGCGCCCACCTGCCTGCCTGCTAGGTGGACGGGCGAAATTTCAAAAAGACTTCTGTTGGTCCCCTGCCGGGTTAGCCTTGGACTTCTGCATCCTTAGGAAGGAGGGCCTTGTGTTTTTCCAGTCCCTTCTGAATTCCCTGCCAGGACGGTAGGACTTAGCTTCCCGGTATTTATCTGGCAGGTTACGTCTGTAGGATGGCCCCTTCTGGACCTTGGGTCTCCTGTCGGAGGGAATCAATCCTGATTTCCCTCCTGTTACCTTTGAGATGGCAGAATCTAATTTGGCCCCAAATAAATTGGCTCCATCGTATGGAATTCTGCACCAGTTCGTTTTGGATGCGGCGTCAGCCATCCAAGGTTTGAGCCATAAAGCTCTTCTAGCTGTGACTGAGGCCAACATAGTTCTTGCTGATGACCTTATTATATCCACTGAAGCTTCCGCTACAAAGTCACCAGCCAGCTTGATTTCCTGAAGGGAGGAGGTTATTTTTTCTATTTCGACGCCGTCTTGAAGATCTTTCTCTATCCTGGACGCCCAGCCCGAGATGGCTTTTGCTACTGCTGCTGTGGTGATAGCTGGCCTACAGGCGCCTCCAGCCGTGGAATAAGCCTTCTTTAGCTCTAAGTCCATCTTTCTATCGAGGACGTCTCGGAAGGAGACGGCGTCCTCAATTGGTAAGGTAACATGCCGAGCGAGTCGCATCAGAGAGGAGTCGACTGTGGGGGCATTGATAAGAGGTTTCACCTTTGCTTCCTTTAAGGGATACATTTTGGCCAGTCTGTTGGTGAGGCTGGACCTCTTATCTGCTCGTTCCCATTCGTCCTTAATTAGATCCTCGAGTTCCCCTATGAAAGGAAAGGTTTCAGGATCCCTTTTTAAATTTGGGAAATACTTCCTCACTTTCTGTACTGGTTCTGCCGCGTCTTCCTCCCATCCGATTACCTCCTTAACTGACTTTGCAAAAGGATTAACCAGGGAGAAATCAAACCCAGCAGACATCTCTTGATCCTCATTCTCTGAGGAAGACTCTGATGCTTGGGTGCGATGGAGGTCCCCCGAAGATGTACTGGGTGCTGCTCCATCCGCTGCTGGTGTGGATGATTCTAGTATAGTCTCGCGAACAGACTCTCTTATAAGGTCTGTAGCCATCCTAGCATCTGACTCCTTCTCCTTTGTTGCTTCATTGAAGCATGATTGGCATGCAAGTTTATCTGGCAATGCTGGTGCGCCGCAAACCCAGCAAGCGTTAGCTGCAGGTCGGGTATGGCGGCTCTGGTGATGAGGTGAAGGAGATCGCCTGTGGTATGATCGACTACGGCGGTAGCCATGATGGCGTGAACGGCTGTGGCGCGAATGGCTATGTCTTCGGTGGCGAGAGGGGGACCTCGAGCGGCTCCTGCGGGACCTCCTGCTAGAGGTACGGCCACTGGACCTTCTCCCGTGCCTGGAGCTTGCGGCTCTTGATCCCGTAGGGCTGCCAAAAAAAAGGCAGCATTTTAACGGTCTGGCACTCTTTTTTTTCTCCCCTTCAATACTTACCCCTTTCGGTGCAGCCTCTTACCTCGTCTGCTGGTGGTGGTCTGCGCGGGCAGTGGGCTCCATCGGGAAGAAAAGGGGGGGACAGGGCAGTCTGGGAAAAAAAAGATAACGGATCTCTGTATGTATGTATGTATGTATGTATGTATGTATGTATGTATGTATGTATATATATATATATATATATATATATATATATATATATATATATAATTACTATGTATGCATCTATATAACATTTTTTTTTTTTTTTTTTAAATATTTATTATTTATTTATTATTTATTTAATTAGTTTTATTTTAATTCATTTTAATTTATTTATTTATTTATTTAAAAAGTGCCCCACAGGGGACCTACCTTGAGATGCTTTATTTGTATGCAGAGCGGCAGCTGTGTTGTTCTTCTGTAGGGCAGTCTGTGCATAAACACAGTGTGAATGGGAAACTTCAGATTTTTAAAAATGGCGCCATAACGGCGCCTGAATGACGCTCGCGCATGCGCAGATGCGTCCGGAGGACCCGGGCGCCATCTTGGATAAGGGCACAGCGCTCCAGGCAATACACGCTGTTTACCTGTCCCTACACACACGCAGGCGCAATGCGGGAGGAGCGGCGGCCATGTCCGGAGGACAGCAAGGGCCAGCAAGCCCTGCTGTACGAAACGGTGCAGCTCAGGTATTTGCACTGATACTTAGAAAGAAATGTACACAAACGGATATGTTACACACACGCAGGTGAATAATAGAGGGGATGCATTTAATGGAGCCCACTGCAAATCACAAAAGCTTCTTTAAAGCTTAATTACTTGCCAGAATTTCGTTGCCCCCTGAGACCACCAGAATGGGGGTTCCCTCCATAGAAGCTCCTTTAGAGACTGTACAGGCAGGGACTTCCAAACAGGAGAGGCTTGAACCTGCTGGGGCGAATGCGGTAGAGGCTGATCCATCGGAAATAGGAGAATCCTGTCCGTCCAACCTGTCAGGTGAGGATAAAAAAAGAGAATGCAGCGGGGGGTCTCCCCTTCAAATTTATAGTTAATCCAATCCTGTCAGGTTGTGGGGGCGGAGCCACAACCCAGTGTGTGCTGCCATGAAGGCGTCAGGAAAGTTGTCTTTGCACAATTTTGTATGTACCAGGAACTGGATGAGGTAAAGGGTTTAGTGTTCCCGGTACATAAGTTTTTTTTTTTTTTGATGCAGTCAAGAGTGAAAATATTTGGCAAGGGGCCCTTTTTTTTTTTTTTTTTTTTCTTCCAAAATCTATTTAAAGATCATTTCCTTTTCATGAAGTTGAATCTATGGTCTGAAACAAAAAGGTAAATGCTTGACAGCTTTTGCACAAGTTTCCAAGAATACAGATTTAGCTTTTGAAAATATGGGTGTATTAATAATAAAATAAACAGATTCTCTCTCAAAAAAGCTTGGCAATCTACTTTGTCAACAATACAATCAGCTATGGCCTTGACATGGCCAAAAATTTGCTTTGCCAATTAAAAGATCACCTTGAGGCAGCCACCTCCTAAAGAACAATTGTTGGAAACGTTTCTACACTTTTGAAAGCAGTAGGGTATAGGGCGGACAACTCAGCCAGGTCTACAAGGTCTAGATCAGGGGTCTCAAACTGGTGGCCCTCCAGCTGTTGCAAAACTACAAGTCCCATGAGGCATTTAGTGGCTGACAGTTACAAGCATGACTATCACAGGCAGAGGCATTATGGGACTTGTAGTTTCGCAACAGCTGGAGGGCCGCCAGTTTGAGACCCCTGGTCTAGATTGTAAGCTCTAACGAGCAGGGTACTCTGATTCCTCCTGTATTGTATCTGTACCATCTGCCCTCAGGTTGTAAAGCAACGCGCAAACTGTTGGCGCTATATAAATCCTGTATATTGTCAACTCTGGTTATTCAGTCCAGAGACTCCTTTGGCTCAAAATTGATCTGGGCATTCTGCATCCAAGATCAAGCTCTGTGGTGTCCCCTCCTCAAGGGATCTCTTGTTTGGGCTAGATTTAGAAGCAGTTTAGGATAGAAATGCTGATAAAGCATTTCTGGTTAGAAAAAAAATAAATTAAAACTTTTAGGGAAACATGCCTTTCTTCCTCACTATTGACAGTCACAACAAATTAGTCATCCCAGAAGAAATTCTGGAATCCCCAGAAAAGAGGTGTTTTTCTTCCTGAACAGGGCTCCAAGAACCAGCGACGGTGTCCTACTGGTGGGAGGAAGGCTTCAGGCCTTCCTTTTAATGGAAGGAGAGTATATAAATGCTCACCTGTACAGGTTGGAATTTTTAAAGACTCCAAGATTTATTTTTATTTTTTTTGTAACTTGGGTCTAAGGGGATTGGGGAAAAAACTCTTGCCATGATTTCTCTTCTAGAATTGTTCAAGCAGCAGGGAGTGGTTATTACTGTACCTGTAGATCAGAACAAACATGGTTTTACTCCTACATATTTTTTTTTTTTTTTTTTTTTTAAATGTCCAGAAAATTTTGATCTTTTCTGAAGATTTTGAACAAGACCATTTGTTACAAAAAATGTAAATGACTTAGGATAGACACAAAATGGGGTGGGGGGAGCAAATGGCCCAGGGTTCCTGGCCAAGATATGGGGTGGGAAGATTCTCCAATTGGAGAGAATTGAAAGCCATAGCTCTGGCTCTCGTTTCTTCAGCAGTCTTCTTTGAATCACCACATACAGATTCTTTCAGACAATGACTATGTTGTTGCATATTACAAAGCAAAGAGGCATCAGAAGCAAAAAAACCCTCCTATCTTTGGGAGAGCAAATTCTGAAGCATTTGGAACAGAATCTAGCCTCCCTATCAGCAGTTCATCTGAAAGGGAGCTTGAGTCAACTAGCAGATGGGTACTTAGAAACCATCACTAAAAGACACATGGTCTTTTTTCAAACCAGCTGATTGGAATTGGTACAGATGGTGCTGCAAGCATGATTGGAGCTGAAAATGGACTGGTACAGAAAGTACGTCAAAATCTCAGCCATGTAATCAGGGCCACCATCAGGGGGGTACAGCCCATACACTTCTAAAGGGGCCCCGTTGTATGGAGAGGCCCGGCCGACTGGCAGGGATGTGAGAAGGTGGGTCGGGTGTAGAGGGGCTCCTGTATGTGTGCGAGTGAGCAGGCTGCTGCTCTGTCATGAGCTCGCTGACATCGTGCTCTTTGCTGCCACCTCTGGCCATTTCCTGCATGTGCACCCCGCTGCATGTGGAAGCAAGAGCTGGGACTAGGAACACCTTACAAGTAAGGGCTGTTGTGCAGGGGTAGGGGGGGCTGTGTGTGTGTGTACGTACATGTCTCTGTGTGTGAGGGGGGGAAGGCTCAGAGCGTACACGTGTGAGTGGGGGGGGGGGGGCTCAGAGCGTACAGGTGTGAGGGGGGGGGGCCTCAGAGCGTACAGGTGTGAGGGGGGGGCTCAGAGCGTACAGGTGTGAGGGGAGGGGGGGGGCTCAGAGCGTACAGGTGTGTGGGGGGGGCTCAGAGCGTACAGGTGTGAGGGTGAGGGGGGGGCTCAGAGCGTACAGGTGTGAGGGTGAGGGGGGGCTCAGAGCGTACAGGTGTGAGGGTGAGGGGGGGGCTCAGAGCGTACAGGTGTGGGGGGGGGCTCAGAGGTGGTGAGGGGGGGGGGGCTCAGAGCGTACAGGTGTGAGGGTGGGGGGGGGGGCTCAGAGCGTACAGGTGTGAGGGGAGGGGGGGGGCTCAGAGCGTACAGGTGTGAGGGGGGGGGGGGGCTCAGAGCGTACAGGTGTGAGGGTGAGGGGGGGGCTCAGAGCGTACAGGTGTGAGGGTGAGGGGGGGGCTCAGAGCGTACAGGTGTGAGGGTGAGGGGGGGGCTCAGAGCGTACAGGTGTGAGGGTGAGGGGGGGGCTCAGAGCGTACAGGTGTGAGGGGGGGGGGGGGCTCAGAGCGTACAGGTGTGAGGGTGAGGGGGGGGGGCTCAGAGCGTACAGGTGTGTGGGGGGGGGGGGGCTCAGAGCGTACAGGTGTGAGGGTGGGGGGGGGGCTCAGAGCGTACAGGTGTGAGGGTGAGGGGGGGGGGCTCAGAGCGTACAGGTGTGAGGGTGAGGGGGGGGGGCCTGGGGGGGGGGGGGCAGAGCGTACAGGTGTGAGGGTGAGGGGGGGGGGCTCAGAGCGTACAGGTGTGAGGGGGGGGGGGGCTCAGAGCGTACAGGTGTGAGGGTGAGGGGGGGGGCTCAGAGCGTACAGGTGTGAGGGTGGGGGGGGGGGCTCAGAGCGTACAGGTGTGAGGGTGAGGGGGGGGCTCAGAGCGTACAGGTGTGAGGGTGAGGGGGGGGCTCAGAGCGTACAGGTGTGAGGGTGAGGGGGGGGCTCAGAGCGTACAGGTGTGAGGGTGAGGGGGGGGCTCAGAGCGTACAGGTGTGAGGGGGGGGGGGGGCTCAGAGCGTACAGGTGTGAGTGGGTGGGGGGGGGGCTCAGAGCGTACAGGTGTGAGGGGGGGGGGGGCTCAGAGCGTACAGGTGTGGGGTGGGGGGGGGGCTCAGAGCGTACACGTGTGAGGAGGGGAAGGCTCAGAGCGTACAGGTGGGGGGGGGGGCTCAGAGCGTACAGGTGTGAGGGGGGGGGGGGGCTCAGAGCGTACAGGTGTGAGGGGGGGGGCTCAGAGCGTACACGTGTAGGGGGGGGGGGCTCAGAGCATACAGGTGTGAGGGGGGGGGGGGCTCAGAGCGTACAGGTGTGAGGGGGGGGGGGGCTCAGAGCGTACAGGTGTGAGGGGGGGGGGGCTCAGAGCGTACAGGTGTGAGGGTGAGGGGGGGGGGGCTCAGAGCGTACAGGTGTGAGGGTGAGGGGGGGGGGGGCTCAGAGCGTACAGGTGTGAGGGTGAGGGGGGGCTCAGAGCGTACAGGTGTGAGGGTGGGGGGGGGGGCTCAGAGCGTACAGGTGTGTGAGGGGGGGGGGCTCAGAGCGTACAGGTGTGAGGGTGAGGGGGGGCTCAGAGCGTACAGGTGTGGAGGGGGGGGAGAGCGGGGGGGGGGGCTCAGAGCGTGGGGGTGGGAGGGGGGGGGGGCTCAGAGCGTACACGTGTAGGGGGGGGGCTCAGAGCGTACACGTGTGAGGAGGGGAAGGCTCAGAGCGTACACGTGTAGGGGGGGGGCTCAGAGCGTACACGTGTGAGGAGGGGAAGGCTCAGAGCGTACACGTGTAGGGGGGGGGGGCTCAGAGCGTACACGTGTGGGGGGGGGGGGCTCAGAGAGCGTACACGTGTGAGGGGGGGGGGCTCAGAGCGTACAGGTGTGAGGGGGGGGGCTCAGAGCGTACAGGTGTGAGGGGGGGGGCTCAGAGCGTACAGGTGTGGGGGGGGGGGGGCTCAGAGCGTACAGGTGTGGGGGGGGGGGGGGGCTCAGAGCGTACAGGTGTGAGTGGGGGGGGGCTCAGAGCGTACAGGTGTGAGGGGGGGGGGGCTCAGAGCGTACAGGTGTGGGTGGGGGGGGCTCAGAGCGTACAGGTGTGGGGGGGGGGGGGGGGCTCAGAGCGTACAGGTGTGAGTGGGGGGGGCTCAGAGCGTACAGGGGTGAGCGGGGGGGGGGCTCAGGTGTGAGTGGGGTGAGGGGTGGGTGGGGGGGGCTCAGAGCGTACAGGTGTGAGGGGGGGGGGGGGGGGGGGCTCAGAGCGTACAGGTGTGAGGGGGGGGGGGCTCAGAGCGTACAGGTGTGAGGGGGGGGGGGGGCTCAGAGCGTACAGGTGTGAGGGGGGGGGGGGGCTCAGAGCGTACAGGTGTGGGGGGGGGGGGCTCAGAGGGGGGGGGAGTGCGGGGGGGGGGGGGGGGCTCAGAGCGTACAGGTGTGAGGAGGGGGGGGGGGGGCTCAGAGCGTACAGGTGTGAGGGGGGGGAAGGCTCAGAGCGTACAGGTGTGGGGGGGGGGGGGGGCTCAGAGCGTACAGGTGTGAGGGGGGGGGGAAGGCTCAGAGCGTACAGGTGTGAGGGGGGGGGGGAAGGCTGGGGGGGGGGGAGGTGTGAGGGGGGGTGAGCGTACAGGTGGGAGGGGGGGGGAAGGCTCAGAGCGTACAGGTGTGAGGGGGGGGGGGAAGGCTCAGAGCGTACAGGTGTGAGGGGGGGGGGGAAGGCTCAGAGCGTACAGGTGTGAGGGGGGGGGGGGGGGGGGGCTCAGAGCGTACAGGTGTGAGGGGGGGGGGGGGAAGGCTCAGAGCGTACAGGTGTGAGGGGGGGGAAGGCTCAGAGCGTACAGGTGTGAGGGGGGGGGAAGGCTCAGAGCGTACAGGTGTGAGGGGGGGGGGGAAGGCTCAGAGCGTACAGGTGTGAGGGGGGGGGTGTGAGGGGGCAGAGCGTACAGGTGTGAGGGGCGGGGGGAGGGCGGGGGGGTGTGAGGGGGGGGGGGCTTAGAGCGTACAGGGGGGGGGGGGGGGGCTTAGAGCGTACAGGTGTGAGGGGGGCGGGGGCTCAGAGCGTACAGGTGTGAGGGGGGGGGGGGGGGCTCAGAGCGTACAGGTGTGAGGGGGGGGGGGGCTCAGAGCGTACAGGTGTGAGGGGGGCGGGGGCTCAGAGCGTACAGGTGTGAGGGGGGCGGGGGCTCAGAGCGTACAGGTGTGAGGGGGGGGCTCAGAGCGTACAGGTGTGAGGGGGGCGGGGGCTCAGAGCGTACAGGTGTGAGGGGGGGGGGCGGGGGCTCAGAGCGTACAGGTGTGAGGGGGCTGAGGCACTAAAGGACTTGGTGGGAAGGCAAGTGGGCGGGACCCTGGGGAATGTTGGTGGTCAGGGGGGGGGGGGGGGGGCTTAAAGCTGTATAAGGGGCCCCGCAATTTCTGATGGCTGCCCTGCATGTAATTGGCATTCACTGTGTTGCACACCGATTAAATTTATGTGTATTAACCACATGCCGACCGGGCCATAGCCGAAAGACGGCTACAGCGCGGTCGGCTTATTCTGGGTGGACATCACGGGTCACGGCTGCTGATAGCGGCCGTTTACCACATGATCGCTCCGTCAAATGATGGAGCGATCACATGTACACAAACCGGCATCACGTCATGACGCCGGTTCCTCCCTTCTCTCTGTACCGATCGGTACAGTGAGAGGGGAGAAGCAGAAAGGGGGAGAGCTGGGACCAGCGCTGTGGGCTGGATGTGTAGTGCCCACAGCGCTGGTCAGTGACTGCCAATACATTTTAATAGAAACAAAGAATTTTTTTTTTTTTTTGACCGAATTCAGTATTTTTTGATTTATAGCGCATTAAATAAAAACCCAGCAGCGATTAAATACCACCAAAGAAAGCTCTATTTGTGTGAAAAAAAAAAGGACACAAAATTTATTTGGGTACAGTGTTGCATGACTGAGTAATTGTCATTCAAAGTGTGAGAGCTCCGAAAGATGAAAATTGGTCTGGTTAGGAAGGGGGTTTAAGTGCCCAGTGGGTAAGTGGTTAAGCTCTGTGAAAGATGGAAAATGCATTGATGACCTTGACTCTGTTTTTAAAGAAGCTGTACCAATTTTACCAGCATTCACCCAAGAGAATGCGACAGCTAAAGCAGGTAGCTGAAAGTTTTCATGAAAAAAATCCAGAAATTTCAGTACTTGCATAACGTAAGATGGGTGTCAAGCAAAGTCAGTGCTCTCTCTGCACTTATCAAAGATTGGAAATGTGTGACCGTCCACCTTGAAGGTGTTGCTGCAGAAAAAGCCAGTGCTTCTGCAGTTGCACATGGTTTGTTAAAAGAAAAAAAACTAACCGATTTTAAAATTTGTTCACATGCTCCATTTTCTGCTTGACTATCTAGAAATTATTAAGAACCCCTCCCTTTTATTTCAAAGGGAAGAGCTTTTCTTAAGCACAGTTGAGTTGCATGTGAAAAACACAATTTCTTCTTTGAAATCACTCAAAGATGTGCCAAAACAGTATGGAGAGATTTCTAACTGGAACATCACTCAAAGGACAGTATCAAGATGTACAGTTGCACAGATTCAGCAATACTGTAACTTCTTTGATCCAAAATGAAAAGGACAAATTGATTCAGTATGGTGCAAAATATCTAGAAGAGCGAGTTCTCATTCAAAGGAATATTAAACGTTCCACTGCAGTGTTTGATACCTTTGCCTGGCCATCGGGAAAAGCACTACAGGACTATGGTGTTGATGACATTACAACATTGGCTCAGCATTTCCAGAAACAACTTTCAATGCATGCATGCAATCCACAATGAGTGGTATGAATTTAAAGTTCTTGGAAAAGGAAAGAAACTGCGTGAACTTCTGGATTTGGCACTCTCCAACACAGACAGATTTCCAGTTTTGGGAAACTTGTTGTCGATAGTGTCTGTTTTGCCTGTCTCAAACGCATGTTGCGAGAGAGGATTCAGCTTAATGAACTTTGTTAAAAATAAGTTAAGATCTTTAATGCAGCAAGAAAGTTTATGCGATTTGATGATGACCAACATGAATGGACCATCAGTGAAGGATTTTGATCCTGCAAAGGCTGTTGACCATTGGTACTTTAATTGCAAAAGTACAAGGCATATTCATGGCCACAAAAAGCCAAGTGAAAAAAAAGACACTGCATTAAACACTTGGTGTCACATCAGAAAAGATTCATTACCTACACAAGTTAAATGCCTATATATGTTTGGTTCTAGTTGAATTTCTGTGTTAGGTTAATATTTATATTGAAAATAAAGCTGTCAGCGTTAAAAGAAAACCTGGCTCCTAACTTTTTAGCTGGCTCCTAGATTCCAAGCAAATTTGTCAAGCCCTGCTTTAAGACAAAATGGATAAAGGGTTAGCCTTTAGCACCCTAAAAGCTCAGGTGGCAGCACTAAGTGTTTTTCTGGAGAGAACCTTGTCATGGGACCGTTGGCTTGTGCAGTTATGCAAGGCTCTGACCAGGGCCAGGCCAGTACTTTAAGATTTTTTTTATTTTTTTTTGCCAAATAGGATTTGTCAAATGTTTTACAAGGCCTTACTAAAAGGACCTTTTTAACCTTTGGAAGAAGCATAATCAAAGGATGTTGACTTTGAAGACTGTTCTCTTAGTTGCAGTTACCTATATTTACTAATGTAAACCAAGAAAGTCTTCCGACTTAGGCTTCTTGCACATGGGTAGAAGAGAAAAAAAAAAAAAAGAAGAGGGGGAAAAAAAAAACAAAAAAAAAAAAAACCTTTTTTTACCAACCTGGATATAATGTAGATGCATTGTTGTCCATTGAAAAAATGCACACAGCTGTGTAAAAGATCAGTAATAAGTACAGAGCCGTAAAGCCATTTGAGTGCAGTCATTTATGTGCATACACATGTATATTGCAACATTGGCAATGACAAAGAATAGTATGTATATGCATTTACGCAGGGTCTTCATGGAAAAATATAAAAATTAGGATCTTTCTGTCAAAAAGGTTCAGAGTAGAAACATCAGTAAAAACCTTATGTCTGTGTACAACTACCCTTTAGTATATCACATAAGTGAATAATACATCTTAAAAAAGTGAACCTTTGCAATTTACTTTTAGGAGAACCTTATTCCCCTTTATACACTACATTGCACAACACACAAAAATAAAATAAACAAAAAATTGGTTTGTGAAAATTGTTAGCATAAAACAAGATCACGTTGGGTTGGCAAACACGCAAAAATCAAAGGTTTGCAATTGCTACAATTGCAAATGACACTATGTTCACAATACTATAAACAAAACATATAAGGGGGCTTTTACTGTTGAGCTTCAAAAACTACTAGTTTACTTTGCGGTTGTGCTGACCCAATGGCCTTGGATCAAAAAGGTTAGAGAAGTGTTGTAATGAATGGCACGCTTGCTTTGGCTCATTGATTCACAGTATTAAAGCAAGAGGGTTAGCATAACAAGGCATATAGACTTTACAGAAGGAGAGCTCAATATACCTGCAGCGTTTACATTGTGTAACAACAGGTTTACATTAAAGCGGAAGTAAACCCATCGATTTAACAGTTTAAAAAAAAAAAAGGCATGCCGGGAATGCTAACTGCACATTGGCTGTGCTCTCAACCAAACTGTCAAACCATCCAATGGCTGGTGTCATAACGGATCACATGTGCAGCACCGTGGGAGTTGAAGATTAAACAGAGGCAAAGATGGCAGCTTCCTTGGCTGAAAAACAATAGGAGGGTTTACTTCCACTTTAAGAAAACCTGTGGGGTGATGACTTTTGTAAAGAAGGTATTTTCAGGTGGCTACAAATCTCTTATTTTTGTACAGTCCCCTGAGAATCCCTGGTGCCCCCAGAAAAGGGGCCAGATGTACTGGGTCTGCGGTCCCACGCCTCACATCTAAAAAGGGGAGGACAAAAGTCAAACTGGCCTCTATTTGCAATATAAAAACATCTTGCGTTCCTGACTTATGTGGGTGTCCTAAAAAAATCAGAGGACATGCTGGAACCTGGATTTACCTTCTTCAAAATGTGGCAGCGTAAAAACTTTTACTCAGCTCACAGGTTCATCGTAATGCCACCCAAAGCAGATATTTCGCTTTTAGTGAACACGAGACACATATTGCATTTTGTTATATCTTTGAGACTCTAAAGTCGGCCATAGACGGTTTGAATCTTGGCCGATTCAGCAGGGACTGCCCAAGCTTCAAACCATGTATGGGGCAGACTGATTGTACCCGAGCTGATCCATCAACTTGGGTACAACCGGCCTGTCTAATTTTTAATGCGACTATTGCCAGCCACTAGCAAAAATCACTGTTCTCCCTGCCGGGATAGCTCCAAATACACCCCCCCATTCAACACAGTCAGTGAACAACACAGAATCAAGCAATTTTCCCCACCAACCCATGGCTGCAGGAAAGAAAATTGCACCATGTATGGCTGGCTTAACACCTCAGCTCCTATCTTTGCTCTCTTCCCTAGTCTCATTTCATCTTCAGAACTTGGGTTCCAAAAAAAAAAAAAAAAGAATTCCGGGGGGGGGGGGGGGGGGGGGGGGTGGGGGGGGGGGGGGAGTAGTTGCAGAGTTCTTGTCCAACAGCCTAAGATCCAAGATTCTACTAGGCAAT